>CM061240.1:58394353-59624809 GCA_030848705.1 Heracleum sosnowskyi | reverse complement strand
ATACAACTCCAAAGACCCTAATCACTTACGCGCACACACACAAGTTATAGCCTTGGAAATGAGCAACAATAAGTAACACTTGTTATTACAAGTCAAATGTACTCTCCAGGATCTCATATATTATTTACAACCTCTACCTGAAGTTAAAATAATAGACCTCACAATTCTATACAAGGTTTAATAAGAAAACCTACTCGAAAACAATTCTCCCTAATTCCATCTGCAACTGTTCTGCTAACTCCGGCAGTATCCATCCTGCTGAACTAACTCAAGGGTGGTCTCTTCATTCCCTTGATCTCGTAACACGAGGTGAATCGGCAATGTTTTCTTCATGCTGAAAGGTTTAATAAAGCAAGAATGAGCTAATAGCGCTCATCAAGAAATCTATCCCAGTTTAAATCTTTAAACCTTTCAGGTAGATAATCCATATAGGATCAAAGTTTTAACACTACTAGGGTCTGACCCCAAAATAGTATACCGTTCAAAATACTGTATGACTTATAATCATACTCAAATGCTCTTCGTAAATCATTTAGAAATCCTTGGTATCAATATGATAAACCAAGTCTCAAACATATCTTTTTAAAATAGATATTAACATTGGAATCAAGGCTTAAAGCCTATCCATTGATTCAAAATACTATACAGTTCAATATACTGTATATCTTAAATCCCTTCTCAACATATATACATGCATATCTATTTAGATATCTCATATTGTTCAAAATACCATAAAATATCAATAATGAACACCTTTCAACTCTGTTGTGTTGTGATATAAAAGAAGCAAGAATGAGCACTATAGCCCGACAATAAGATATAGCATCATAATCATATATGTAAGCTGATATCATAATTGAAAACCTTTAAAACTCCGTTCATATACAGAACGATATGTTTAAACATTCTTTTCGTCAAAACATGCCATACAGTACAACTACTATATGAGGAACATCATTACTCATCACTGCCACATTGTCAGTAACTCAGCACCTAGGCTTTCATTACAATGTGCAGTACAACTCCAATTGGAGGGAAGGGAATATACTGGAACACCCGATACACGGTGATCAGCCGTTGTATCGTAACGTAACTTTTCTACTAGTAGAAGGACGACTTCCTATTCGGTTATCACCCTAGCCGCATACGGGCCACTGTGCTAAGAAATCACTACCTCAGCGCCTGTTTCATCACCGGGTAAGCCTTAGCACGCAAGAGATCACTACCTCGGCGCCTGTTTCATCACCGGGTAAGCCTTGATAATTTTTGGCACTACCCCGGCACCTGTTTCATTGCCGTGTAAGCCCTTCCAGTTCCCATGATGAAAAATATCAATGAAACGGAAATCGGAATTTAATCCTATTTCCCCCAAGTACAATACTTGTCAAAAACTTTGTAACCGTTCAGAATTCCTTACTCCAGAGTATTTGAAGGGAGTAAGTCACAGTGTGGGTTGACATTAGTCAACGAAACTACAGATGATTACCACGTATTTTGAAATCATGACCAAGGAGTTTATTGAAATTTTCAGAGTTTAGCAAGTTTGAAATTCTTTACTTGAATGGGGGAGTCATCCCCAGCTATAGGTATTCTAGAGGAACAGTGGAAGTAAAACTCTGTCCTCGACTTCTTGAACTAGATTCCCAATTTCCGATGAGTTAGAAAACACTATTCGCATTTAATTATCTTTAAAATATCTTAAGATAATAGTTGGGAACCTCTATTTTAATATCTTTTCTGAAGATCAGAAATTTATATTTTTATGTAAATAGTAGAACCTTTAATCATATAATAAGATTCTATGATTTTTAAATCATATTTGGAATATTTAATAAATACCCAAATAATAAATATTGAATTATTATTCAATAATAATCCACTTAAATGAATATTCAAAGTAATATTTACTTGGTTAATAGATATTCAAAATAATATTTTTAATAATATTATTTAATATCACACATTAAATATCCAATAGTATATATATATTGGAATATTGAATCATCATATATAAAACATAGATGTCCCTGGACCCTCCAGTATCTGACAATATTATTAAAATAAAGTAGTAATTTAACTCCCGGTCTATTATTTTAAAATCATCGTACGACTGCTCTATACTTAGAGCCTTTAAACCTCGGTTTATATCTAGTATTTACCTAGCATATAAACCTTATATCTTACGAAAGCTTTTACAAAAAGCATAAACAGTTTAAAAAGTTCTCACAGCATTAAAGCAGAATATATATATATATATATATATATATATATATATATATATATATATATATATATATATATATCAATCACATAAATCACAACAGCATCATTTATATGATGTAGGGTTTGAAAACTTGCATGCATCTATCATATGCATCTTTTATATCTCAACCTTTTTAATACCATTACATCTATATACGATGTAAGGTTTGAAAGCATGCATGATATCATATCATATGCATCAACAGTATAAGTAATGGAAAACAGCATGGGATGAGAAAACTTGCCTCGGGTCCTTGGTTGTTAGGGGTTCAAGAACTTGCCGGGAAATCTATAAACAAAGAAATACTCGATCAGTCCCTAGCGTAATCATTCGCTCATAAAAATTCACTCTAAGTCAACCATAAGTCAAACACATCATATAGCCACGTTATTCCTCAACAATGTTTGTGGTTTAATCGACTAGAAATAATCCTTTACCTTAGTCACAACAGTTGGTCAAAGTAGTATCCTAGAGTTGACTTTTCATAGAGTTACTATTACGCGACTCGTGCTCTAACACTTTTAATAAATCGGAAAATTCGTATTTAAATACGAAACCACTTCTAAAATCATCTTGAGTATTTTTAATATTTATCATAAAAGTTTTGATCTCAAAACAGGGGTTTAACCTGGTGAAATGTATTTTCAAACTTGGATGAGCTACGGAAAGTTACTATTCGCACGCCTTTCACTAAAACGCTCATATCTCCTTAACCGTTTGATGTGTAAAAATAATGTAAACTACAAGTGCACAGTGTTTAGTTGTAGCAATCACAGATCGATCCACAGAGACTATGTATTTTCAAAACCCTAACAAATAACTCAGGCGAACTAGACAAATAAGATTTGAGTTGAGATTTGTTTAACCTAATTAACAATTAAAATCAAATAAGAAAAACCTAGGAATCCAAATCCATTAATCAATCACAATTAATATCAACTCACCCTAAAATCAATTCTCTTTCCTTCACAAATAAGATGTATCAATTAACGAGACAAGCATATACTATGAAACTTGTTATCTAACAATAACCTATCAAAACTTCATGGAGCAAGCATAGGCTATGAAAAATAAATCCGGTAACAATAATATATCAAAATCACTTTGTCAATTGAACAATTAAGCACCAAGAAAAACCACGAGAATCAAATAATAGGAACGAGAAGATGTCAATAATAATCAAATTAACTTCATCTTCATCCTAGGAGATTAACTTAGCTAGACATGGCAGAAGAAACAGAACAATTAAATATAAAGAATGCAAGCAAAAGTGTTTGAATAGAATAAAGAACTTGTATTGTATTGTATTGAAAGACAATAATAAATCTATCATACTCCTAATTATCAGATCTAGTCTAAATTCTAGGTGTCTAAATTATAGGTAAACAAAATTCTAGGTGTCTCAAATTCTAGAGAAGAGATCTATATATATAGGAAAAATAATGGGCTTGGGTTCTTTGACTACAAATCGGATTGTAGAAATATTTCCTCAATTCCTTTTTCTTCTCCGATAAGTTTTCCAATTTTTCTCCAATTTCCTTTTGACTTCAAGTATTTCCATCTCCTTGCCTTTTTTCACCTTTTTCTGCTTGAAATATGATTTTATTTATTTTCCTACAAAACAAAAGAAAACAATTTATTAAATAATAAAATTACGAAAACAAACATAAAATAGGTATTAAAAATGTATTAAATTATGGACCTATCAAATGCCCCATACCTATCTTTTTTTGCTCGTCCTCGAGAAAAACTAATATAATATAAACTACTAACTAATAGATAATACCACTTCCGTAGGTGATCACGGTTGCATTTGGCATATGCAACAAGCCCTTTAAACCCCTAGGCAGCCCTAGTGGACGAGTGAGGTCTCGTGAGGGTTTATAGTGAATGTACCCACAAAATCCATCTAGCTCATGTAAAAGATCGCATGGCAATGCAACGCCACACATACAAGTCCTCTCATGCTACATCAACTTAAGAATCAAAAATGACTTTGCAATGTCTTGTCGTGGAAGATGCAAGGATTCACATAGTCTACTCAAAGAAATATGCATAAAAGCTCAAAAGTCCATGTCAAGTGTAAGAATAAGTTGGTAATCATGCTAAGCCCACAAGAGTACACTTTTGAGTCAAAACTTGGAATCTTAAATGTAGAAACAAGCAATAACTCACCTTTCACTCACAAAAGAATATTCACTCAAGAACAAGGGTAAGTGTATCACTCTATTCCAACAAAATCATAAGCATGCTTGACATTTGGTATCAATCTAACTTTAACACAACATACAATGATGATAATCAAAAGGTCTTTATTTGGGTTGTAATGGGGCTAGGGACAAGGTATGTCAAGTAAGGCCAAAGAAAGTGAAGTGTCAAAAGCTAGTAGGCACCATAATAAATCATACACATCACCAAACATCCTCCCCATAACTGAATTTTCTGATTTTTTTTCCAACAAAAGGCTTGATTAGTCGAATGAAGAAGGATCACACAAACATAAGTATGCTCTCATATAATATATTTTTTTCTTTTTGCTTTTTTTTCATAATTTTTTTTTCATAATTTTTTTTTCTTCTTTTTTTTCATTTTTTTTTCGAGAGCTAAGAGATAGATATAAGTAACCACAATCCTCCTTCAAAAATTTATTGAATAACGACTATCAAGTAAACAATCATACCAAATATTTCCTCAAAAGTAAACCCATCTTACACACCTTATTACTCCCTCAAGTTCCTACTACCATTGACAATTTGGGATCAAGCATAAGTAAGGCTAAACAAGAAAAAGGTCTAGGCACATAATGTGGTGTGTCACCGAAAAAATAGGATTAAGCTCAAGTGGGTAACTAATTGATCATATATAAATGGTGTGGTAATTTGGAAAATATAGGTTATTCCTAAATGCCTGAATCATCTTATCATCAAATAATATTATGCGTTTCAAGAAAGGTCTCAAACAAGTTCTAGCAATGCAAACAACATGTGGACACTCAAGCAAACGAATATAAAATGCAAAAGATATGCATATAGGCTCAAAATCTCACATGGTGGTAAAAACATAATCAATCCCAAGTAAAAATATCTTCAATGCACAATCTTGTACTCAAAGCATGAAAACCAAATCATATTGCACATATTCATGTCCTTCTAATTACTTGCAACATTCAGTAAGTCTACTAGTTTCAACTTGCTAGTGTATGTGTGTGAACAAGAACTTAGCAAATCACTTCTTAATCAAAAGTATCAGAAACACAAGATTACTATAGCATGTAAGGGTGCATCAAGCCACAAGAAATCATTTCACAAGGCTAGAATTCTACAATTTACAACTAAAATTCTTTTTGTAATTTTTTATTTTTCAATTTTTTTTTGGTTTTTTTGTTTTTTAATAATACTACTAAACCCCTCCCCCATACCTAAATCATTCATTGTCCTCAATGTATGCAAATGAGAGAAAAATGACAGAGTAAAAAAGGACAAGAATACCTGATAAGGACATGACGGAGATACATAAGAATACCTAACACAAATACACAATAAACACACACACACACACACACTTACTCAATCCCCCATACCTACACTTAACTATGGGAGACATACACAAAAACTCTTACTAACCAATACCAGATCGAGGAAAAACTACCTTCGTAACAGAATCATCAAACATGTGAAACTCACCCACAAAGACAACATTATCCACTAGAGAAAGATGATCTTGAACCAGAATAAAACTCATACCACTAACATCATTCAGAGACCAAGTAGATGCTTCTTTATGTTGTTTAAGCATATTAATTACTTGAAATTCTTGGTTATAAACTATATCACTAGAGATAAAAACATGACGAGTTTCATTATTAACTACCAAAGACTGATCAAGAGTAGAAAAAAATGGATTAGAATCAAGGGGGGTTGCTCACCAACAAAAGTCTTAAAAACTGACTTAGGATTCAAAGAACTATCCTCAAGTTGGGTTTCATGCATAGAACAAATAGCATTTAATTCATCTAACATCTCATCAGAAGAAAAATTCTTATACAACTCAAGAAGTTCTTTATTACTCTCATACTCTAACAAAATATCTTCCTCAAGAAAGGACTCAATTGCAATAACCTCAAGATTCGACCATGAAACAACCTCATCAATCAAATTAACTCCTACGGGTTGTTCAAAAAGCTCATTAGGTTGATTACCTACATTAAAGACATTAAGATCTATCGTCATATTTCCAAAAGTGAGTTTCATCGAACCATTCCTACAGTTAATCAAAGCATTAGACGTGGCAAGAAAAGGTCTTCCTAGAATGATGGGAATTTAATTTTTTATATTTTGGACAGGTTCGGTTTCTAGAACAATGAAATCGACAGGAAAGACAAAATCACCAACCTTAATCAACACATCTTCCACCATACCCTTAGGAATTTTGACAGAACGGTCAACTAACTGAAGAGTGATACTAGTCTCTTTAAGTTCACCTAAACCCAGGTCTTGATAGACAGATAATGGAAGAAGATTCACACTAGCTCCTAGATCGAGTAAAGCTTTATCAATGAAAGTATTACCAATGACACAAGAAATGGTAGGACAACCAGGATCCTTATAGTTCAAAGGGATTTGATTTGACAAGATAGAGCTAACATTAGATGTTAGGAAAGCTTTCTTAGGAACATGAGTGGTTCTTTTATGAGTACACAAATCTTTTAGACACTTAGCATAAGAGGGAACTTGTTGAATTGCATCTAAAAGAGGAATGTTAATCTTGACTTGCTTGAAGACTTCCAAAATCTTATCTAATTGAGCAGATTGTTTGTTTGAAGTAAGTCTGTGAGGAAATGGAGCTTTTGGCTTAAAGACTTTTTCAATAGACACATCAGATTGGGGTTTTGAAGGTGGTTCATCGAAGGTTGATGTCTCATTAGATTCAACTTCTTCAGGACTCTTGGGATTGGAAGATTGTTTAAGACTAGGATTCAAGAGTAAAGGATTTGGTTCAGATGTAAGCTTATCTTCTGCTTGAGTATTGACACCAGCATGATTATTGAATTGATTACCAGACCTTAGAGAGATAACAGAATTCACATTTTCATGAGACTTTTGATTTGGATGAAATTTAGGATTAATCTCGGGTTGACTAGGAAATCGATTTTTCTCTCTCTCACTGATGGTGTTTGCCAATTGACTGACTTGGACCTCTAGTTTAGATATGGCTTGAGCATTGGAATTTATCAATTGCCTATCTTGGGTCATAGTGTTCATGAAATTTTGTTGAGATTGAGTTAAATTAGCTTGAGATTTCAATAACGCCTCAATACTCTTTTCTAAAGAATTAAATCTCTTATCAGATTCGGCAAAACCAGGAGGATTCAAAGGAACTGAATTTTGATATTGACCGAGATTTTGTGGAGGATATGAGTTAGGATTTTGAGTTGGGTATGGACCAGGATTGGGCTTTTGAAAAGCAGGTTGAGAATTTTGGTTATACTGATTGTATTGACCTTGGTTCCATGAGAAATTTGGATGATTTTTCCAACCAGGATTGTATGTAGATGAATAAGGATCATTCCTAACTCTAGATTGAAACATGGCATTGGCTTGTTCAATTTCAGGACAATTTTCTATCAAATGAGTAGGAGAATTACAATTTGCACACAGAAACACTTGTGAGGACACCTTGTTGGTTTCTAAGGCTTCTAGACGTCTAGTGAGTGTAGCTAACTTAGCTTCGGTTGCAATAGAATTACCAACTACGTGTACGCCCTTAGATTTTTCAGTTTCCTGACTGGGTTCCCTAGTTGACTCCCACAACATTGTTCTTTCAGCTAACTCTTCAAAAAATTGCCAAGCTTCTTCATCAGTTTTATCCATAAACCTACCATTACACATAGACTCTAACAAGGCAGTGGTTTGGCTATCTAAGGCTTCATAGAGAATTTTACAAAGTCTCCATTTTTCTATACCATGTTGAGGACACTTAGACAACAACTTTTGAAATCTATCAAAATATTTCCAAAAAGGCTCATTTGAATTTTGTTGAAATTGGTTGATTTCATTCCTAAGCCTGTTAGCCTTATGGTTGGGAAAATATTTTTTAAGAAATATAGCAACAAATCCCTCCCATGTGGAAATAGAATTAACGGGTAGACTATACAACCACTGTGTAGCATCTTCTTTTAAAGCAAAGTTAATGAGTATGAGCCTAATGGAATCCTCACTTAACTGTTGAAGTTTTTGTAAAGCACACACTTCCTCAAATTCTCGAATGAAAAGATATGGATCCTCTCCCTCTACCCCAGCAAACCTAGGTAACATGCTAATGTTATGATGTTTGATTTCAAAATTGTTTGCGGTTACTGCTGGTAGCACTATGCATGAGGGTTGAGCGGTACGAGCGGGGTAACAACGTTCTTTAAGAGAGACAGCCATGACGGTTGTTGGAACTTCTACTTCTTTTGACTCAATTTTAGTGGGTGAAGAGAAATCAAGTAAGCATGTAGCAGACAAGAGCTATAAGTAAACACCCAAGAAAAAAAATGGAAAATTAAAAGAAAAATCTATCTTATCCTACAAAATCTGGACCTTGCTCCTAACAATAAGATACTACTAAAAGTAACAGCTCAAAAAACATTCGTCATGACTGGCCAGGCAGGAGGAAGCATTTCCAAGAGGCTAACCACCATTTTAGGCACCAGTCTAAAGGCCAGGTAAGCTTTCGCTAGTCCTAGACACCACCGAAAAATACTTAGTGATTTGTTCCTCCTAGATTCTCTTCCTAGTTGAGCGCGATATCCTAGGGGCTAACGTCTAATTAATTTTCTTAAGGGAAAAGGAATGCAAGATGAACGAATTAGTGATTTGTGGGCCAAGGAAAGAGTGATGAAATCCCTCACCTTATCTTGAAATTGGGTGGCGCCCTTAAGATTGATTTAATGATGCAACACACAAAGAACGAGAAATAAACACTTATGGATGCACTACACTACGTGTTTTATTCTAAATTGTACGTACCTCTTTCCTCCAGCAATCACCACAATTGTACAATATGGAAAGCAATAAAGACAATAAATAAATCTAGATGATGTGCTCCTATGTGAGAGAATGAATGATGCAACAAATTGGTTTTTAACAAATAACTAACTAATATTTTTGGATTTTTCAAATATTTAATTTTTTTGTGTTTTTCAATAATGATGGAAAGAAAATAGAGAGAGGTGATACGGAATACCGAAAAGCGCTTCCAAAAATTTCACAAGAGACGACAAGGCCTTCTAGCAATCTTCTTGTCCAAACTTTCCTCCGCTTCAATGTATCCTAAAAACAAACAATGCAGAACAAGAAACTAATCCGAAGAATTAAATATTAAGGAGTGAAAATTACCAATAGTCCCCGGCAGCGGCGCCAAAAACTTGATGTGTAAAAATAATGTAAACTGCAAGCGCACAGTGTTTAGTTGTAGCAATCACAGATCGATCCACAGAGACTATGTATTTTCAAAACCCTAATAAATAACTCAGGCGAACTAGACAAATAAGATTTGAGTTGAGATTTGTTTAACCTAATTAACAATTAAAATCAAATAAGGAAAACCTAGGAATCCAAATCCATTAATCAATCACAATTAATATCAACTCACCCTAAAATCAATTCTCTTTCCTTCACAAATAAGATGTATCAATTAACGAGACAAGCATATACTATGAAACTTGTTATCTAACAATAACCTATCAAAACTTCATGGAGCAAGCATAGGCTATGAAAAATAAATCCGGTAACAATAATATATCAAAATCACTTTGTCAATTGAACAATTAAGCACCAAGAAAAATCACGAGAATCAAATAATAGGAACGAGAAGATGTCAACAATAATCAAATTAACTTCATCTTCATCCTAGGAGATTAACTTAGCTAGACATGGCAGAAGAAACAGAACAATTAAATATAAAGAATGCAAGCAAAAGTGTTTGAATAGAATAAAGAACTTGTATTGTATTGAAAGACAATAATAAATCTATCATACTCCTAATTATCAGATCTAGTCTAAATTCTAGGTGTCTAAATTATAGGTAAACAAAATTCTAGGTGTCTCAAATTCTAGAGAAGAGATCTATATATATAGGAAAAATAATGGGCTTGGGTTCTTTGACTACAAATCGGATTGTAGAAATATTTCCTCAATTCATTTTTCTTCTCCGATAAGTTTTCCAATTTTTCTCCAATTTCCTTTTGACTTCAAGTATTTCCATCTCCTTGCCTTTTTTCACCTTTTTCTGCTTGAAATATGATTTTATTTATTTTCCTACAAAACAAAAGAAAACAATTTATTAAATAATAAAATTACGAAAACAAACATAAAATAGGTATTAAAAATGTATTAAATTATGGACCTATCACCGTTAATCGAAATGACACACCGTTTTCGCGTGCGGGATCTAGAGAAAGAATAGAACAAAATTCTTGAAAATGTTTTTCTGCTAAAGGGGATGAAAATCCCGAGAGCAGCAGGTTTAGGGCAGTAGAGTGCAGAACCACTTACTCCTCGCGCAGCTTTGGTTCCGACATTTTTATAAAATCAGAAAATTATCTTTTTAACCCGAAACTTTCTCGATTCACTTACTAACTGTCCATGTTAGTACCTATTTTAATATAATGACCTAATTCCATTTTTAAGGGGCTTGATCATATTCTCAAAGTTCATATAGTGAACCACTTGGTTTCCCGCAACCACTTCTACTAAAACGGGTGTTTCTCCTAAACCGTAAATCGAAACGATGCGATTCTTTCACCAAAACAAACTACACAACAAGACGTAAATGATCATGGTCAGTTAGGTTTGCTTCCATATCATGGAGTTACCCGAGGTTTCTGCCTAAACAACCTAATGAAAATCCGGCATAGTAACGACGCTTAAACGTAATTCCCGTGTTTAAAACACTCAAACAAACCACCAATCGTCAACCAAGCAATCATACTTCTAATTTCCCCAAATCAAGCAACTTATATTCTGACTAAACATGTTCATATCAATACTCATAAGTTTAACCACTAATTAACCATTAAACATCATCATAATCATGCAAATATCCTTAATATCACATCATCACTAAACATTATCCATATCATCATTATAATCAAAGTATAACAAAGGGTGTGAGAGGTTTATACCTTCCTTGGTACTTGTTAAAGACTAACAATAGCTTTTATACTCTCCCTTGATCCTTAATCATCCTTAACAATCCTTAAAACTCAAGAACAAAACAAAAAATTTCATGAGTCACTATTCATGCATCAACTTTGATCCAATCTTTAACTATTCTATACTCCTTTGATGGCCATGAAATTTTCAACGTACCTTGGGTATATAGTGAGGAAGCTATGGTTCAAATTGTGTGATTTTTGGATGAGTAGATTTTGAGTTATGGATTTTTCTTTCCACCATGGTCAAGCTGAGCAGATTTTTGGAGAAATGGAGAACATGGTTGTTTTCTTGCTTTTTCTTTTCTTTTCTTTTGTCAAATAAAATCCTCATTACCAGCTCCTCATTTGTGTGGTCCTAAATAAGACTTGTCACCAAGGACACATGCCATTTTGAATTTGTGGTTGTGGTGAAAGTGGTGACAAGGTGGTGAATCACCAATTTGTCATCACTTGTCATCCCTATGCCATCCTCCTGTGTCGTGCTTATGTCATCATTTGTATCATCAATCCTCTTATATATTGCACTTGATTATCTTATATAATACTCCTCCTTTGGTTAGGGTTTAATCCATAATTTGTTACGCTTTTGTTTCGCGATAGTTTCAAGTGATTCTAAAAACGTTTCTCTGTGCCTATGCTAGGGAATACTTCCTTGATCTTTCCATTACCTTGGTTTAATATATAATCCTAGATTTCTCACCTTGGCTTAAGATATGATCATGGATTTCTCATTCTACATACTTTCTTAAAACGATAAAATCAATTCATCCTTGATTGTCCAGTGAATAGTGATTTAAAACTCGAATGGAAATCTTCTGATTCTGATCGCGTTTACATTCACTTATTCTCCTTATACCTCACTAATATAAATTCGAAACATTCATTCCATGTCTTCCATACGGTGTGGTCTGAAATATTTTTCATCAGCAAATTCACTATTCATCAACATTTACTATTCATCAAAAAAAAAAATTAACTAAGTCCAAAATTTGGGGTTATTACAGATACCTCAACTCATGAGCCATCCATAGAAGGAACAAGGGGATCATCCATAGGAAGCCTGAATGAAGCATCCGTAGGAAGCCAAACAGGAGCATCCGTAGGAGGCCAAATGGGAGCATCCGTAGGAAGCCAAATTGGAGCATCGGGAGGTGGATCGCAACACAGAGTTACAACCCCATTAAACTCAGGGGGAGTTTCTCTAAGTCAAGGATCAACCTCACATGATCATGATAATGAGAATGATGCCACATCTTCAAGACCTACACCTGCTACGAGAAGAAAATGGACAAGGGATCACCCATTTGAACTGATCATTGGTGATGCTTCTGCAAATGTCCAAACTAGAAGAGCTACTCAGGATGAATGTCTATACAGCAGCTTTCTTTCTCAAGAAGAACCAAAGAAAGTTGAGGATGCTCTTCTAGATCCAGATTGGGTTTTAGCCATGCAAGAAGAGATAAACCAATTTGAAAGAAACAAAGTATGGAAGCTGGTACCCAAACCTAAGGACAGAAGTGTTATAGGTACAAAGTGGGTATTCAGGAATAAGATGGATGAAAATGGCATAGTCACATGGAACAAAGCTAGATTGGTTGCTAAGGGCTATTCTCCAGAAGAAGGAATAGATTATGATGAAACATTTGCCCATGTTGCTAGACTGGAAGCAATAAGGATATTCCTAGCCTATGCAGCCCATGCCAACTTCAAAGTCTATCAAATGGATTTCAAGAGTTCCTTTTTGAATGGGGAACTGGAAGAGGAGGTATATGTCAGTCAGCCTCCTGGTTTTGAAGATCCAGATTATCCAAAATTTGTCTACTTCCTACTCAAGACTCTATGGACTGAAGCAAGCACCTAGAGCCTGGTATGACACTCTGTCACAGTTTCTTTTAGAGAACCATTTCACTAGAGGTACTGTTGAAAAAACTCTTTTCTTTAGAAATGTTAATGGCTCTAGCATACTTGTTCAAATTTATGTAGATGACATAATTTTTGGGTCTACAGATGAGAAGCTTTGCAAAAGGTTTGCCAAACTTATGCAAAGTAAATATGAAATGAGCATGATGGGTGAACTTACCTACTTCCTTGGCTTACAAGTTAAGCAAGTGAAAGAAAGAATCTTTATTAGTCAAGCTAAATATATCTTTGATTTATTAAAGAAGTTTGATCTAATGGATTGCTCTCCTACTAAAACACCCATGCCAACTGCCACTAAACTTGAATTGAATACTAAGGAAAAATCTGTGGACATTTCAAGTTATAGAGGCATGGTAGGCTCACTTCTATATTTAACAGCTAGTAGACCTGATATTATGTTTTCTACATGTCTTTGTCCTAGATTTCAGGCTAATCCTAGAGAGTCTCACTTAATTGCTATCAAGAGGATTTTCAGATATCTCAAGGGAACATCAAACCTTGGAATTTGGTACCCTAGAGAATCTGGTTTTGATCTAATTGGTTATTCAGATGCAGACTATGCAGGTTGCAAGATTGACAGAAAAAGTACTACAAGCACCTGTCAATTTCTAGGAAACAAGCTTGTCTCATGGTTCAGTAAGAAGCAAAATTCTGTCTCTACCTCTACAGCTGAGGCAGAATACATTGCTGCTGGAAGTTGTTGTTCACAGATATTGTGGATGAAAAATCAACTAATAGACTATGGTCTGATAGTCAATAAAATTCCAATATTCCGTGACAACACTAGTGCAATTGCTATAACTGAGAATCCAGTGCAACACTCAAGAACCAAGCACATTGACATAAAGTATCACTTCATCAGGGAACATGTGATCAATGGTACTGTGGAACTTCATTTTGTTCGAAGTGAGTAGCAGATTGCAGACATTTTTACCAAGCCACTTGATGAATCAACATTCTCTAGGTTGGTAAGTGAGCTAGGTATGCTTAACTTCTCTTAATCTATTTAAAATGTTTGATAATTTGGTATGCAGCCAATGTCAAAATTATTTTCATGAGAATTAAAACTCTCTGAAAAAGAAGAATTTTGCCAAGTCAAAATTTCTCCCTCTACGGATACCTTCATCCGTTGATGGTCGTTTCTGACACTGGATTTTTCTTTTTCTATAGATATAGTTTTACACCTCTACGGATATCAAATCCCTAGGTAAAATTCTATCCGTAGATATTTTAGTTTAATCGTGACCGTTAAAGTCACAATCTTATCAGTAGTTACCTGCGTACAATACGTATGAGTGATTACGGTAAATTCGTGACTTTACTTTTCACTTCATTATCTTTAAACGGTTACTTTCTTGCCAAATCAGATAATTTCTTCCAATTACTCTGATTTAATTAGTGAATTATTTGGGGGGGGGGTATAAATTAAATTTTACTCTCAACTCATTTTCTTCTATCTTTCTCCAAAAAAAAATATCTACTAAGGCAAGAAACCCTCTTTTCTCTCAAGACTAATTTCTCTCTGCAAGCTCAAAGCTGTTACCAATGGCACCTGTAAGCAAAATAATGTCACTAACTGGGTTCACCTATGAGAAGAACAACTTCAAGGCTCTGGTGGACTTTGAGGAAAAGAGCTCATCATATCACACTGTGATGAGGTTCATTCAGAATTGCAGGCTCTCCAAAGCTATGCTCGAAGCCCCCACTCTTTATTTTGAGGTAATTGAAGCTATCTGGGAATCGACAGTTTTTGATTCTATGAATGCTACAATTACTTTTGTTCTTCAAGGTAAGGAACATGTGATTAATGGTGATGTCATTTCTGCTTGCTTGAATTTACCTGATAACAATAGGTTGGAAAAGCATAGTGATACTGATATAGTTAACATGCTGAATATGATTAACTATGATTTACCTACTGATAATCTAAGTAAAATTCAAAGAAAAGGAATGGTCAAAGAATGGAGCTTTTTCTTTGATGCCATTCTAAAGGTGTTTTTTGGTAAGATTAGCAATTATGATGTTGTTATTGCTTCCATGCTAGATATTACTTTCATGCTTCTTAATGATAGCTTCTTCAACCTAGGATCTATGATTCTTTTTGAATTAGGTGCTAAGTTAGGAAACAAAGCATCTAAGAGTAAGAATATCTATTATGCTAGATTCTTTATGATGCTAGCTAACCATGTAGAAAGCAACCTGGTGATCCAATTCCCTACAAACTCCAAGGAGTGTTGGGTTCAGAATAAGAGAGTCCTTGAGGACTTGAATAGACTGAGCCACAACAGGGAAGTTCCATTGGTATATCCACCAATTGTCATTGCAGCTCAAAAGGCACAGGTGAGTCAGGTAATCTCCTCAACTATTCATACCTCTGTTGTTGTTTCTTTGATTCCAAGTATCACAATGGAGACTGGAACTATCCAACAGTCTCCTACCCAAGTGGTCACCACCATTCTTCCCAAATCAAAATCTAGAAAGCAAACCTCAGATGCTTCTCAAAAGGCATCTGTTGCAAAAACTACCAAAACCCTTGAGGGGGGTGTGAAGGAGGTAGTGAGAGGTGAGGGAAGGGGTGAACATCAAAGAAACCCCAAGAACAAGGAGGGTGAGATAAGTGTGTCCCAGCCTAGCCACCCTGTATCTTCTCAAAAGGATGTAGTGGTTGAAAAGGATAATATCACATCCCTAGTGGCATTCTCCCAAAAGGATGTTACTATTGAAAAGAGTCCCCAACCAGGGACACAGAACAAGAGGGATAGGGACACAAGCAGCCCCACAGATACAACCATGGCCTATTCAAAGAGAAAAAGGTCTAAACCATCTGGGGTTACACAGGGATCACACACAGTGTCAGTGACACCATCTCAAATTCAGTTTGATGTGGCTCCAGTAAATGTGGAGTCACAGCCCTCTTCTCTAATCATTCAAACTGAAACAGATACACCAAGCTCACCCACTCTCTCTCTGGATGTGGATATGATTCACACATCACTTCCTGATTCTCCATCTTTAACCTTCTTGGAAAAGCCCCACTCTAAAATTGGATCACCAATCTATCATTTCTCAGACTCTGGCTAAATCTGTGGCTTCAAATCTCAAATCAATCTCCACAGATTCCGCCTTAGTCTCCATTTCGAGATCTACTTCTTTTCCTTCATCTACTGATATCTCTCATCCGTTGACAAGTGGTTGTCCGTCTACGGATATGCCCCAAATCAGCTATCCGTTGACATCCATTTCTACTGCCTCTACAGATACTCCTTCCACACTTGCACTTCAAACTTCAAGTATTTCTACTTCAAGTGTGGATGAGTTAGCAGTAGTTCAAACACTTCTAGGATTGAGGGAAGGGAGTGAAGCAACTGAGAGTGAGAGGCTGCTTTGCAACCAGGCAAAAGGAGAGGAAGAGCAAGAGAGACAGACTACTTCTTCCAGTCTGGTAAAAGTGAGCAATGAGAGTTCCACCTTAGTAGGTGACGGTGCGGGTGTGAGAGGTGTGAGCCAGGAGGAGCCCCTGATGCAAGAAAAGAGAAAAAATGAGAGAAAAGCAGGTACAGGAGAGATAAGGATGGAAGACTCAGCCATTGCAAGTGAGTCAATGGATGTCAGTGATGCAGACAGGGAAAGACTGTACCAACTTGAATATCAAAATGCGTTGGAACAAGTCAACCTGAATGCTGAGACATTTACTCATCCTGATCCAGCCTATCAAGTTTTGGCTGGACAGGGCAATGTGGAGGCCGAAAGGATGTTGAATTTAGTACACACAACTGAATCAATGTCTAGGGCAAAGGAAGCCATTCAAAATCTGCCTCCAGGAGCTGGTGAAGATTTCAGCTATGATGAAGACAGTGATGATTCTGAGAGTGGTGAAGGAGGAGATGAAGGCCCTTCTACTCTTCAAGAGATGCCTACTTGGTTGTTCTCCAACTCCTATGATCACAATGCCACCAAGTCAGTCATTCTCAGGAATCATCAAAGGGCACATGATGAAGCTAAAACATCAAATTCACAGCATGCCACCACATTTCAGAACTTTGTGGCATCACTTCAGTTTCATCAAGCCCACATCCTACAACAAAGAGCCAACATTGATGATATCAAGAACCATCTAGATGGGGTGAAGGATGGTTTGGCAAGAAGAATTGATGTTGTTGCTCCTTCCACATCTCAAAGATGCAAGCAAGACAAGCTGGTAAAGGATGTGGCTGCTCTTATTGGGAAAATGGATACGATGGAAAAGCAAATGGACACCTTATTGGCTAACCAAAATCTACAGACTCAGCTTCTGCAACAGTTGCTGCAGTCAACTGGTGTCACTCAAACTCTTGATGATAACAAAAAGGGGGAGAATTCAAGTAAGGGGGAGAGTGCATTAGTTGTTACAACTCAAGGTGTGCCATCAAGTCAGGGGGAGTCACCTCAAATCATAGCTAATCCAAGTGATTTTCAACTCACAAAGGTGGTCTCTCCTCAAACTGAGGATGTCCAAATGTTTCTCAACTCTGAAAATCTGATCAAGGAATCCATCTTCCAGGCTGTGACTTCATCCACAAGCAGCCATCTTGTCCACACAACAATTCTGAAGATTCTCACTCCTGACACCATTGTTCTGCAGAGCAATTATGATGCTGAACATTCTAGTGTAAAGGAGTTTGAACCTCTTTTCTGTGGCAGGACTGGATCACCACCTAAACATCATGGCAAGAACAAGCTAGAGGTGGACTTTCCACTCCCTAAGCCTGATGAGAAAAAGGTGCTAGCAACTCTTATCATGGATCTCAAAAATTCCAAGGATGTAATGCTGAGACAAGGGCTGGCTATTATCAACAGAAATGACAAAGAACTTCACATCACAAGCAGCCACCCCAGGTTCAATGAAGCAAAGGCAGAAGAGATTTCCAGGATAAGGAGAGGATCCAATCCCCAGGGTTATGAATCTACACCTGAAAGACAGGCTAGATTAGCCCAAGAACTAGAGAGGGAATTGGAGGAAGAAAGTAGTGAGGTTGTGGTGGAAGAGGCCCCTACTAAGAAGAAATTGAAGAAAAGGAAGACAGTGTCTAAATCCAAGCCCCCTAGATGGAAGAAAAGATCAAATAGGCATGTCTCTCCTGTGAAGAAAGAAGAGAGAAGAGATACACAGAGGATAATTGTCTTTGAAGATTCTGTCCCAGCTTCAACCCAATCTCAAGTCACCTTCCATGAAACTCCTGTGGAATTTAAAGAAGAACCTATTGAGCTTGAAGACCTAGTGTTTCCTAAGTTCTTAATTGAGAAAGAAAAGACATCAAG
This sequence comes from Heracleum sosnowskyi, assembly GCA_030848705.1. Taxonomy (NCBI): domain Eukaryota; kingdom Viridiplantae; phylum Streptophyta; class Magnoliopsida; order Apiales; family Apiaceae; genus Heracleum; species Heracleum sosnowskyi. The sequence continues at coordinate 59,606,129 of CM061240.1, read as the reverse complement.
GAAAAGGACACTAGTCAAGAAAGCTCAACATGGACCAATCAAGCTTAATGTTGCACCAAAAGTTGCCAAACCAGATGAGAACAAGGCAGACTTTTTGTACATTGTAGACATACAGGAGTACTCAACCATGGATCTATTCCTTGAGGAAGTTAGTGAAATCAGAGGCACAGACAAGTTCAGAGAGCTGCCTGAAAGACTAACTTTTGTCTACAAAGGAGGAAAGGTGAAAGCATGGCCACTGCAACAAGTGTTGAATTAAGGATACTCTACCTTAGTGAAAGTCTTTTCAGGCTTCAAAAACTTAAGGGGATTTTCTGAGATTGCCAGGGGTGTTGTGTTAAAGAAGATTGAGGAAATAAGGAGCAGCTGGAATTCTCCTGATTGTTTGCCAAGAAAGCTGAAGATCCCTTTTAATGGACAAAGAATTCATCTTCAACCTTACTGGATTATGGAATTCAAGGATGAAAAGGGTTGTAGAAGATTCTTTAGAATTGAAGATCAACTGTCTAAGGCCAATAATAGGTATCTTAGATGGTTGCAAGGCAAGCTGGATCCAAAAATTGCTGAAGAAGATGCATTCTACAGAAAGCTTCAAGAACAAATCCAGCCAAACTATGCTAAGGAAGGGAGACAGAAGATTCAACCTCCAAGAGAGAAGAAAAGAAATTGATTCTGTTTAGACTGAAGGAGCACTCTCTATGTAACTATCTCCACTCTTCTGATTTTCAATTCATGTAGCTTGACATAATTTTTACTGCTAAATATCCATATGTTGAAAGTGGTTTTGTTATCATCAAGACGCTTAATTTATGTCTGATTCTCAACCAGGCATAAATTGGGGGAGATTGTTAGGAACTATGTTGTTTCTTGATGATAACCAAACTGACATAGTAAAAATTGTACAAGTATATGTAGCCATCAACGGATAGTTTGCCATTGCAGTATCCGTAGATGGGTAGCTTATCTACGGATAAGATCAAATGTAACATGCTTGTGTATTTCTGATGTTGAAGTTGAAGTAGTCTTGATAGGTTAATTGAGTCATGTTGACTATCAATAGATATGTAGAATAGGGAGGCGAATTGTATATAGTCGATGCCTTGTAATTCTGCATACATGAAATTGACTGTCTGCGGATAGCTTGACTAGCCTTCTACAGATATGGACACTATACTATCTACGGATAGCAGTACTGGTTGATCAAGAATCTACCAACGGATACAACTCAGATAGCTTCTACGGATACTCTCGGTACCTGTGAAAAGGACAGCGATGTCAGAGCACATGGGTTGACAGACTACACAGAGCATGGAAGCCAGTATTTCTGGAAAGGTGACAAGAAGAAAGAAGCATTATGTTTGCATGGTCCAAGGTAGCATTTCCTTAAAAGACAATCAGCCAAGAAGGGCGAGCTACAAACATGGATCACTGTTCGGAATGGAGAAACAAGGATTCCGAACACATGTACTTTTTGTATTATTAGCTGTTCAAGTATCTTTGTAAACTTGGGATATATAACCAAGTTGTAGCATAACTCTAGAATTTGAGAAATCAGGTTTTAGCAATTTAGAGAGCAAAAAGCAATATCTTTGTAAATTGCTGAAGCTAGAGTTGTGTATTTGCAGCTCTGTGTTTATTCGTAAACATCACAGAGATTTCTTCAATAAAAATCTCTCAGATGGACAAAAACAATCCACCTGAATTTTTAATTCTTGTATCATTGTATTTGTGTTTCTGTTCTTGTTTTACTTTTCATATTTTCACTATCAAGAACGAAAAGTTTTCAAGATTGTATTCAACCCCCCCCCCCCTTCTACAATCTTGGTTCAGTGTCTGGGAATAACAGACAGTTATCACCGGGTTGTAGTGGTTGTAAGATCCGGGAAAATTACGTGTTAATATTTGATGTGAAATGAAATTTTATTTCATATTAAGATTTATTAAATGTTTTATCTATTTAAATGGGTTAAGTAATTCGTTAAATGATCGAATATGTGACATTGGGATGCTATGTGAAAATGTGTGGGGAATTAGAAATTATTTTGAAAAGAATGTTATACTATTTTATTCTATTCTAATTATCGAAAAGAAAATTTAGATCGTTCCCAAATTATTCGGGAAATTGGTATATCGTTCGTACCAATATTTCATTCGTTAAATTGGGAAGTATTCGGAAATATTCGTAATAGAGGTATTTTGGTTCGTATATCTGTTATTAAACGATACTTGTAGTTATCCGTACATTCTGGATGATTATCGTCTCGTAAAACGTGTATTCTACTTTATTAAAGATTTAAAGCGTATATTCTATTAAATTGTATTTAAAGCGATCCATCGAATCAATATCGATCCAAAAATGTCGTTTGGGGTATTATTTTCCGTTTAATATAAAAAGGCGAATCGTACATTGTTTTACGTATAATAAAGCTTAATTATCGTTAAATATCTAAAAACCCCTGAAACGTGTTCTTCGTGTTCTTGAGAATCAAACTCGATTTTGAAGGCGTTACCGGAATCCGATTTCGACGCTCTAGTAGTCGAATCGAATCTCTCATCATCCTCTATCTAAATCCACCATCAAAATTCATGTGGGTATGATTTCTGAGTTTTTTCTTTTTTTATATAATTAAATTAATTCGAATTTTTAAATTAATTTGGGGGTTTCTTTATTATTGATTGTTCTTGATGCTTGATAGCTTAATCGTGTTTGTTGTGTGATTTAGAGTGTAAGTATGATTTTTAATTTAAGTTTTGAGCTGGTAATCGAGTAGATCGGAAAATGGTATAATGACCGGAGTTTGGTCGGGATTTTGATCGGCTGAGTGAACCTTGTTAACGTTTGTACCATTGATTAGATCGTGTTAATTAGAACCGATTCATGTATTTAGTTTTCAGTTTGGTGGTCGTTTGAAGGTGGCCAGAAAGCGGCGGCTCGCCGACGGGGGAGTTTTCTGAGTTGTTTTGGGTTCGTTTTTGTGCCGTTTCTGTGTTAACTAACTGTTGGGGATGCTGGGGATCGTAACCCCGTGTTTTTGGCAAGGTTGCAGTGTGGTTGTGGTTGCCGGATTCTGGAATTGGGTTGTCGGACCCGGAACCCCGCCGGCGGAGGGTTGTTCTTGGCGACCCATATCCGTTCTTGGCGACCCGTATTATTTCCTTGCCCGACCCGGTTTCAATCCCCCTAACCCTAATTCCTTTTCTGAAAAGTGTTTCCGAGTTTTATTTAAAAAAACAAATAAATCAGAAATTGTTTTAAAATTCTAAAAATCATATTTTTTGGTTTAAAAATACATTTTATTATTCAAAAAAATTTATAAATTCATAAATATTTATTTAAATTCGAAAAGTGATTAAATTTAATTATTTTAAATATTTTTTATTAATAATTAATTAATTTAATTAATTGATTAATTCTTTTAATCAGTTAATTCTTAATAATTAATTATTAATTAGATTTAATTAATTAAAATTAAGTTTAATTAATTTCTGGCTTGGTTTATTTATTTAAAAATAGTTTGAGTGTTTGGAAATTGTTAATTAATTTTATATTAATTGATTAAATTGTTTTTACATCCTTATATTGGGAGAAATGGTCCGATTTTTGACCTAAAAATATTTTGAGGTTTAATTTCTTTGAAACGAGAGCCGAATATTTTTCTAAAATTATTTATTAGATATTACGAGACTTATGTGATTTATTTGTCGCAATTAAATGACAAAATGTGAATTATGTGAATTATGTGAATTATCTGGTTAGTGAGTCATAAATACGAATAATTGTTTTGAGACTTGTTTAAATACTTTGGTTGTGTCTAATATTATCGTGTGGGGTAGTTGGGATAGAAATTTTCCAGTAATGTTAGAAAATGAGATTTGCGAGACCGTTGACTTAGATGTTGACTTTTATAGTATAGGGATTTTGTCGAGCGAGTTACGTGGACTACTTATGTAGTTAATTGTGATTATTCTATCGATTGAAATATGGTTGTCTATGCAACAGAGACTATTGGACGAGACGAGTCAGATCATCGAAGTATGTTAAATAAGAGATGTCAGAAAAGGATGAGATATGGTTTACGACTGATTGGGTTATTTGTGAGGTGACGTAGCACCAAGGGGACGTCAACACTCGTAGAGGATATGTGCAAGTATTTTCTTCCAACAGAGATATCGGTAAGATTGGTAAGTGTGTCGGAGTTAAGTTACAATCGTTTATGGAATGTGAGAATCATACTCTGAAGACTAAAGTACCGTCTCATGTTTGACTATCAAGGTAGACACTTGGATTCGTAATGATAGAAGCAGACTAGTGGTATTCGCAGGAGCGTTAAAGCAAAAAGAAGGACGGAAATAGAGAATAGTGCGATAAGACAGAATAAGGAGGGAATCGTATTGTTTCAGCGTTACGAAATAGCTAAGGACCGGAGGCAAGTGTTTATACCCTTGCTTATTAATTCAGTGACATTCCCTTGAATTATTATTATGCAATTGGCATACTTTTCCCTAAATTTTAAATGATGACTCTTTTGCATTAAACTGCAAGTATTTTATTTAATCTCGTAAATTGACGAGTATTCTTTTATACCTTTTGAGCTTAGATTCATATTTTCATATTGATTGGAAAGATATAATTACTATATTGAAATGATTGAAAAGATAGTTATGGGCCGTATACTAAAGCCTTCTTTCAAAAATCTTGATTTAAAACTATTAGGTTGGAATATTGCCAACCCTAGATGAGTGGGAACTTGTGAACCCTATGAGGGTAAAATGTTATTTTAAATTCCGAAGTTGTGGTACTTGTTCTACAAGTATTCTATTTTCCATCTTGCACCCATGCAAGTATTATTATCATTTCTTGTTAATGCGATCATCTGATCCATTCCCTGATTCGAATTCATATATGCCGCGCATGATTTGGTTTATTTCCTTCAAATACAAGGCTTATCTATTATAAGTATATGTTCGAAGGACTTAAACTATTTCTGTCGGAAGTCAGTAAACCCTTGTTTTCCCTATTTATAAACTTCACCTTGAATTTTCCTTAAACTCGAACAGGACTTCCTTGTCATTTACCAAATTTTTGAATCTTAACTAATTCTGCCATAATATGATAATTTGAACTGTTAAGGCCATCTAGAGCCTGTTCTTTAAACCCTAGTCAATATTGAGCTATTGCAAATTCTATTGATATCATAATGCCTGTTTCACATCAGGCTTAATCTTGTTGAGCATGTCATTGTTTATTCTTCATTATTATCCCAGTTGTTACATCGATCTCGTCGATGTTTATTATATTGTCATTTTTCATGTGCACCTCCCAATATTGTGTCGATCTCGTCGATACTAGATTATATTGTTATTCCTTGATGGATTCTTCATAGTTGAATTGTTTCCTGGAACGTGAGTTTTCCAGCGTTTGTTGTATTAAGGTTGTCGATTCTTTCGACACCTAATTGTCGAAGTAAGGTTGTCAATTGTACTGACACCTGACGTATATAATATAGGATTGGAATGTTTTTAAATGGACCAGTAATGGTTGGACCATATTTATGGTCGGAATAACTTATGGCCCAGATTGGCCAAGGATCCAGTAGAGGACTTTGCTATAAGCAAGTTCGGGGTTGATGCGTGGCTGGCCAGCAGCTCAACCTTTGATTTGATAAATGTGAAAATTCCAATTTTAATATCAATTCTTATTTCTGAGATGAATTACATCCATATGTTTTGTACTTGTGAGTTATGACCTGATACTCAGGTTTATTCATTCGCTCGAAGTTGTTAGTTCGTTGATTGATAAGTAATGGTTTCAATCTTGCTGAAATCATTTACTCTTAATATATTGGATTCTGAATAGTCGAAATCCTCTTCCTTGATTCCATTGGCAATCGTGAGATATCTATCTTGATAAGTTTTATTCATACCGCATATCCAGACGGTATCATATTGAAGTCGTGAAGTACGTTCTTTATTCCACGGCCGAGCGCGTTGGCTCATTCTTACTATTTTATTATTCTACTCTTCCAGAGTTGTTGGTTTCAGAAGATGTTGTGAATAGAACGGTTATCTTCAAAACTAGTATCTTTATACAAACTATGGTCTTGAAGACGTATGAGTTATATTTATTTCATATTTTCTACATACTATTGTAGTTATTGGTGTTCGGTCACCGTGATGACCAATATAAATCTTTTTGTGTGTTTCAGTTGCGAGAAGTTGAATGAGAAATAGTGGTAAATTACCAAACTTGATTTGAAAATTTTAGAGATTGCAAATGTTTAAACCGAAGGCTTGTTTATTTGAAAATCCAAAGTTTATTTTGGAAACCTTTCGTATTATACTTGATAATGCACTTTCTGAGCAATTCATTCGCTCATACTTGTTTTCTTTATATATTTTAGCTTGCCAGTAAGAAGGTATATTGGCGAGAGTTGTCCGCGTAGCTGATCAGAGATGGGGAAGGATATTAGTGTAAAGACATTTTAATCCAGAGCATTGGAGCTAGTGATAGGTTTTGTATATAGATGTTTTCTATTGAATAAGATATTGTATAAGAGTAGTTGCCTGGTATACTTCTTATCGAAGTTATACTTGTGTTTTAGATTGCATGTAAAGAGAATGGTTGTAAAGAAGAAAATTTTTGTGTAATGGAATTTTGGATTCTTGTTTCTAGCACTATAACCTTTAAAGATTCTTGGTAGAGTTGGGGTCGCAGATATTATTATTGTGTTGATGCATATTGAACAGGTTGTTTGAATTGAGAATACAGCGTGACGACCAAATCCTTTGACCCCGGGTTTAGGGACGTTACAGTTGGTATCAGAGCAGGGGTTATAGTAAGACTAGAAACGAGAGTGCATAGGAGTGTATATAGGTATATAAGGAACGTCAGAGCTCATTTAGAGTTCGTGTTGGACTATTGGATATAGTACCACTGAGTGAGTTAAGGTAAAGGTATTCGATTGAGATGATTATGCTGAGCTGGATAGAACTTCTTACGTTTGTAGATGTCTATGGCGGAATCTTCAAGGACTACTACGAGTTGACGACGACGTACGATATTGATGACTTTGTGACGTGGAAAAGAAGGGCTTAGAATCGGATAACGAGCTATCGGAGGAGTCGATAGAGGAAGCATATGTGAAGACCCTGGTAGTACCTTCCCATCCTATTGAAATATTTGACATTCCTTTAAGTGAAACCTGTGTTGGTGAATATATTCCACCTGTTGATCTTGTATTTGATACTCTTGATCAATCATGTTTTAAATTGCGTCAAAGATTGTTGAGATGTCTATTTCAAATTTTGAGGCTTGTTGAAAATATGTTATTTGAATTCCAACTCCTTCATTCTTCAGGAGTGGATAACTCTAATTGTGATGTAACACTATTTGTTGATACTTCCTTTCTGGTTGTTCTTCTTTTCTGAAATAACACCTTTGGAATCTATTCAATTTCAATCCAAGGTGTATATCCGAGAATATCTTGTCAAAAGGCCTTGATTGTTAAACTGATTCTACTCTAACTGAGACGAACAACCCTATTTATAGGGGACACAAGGACTATCTGTCTGTGTGATAGAAGTCTATTGGGACGCCATCACTTGTGTGTTGTGCTTCACAAGAGGATTGATTACCTTTAGTACTGTCTTAATTAAGACACACAACATTGAGATCATGTGATCAAATTGATCCCTCGGTGATCTTTTTATTTCCAATAATGATCGCTTTAGAATATTTAAATTTGATAACCACAATTGTGGGACATTTGCTATGATACAGAACCTTTTCTCTTCAAAATATCATGAAGTTTGTTATTTCAAATAATCTGGAAGGTATGCGACCAGGTTGGGAGGAAATTTACCTTACCTTAATGAACGAAGAATTTACGATTGAAATACCACGAGCAAAAGCGGATTACGATGCGATTAGAATACTAGTAGCATATAACGGAGCCAGTTGTTCTCTCTCTATCGATTAACGATACGATGTGGAAAGGTGAGTCAACTTTTATTTGACAGAAACAACAGTATTTGGAGATGAAATAATATTTGAAGAAACAACGACGCGCTATGAGGCCTCAGTATGTTAGTTAGATAATTCAAGAGTTGATTGGAAATTGGGGAAAATGTGTAATTGTGCTGATGTTATCCCAGGTTGTGGAAAATGGACATAATAGATTTTTGTCTCAATGAGAAGAACTTCTAAATTCGATGTTAGGCTAATAATGGAGAACGGTTTGATCTTTGAGTATTTCAGAATTTCATGATATGGTTGCAAGTCTTTTGATCACTATAGTTAAGGTAGATCTTACCAGTCAATGTGGATGTATAGAATGAGAATCAAGATGATGTTGAGTTGATCAAGCTAATTGGGAAACGAGATGGAACCCTGGGAAAGGTGTCCTGAGTGTTACTGCGAGTGCATCTTCTGAATTATTTGGGAAATCAGATAGAGATTGATTAAGTTCTTAAGACTAAGTAGAACAATTTTTAAGATATGGGATCGAGTCACCAAGTTGATAAGGAGTATTTCTCACAATTTTAAATAGGAAAAGAAGATGAAGAGGTGTTAATAAGGATTTAAAGACAATGGACAAGGTAATGGGTGTTTGTTTTAAACTGAATAGTTAATTGGCACGGAAGGTATGTGATCGTTGAAAGCAGTTGTTAGATATATTGGAAGTAGATAGAATCAACCAAGAGATTATATTAGAGGCTGACGTTATAAGTAGTAAAAGAGAGATTTGAGATGTAAATATCTTCGGTACAAGGATTAGAAAGGATGGAGCTTTAAGGTTATAATAATAAGAGATTAACTAGAAGAAATGGCTGGAATTAGGATTCAACCAGAATTGATCAAAGAGAAAAGGGCTACATTAAGGGAAGAGTTATGGAAAAAGAAATGGAATTTAATTACAGGAGGGAACGAGAAAAGTATAAGGGATGAGAAAGAAATGCAAGGATATATAAGAGATTTAAAAGAATATTAGTGTTAGTGATTATCTAAGTACTTGAGGTGTTAGAAAATGAAGACGGAATAACAGAGATTGTTAATCCCAAATGACCTAACAGAATTGTAGAAGGGGGGTTGAATACAATTACTTGATATTTCTCAAACTTAAAAACAACTTACAAATTAAAACTGAACTTATAAAATAAAAACCACAAGCACTTAATAATTTCAGTTGGATTGTTTGATGATCCAACTGAAGTGATTTTTATTGCGGAAATAATCTGTGATACAAAAGTACACAGCTGCTCAATTACAATAATGTAGAGAAGAAAATGCTCTCAAAATAGCTAATACAATCTATTTGTTTTTCTTCTCTTCTTCTAAAGTAACTGCTACACTCGGTTATATAAACCCAAGTTTACAACTCTATTTTTGGCTACACTAAAAGTACAGTGAGTAACCGCCAATAGTTTGCTTTTCATCCCTTTGTCCAGTGGTCCTTGGAGATATTTGCTTTTGTCTTCATGCTTATTATGATCACTCCCAAGAGCCCAATTGGAAACTGGGATGTTTCCTTATTCCCCATGTCCATTTTAATGGTTTCCAATGCAAAGTACACTTCCACATCACCTTTAGATCTGTTCAGTAAACTGTCACTATCACTTTGTCAACTATTCAGAAAAGCAATAATGATTCGTTGATAGCAGGGAGATGTGTTTCGTTGATAGCTTTATTCTTCATTTCGTTGATGAGTAAACTCCATACCGTTGACAGAGTAATCTTCATTCCGTTGACATGTCTTCACTTAGGCAAAATTACAAGGCATGAGATATTTACAATTAACCAACCTATTTTGCCTATCTAGTACTTAGTCAACATGACTTAGAAAACCTATCCAATATCTACAATGAAATGCATATCAAACTAGAAGTATTGTACAGTGCAATTGCTACATCACTCATTTCGTTGATGAGCTTCCTGTCAACGGAATGCTTCAAAGCATGCCATTTCGTTGACAGCTACAAAATGACTTTACACAAATTCTACTAAGTGTTTTATGTTTATCATCAAGAACAACATATTCCTAACAATCTCCCCCAATTTATGACTGATAGAATAACAGCCATAAATCAAGAGACTTGATGATAACAAAAACACTCAGATACATCATAAATTACAAAAGTAGAAAATGCATTAAGCTTCATAATATTTTAGACAAAATACAAGACTTACAAGACTAATGCCCAAAAGTGCTCCTCTAGATTGAGCAAATGATTCATATGTGTCTTCTTTGTGGCATACTCTTCTTCCCTCTCTTAGAGTTGTTATCCTCAATTTGGACCTGTAGCCTTCTGTAAAAGATCTTCTCTTCTTCATCTTGATCACCAAGCATGGATTGCATAAACTTTAGAGTTTGATTAGATGCCTTATCCAGCTGGTCTTCCATCCTGAAGAATCTTCTGCAATTGTCCTTGTCCTTGAATTCCATCATCCAGTATGGTTGAAGATGGATCTTCTTTCCTGTTGAGGGCACTCTAAGCATCCTGGGAAGAGCCTCAGGCTTGTTCCAGCTAGCCTTTATCTGACAAATTTTGGAGACCACCTCAGACTTGGCTGTTTTGGTGAAGCCAAAGTCTTTCTTCAAGCATCTAAACACTGAGAGTAGTGTTTGGTAGTCTTCTCCTAAAATTCTGTAGAGAGGCCACACCTGTTCTCTACCACCCTTGAATACAAAGACCAATCTCTCAGGCAATTTTTGAGAAGCTGCAATGCCCCTTACTTCCACCAGGTTGTCTAAGTCAAGATGTAGACTGGATTCTTCCCTGATGTCAGCAATGTACATGCAGTCCTCTGGATTTGCAGGGGGTTTCTGAGGTTGTGGCTTTCTCATAAATACTGGCTTTGCTTTGACAGCCCTTTTCTTTGTCTTCATTGGTTGATCCTTCTCAAATAGAAACTTTGGAAAGTAGGCCTCATCAAATTCAAAAGGCTCCTCTTTTGGCATTATTGGTTGATCATGAAAGTTGACAGGATGTGCAGGATCACAGGCCAACTTTCCTTCATGAGGTTGATCAACAGGAATTTGATGTGCACTTGTTGTGGAAGAGTCTTGGGCAGTGTCCTGAGAATCATCTTTATCAAAGTTTAGATTCCTTTTTGCTCTAGCCTTTGGCTGCCTTACAGTCTTCCTTTCCTTTCCAGCTTCCTCAGCTTCATCCTTGGCCTTTTCTTCCTTTAGGGTTTCTTCATCTTCAAGTGATTGAGCAACTGCAAGAGCTTGCATTGCTGCCCTTTCAGATTCTTCAGCTTTGGCCTTAGCAAAATTTGGGTGACCAACCCAAATGCAGATTTCCTTGCTATCCCTGTAGATGATGGCCCTTTGGTTCCTTATGCTTGGATGATTGCTTTATTTGCTTTCAATAATCAGCTTCCCTAGGATTTTGAACTCATCTGGCTTTGGTGGAGGATAAAATATCCTTGCAGTGTTCTTGCCCTTGGGTTTGACAGGTGATATTGGAGATATCCCTCTTGCATCCACATTCCTAAAGCATGAAGCTTGCCCTTTCTCATTTCTTGAATCTTGAAAGAGTCCATGCTGAAGGGGTTCTATAACATAAGAACTCTTGAACTGTGGCTCCCATTCCGTTGATGTTACAACCATGGCATTCGTTGATGGTTGATCCGTTGATGGATTTGCAGTTTCAGCAATTTTCTTGACCCTTGCTTCTATGTTGGACCAATGATCTTTAATTTGTTCTGCAAGTCTCATCCTCATAGAAGCTTCCTGAATCAGGTCAATACCATCCTTTTTCTTCTGTCCAAGCTCCCCCATTGCTAGTGGCTCATTTGGTAAGGAAATGGCTGGAACCAAAACCTTTGTGATTTGTATATCAAGCTCTTTAGATTTCTCTAGCTCCTTAGATTTCTCCCCCTTTTTGTTATCATCAAGTGAGATGATAGGGAGTCCTTGAGCTGCCAAAAGCTAGGTGAGTAGCTGTGTCTGCTTTTCCTGTTCCTTTTGCATGTGAGAAAGTGTAGCCTCAACTTTGTCCACTCTAGAGGAAAGAGTCTTCAAAGATGAGGACACTTCAGGTTCCTTGAAGAAAAACCTGTTCATCTTGGACACAGTTAGAAGAGGAAGCTTTTCATCTAGCCTCTTGTCAGTAGTATCCCTGAGGTTGCTAATGGAATCCTTGATTTCTGTAGCTTCAATCCTTGTCTGTAGCATCTGTAGTCTTTGGATTTCCAGAGAATCCATGATGGCCTTGTAGAATTTATTGTCCCTTGCATTTGCAGACTCATGAGCTAGATATGCCTCAGTGTACTGCCTTGAGATAGCAGCATCTAGAGTGCATCTTCCTTGCATATCCTGAGAAAGCCAGTTTGGTCTAGGAGGCACCACAGAAGTCCCAGTCTGTGAAGTAGTGGCCACCTGTAGATTGTCACCAAAGCTGTCCTCATCATCAGAAAAGTCAAAGTCTCCACTTGTTGCAGCTGTTGGAGATAGATTGGTCAAGGCATCCTTTGCTCTTTGCATTGATGCAGTTGTATGAATTAGGTTTAGTGACCTCTCTGCCTCCACATTGCCCTGCTGAGCCATAATTTGATAGGCTGGCACAGGGTGAGTAAAGGTCTCAGGATCCAGGGAAATACTATCCAGATTTTGTTGATAATGCTCTTGGAAAGTAAGTTCCATTTCTCCCTCAATAACCCTCATTAACTCACTAGCAATGGCTGCCTCCTCCCATGCTGCTCCTGTAGTCCCTTCTCTCTCTCCTCTATTTTCTTGCATCATGGGCTCCCCATGGCTCACACCTCTCACACCCTCACCTTCACCTACTAAGGTGGAACCCTCAGTCTCTCCTTTTGCCTGGCTGGAAGAAATAGCCAGCCTCTCACTCTCATTCTCTCCTTTTGCCTGGCTGCAAGCCAGCCTCTCAATTTCACTCCCTCTCAAACCTAAAAGTGTCTCAACTACCACCATGTCATCTACACTAGTTGTGGAAACAACTTGATTTACAATAAGGGGTGTAGAATGACCTATCAACGGAATGGTAGTTTGAACTGTCAACGGTATGGATACCGTTGATGGAGAAACACTTGTCAACGAAAGACACTGTTTCGTTGATGAAGTCAATAAAGCACTTTGAGAAAGTGAAATTACAGTAGAATCTGTGGTGATTGATTTTAGAGATTGGTCCACAGATCCTCTTGTAACTTCAGAAAAAGTTGGTTGATGGCCCAACAAATCACTTAACAAATGATGGCCACCAGCTTCAGAGTGGGGCTTCTCCAAGATAAGAGTTGGAGAATCAGGAATAGATGAATGGATCATGTCCACATCTAAAGACTGAGTTGGTGAATTTGATGGAGATAGTTCAAGGTTGATGTTTAGAGAATGGGACTGTAACCCCAGAGTAATAATATGGGTTACATCAAACTGAATTTGTGAAACTGGAAGTGTTGCTTCCAGAGTGTGTGCACCCTGTGTACCCTTGGATTTTTGCTTCACTCTCCTTTGTTATTGGGAAAATGTAGACTGTGGGCTTGAAGTGTCCCTTACCCTCTTGGAGTGTGCTCTTGGAGGAGAGCTTGTTTCAATAATCACATCCTTTTGGGAGGATGCAACTAGACTTGTGTTTAAATCCATTTTACTCATTGTGCCTTGTTGGGAAGACACAATGGGGCTTGGTTGGGACACACTATCCTTTCCTTCCTTATTCTTGGGGTTTCTTTGATGTTCACCCCTTCCCTCACCTCTTACAGCTCCAGAATCACTCCCCTTAGGTTGTGAAGTAGTTTTTGCAACAGGTGCCTTTTGAGAAGCACCTGAGGTTGGCTTTGAGGATTTCTTAGATTTAGGTTTTGCTGCTTGGGCAGGAGCCTGTTGGGACACAACTACAGACTCCATACCAACATTGGTAGGGGAAACAATAGAAGTAGTAACTACACTAACAGGGTTAGAAGAAGTTACCTCAATGATGGGCAGATACACCACTGGGACATCACCATTGTGGTTAAGTCTCAGGATATCTGTCAAAACCCTCTTCTCTTGCACAAAACACTCAAACCTGGAAACAGGGTTAGAGATAACTAATGGTGCTGGACTAACATGGTTAGCCAACATCATCAGAAACCTAGCATAATAGATATTCTTTTTCCTATTTGCCTTATCACCCAACTTAGCACCAATTTCATACATAAGTTGGGTGCTAAAGTTATAATATCTATCAGTTAGGAGCATGGTTAAGAGAATTAACATGGAATTAGTTAATGCATCAAAATTACTAATTTTGCCAGAAAATACCTTTATGAATGCATCAGCTAAATAGCTGTATTCTCTAACCAAACCTCTCCTAATAATCTTACCCAAATTATCAGTAGACAATGAGTAGTTTATAGAATTTAGCATGTTAACCATTTCAGTGTATGTAGGCAAAGCATTACAGTTATTTTCAGGAATATGTAGACATGCTTGCAATACATCAGAATTAACTATATACTCATTACCTTGAATGGTGAATTGCAAAGTGCAATTTGTCCCACTATAATCACATGAGGTCCAAATCTCCTCGATTATCTCATTGTAGAGTGGTGTAGAGTGAAACATTGCATAGCTCAACTTGCAATTCTTCATGAAGTCCATCATCTTGAAAAAGATGTTGTTCGGGCTTTCCTTGACAACAAAGGGGATGGAGTTGTTTTTCTCATAGATAAACCCTCCAGTAGACATAAGCTTGACTATGGGTGCCATTGTTGATTGTAGAAAAGCTTCGAACTGAATTTCTTGTTAGAGAGAAGAAGAAAGAAAAGCCTTTGGAATTTTTGAGAACAGGTAAAACAGAATTAAAGAAAATAGAATTTCTTAAATACTCCCCCAAAAATTCTCAGAAATTAAATCCAACAATCAATGTAAATTACTGGATTGGCTTAAAAAATATAACCGTTACCTTTAAAGTATTACCATGATTTATACTTACAGGGGTGTATGTAGGGTGTATGTATAGATCGTGGTAATGGACGTGTCAAATTTCAACGGTTCAGATTAATTGCGCTAAATCAACGAATCAGGATTGGGCGGTTAACGTCCCGTCTTATTTCGTTGATAAAGATGTGTTTCGTTGATATAAAAGAGCTATCAACGAAACACCCATAAAAATTCTAAGACTGTCAACGAAAATAGTAATTTTGACTTAGACAAAATTTTACTTTTTCTTGAGAAAATTAATTCACAGAAAAACATAGCAAATTTCTGGCTACATTTTAACTTGTAAGCATCTCAGAAATAATTAAGAGAAATTTAGCATACCTAGCTCACTTACTAATCTTGAGAATATTGATTCATCAAGTGGCTTGGTAAAGATGTCTGCAAGTTGTTGTTCACTTGGAACAAAATGTAACTCCACAGTACCATTCATAACATGTTCTCTAATGAAATGGTACTTGATGTCAATGTGCTTGGTCCTTGAATGCTGCACTGGATTCTCAGTAATGGTAATGGCACTAGTGTTGTTATAGAAAATAGGAATTTTCTCAACTCTTATTCCATAATCAAGTAGTTGATTTTTCATCCATAAAATCTGTGCACAACAACTTCCAGCTGCAATATACTCAGCCTCAGCTGTGGAGGTAGAAACTGAGTTTTGTTTCTTGCTGAACCATGAGACAAGCTTGTTTCCTAAGAATTGACAGGTGCCTGTTGTGCTTTTCCTGTCAATTTTACATCCTGCAAAATCTGCATCTGAATAACCAATTAGTTCAAAGCCAGATTCTCTAGGATACCAAATACCAAGGTTTGGTGTTCCTTTGAGATATCTGAAAATTCTTTTAATAGCAACTAAATGGGATTCCCTAGGATCAGCCTGAAATCTAGCACATAGACATGTAGCAAACATAATATCAGGTCTACTAGCTGTTAAATATAGAAGTGAGCCTACCATGCCTCTGTAACTTGAAATGTCCACAGATTTTTCCTTAGTATTCAATTCAAGTTTGGTGGTAGTAGGCATGGGAGTTTTGGCAGGAGAGCATTCCATTAAGTTAAATTTCTTTAATAAATCATGAATATATTTTGTTTGACTAATGAAAATGCCTTCATTAACTTGCTTCACTTGGAGACCAAGAAAGTAAGTTAATTCTCCCATCATGCTCATTTCATATTTACTTTGCATAAGCTTGGCAAACGTTTGACAAAGTTTCACATCTGTAGACCCAAAGATTATGTCATCTACATAAATTTGAACAAGTATAGTAGAGCCATTCACAATCCTGTGAAACAGAGTTTTATCTACAGTACCTCTAGTGAAGTGATTCTCAAGGAGGAACTGTGAAAGTGTGTCATACCAGGCTCTAGGTGCTTGTTTCAAACCATAGAGAGCTTTGAGGAGGAAGTATACATATTCTGGAAAATCATCATCTTCAAAACCAGGAGGTTGACTTACATACACCTCCTCTTCCAATTCCCCATTCAGAAAAGCACTCTTCACATCCATTTGATAGACTTTGAAATTGGCATGGGCTGCATAGGCTAGGAAAATCCTTATTACTTCTAGTCTTGCAACAGGAGCAAAGGTTTCATCAAAATCAATTCCCTCTTCCTGTGAATAGCCTTTTGCAACCAATCTAGCTTTGTTCCTTGTGACTATGCCATTTTCATCCATCTTGTTTCTGAACACCCATTTTGTGCCTATGACACTCCTGTCCTTAGGCTTGGGCACCAACTTCCAAACATTGTTCCTCTCAAATTGGTTTAGCTCCTCTTGCATAGCTAAAACCCAATCTGGATCTAGAAGTGCATCCTCAACTTTCTTTGGCTCATCTTGAGACAGAAAGCTGCTATATAGACATTCCTCTTGAGTTGCTCTTCTAGTTTGGACTTTTGAAGAAACATCACCTATAATAAGTTCAAAGGGATGATCTTTAGTCCATTTCCTTGAGGGAGGAAGATTTGCTCTTGACGAGGTAGCTTCATGATCATGATTGCCTTGATTGGATAATTGTCCTTGAGAAACTCCCCCTGAGTTTGTTGTCCCTAATTGATCACTTCTAGAAGCATTTCTGTGACTATCAACGGTATGACCATTTTGGCTGTCAACGAAACGCTCATTTTGACTGTCAACGAATCCTCCATTATGACTGTCAACGAAATGACCATTTGGTCTGCTAGCAGCTATTCTTTTCAATCTCAATGCAGCAATTTCATCTTCACTGCTGCTTTCATCTGTGCTAGATACAACAACTTTAGGCTGTTTCTCAGTAGCCTTAACATGATTCACTTGATCTCCTTCCTCATTTTCAAAAGAAAGACTTTCATGGAAACCTTCATCACAGAGACCTTGAATTTTGAGATCATCAAAAACAACATGTACAGATTCCATAACAATGTTGGTTCTGAGGTTATAGACTCTGTAAGCTTTCCATGCTGCATATCCCACAAATATTGCTTCATCTGCCTTTGCTTCAAATTTCCCCAAATGCTCAGCTTGATTCCTCAAAACAAATCATTTGCATCCAAAGACATGAAGAAAATCCAATAGTGGCTTCTTTCCTTTGAGTAGTTGATAAGGGGTCATTCCCTTGGCCTGATTAATCAAAGAAATATTTTGAGTGAAGCAAGCTGTGTTCTGTTTCAATATTTTGAGTGATTCATCTAGCATTGTCCTTGCAGCTTCAATAAGTGTTCTGTTTTTCCTTTCAACTACACCATTTTGTTGTGGTGTCCTTGTTGCTGAAAACTCATGCAAAATACCATTTTCTTCACAGAACACCTTCATGCTTGAATTCTTGAATTCTGTCCCATTGTCACTCCTAATCCTTCTTACTTTGAAATCAGGATGATTGTTTACCATCTTGATGTGATTGATAATGATTTCACTTGCCTCATCTTTTGAGTGTAAAAAGAAGGTCCATGTAAATTGACAAGGCTGTCGTATGCCTATCAAATAATAATATCTAACAAATCCTTCTAACTATGTAGTAGGGTAAGTCAGAGTCGATCCCACAGAGACAAACGTATCAATCACTAGTTATTCTTGATTCAATTCAACTAAGCAAGTAACACAATAAATTGTTGAGAGATTATTAATCTAAATATTATACTAAAGCAAATATGTGGTATTTATGAATTAACTAAAAACATCTAGAATTAAGTATCCCCACTAGCATGAATCAATGCAATTATGATTTTCCACCCCAATTAATCATACGCTACTCAAGAGGAAAGATGTGCCCTATAAAATACCAATAACCTCTCTCGAGTATTAATGGCTTCTCTAAAAATACACTCAAGCCTATTTTCATGGTATCATGCAATTTAGAGACATTAAACACAGCATCCTAACTTCCTAACAATCCGTTCTACCTATTTTCATGGAGAAGTTCATGTCCTTATTGGATAAATCACAACCATCTAAGTCCAACTTTCGATGATAAATAGATATTAGGTTCAAACAATACACATTATCACGTCTGACATGTTATTGTTAATTAAGCACAACTCAATAAGCAAGAGCATACAACATAACTGAATTGGGGGGTTATGGAAAATCATACATCAATCATAACTAGGGTTCAACTTAACCCTAGATTAAATAACTACTCACTCATAATTAAACTAACAAAACACATAATATAATAAGAACACATGATAATATTAAGAACAGAGAATAAAAACCTTTAATCTTTTTCCAAGAAGAAAAGTACAAGTCTCTCTATGTCTGTATGTATCTCTATCTGTATATCTATATATATATATATATCTCCCTATCTCTCAGATCTGATGTCTATATATATATCCTCAAATATTTTAATGCCTTGAGGAAAATACAAGTACGTTTCCTAAACTGATTCTGTTTTACAAGGAAAATTCGCAGCTGACTTTTCTTCAGTAAATCTGAGCCGTTCCTGAAGTAATTTGATAATTGGACCACTTTAGAATAAAAGAGATTTCCATTATCTTCGCGTGGGCTGTTAAATCGTCCAATTCTGACTTCTAGAACTTAAGATATAACCGAAACAGTGAATTATGTACAGGCAGCCCAACAAATCCGATTTTCCTTCTAATAAATCTCCAAATTAAGCTCTTTATTCTCCAATCCTTCCAAGTTTAGGATTTCCTTGCTTCCTACAATAAAACATTAAAATTTATTAAATAAAAATCCAATTAAATGCAAAATATAATAAATATGAGAAATAAAATCATATAAAATATATATAAATATATATTCTATCATAAATCTAGAAAAATCATCAACAATCACAAGACAGTATTTCTTCTTTGAGATAGACATGACATTTACAGGGCCAAACAGATCCATATGAAGTAATTCAAGCTGATGGACAATTGATGACTCTGTCTTGCTTTTGAATGATGCCTTCTTTTGTTTCTCTTTTTGACAGGCATCACACAAACCATCCTCGGAAAACTCCACCTGTGGAATTCCTCTAGCAAGATCTTTCCTCACCAAATCATTCATAACTTTAAAATTCAGATGAGATAATTTCTTGTGCCATAGCCAACTTTCATCCTTGCTTGCCTTGCTGAAGAGACAAGTGATGGTGTCTGGACTTGTGCTACTAAAGTCAGCAATGTCACATTCCCCCTTCTGAATCCAGTCATTACCACATTGTTGTCTCCTCCTTTAGAAACAACACAGGCTTCTTTAGAAAAAGTAACTAAAAATCCTTTGTCACAAAGTTGGCTGACACTAAGCAAATTGTGCTTAAGACCATCCACCAATGGAACCTCATCTATGATGACATTCTCTTTTGAAATCAAGCCATATCCCTTAGTGTAGCCTTTGCTGTCATCTCCAAAAGCAATACAAGGGCCAGCTCTTTCCTGAAACTCTGTGAGCAGGGTAGAATCACCAGTCATGTGTCTTGAACAACCATTATCCAAGTACCAAAGATTCCTTTTGTCTCCCTGCACACAACAAAACCAAATCAAGTTGATTTTGGTACCCAAGTTTCCTTGGGTCTTGTTTTGTTAGCCTTTGCTTTTCCTTTTATATCATTTTTCACCTTGGGCTCAGATTGATTTAAATCAATCTTTACCCTTGGTGTTTATTTCTGAGGGTTGCTCACATTTTCATTCACAGCATGCATAGTTGGAGGAACAAACATGTTATTCATATTCCATGGCATTTGTGGCACATTAAACATATTCATGTATGGATTAGGCACAAATGGCAAGCTGGCATATGGATTTTGAAATTGTGCATATGGAGCAAACATGTTAGGCATAACAGGCATTGTAGGCATAGAACCATTCATTGCAGGCTTAAACATTTTCACTTTAGCGGTCTTCTTAACAGATTTGCAGTTAGTAGATAAATGACTAACACTTCCACAATTGACACATGTCTTTCTAGGAGCATATTTATCATGTGTGTAATTGTTGTGTTTGTTAATCCCTACTTTGCCATTCCTGTTATTCTTTTTATTTCCCTTAGCCTCAACTTGAACATTCTCTAACTTATCTTTCAATTGCTTGTTGGACAAGTGACCTACATTAGCTCTCTCAACAGGCTTCTCAACTTTCTTTGATTTACTAGACTCACCTTGAAAAAAGTTCTTGGTGACAGGACCATACTTGTTATTAAGTCTAGTGAGTTCTTCTTTTCTTTTCTCTGTCAACGAAACAGCCTGATCGGTTGATGGTTCATCTGTCAACGAAACATTGCATTCCGTTGACATATCAACCTTCAACAAATGATCATTGTTGTTTGTTGACTCTGTTTCTGATTCTAAGGTTTCACCAACATACCCTAGCTTCTCTTTGTTCTTTTTCCATGATTGTTCACAGAAAGATTCCATACCTTGAACATTAATGATGTTGTTAGCAACATTCCTGGCATCTTTCCATTTAGCAATCACACTTTGTTCTATTTCAAGTTGTGTTTTAAGAATTTCTTCCCTTTCTAACACGTTCTCAAGTTCCTTCTTAGCATCCCTACTAACACACCTCATTTTCTCAAATTCAATGAGCTGTGCTTCTAACATTGCATTCCTATCACTTAAGAGCAGATTAGACTCTTTTATTCTTGAATTCTCTTTGGTAAGTGATTTAAGAGTAACACGCAAGTTATATAGTACAGTAGACATTTCATTTACTGCACTATCGCATTCCTCTTTAGAAAGCTCAGAAAGATTAGTAATTGTTACCTGGTTGCTTGAGGAGCTTGCTTCCTGCTCATGATTGTTAGCCATAAGAGCCAAGTTGACATATTCAACATCATCATCAGAATCTTCACCATTACAAGCCCAATCATACTCCTAAGACATGAAAGCCTTTTCTTTTTGCTTGAGAAGTTCAAAGTATTTCTTTTTATAATCAACAGGCTCAAATTTCCTGTTGCCCTTCTCAACCTTGGGCTTTCTGCAGTCTCCAGCAAAGTGACCAAGCATTCCACAATTGAAACATTTAGATTTAGACTTTTCAATCCAGTTATTTTTACTGGGTTGAAAGTCTCTCCTTGGTGGCCTTGCTTCTGAGTTTCTCTTGAACTTGAACTTAGAGAATTTTCTTGACAGAAAAGCAATGTGTTCATCAATCTCATCTAAGTCATCCAAGTTGGCTGGTTCTGATTCTTCTTCTTCTGTCATCTTGCCTTTACCCTTGCTAACATCACTCCTACAACTAGCTCGACTAGTTGTGGCCTTTGCAGCTTCTTCATTGTCATCTTCAAGTTGGTTCACAAATGCAATCAATGCAATAAATCCACCTTTCTTCTGTACCTTTTCAATTTCTTCATCTTGCTCCATTTCCAACTCATATGTCTTTAAGGTTCCATAAAGCCTTTCAAGAGCGTAGTCTTTGTACTCTTGAGTGTTTCTGAGAGAAACAGTCATAGGCTTCCATTCTTTTGGAAGAGCTCTAAGAAATTTAAGGTTTGAATCCTTGGTTTGATAGATCCTCCCATACAACTTTAATCCATTCAAAAGCTTCTGAAACCTACTAAACGTATCATTTAGGGTTTCACCAGCTTTAAAATGAAAATGCTCATATTGTTGTATGAGGAGCTGCATTTTATTTTCCCTAACTTGCTCAGTTCCTTCATAGAGAGTTCTAACAGTGTCCCATACTTCTTTGGAGGTTGTACAGTTTATGACATTGTCAAACATCTCTTGCTCCAAACCATTAAACAGAATGTTCATGGTTCTTTTATCTTTATGGATTTCGGCAACATCTTCAATAGTCCATTCTGAGACAAGTTTTGGAATTTCCACATCAGGAGCATCATCTGGCACTCCAATTCTAGATGCAAACTTCATGGGAACGTGTGGACCTTTCTCAATGCAGTCTACATACCTCTCATCCATAGACATGAGATGTAAATGCATCTTTACTTTCCAGTGAAAGTAATTGTCCTTATCAAGAACTGGTATCTTCCTTACTTGATTGAGCTATTGGTTCAGATATAGCTTTCGTTAGCGTAGCCCAATCAGCATCAGAAAAATCAATAAAGGGCGCTTTAGAAGTTTGAAATAAAGTATCAACAGTTGCCTCGGTTTCTGTTCTTCTCCTTTTAGAGGTAGGCAGAGCTGCTGTTGAAGGGTGTATCTCCTTATGTGGTGCTGCTAAGGCACTATCTCCCTCTACACTCAAGGATGTCTGAATATTGGGTATAGGAGGGGAAGGAGGTTCGTTTATGGTTTCATTTGGCTCTTCCAAAGGCTCTTCGACCGTGGTTAGAGGTTGTGGGTTTGCAACCTCCTGGTCAGGAATGTCCACTAAGGGCTCTGGATCAACATCCATTGGTTGTGGCACAGGAGCCAGTTCAGGTTCAGGAATGTTACCTTCATTTACCTGTTCCCCTGGGGGTAGAAGTGGTAGGGGCACCGTTCTTAGATAGTCTGTGAGAACAGTGGGTACCCCTGGAAGATAGTTGTTCTTCCTTATCAGAGCTGTTATGGCATTGCTCTTCATCTTCATGCACTCCTGGGTGGCTTCACCTTCAAATATCTCCCGTTCATTATCTGTTAAGACATCATTGAGAATGAGTTGTAGGAACCTAGGATAGAAACAAAGCACATCGTCCATGCCTGTTCTTTCATCCAGTGGTCCCATGCATAGAATTACTTGATCAATCAGTAACTTTCCTATGTTTATATTCCTATTGTTAGCAATGGCAAACCCTATCTTTTGAAGGAATAAGGGAATACCATGCAGATTTGTAAGCTTAGCAGTAAACACATGGATTAAAGTATGAAAGAAAAAGTTCCATGACTTTGGCAAGTAATGCTTCAGAAACTCTCCCACAAAGAAGTTAGGTTGTTGACTTCTTATGAGAGTGAAGAAAGCATGTATCTCCTCAGTTGTGGGATCCGGAACATGGTTTTCTGTTGGAAAACGAAGTATTCTGTTAAAGTCATGTTTCGTCACCCTTATTGTTCTGCCCCCTGGCAAAACAAAACTGAAGGACCTTACGTTATTCTCAGTTGTGTCTGTGGCGGTTGTGTACAACGTAGTCAATTTATAATAACCCGAATTTTTGGAAAAATTTAAAACTTTTCTTATTATGATTAAGTGCATCAGTGAATAGTGAATGTTGCCCAGTAATAATCTATTGTAGAAGGGGGTTGAATACAATAGTATAATATAATCGACTTCTTAATGTATATATCAGAAATATGAAAGAAAGATAACAGCTTTATTAAATATGATATAAAACTGTTACAAACTCTCTCAAGAAATTCTAATGTTCTTGAGAGCTGCTAGCTTACAAAAACTCTCTCAAGAAATTCTATGTTCTTAAGAGCTTCTATTCGATTATGTTCGCATCTGTGTTGTTGTACATAAATCGAAACCAAAACTGTGTTTATATACTACACAGCTTCTCTATCAATGATAAGTCCTAATCAATTACAAAGATTGAAACCTACCTATAATTGATAGCTACATTCTACAAACCAGGAACCGACAGAATAAACTTCCAAGTTTAACTAGACTCCAAATATAACTCGAAGTAGGAATCCTGATCAGCTTCCAGTCCTGATGATCAATCCTGATCCCAGTCCTGATATGTATCTCAATCCTGACGACCATGTAATCCTGATGACGTCAGCAATCCTGATCAGTTGAGTCTAGCTCCTGACGATCATTGAATTCTGAACTAACAATCTCCCCCAATCTCATACTTTGTGAAATAAAGTATAGATTTCTAAGATTCAATTATGTCAAAAACATATATACAAAATGTACAGAATCTGCAGCAACAACTTATCTGTTTAAATTCTTTGATAGAACAAATTCATCTTCAAGAAGTTGGATAACAAATTTTCTTCTTTTTCTTCAAGAATT
Organism: Heracleum sosnowskyi; assembly: GCA_030848705.1. NCBI lineage: Eukaryota > Viridiplantae > Streptophyta > Magnoliopsida > Apiales > Apiaceae > Heracleum > Heracleum sosnowskyi. The sequence goes on along the minus strand of CM061240.1, from coordinate 59,581,872 downwards.
TGAATAAGTCTTTCCTTAAGATTTCTGAGTTCTTCATCTTCCTCATTAATCTGGTAGATAGCTGCTCTGAGATTCAATATGGAGTTTCTCTGAAGACTATGCTCTTCAAGCAAAAGATAAGCAATTTCCTTCCCATCAGGATTGAGAGTAAGATGAGTCATGCCAAAATTTACTTCTTTAACAGCAGTACCCCTTTGCATTTCCACATCCTGACCCCTTTGATTTAAGTACATGGGAGTATAATTACCATTGAAATTACTGTTTCCATCCAGTCTTCTTCTTATTATTGACAAAATCATGTCACTCCATTCTTTGCATATTTGATTCTTCGATCTCAAAAGATAATGAACATATTTCAGTTCATGTGTAGTTTTCATCAGCAGATCTTGAATAGCTAAAAATCTTCACACTACCATCTTTCATGAAGTACATAAGCTTTTCTTTCTTGTCAAAACCATCATGACAATCTATAACTATATCAACAGCTAGTAAATTGTTCAGGTTTTCAGAAGTTAAAGTACCTCCAATTTCAGTTAAGGAGTAAGGATCAACATATGACATATTCAGATATTCAGCATCCCTGTGTCAAATACCTCCTCTTGAATTACTTGTCAATTGCTTCAGATTTGAAAACATCTTTAACCAGAGTGCTTTTGATCTAACCATCCCAGATAAATCAACAACACTTGAAGCGCTTGTAATAATTCCTCCAGACTGAAAATTGATAAGTGTATCACAACTTAATGTGCTAATATGTTTCCACTTCTTATCCTTTTCCTTTTCAAAGGCATAGCTTCTTTCCAGTGAAGATTATTGTCTGATTGGGTTCCTCCACACTCTTCTGTTTGAGAGTTTAAGCCTTTGTACATAGAGATTGAAATCTCTATTTGTTGATCTTGTAATTTCACTTCTTCTGGCTTCTTCTTCTTCATCTACTTCCTTTTTGTGAGAATCAACCACAGTAGATAAAATTATCAAGTCAATCTCTTGCAGAATTTCAGAATCATCAGGATCTTGAATATTATCAGGAACAACATCAGGATTAGATTCTTCAATTTGATTTGTATTGCAGAGAGTTGATTTTCTTGATTTTCTTCTCAATTCAGGTTCTTCTTCAATATTTCCATCATCACCAAAAGTAGATCTGTCAGGAACTACTAGAGTTTGAATAGGTTCAGGAATTTCTTCAATTCTTAACCCTTGAGACCTTGTCTGTCTAGATATTGTTTGAGTTGAAGAACCTCTTCTACTTCTTCTAGCTCCTCTCCTACCTCTGCCTCCTCTACCTCTAGCAGGAGCAGGGTTCTTAAAGCTTTCCATCATTTCTCTTTGTTGTCTTAAGAATTCTTCATGTGAGAGATCAGGATATTCTTCACTTGCTGTAGAGAGTGCTTTTCTTGCATATAATTGTTGAACTCTTTTATCAGTGTGATATAGAGTAACAATTCTGCCATCTTTTGTAGAAAACTTCTGGAATAAATTTGATGCATCTTCAGGATTATCAATAATCACATCTTCATCACCTTCAGGAATTGTAGCAAGAATATGTCCATGACCAGGTGTCAGGATTTGTTCTTCCGTCAGGATCTGAGATTGCACCAACGTTCTTACTGTCTTAACTCCAGAATCAGAAACATGAGTTGACTGCGTTGTTTGACTTTGTGCAGTTTGAATTGTAGACTTCATAACAGCAACATCAGAGGTTTCTCCTTGTATCACTTTGTCACTACCATCATCTCCAGTATCATCATCATTATTCCTTAATACTAGATCAGGTGTGCATTTTGTCCGACTAACCTTCTCCCCCTTTTTGACATCAGGATTTGACAATAAATTCAAAATTAAGGAAAGAGAGGCTTGAATGTCAGTTACCTTGGTATCCAGAGAATCAATCCGTCTGTTGATAGAGGTTTGTTCAGAAATAACAGATTTCACTTGGGATTCTACTACCCTTAGCTGAAAAGCAGTAGGCACCTTTGTAAAATTTTGAGAAATATCATTCCTCACCAACTCAGTTGAGTTCTTGATAGAATCAATCTCACTTTTTAGACTTTTGGATAACAAAGTTGTAGCCTTCAGATGATTCTTCAAGTCTTGATTCTCTATAGATTTCACTGCATCATAGGCATGTTCCAAAGCAGAAGAATGACTTACAGATTCAACAGATCTGTGCCATGAATTGTTCCATTCATTCTGTCTAAGTGCCTCAGCAGGATTAAAGGAAGGAATAGAAAAATCTTGTCTCTGATCTTTCCCAGTTGAAGCTTTGCCAGCCATATATGTACTTGATGAACCAAAATTAGTTCCAAGACTAATTTTGAGTGATGTAGCAAGCTGTTCCTTCTCTTTTCGATTCTCATCATCATCACTATCATCAGAGTCATTATCATCAGGATCAGGAATAGCTATACCTTTCATTTTATCCTGTGAATCTGTGATAGGATGATCCATTGGTCTTGAACGAAGTGGCTGTATCAGGATAGGTTCAATATCAGGAGCATCACTAGCGTCAGGATGAACACCGTCAGGATTTGATATGCTTGCATCAGTATTTGCTACCAATGGTTCTTGTGGAGCTTGAGGTTCAGAAGCTTCTTCAACACTTTGAGTCAAAGGTTCTTGTGTGCTTCCCTCATTGACAGTGTCCTCGACCAATCTTTGAACTTCATCTGCACCAGAAATCCCTTGAGCATTGTCAGGAAATTTCTCAGAAACTGTAGCTTGGCCTGCATCTTCACTTTGAGAAGATGGTTCTTGTGTAGCTGGAATGTCGATGTCTGCATTCTCCCTTTGAGAAAATGGTTCTTGTGGGACCATTCCACGAGCTAAACCTTCACTCAAACTTTGATTAAGTGGTTCTTGTGTGGCTGGATCATCAGAAAGAGCTGCTGAACCACTTTGAGGTTCAGGTTCTTGTGGGCTTGATCCTTTCAGTTTCTTCTGTCTCTGATAGACTAACTCTTCTGCCTTCCTTAGCTTTTCCATTGGATGTTTTATCCCAAGATTGGAAGCAGCAGCACCATACTTCTCCCATGAAATATCAACATGTCTTTTTGTTGGAGAGTCCTGTGCTGGAGAGTCTGAAATATTAACCACTTGACTTGGTGCAGTATCAGGAATACTAACATCAGGATTTGCTTGAGCAGTAGAAACTGATTGCTCATTCAAAATAGAAGTGTCCTGTACATCAGTATCCTGCTTCTTTTCTAAAGGAATATGATACCTGCTTTTTGATAACTTCCTTTTCTTCTGTGGTGTAGACAATGGAACCACAGCTGCAGTAGCAGTATCAGCAACTTCCTTATTCACATTCATCACAGAGGATATAGGTAAGTCATCCTCTGAATCAGTCTCATCCCTGAGAACTAATTTTCTTTTAACAGAAACAACCTCACCTCCCTTTGCAGCTTTCTTCACCAGGACCCCTTGTACACCCCCTTGTAACTTCTTTTTAGTGATAGGTGTAGAGGAAAAGTCTTTTGAACCTGATTGCCTTCCTGACACATCAGTTCTAGCTGACTTCTTTGCTTTTACAACTAAAGTCTTTTGAGAGACATTAGAGGTGGCAGATGACTGTTTAGACTGTTTAGAATGAATGCTTGGGTTAGGAACAAGGTGTGATTGGCCTTGCCCCATAGCATTAGAAATTAAACCATAACGAGTAGGCATTTTCCTATGTAAGAAAAACCTAACCTCATCAGGAATAAAAGCATTTCCTATGAAACCATTTGCCTTATCAGGATTGAAAAAAAAAATGAAGTAAAATAAAATTTTATTTGAGAAAACAAAATTTGTTTTTGATAATCCTGATAAGTGCTGGTTTTTTTTTTTTAAATGATTACAGAACAAATAGCATAATACCCATGTAACCATTCTTACCAATTACCGAGGCAAAGTAATTATGAGAAACTGAACAGTCGCCTCGATAAACAAAAATGACCTGCATCCTTAACACACATTCTCTATAAAATAGAACTGTTAAGCATAAACATCATATATCTATTAAAACACAAACCCTCTCCAGAGAAAAACTTACGAAAAACCTTTCACCTTCTTTGTTTTTCAATGGCTGCCAATCAACAAAACAACATACCTGATGCTGAGCTCGATATCATATGGCAAGAGATGGAAGAGGCTCTTGCTGACATTGAGCCACAACCAGTTCCTGACCCTCAGGAACATGAAGCGTTTATTAACGCAATGGCCGATGTGCTTTGGCACAATTTCCAGCAAGCCAATCCGGACTGGAATCCGCTTGATAACCTCATCTATGAAGAGGATGAGGATGATGAAGAGGATGAGGATTAAGATGATGAAGAGCTCGTCTGAGAGCTTGAGAGGAGGAAAAAGAAGATCTTGGATGCTCGCAGGTCTTGCAAGTTGGAGGCTTGGAAGAGTCCCGGTGATCATGGGGACGAGCCACCTTCAAGTGCATCTGCTCCCCTCCTTGTCCTTTAAGGATGGAACAAGAGATCTTCCAATCCTGATGGACTGTGAAGCTGCTCAGGAGCGTTCATGCTTATTTGAGGGGCACGTGTTCCTGAGTAGAAAAGTAGACTAGGAAAAGAATATGTAATTTCCATTTTCATTTGTAAAGAATCTTCAAGATTTAATGAAAACTATCAATTTGCTCAATTGTTCTTGTCCTTCTTACTTTTCCAGCACAATTTGTTAGTAACACTGCATTTGATACATAATATAACGAATAGTAATCGCTGACAAAAATATAATTGTAATTGAAAATTAAGACTTAATAACTTAATCAAAGACTAAGTAATGATCTTATTTGTCAGAGTTTACCAGGAGTGTTGTTGACAAATTGTCTTAGAACTTCTGGTTTTCATACCAGCTTCAATATCTGAGCATAAGGATTTGACTAGTTGACTTCCTGTCAGGATTGCATCCTATCAGGATTTGATCAAAGAAAACATACCTTTCTGAATAACCATCAGGATTTGACAGTTATCAGGATTTCCTCTCTGTAGCTTTCCTCAGAAATTCTCAAAGTTCATCATTCCAAGTTCATTCACCAATTTATTGAAAGTAGCTTCAGGTAGTGGCTTGGTGAATATATCAGCTTCTGCAGTTGAAGTGGAAATGGATTTTTGCTTTTTACTGAACCATGAAACTAGTCTTCCACCCAAAAACTGACAGCTTCCTGAAGTACTTTTCCTGTCTATTTTGCATCCTGCAAAATCAGCATCTGAATAACCACACAATCCAAAATCTGATTCCCTTGCATACCAAAGGCCAAGAGAAGAAGTGCCTTTGAGATATCTGAAAATTCTTTTGACTGCAATCAGATGGGGTTCTCTAGGTTTTGCTTGAAATCTTGCACACAGACAGGTTGCAAACATGATATCTGGTCTACTTGCAGTGAGATACAATAAAGAGCCAATCATTCCTCTGTAGTGAGTTACATCTACCTCAGCACCTTGATCAGGATCAAGTTTGGTAGCTGTAGCTACGGGAGTTGTAGCAGGAGAACTATCTTGCATGTTAAACCTTGTCAATAAATTCCTTGTATATTTAGACTGATTGATAAAAATCCCTTCATCAGTCTGTTTAACTTGAAGACCAAGAAAGTAACTCATTTCTCCCATCATGCTCATTTGATATCTTGACTGCATAAGCTTGGAAAACTTTTCACAAAGCTTATTGTTTGTTGACCCAAAAATGATATCATCAACATAAATCTGAACTAACAACAAGTCCTTACCATGATTCAAATAAAATAGAGTTTTATCAATATCACCTCTTTTGAATCCACTTTCCAGTAAGAATAGAGCTAAAGTTTCATACCATGCTCTTGGAGCTTGCTTTAGTCCATAAAGTGCCTTATCCAATCTGTAGACATGATCTGGATAGTTAGGATCAATGAAACCAGGAGGTTGCTCAACATAGACTTCTTCCTCCAGTTCTCCATTTAAGAAAGCACTTTTAACATCCATCTGGAAAACCTTGAATTTCTTATGTGCTGCATAAGCAAGAAATATCCTGATGGCTTCTAGTCTTGCAACAAGAGCAAACGTTTCATCATAATCAATTCCCTCTTGTTGAGAATACCCCTTTGCAACTAGTCTTGCTTTGTTTCTGATTATTACTCCATCAGAATCAGTCTTGTTCTTGAAAATCCACTTTGTACCAACAATTGATCTATTCTTTGGTCTTGGTACCAGTTTCCAGACGTCATTTCTTTCAAATTCATTCAGTTCCTCTTGCATTGCAGTAACCCAATCATCATCTTTAAGTGCATCTTCAACTTTCTTTGGCTCCTCCTTGGATAGAAAGTTATTGTATAGACATTCATTCTGAGTTGCACTTCTTGTTTGAACACCTGCATCAGGATCCCCAATGATCAAATCAGGAGTATGACTTGCAGTCCATTTCCTTGCTGGTGTTAAATTGTTTCTTGAAGTAGATGCTCTCCCTGGATTGGTGTTATCTTGATTTAAAGAACTTGCTTGTCTTGAAGCTCCCCCTGAATAATTGTTATTTCCTCCTGATAAGTTATCAGGATCATCACTTGAATCAGTATCTGAAGAATTTTGTCCTGATGATTGTGTTGACTCTGAACTTGTAGTAGAATGATGTTGCTCCCCCTCAACATTAGCACTACTAAAAGTATTACTATTGATTGCATCATCAGTATTTGCACCATCAGCATCTGGTGTGTCATCAGGATTTGGTGACCCATCAGGATCTGATGTATGGACAGGATCTGATTCACTTTCTTCAGGTTCCTTGGTTAGCAAGATGGACACTACCTCTGGGTTAGTGGGAATGAATACCGAGTATTCCGAGTATAGTGGGAATGAAAGAGTTAGTGACTCAGTTACAAGAGTTGTTGTATAAGGGTATGATAAGACCCAGTGTATCACCGTGGGGAGCCCCGGTGTTGTTCGTAAGAAAGAAAGATGGTAGTAGGACATCGTGTATCGACTATAGAGAGTTGAGCAAGCATTACCATTAAGAATAGGTACTCGTTGCCTAAGATAGATGGTTGTTTGACCAGCTGAAAGACGCTGTGTATTTCCAATTTTATTTAAGAACTGGATATCACCAGTTGGAAGTTAAATCCGAGAATATACCCAAGACTGCGATTCGTACTAGGAATAGACACTTCGAGTTTTCAGCGAGGTTATTTTGGGTTGACTAATGCACCCATAAATTTTTATGGAATGTAATGAATTGGCTTTGAGTTATCCGTGATAGTAGATAACATGAGATGGAGAAATGGCTAGAATTGACCTAGGATTATGACTGTGAGATACACTACCATCCGGGGAAGGCCAATGTGGTGGCCGATACCCTTAATTAAAATGAGACATAGATGGATTCCGAATGATCGGGAATTAAAGGACGAGATTTTACACAAAACCCAAGTTAGTCCAACAAACTAGAAAGACAAACGATTTCACCAACAAGCGGCTAGTGACAACCAAGATAGACAGAGAAAGTATGCGGACTAAGCCGCAAGTATAGAGATGGTACTGCTATTGATAAGCTAAATGGCAAGTTGATGAATGACAAACAAGTTTATGCTGGTGTATTTCTGTACAAACAAGATAGAGAGTATGAGGTTAGCGATTCGTGATGCTAAAGGTATCTCCATGGAAAGAATTAATGAGATTTGGAAAGAAAGGGAAGTTAAGCCCGAGATTCATTGGGCCATCTGAGATTTTAAGACGCGTCAGGAAGGTGGCCTACGAGCCAGCCTTACCCCCCCCCCCCCCCAAACTTGTAGAATGGTCATAACGGGGTTCATGTGTCAATGCTACGTCAGTATACTATAGATGCCCGACATATGTGAGAATACGAGCAGGTAGATATATGACTTGGTTTGACTTACAAAGAACAACCTGTGGAAATCATGGATAGAAAAGAGCAAGTGCTAAGTGACGAGGTTGCCAAGCTAGTGAGAGGTTTGTGGAAAATCAAGAAGTGGAAGAATCCACTTGGGAGTTAGAAAGTGCAATGGGAGAGAAGTACCCCCAGTTATTCCTAAGCCGATTCCGGGACGGAATCCTTTTAAGGAGGGGAGACTGTAATAACCCGAATTTTTGGAAAAAATTAAAACTTTTCTTATTATGATTAAGTACAATAGTGAATAGTGAATTTGGTGGATGAATAGTGATTTTGAGGATTAACAAAGTTTTTCATGCCACCTATGTACGAGACGTGGTGTGGATATTCCGAAGTCATATTAGTGATCTACGGAGTAAATAAGTGAATGCAAAGACGATCGGAATTCAGAAATTTCGATTTTTATTTCGGTGTAATATTCGACCGGGCAGCGAATTATATATTATTATATTCAAGAAATGAGATATTAAAATTGAGGATTTGAGGATTTAATATTTTGGAATTTTATTATATTTGATTTGAGAATTTAGAACGAAAACCACTGAGACAGTGAAACGAAGGTTCTAGAAACCGCTGATACTTTATGTTAGATCAGAATTCAATGATCGTCAGAAGCTAGACTCAACTGATCAGGATTGCTGACGTCATCAGTATTGCATGGTCATCAGTATTTGATCAAGCGTCAGTATCTTATTGATCATCAGGATTCCTACTCAGACTATGATCAGGTTTGATCATCAGGAATTGAAGCTGATCAGGATTCCTACTTCGAGTTATATTTGGAGTCTAGATAAACATGGAAGTTTATTCTATTTGTTCCTGGTTTGTAGAATGCAGCTATCGATTAAAGATATGTTTCTATCTTTGTTATGATTAGGACTTATCTTGTTATTGATAGAGAAGCTGTGTGCACTATATAAACACAGTTTTGGTTTCGATTTATGTATTCATTCAAGAGAGAACATAATCGGAGAGAAGCTCTTAAGAACAGAATTTCTTGAGAGAGTTTTTGTAAGCTAGCAGCTCTTAAGAACATCAGAATTTCTTAAGAGAGTTTGTAACAGTTTTATATCAAAGTTAATAAAGCTGTTATTGTTATTGTTATTGATCTTTCATATTTGTGTTATATAAAGTCGAGAATCTTATACAATTGTATTCAACCCCCCTTCTACAATTGTTATTTACTGGGCAACAATTGGTATCAGAGCAAACTGATTTAATTCTGAATCAGATACGATCTAAAGATGTCGACAACCAAGTATGAAAGCATGAAGATTCCCATCTTGAAGATATCAGAATATCCCACATGGAGGGTAAAGATGCTGATGTACCTGGAGGCTATGGATCCTGACTACTTGGACAGGATTCGTGATGGACCATATATACCAACAAAGTTCGTAGAACGAACAGATACAGTACCAGAACATTATGTGGTCAAAGCTAAAGCTGAATGGACTCCAGAAGAAAAAGCTCATGTACTCAGGGAACCAAAGATAAAGAATATCTTGCATAATAGCCTTGATGCTGTTATGTCAAACAGAGTGATTGCATGCAAGTCTTCAAAAGAAATCTGGGATACTTTGGAAACTCAGTGCCAGGGATCTGCATCTGTCAAGAAAAACAGAAGGGCTCTATTGATTCAAGAATATGAACAATTCGATGCAAGACCTGAAGAGAGCCTGACTGAGCTATATGATAGATTCCTGACACTATTGAACAGCTTATCCTTAGTTGACAAAGTATATGAAACTGAAGATTCAAACACCAAATTTCTTAGAGCTTTACCTGAAGAATGGGATACTCAGACCTCAATCATTAGACATCAGTATGATCTGAACATTGTGTCTCTTGATGAGATCTATGGGATGCTAAGAACTCATGATCTTGAAGTTCAACAGAGGAAGAACAAGAAAAGCAGCAAGGCAAAGTCAATTGCTTTGAATGTAGAAGCAAAATCAAAAGAGAAAGCTATGGAGGTCTCTAGAAGGAAAGCAAGAGTAGTTGAGTCAGATCCTGACGACTCTTCATCAGATACTGATGGCAATCCTGATGCCAATACTGGTGATGAATCTTCTGATTCAGACAAGGAAGAGATGGTTGCTATGATTGTCAGAAACTTCAGAAGGATGAAGTTCAGGAAGAATAGAGGACAAGGCAACTTTCAGAAAAAGATCTTCAAAGCAGACAAAGACAAGTATATCAAGAAGGACAGCAAGGGTAGCAAATTTGACAAGTCAAAGGTTAGATGCTACAAGTGTAATGGTATGGGTCACTTTGCTTCTGAATGCAACAAGACAAAGGCACTCATCACATCAAGCAAGGATTGGATGGACTCTTCCTCAGAATCTGATACTGAGGTAGTCAACTATGCGTTAATGGCCAATGCTGATGTAACTGCTGCTCCTGATGATAAGTGTTTTACTATTCTGATGCAGGGTAAAAGGAAAAATGTGTTAGTCATGGATAGTGGATGTTCTGTGCACATGACTGGAAACAAAGCCCTGTTATCAGAATATGAAGAAAAAGCTGGCCCAACTGTGTCTTATGGAGATGGCAACATTGGACAAACCTTGGGATATGGCAATATAATCATTGGAAATGTCATCATTGAAAAAGTAGCTCTAGTGAAAGGACTAAAACACAACTTGTTGAGTATTAGTCAAATCACTGACAGAGGTTATCATGTCAATTTCTATTCCACACATTGTGAAGTAGTCAGTAAAGCAACAGGGAAGATAGCACTAACTGGCTACAGGCATGGTAACATATATGAAGCCAACATTCTCTCAGATACTGATGGCTCCCCTACATGTTTCATCAGTAAAGCTTCAGTAGATGAAAGTTGGAATTGGCACAAGAAGCTTTCTCATCTCAACTTCAGCAACATCAATGAGTTGGTTAAGAAAGAGTTAGTAAGAGGATTACCTAATGTTTTATATACACCTGATGGACTCTGTGATGCATGCCAAAAATCAAAACAAAGAAGGACATCATTCCAGAGTAAATCAGAATCCTCTATTGAAGAATCATATCACATGCTACATCTTGATCTGTTTGGTCCAGTCAACATCATGTCCATCAGTAAGAAAAGGTACACTCTTGTGATTGTTGATGAATATTCTAGATTCACCTGGGTGTATTTTCTGCATAGAAAAGATGAAACTCCTGAAGTTCTGTTGGATCATGTGAGGATGATTGAGACAACCACAAAGTACAAAGTCAAGATTCTGAGAAGTGATAATGGTACTGAATTTAAGAATTCAAAGATGGAAGAGTTCTGCAAATACAAAGGAATCATTCAACAATTCTCTGCTCCTGGCACACCTCAGCAAAATGGAGTAGTAGAAAGGAAGAATAGAACTCTCATTGAAGCTGGCAGAACTATGTTGGAAGAAGCTAAATTACCTACATATTTCTGGGCAGAAGCAGTCAACACAGCATGCTATACACAAAATCTCACATTGATAAACAGGCATGGTGTCACTCCTTATCAGTCACTCAAAGAGAAGAAACCAAGTCTGAAGCATTTGCATGTGTTTGGCTGTAAATGTTTTGTTCTCAGAACTCATCCTGAACAGCTAGGGAAATTTGAAACAAAGGCTGATGAAGGAATATTCATAGGTTATCCTACATCAAGAGCCTTCAGAGTTTTTAATTTGAGAACAAGAACTGTCATGGAGTCAATACATGTATCTTTTGATGACAAGAAGATAACTGGAATCATTGAAGACTCGCATGATAGATTGTTATTTGAAAATGAAGCTTCCAAGGAACCTGAAGAAAGTGAATCAGAAGCTGTCCATTCATCCAGTACTGACGGGTCACCAAATCCTGATGACACACCAGGTATTGATGGTGCTAATACTGATGATACAAACAACAGTGATACAACTAGTAGTGCTAATGTTGAGGGGGAGCAACGGCATTCAACTACAAGTTCAGAATCAACTCAATCATCAGGACAGAATTCTTCAGATACTGATTCAAGTGAAGATCCTGATAACACATCAGGAGGGAATAGCAATAATTCAGGGAGAGCTTCAAATCAATCAAATTCTTTCAATCAAGATAACACCAATCCAGGGGGAGCATCTACTTCAAGAAACAATTTGACACCAGCAAGGAAATGGACAAAAGATCATACTCCTGATTTGATAATTGGAGATCCTGATGCAGGTGTTCAAACAAGAAGTGCAACTCAGAATGAATGTTTATATAATAACTTTCTATCCAAGGAGGAACCTAGGAAAGTTGAAGATGCACTTAAAGATGCTGACTGGGTTACTACAATGGAGAAGTAAAGAGATATGGAAATCTCTTTAGGACAAAGCTTAAGAAGGAATGGAATTTCTTCTTTGATACAATCAGCCGCTGTTTCCTGAACAAGACATCAAATTTTGATGCTCTTCCATCAGGATCTCTTAAAATTGGGTACTCTCTTATCCATTCTACAGTGTTTGATTATGGCTCTTTTATCTTAAAAGCTTTAAGTGATAGGAAATCAGATAAGTTGGGTTCTGTCTGTTTTCTTAGATTTTTACAGTTGATATTTAATCACTTATGTCCTAATGTTGTTTTTGAGGATGATGTAGTTCTACCAATCTGTAGGATTACTGAGAATAATATTAAGTCCTTAGTCAACAGTGATAAGGCAAATGGTTTCATAGGAAATGCTTTTATTCCTGATGAGGTTAGGTTTTTCTTACATCAGAAAATGCCTACTCGTTATGGACTACTTTCTAATGCTATGGTACAAGGACCAACCCACCTTGTTCCTGACACAAGCATGCAACCTAAACAGTCTAAACAGTTAACAACCACCTCTACTGTCTCTCAAAAGACTTTAGTTGTAAAAACAAAGAAATCAGCTAGAACTGATGTGTCTGGAAGGCAATCAGGTTCAAAGGATTTTTCCTCTACACCACTCACTAAAAAGAAGATACAAGGGGGTGTACAAGGGGTCCTGGTCAAGAAAGCTGATAAGGTTGTTAAGAATGTTCCTGTGAAAAGGAAGTTAAGATTGATTGATGAAAGTGATTCAGAGGATGACTTACCTATATCCTCTGTGATGAATATGAACAAGGAAGTTGCTGATACTGCTACTAAAGCTGTGGTACCTTCATCAAAACCACAAAAGACAAGGACATTATCAAAGAGCATGTATCATATTCCTTTGACAGTGCAAATGAAGGATACTGATATTCAGACATCAAATCCTGATGTTAGTATTCCTGATGCAACAACAAAAGTTGTCTCTATATCAGACTCTCCAGCCTCTCCATCTCAAATTCGAGGACATTCTTGGGAGAAGGTATCTACAACTGCTTCCTTGGTTGGTCTTACACCTACATCAAAGAAAAAGAGGAATGCAGAAGAGTTAGTCTATCAGAGACAGAAGAAGCTGAAAGGATCAAGCCCACAAGAACCTGAATTTCAGAGTAATTCAGCAGCTACTGTTGATCCTGCCACACAAGAACCACTCAATCAAAGTTTGGGTGAAGACTTAGCTAGTGGAATGGTCACACAAGAACCATTTTCTCAAAGGGAGAATGAAGACATCAACATTCCAGCTACACAAGAACCATCTTCTCAAAGTGAAGATGCAGGCAAAGCTACAGCTTCTGTTGAAAGATTGGTCGAGAACATTGTCACTGAGGGAAGCACACAAGAACCTTTAGCTCAAAGTGTTGAAGCAGCTTCTGAACCTCAAGCTATACAAGAACCATTGGTAGAAAATACTGATGCAAGCATTTCAAATCCTGACGATGTTCATCCTGACGCTAGTGGTGCTCCTGATAATGAACCTATTTTGATTCAGCCACTTCGTTCAAGACCAATAGATCATCCTATCTCAGAATCACAGGATAAACTGAAAGGTATTGCAATTCCTGATCCTGATATATCTCATGGTTCTGATGATGATAATTCTAATGATGATAGTGATGATGATAATGAGAATAGAAAAGAGAAGGAACAGCTTGCTACAGCACTCAAGATTAGTCTTGGAACTAATTTTGGTTCATCAAGTACATATATGGCTGGCAAAGCTTCCACTGGGAAAGATCAGAGACAAGATTTTTCTACTCCTTTCTTTGATCCTGCAGAGGCATTTAGACAGAATGAATGGAACAATTCATGGCACAATTCTGATGAATCTATCAGTTTTTCTTCTGCTATTGAACATGCCTATAATGCAGTGAAGTCTATAGAGAATCAAGACTTGAAGAATCATCTGAAGGCTACAACTCTGTTATCCAAAAGCCTGAAAAGTGAGATTGATTCTATCAAGGGCTCAACTGAAAAAGTGAGGACTGATATCTTTAATAATTTTACTAAGGTGCCTACTACTTTTCAACTAAGGGTAGTGGAATCTCAAGTGAAATCTGTTGTTTCAGAACAAACCTCCATCAATCAAAGAATTGATTCTCTGGATACTAAGGTAACTGAAATTCAAGCCTCTCTTTCCTTAATTTTGCAATTATTGTCAAATCCTGATGTCAAAAAGGGGGAGAAGGTTATTCAGACAAAATGTACACCTGATCTAGTATTAAGAAATAATGATGATGATACTGGAGATGATGGTGGTGACAAAGCGATATAAGGAGAAACCTCTGATACTGCGGTTTTTAAGTCTACAATTCAAACTTCTCAAAGTCAAACAACGCAGTCAACTCATGTTTCTGATTCTGGAGTTAAGACAGTAAGAACATTGGTGCAATCTCAGATCCTGACGGAAGATCAAATCCTGACACCTGGTCATGGACACATTCTTGCTACAATTCCTGAAGGTGATGAAGATGTGATTATTGATAATCCTGAAGATGCATCAAATTTATTCCAGAAGTTTTCTACAAAAGACGGCAGAATTGTTACTCTATATCACACTGATAAAAGAGTTCAACAATTATATGCAAGAAAAGCACTCTCTACAGCAAGTGAAGAATATCCAGATCTCTCACATGAAGATTTCTTGAGACTACAAAGAGAGACAATGGAAAGCTATACTGCTCCTGCTAGAGGTAGAGGAAGCAGAGGTAGGAGAGGTGCTAGAAGAAGTAAAAGAGGTTCTTCAACTCAAATATTACCTAGACAGACAAGGTCTAGAGGGTTAAGAATTGAAGAAATTCCTGAACCTATTCAAACTCTAGTAGTTCCTGACAGATCTACTTTTGGTGATGATGGAATTGTTGAAGAAGAACCTGAATTGAGAAGAAAATCAAGAAAATCAACTCTCAGCAATACAAATCAAATTGAAGATTCTAATCCTGACAATATTCAAGATCCTGACGAATCTGAAATTCTGCAAGAGGTTGATTTGATAATCTTATCTACTGTTGTTGATTGTCACAACAAAGAAGTAGATGAAGAAGAAGAAGCCAGAAGAAGAGATATTACAAGAAGAACAAATAAAGATTTCAATCTCTATCTACAAAGGCTTAAACTTTCAAATGGAAGAAAATGGAGGAACTCAAGCAGACAAGAATTTTCACTGGAAAGAAGCTATGCCTTTGAAAAGGAAAAGGACAAGAAGTGGAAACATATTAGCACATTAAGTTGTGATACACCTATCAATTTTCAGTCTGGTGGAATTATTACAAGCGCTTCAAGTGTTGTTGATTTGTCTGATATGGCTAGATCAAAAGCACTCTGGTTAAAGATGTTTTCAAATCTGAAGCAATTGTCAAGTAATTCAAGAGGAGGTATTGGACACAGAGATGGTGAATATCTGAATATGTCATATGTTGATCCTTACTCCTTGACAGAAATTGGAGGTACTTTAACTTCTGAAAACCTGAACAATTTATTAGCTGTTGATCTAGTTATAGATTGTCATGATGGTTTTGAAAAGAAAGAAAAGCTTCTGTACTTCATGAAAGATGGTAGTGTGAAGATTCTATCTATTCAAGATCTGCTGATGAAAACTACACAGGAACTGAAATATGTTCACTATCTGTTAAGATGGAAGAACCAAGTGTACAAAGAATGGAGTGACATGATTTTGTCAACTATAAGAAGAAGACTGGATGGAAACAGTAATTTCAATGGTAATTATATTCCCATGTACTTAAATCAAAGAGGTCAGGATGTGGAAATGCAAAGGGGTACTGCTGTTAAAGAAGTAAATTTTGGCATGACTCATCTTTCTCTCAATCCTGATGGGAAGGAAATTGCTTATCTTTTGCTTGAAGAGCACAGTCTACAGAGAAACTCCATACAGAATCTCAGAGCAGCTATCTACCAGATTAATGAGGAAGATGAAGAACTCAGAAATCTTAAGGAAAGACTGATTCAAATTCTTGAAGAAAAAGAAGAAAGTTTATTATCCAACTTCTTGAAGATGAATCTGTTCTATCACAAAGCTTAAACAGATAAGTTGTTTCTGAAGATACTCGTACATTTTGATACATGTTTTTGACATCATTGAATATTTGGAATCTATACTTTATTTCACAAAGTATGAGATTGGGGGAGATTGTTAGATCAGAATTCAATGATCGTCAGAAGCTAGACTCAACTGATCAGGATTGCTGACGTCATCAGTATTGCATGGTCATCAGTATTTGATCAAGCGTCAGTATCTTATTGATCATCAGGATTCCTACTCAGACTATGATCAGGTTTGATCATCAGGACTTGAAGCTGATCAGGATTCCTACTTCGAGTTATATTTGGAGTCTAGATAAACATGGAAGTTTATTCTATTTGTTCCTGGTTTGTAGAATGCAGCTATCGATTAAAGATATGTTTCTATCTTTGTTATGATTAGGACTTATCTTGTTATTGATAGAGAAGCTGTGTGCACTATATAAACACAGTTTTGGTTTCGATTTATGTATTCATTCAAGAGAGAACATAATCGGAGAGAAGCTCTTAAGAACAGAATTTCTTGAGAGAGTTTTTGTAAGCTAGCAGCTCTTAAGAACATCAGAATTTCTTAAGAGAGTTTGTAACAGTTTTATATCAAAGTTAATAAAGCTGTTATTGTTATTGTTATTGATCTTTCATATTTGTGTTATATAAAGTCGAGAATCTTATACAATTGTATTCAACCCCCCTTCTACAATTGTTATTTACTGGGCAACACTTTATAACGAGATTAAGCGATTAAGCGAACGAATCATGGATTAAGGATTGAAATTATGACAGGATTAAATATAGACATGGAAGTAACATGTAACAAGATTAATTCGAGAAATGCAACATTTGGATCATCCATGTGAAAGGAAAGCGAACTAGTAAAGCTGCTTGCCACCATGATCTCCATTGCGTGACACGTGTCCCTGCTTTGCCACCATGATGCTCCACTGATCGACACGTGTCCTGGGCATGCAATGACTCATCACCTTTTAACACAAAAATCAGCATTATCATTATTAGTCAACCAAACCAAAAACCTCTCTTTTCTTCATTTTCGGCCAACACAAAACTGACGAATTGTAAACTGCATATCTCCTTCATTGCTTGGTGGAAATTGGAGATCTATAGCTTGTTGGAAAGGTCTTGCGATAACCTACATTTCCTATTTCATGAGCTTCTTCCATTTGAGTAAGGTACGACCTTCGTTTTTCCAGTTCTTTAAACCGGTGTATAGTAACTCCGAGAATTCATAACTTGTTCTTGATTTTCTTTTGCAAGTTTAAGGATAATAACCATGGATAAAGACTCTATTAAGGCTTACAAGCTCTGGTTGTGTGTTTAAGGCTTCAAGGAAGGTATAAAGACCTCTGCCCCCTTTTGTTTATATGAGTTTTGAAGTGGTTTTGATGTTATGTAAAGTTAAGAGCATGATTAAGTAATTAGATGAATTGTTGGTTGAGTTTGGAGGATGGGTTATGAATTTATTGTGATTATTCATGGAGGATTTGACTGAGTGGAGGGTGTATAAGGTGGATGGTGAGTTTGTGATTGATTGGTATTGATTTGGTTGTGTTTTGGAAATGGAAAACGTTACGATTATAGCCGTCGTAATGTCCATTTGATTTAAGGCTGTTTTGAGCAAGCATTACGAACTGGTATTGGAATATTTTTGAACAAAACTGACCAGGAACCTATAGGTCTTGTTTTAAGGTTTGTTTTGGTATAAAGATCATGTCTATACGATTTACGGTTTAAGAGAAAAGTGAGTTTTAGTAAACGTCGTTCGGAGGAACAACCCTTCTCTGGTCAGCCACTTTGAAGCTATATTTGGACCACTTAGAAGCCATATTAAAATGTGCAACTTGGAGGAATAATACTAGAGACAGTTAGGAAGGCTCACGAAAAAGATTCGGATTAAAAAGATTATTTTTCAATTTTATAAAAATGTTTTAGTCGAGGTCGCGCAAGTGAAAATCACCAAGAACATGACTTAGAAACCAATGTTGTAAATGATTAAGTATAACTTGTATTCGAGGATCGATTTCGGACTAAACCTACGACTTAAGTAATTGTCGACTAAACGTGGACTTAGTATGAGCCTAGGATGAGCTAGTAATGCCTTGGTTGTGTTTCGCTTACGTGTTTAAGCATTGTGTACAAGTGGATTATCCAGGGGATTAATCGTGCGTTTCTTTGACTTTGTCTAGATGGTCCGGCATCGTCGCGAACCCCTATCACTTCTCGAGCATCAGGCAAGTTTACTAAACCTTACTCTATTGTTCAGAGTAGGTATATTTTCAAATATTCAATACTTGTGTATTCCCGAGTTATATATATCAAATCTTTGTTGTGAGTATTGTGGCAAGTTTCCTAAATCTATACTTTGAAGTATTGATTATATATTACTGCTGTTGCCATATGTGGAGTTATACAGTTTTGCGATACATGTTATATATTGTATAAAATAGAGTTTGATTTTGGTTTATATATGAGCTTTGAGATATAGTAGTTATAAACCGGTGTACCTTGTAGCTCTAGAGATAAGAGCATACTTCTTGTTTCCGACTCTAGACCGGGAGTCAGTACTTTGAGATATAGAGATAGCCGCAGGAAACCCGGAGGGATTCCAGCGGCAGTGTACTAATTATTTTGAGGACTGCTATTATTAAACATTAATTATATTTCTAGAAAGTATTAATTACCTGGAAATGATTTGAGGAATGTTATTTGAATATTACCTCATTCGAAGGTTATTACTTGGAAAGGATTTGGTAATTGGCTTATAAGCTAGATATGTGATATCAGCTATAAGCCAGGATTTTATATTTGCCCAAGGATAAGGGCGTGTGATTTTCTTGAAAGATCAAAAGTGATTATGTTTTGTATATGATAAAGGTTATTTGCCGATAAAGATATCGGGTACTGTTATTCGAGGATTAATTATTTACTTAAAGTATATTATTTATGAATATTCATTTGAGGATTATTGACTTAAATATTATTAGTGTGAATATTCATTTAAGAATTATTTATTTATTGAATATTACTTTTGAATATTTATTTGAGATTTAATTGTTGAATGAATATCATTTTGAATATTCAATTGAGATTAACTAGTTAATGAATATTATTTTCGAATACCCAAATGAGATTTATTAATTAAGGAATATTATTTCAGATATTCATTTGAGGTTTACTTAATCGAAGAATATTATTGTGAATATTATCTGAGGATTATTTAATGAATATTATTTTTGAATATTCATTTGAAGATTAATTATTTATTTAATGAATATTATTGTAAATATTCATTTGAGGATTATTTATTTAATGAATATTATTTTCAAATATTCATTTGAGGAATACTTACTTAATGAATATTATTTTCAAATATTCATTTAAGATTTACTTATTTAATAAATATTATTAAGTATTTGTAAATCAAAAGAGGTTCCCAAAACAATGTTTTTCCCATTTAAATCTGTCTTTTAAAGAGGATTTAAATGCTCGCTCAACTATCAAAAATATGGGAACCCTGATTTAAGTGACTACTACTTTTTTTAAACTCTCAATTCAAAAACTGTCAGGGGACAGATATTTTCTCAAAGCAATTTAATTGCTGCGAGTCAAATATTGTGTTACCACCTCAACGATTGAGGGGTAAATTCATGGAACAAGTCGATGTCCATTAACAAGCAATAGCTTGGGAAATATTGGAGAATCTTCCTTTCCGACCTAGATATAACTACTTAGTGGAGTCGTATCAACAAGTGTTACACTTGGGGAAAGGAGGACGATCTTTACGTTTCAGAGTCATGGATTTCATCTGAACTAGGAGTGGTGTAAGTGGTCTAGTTGCGCGGACCCATCCAACTTTTATTGGCCCAATCGTTGGTCGGGAGGTCACTGTAAGGCGGTAGACAATGTCAGGCTGTCGTGATTCTTCCATCTACATGTAGAAAACTATTTGAGCGGTGCGACCTGCTACTGATCATAGCAAGGTTAGGCACAGCGGGCGCGGTAGCAACTCCTGTATTGGTTCATCATCCAGTTTGGATATTCCTGCGACATGAATTGGGGTGAAGAACCAACCATGTTGGCAGGGGGTCGAAAAGTGTTTGGAAATGAAGTGACAATAAATTCATGCAACTTCATCTTTTATTTTATGAGTTATGACTCTAATAAAACCTGATTAAGGATATATATGCCTAAGTGGATTTTGGGTTACGGAAACCTTTTATTAATTTTCCTCGTAACTTCATCATTTATACCATATGACTCTGTGGATACCCTACATAACATGAGTTATGGTAAGGGAGTTGTTTATGCTGAATCACCTTATAACTTCATCTTTTAAGTTATATGTTGATATTCTGCTTACATAGCAGATATTTTTGGAAGAGTTATATTGGTTTATTTTGAAACGTCATCTTTTATATTATACTAGGACTTTGTTCATAATATAGCAAAGCTTGCAGAAATATTATGAAATGATATTTGAAGTACAATAATGGTACTGTTTTTGGGAATACATTCCGATAAGGATATAATTTCAGTATCAAGATATTTTGACAAATTATTGTCTTATACCCGCTTTATTCTGGGTTGAGTTAAAGGCAGAATTATGCCATTACTTCATTACCTTGCTGAGCTATCGCTCACTCTTGCTATTGTTTTATATACATTATATAGCAGCGAAGCAGGATGCCAATGGGACGGCACATACCCCGCAAGGCGTTTCCATAAACAGTTTCTAGCAGTGATCCCGAGAGTAGTGCGAACCAATCGAATCAGGCTACAGCTTTTGGTATTCCACTTATGTATAGATATGAATGGTATGAGAGGATTGTGAGCATCAGAAGGCTAAGTTGGTAATGTAACATTACTTAGAAATTGTATCAGTGACAGATTCAAAGACATTTGGGTATTGTAATAAAAATTATTTATTCCGCAGTTGTTGTATTGTGTCGTTTCTGAGACTCTAACCTGTGTGTGTGTGTGTGACTTATATTGTGGGGTCATGAGCAGGTGAATTATGAATGGTGTGAGTAATACAGGTAAGGCAAGGAGTACATGGATCGTGACTACTCTAAATCCCTGACCCCGGATTTGGGGCTGTTACAGAGATGGTATCAGAGCGTTAGGTTACAGTCCTCAGAAACGATAGGAGATCGAGTCTTACAATACCCGTAATAATGATAAGAGCATCTAGAGCTCAAATTGAGTTCGTAGTCGGGTTAGAGGACATGACCCTGACTGTTTAAGATGAAGCCCGAGAGGGGACTTCTTCTGGGAAACCGTACTTAGGACTTCGTGATTAGTCACCTCGAGTCGTATGAGTTATAGATTGATGGGATTCTGAGATACCAGACCCCGAGGCCTTCGAGTAGGCAATTGATGATGCGTTCCTTGAAATGGACGGAGACCCGATAAAGGAAGATCCATAGGAGGATCTAGAGGAAGACCCCATAGTGGGTCAAGGAAAGAATCTTGTAGAGGACGTGTTGATTGGTAAAGATGTAGTATGTTACTTGAGGTCGTACAATAGGACCGGACGAACCTTCAGAGGTCAAATAAGTGCTGATACGAGAGTTTAGGATCGTTATGATTCATCATGAGATATGACAAAGAAAAGGGAGTAGAGTCTCCAAAGCAGAAGAGGTAGAGGCAATACAGCCAGTATCAGTGGATTGATTCGACATGAACGAAACCTGTTACTCGTAGTCAGTTATAGTTGCCCATAAGGAGGCGACATACGTAAGAACCAAGATGTCCAGATTTTCACGAACGATTAAGGGTACTTAGTTACCTAGTATAGTGAAAGGAATTGCTTTGGCTATGAGGTTTCAATCCCCCACGACCAGCGATTCCACTGGAAAGAGTGTCTATTACATCATTGAGGGATTTTATTATCTCAAGGAGAATTCTGGGTATATGTACCATGCAAATGTTATTGTAATACAAGCACGCTAAGACGGAATCGAGAACGAGATTTACCACCCTCAGGAAACCAGGAAGGAATTATGAGGATAGAACAGAAAGGTCGGAAATCAGACCCGAACATTACTAGTAGGTAAATAGATTGATCAAATTTCCCAGATTTGGAAAATTCAGCAAATTTTGGCAAACCTTGTCTTTCTGATTACCAGAGGATGTCACCAAAGAGAGTGGAAACTAGAGCGAACCCTGTGGATTGGGTAAGATGGCCGTTATATGGGTTGGTGGACAGACCCTGATTGCTACAATTGATTGTAGAGATAAAATTATGAAGTTGAGATTGGACGGTAAAGGCGGAATATATTTAAGGACCAAGACGGACTGAGAAATTCCGGGATTGACTTAAATGAAAAGGCTATTGTGCCAAAAGTGTTAAGCTTATGTAGCACACGGGATTGATATAGGAGAAGGAATATTGGGTATAAGGATGATTGAAATAGAGACCGGATTTAAGCTTGTAGTTTCTAACGAGCTTCCGAAGTATCGCCCAGTCGACATGTGGAATTGTCATTGCTATGGGTGACAACGGTATCGAAGTCTTCTTATAGAACAGAACGCTTACTTGAGATGTTTGCGCATAGTATAATAGAATTCCCTGCGATTGCAAAGGTCAATGGTTGAATCCTTAGCGACTATTATAAGTCGGCAATGACGTAAGTATCGAACAACTTAGGGTGCGTGGAAAAGAAAAGCTTTAGAATCGAACGATTATCCGTTAGAGGAGCCGACATAAAAGGCATCTGTAGAGACCTTGGAAAACCTTCCCAATCTATGATTTATCTTGACCTCTCTCCGAGAAAGAATTCTGATTAAAAGGGTATATTCCCTCTTCGAAGTTATTTTATAACACTTGTGTTAAATCATATTTAATTTCAATTGTGTTAGAGGTTGTCACGATGCCTACTTTCAGGTTTTCGAAGCCTGTCAAACGATGTTATTCAAGCTTCCACTTTCCTTCAAATAATGAATAACCCTATGATGATACCTCACCACTTGCTTGTTAAGTACCAGTATCTTTTTGGTTATTCTTTTCTTTGGAAACCGCACCTTTGGAATCTGTTCAATTTTAATCCAAGGTGTTCCTTTGAGAAATATTGTCGAAGACGATAATCATTAAATTGATATCAAATTGCTTTCATACTTTTCAACTTCCACTGAGACGAACAACCCTATACTTATAGGGGCTACAAGGACTATCTGTCTGTGTGATAGAAGTCTGATGGGACGCCATCACTTGTAAGTTGTGAAATACAAGAAGGCTAATTACCTTTAGTAATGTCTCAATCGAGGCACACAACGTTGAGTTCTTATGATCATGTTGATCTCTCGGTAAATTCTTTTACCTCCGATAAGGTTACCTTAAAACTCATAACCTTATGATCACAAGTGTGTGACTTTTCCTTGATATGGGAGCTGTCTTTTCAAGGCCCCGTGATTTTTGTTGTCCTCATTGAATTCTAAGGGGAGGCCAACCAGATCAAATAAGTCAAAATTCGTTGATAGGAATTAGATTCGCAACGAAATCGCCTATGACAGGAGCGAATCCCTAAGACGAATAGAATGTTAGTGACATATCAATGAATTGGTTTATTCTCCCAAGGATATTATGATAATGGAAAGCGGGTCAATCGATATATGTGAAAGGAATAGCGATGTGTCGTGTACTCCAGTGACAACGGTGTTAGATAGATGCCCTATAGTGGAATTGAGATTTTGGAGGAGTTGTTTACAAATGGACACTACCTCTGGGTTAGCAAGATAAGTGCTGGCGATGGAGTCAGAGGGAGATGGTATTGTGACTTGGGAGAAGTTGATATTATAATAAGGATGGGTTGGTTGACACCCAATGGAGCCCAGACTGATTGTAAGGGAGAGAGAGAGTAATAAATAAAGGATGGAGACAGATTCAGAGATTCTTGATATAGTTCAGACTAAGAAACTATTACGCCAGAGATACGAGGCTTAATTAGCTCTTATGGTTGACGCCAAGAAAAGAGATACCAAGTATAAAGGGAACTACAATGGTTTTGGGAGATTGTACAAGGTTTTAATGAGCTACCAGATATCGATTTGGATGACATGAGAATGAATACCGAGTATTCCGAGTATAGTGGGAATGAAAGAGTTAGTGACTCAGTTACAAGAGTTGTTGTATAAGGGTATGATAAGACCCAGTGTATCACCGTGGGGAGCCCCGGTGTTGTTCGTAAGAAAGAAAGATGGTAGTAGGACATCGTGTATCGACTATAGAGAGTTGAGCAAGCATTACCATTAAGAATAGGTACTCGTTGCCTAAGATAGATGGTTGTTTGACCAGCTGAAAGACGCTGTGTATTTCCAATTTTATTTAAGAACTGGATATCACCAGTTGGAAGTTAAATCCGAGGATATACCCAAGACTGCGATTCGTACTAGGAATAGACACTTCGAGTTTTCAGCGAGGTTATTTTGGGTTGACTAATGCACCCACAAATTTTTATGGAATGTAATGAATTGGCTTTGAGTTATCCGTGATAGTAGATAACATGAGATGGAGAAATGGCTAGAATTGACCTAGGATTATGACTGTGAGATACACTACCATCCGGGGAAGGCCAATGTGGTGGCCGATACCCTTAATTAAAATGAGACATAGATGGATTCCGAATGATCGGGAATTAAAGGACGAGATTTTACACAAAACCCAAGTTAGTCCAACAAACTAGAAAGACAAACGATTTCACCAACAAGCGGCTAGTGACAACCAAGATAGACAGAGAAAGTATGCGGACTAAGCCGCAAGTATAGAGATGGACTGCTATTGATAAGCTAAATGGCAAGTTGATGAATGACAAACAAGTTTATGCTGGTGTATTTCTGTACAAACAAGATAGAGAGTATGAGGTTAGCGATTCGTGATGCTAAAGGTATCTCCATGGAAAGAATTAATGAGATTTGGAAAGAAAGGGAAGTTGAGCTCGAGATTCATTGGGCCATCTGAGATTTTAAGACGCGTCAGGAAGGTGGCCTACGAGCCAGCCTTACCCCCCCCCCCCCAAACTTGTAGAATGCTCATAACGGGGTTCATGTGTCAATGCTACGTCAGTATACTATAGATGCCCGGCATATGTGAGAATACGAGCAGGTAGATATATGACTTGGTTTGACTTACAAAGAACAACCTGTGGAAATCACGGATAGAAAAGAGCAAGTGCTAAGTGACGAGGTTGCCAAGCTAGTGAGAGGTTTGTGGAAAATCAAGAAGTGGAAGAATCCACTTGGGAGTTAGAAAGTGCAATGGGAGAGAAGTACCCCCAGTTATTCCTAAGCCCATTCCGGGACGGAATCCTTTTAAGGAGGGGAGACTGTAATAACCCGAATTTTTGGAAAAAATTAAAACTTTTCTTATTATGATTAAGTACAATAGTGAATAGTGAATTTGGTGGATGAATAGTGATTTTGAGGATTAACAAAGTTTTTCATGCCACCTATGTACGAGACATGGTGTGGATATTCCGAAGTCATATTAGTGATCTACGGAGTAAATAAGTGAATGCAAAGACGATCGGAATTCAGAAATTTCGATTTTTATTTCGGTGTAATATTCGACCGGGCAGCGAATTATATATTATTGTATTCAAGAAATGAGATATTAAAATTGAGGATTTGAGGATTTAATATTTTGGAATTTTATTATATTTGATTTGAGAATTTAGAACGAAAACCACTGAGACAGTGAAACGAAGGTTCTAGAAACCGCTGATACTTTATAACGAGATTAAGCGATTAAGCGAACGAATCATGGATTAAGGATTGAAATTATGACAGGATTAAATATAGACATGGAAGTAACATGTAACAAGATTAATTCGAGAAATGCAACATTTGGATCATCCATGTGAAAGGAAAGCGAACTAGTAAAGCTGCTTGCCACCATGATCTCCATTGCGTGACACGTGTCCCTGATTTGCCACCATGATGCTCCACTGATCAACACGTGTCCTGGGCATGCAATGACTCATCACCTTTTAACACAAAAATCAGCATTATCATTATTAGTCAACCAAACCAAAAACCTCTCTTTTCTTCATTTTCGGCCAACACAAAACTGACGAATTGTAAACTGCATATCTCCTTCATTTCTTTTTGGAAATTGGAGATCTATAGCTTGTTGGAAAGGTCTTGAGATACCCTACATTTCCTATTTCACGAGCTTCTTCCATTTGAGTAAGGTAAGACCTTCGTTTTTCCAGTTCTTTAAACCGGTGTATAGTAACTCCGAGAATTCATAACTTGTTCTTGATTTTCTTTTGCAAGTTTAAGGATAATAACCATGGATAAAGACTCTCTTAAGGCTTACAAGCTCTGGTTGTGTGTTTAAGGCTTCAAGGAAGGTATAAAGACCTCTGCCCCCTTTTGTTTATATGAGTTTTGAAGTGGTTTTGATGTTATGTAAAGTTAAGAGCATGATTAAGTAATTAGATGAATTGTTGGTTGAGTTTGGAGGATGGGTTATGAATTTATTGTGATTATTCATGGAGGATTTGACTGAGTGGAGGGTGTATAAGGTGGATGGTGAGTTTGTGATTGATTGGTATTGATTTGGTTGTGTTTTGGAAATGGAAAACGTTACAATTATAGCCGTCGTAATGCCCATTTGATTTAAGGCTGTTTTGAGCAAGAATTACGAACTGGTATTGGAATATTTTTGAACAAAACTGACCGGAAACCTATAGTTCTTGTTTTAAGGTTTGTTTTGGTATAAAGATCATGTCTATACGATTTACGGTTTAAGAGAAAAGTGAGTTTTAGTAAACGTCGTTCGGAGGAACAACCCTTCTCTGGTCAGCCACTTTGAAGCTATATTTGGACCACTTAGAAGCCATATTAAAATGTGAACCTTGGAGGAATAATACTAGAGACAGTTAGGAAGGCTCACGAAAACGATTCGGATTAAAAATATTATTTTTCGATTTTATAAAAATGTTTTAGTCGAGGTCACGCAAGTGAAAACCACCAAGAACATGACTTAGAAACCAATGTTGTAAATGATGAAGTATAACTTGTATTCGAGGATCGATTTCGGACTAAACCTACGACTTAAGTAATTGTCGACTAAACGTGGACTTAGTATGAGCCTAGGATGAGCTAGTAATGCCTTGGTTGTGTTTCGCTTACGTGTTTAAGCATTGTGTACAAGTGGATTATCCAGGGGATTAATCGTGCGTTTCTTTGACTTTGTCTAGATGGTCCGGCATCGTCGCGAACCCCTATCACTTCTCGAGCATCAGGCAAGTTTACTAAACCTTACTCTATTGTTCAGAGTAGGTATATTTTCAAATATTCAATACTTGTGTATTCCCGAGTTATATATATCAAATCTTTGTTGTGAGTATTGTGGCAAGTTTCCTAAATCTATACTTTGAAGTATTGATTATATATTACTGCTGTTGCCATATGTGGAGTTATACAGTTTTGCGATACATGTTATATATTGTATAAAATAGAGTTTGATTTTGGTTTATATATGAGCTTTGAGATATAGTAGTTATAAACCGGTGTACCTTGTAGCTCTAGAGATAAGAGCATACTTCTTGTTTCCGACTCTAGACCGGGAGTCAGTACTTTGAGATTTAGAGATAGCCGCAGGAAACCCGGAGGGATTCCAGCGGCAGTGTACTAATTATTTTGAGGACTGCTATTATTAAACATTAATTATATTTCTAGAAAGTATTAATTACCTGGAAATGATTTGAGGAATGTTATTTGAATATTACCTCATTCGAAGGTTATTACTTGGAAAGGATTTGGTAATTGGCTTATAAGCAAGATATGGGATATCAGCTATAAGCCAGGATTTTATATTTGCCCTAGGATAAGGGCGTGTGATTTTCTTGAAAGATCAGAAGTGATTATGTTTTGTATATGATAAAGGTTATTTGCCGATAAAGATATCGGGTACTGTTATTCGAGGATTAATTATTTACTTAAAGTATATTATTTATGAATATTCATTTGAGGATTATTGACTTAAAGATTATTAGTGTGAATATTCATTTAAGAATTATTTATTTATTGAATATTACTTTTGAATATTTATTTGAGATTTAATTGTTGAATGAATATCATTTTGAATATTCAATTGAGATTAACTAGTTAATGAATATTATTTTCGAATACCCAAATGAGATTTATTAATTAAGGAATATTATTTCAGATATTCATTTGAGGTTTACTTAATCGAAGAATATTATTGTGAATATTATCTGAGGATTATTTAATGAATATTATTTTTGAATATTCATTTGAAGATTAATTATTTATTTAATGAATATTATTGTAAATATTCATTTGAGGATTATTTATTTAATGAATATTATTTTCAAATATTCATTTGAGGATTACTTACTTAATGAATATTATTTTCAAATATTCATTTAAGATTTACTTATTTAATAAATATTATTAAGTATTTGTAAATCAAAAGAGGTTCCCAAAACAATGTTTTTCCCATTTAAATCTGTCTTTTAAAGAGGATTTAAATGCTCGCTCAACTATCAAAAATATGGGAACCCTGATTTAAGTGACTACTACTTTTTTTAAACTCTCAATTCAAAAACTGTCAGGGGACAGATATTTTCTCAAAGCAATTTAATTGCTGCGAGTCAAATATTGTGTTACCACCTCAACGATTGAGGGGTAAATTCATGGAACAAGTCGATGTCCATTAACAAGCAATAGCTTGGGAAATATTGGAGAATCTTCCTTTCCGACCTAGATATAACTACTTAGTGGAGTCGTATCAACAAGTGTTACACTTGGGGAAAGGAGGACGATCTTTACGTTTCAGAGTCATGGATTTCATCTGAACTAGGAGTGGTGTAAGTGGTCTAGTTGCGCGGACCCATCCAACTTTTATTGGCCCAACCGTTGGCCGGGAGGTCACTGTAAGGCGGTAGACAATGTCAGGCTGTCGTGATTCTTCCATCTACATGTAGAAAACTATTTGAGCGGTGCGACCTGCTACTGATCATAGCAAGGTTAGGCACAGCGGGCGCGGTAGCAACTCCTGTATTGGTTCATCATCCAGTTTGGATATTCCTGCGACATGAATTGGGGTGAAGAACCAACCATGTTGGCAGGGGGTCGAAAAGTGTTTGGAAATGAAGTGACAATAAATTCATGCAACTTCATCTTTTATTTTATGAGTTATGACTCTGATAAAACCTGATTAAGGATATATATGCCTAAGTGGATTTTGGGTTACGGAAACCTTTTATTAATTTTCCTCGTAACTTCATCGTTTATACCATATGACTCTGTGGATACCCTACATAACATGAGTTATGGTAAGGGAGTTGTTTATGCTGAATCACCTTATAACTTCATCTTTTAAGTTATATGTTGATATTCTGCTTACATAGCAGATATTTTTGGAAGAGTTATATTGGTTTATTTTGAAACGTCATCTTTTATATTATACTAGGACTTTGTTCATAATATAGCAAAGCTTGCAGAAATATTATGAAATGATATTTGAAGTACAATAATGGTACTGTTTTTGGGAATACATTCCGATAAGGATATAATTTTAGTATCGAGATATTTTGACAAATTATTGTCTTATACCCGCTTTATTCTGGGTTTGAGTTAAAGGCAGAATTATGCCATTACTTCATTACCTTGCTGAGCTATCGCTCACTCTTGCTATTGTTTTATATACATTATATAGCAGCGAAGCAGGATGCCAATGGGACGGCACATACCCCGCAAGGCGTTTCCATAAACAGTTTTTAGCAGTGATCCCGAGAGTAGTGCGAACCAATCGAATCAGGCTACAGCTTTTGGTATTCCACTTATGTATAGATATGAATGGTATGAGAGGATTGTGAGCATCAGAAGGCTAAGTTGGTAATGTAACATTACTTAGAAATTGTATCAGTGACAGATTCAAAGACATTTGGGTATTGTAATAAAAATTATTTATTCCGCAGTTGTTGTATTGTGTCGTTTCTGAGACTCTAACCTGTGTGTGTGTGTGTGAGATTTATATTGTGGGGTCATGAGCAGGTGAATTATGAATGGTGTGAGTAATACAGGTAAGGCAAGGAGTACATGTGATTCACATTATCACATTCTTTTTGTACTTCTTGCATACGAGAAAATTCAGCTTCTAATATATCATTCCTTTTTCTAAGTTCAGACATCTCAGATAAGATCCTAGTATTTTCAGCAGTTTGACTTCTAAAGCTAATATGTAATGACTTTAGAAAACGTCTTAACTCAGAAGCATTATCAGTATCAAAATCAAAGATAGTATTTAGTACCTTATCATCAGGAGCAGCAGTTACATCAGCATTGGCCATTAGAGCATAGTTGACCACCTCAGTATCAGATTCTGAGGAAGAGTCCATCCAATCCTTGCTTGATGTGATAAGTGCCTTCGTCTTCTTGCACTCAGAAGCAAAGTGACCCATACCATTGCACTTGTAGCATCTAACCTTTGACTTGTCAAATTTGCTACCCTTGCTGTCCTTTTTGATATACTTATCTTTGTTTGGATTGAAAGCCTTTTTCTGAAAGTTGCCTTGTCTTCTATTCTTCCTGAACTTCATCCTTCTGAAGTTTCTGACAATCATAGCAACCATCTCTTCCATGTCTGAGTCAGAAGAATCATCATCAGTATTGGCATCAGCATTGCCATCAGTATCTGATGAAGAGTCATCAGGATCTGACTCAACTATTCTTGTTTTACTTCTAGAGACCTCCATAGATTTTCCTTTTGATTTAGCCTCTGCTTTCAAAGCAATTGATTTTGCCTTGCTACTTTTCTTGTTCTTTCTCTGTTGAACTTCAAGATCATGAGTTCTTAGCATCCCATAGACTTCATCAAGAGACACAGTGTTAAGATCATACTGATGTCTAATGATCGATGTCTGAGTGTCCCATTCTTCAGGTAAAGCTCTTAGAAACTTGGTGTTTGAATCTTCAGTTTCATATTCCTTGTCAACTAAAGATAAACTGTTCAATAGTGTCAGAAATCTATCATATAGATCAGTTAGGCTCTCATCGGGTCTTGCATCAAATTGTTCATATTCTTGAATCAAAAGAGCCCTTCTGTTTTTCTTGACAGATGCAGATCCCTGGCACTAAGTTTCCAAAGTATCCCAGATTTCTTTTCAAGACTTGCATGCAATCACTCTGTTTGACATGACAGCATCAAGACTACTGTGTAAGATATTCTTTATCTTTGGTTCCCTGAGTACATGAGCTTTTTCTTCTGGAGTCCATTCACTTTTAGCCTTGACCACATAATGTTCAGGTACTGTATCTGTTCGTTCTACAATTCGTGTAGGGATATATGGTCCATCACGAATCCTGTCCAAATAGTCAGGATCCATAGCCTCCAGGTACATCAGCATCTTTACCCTCCATGTTGGATATTCTGATTTCTTCAAGATGGGAATCTTCATGCTTTCATACTTGGTTGTCGACATCTTTAGATCGTATCTGATTCAGAATTAAATCAGTTTGCTTTGATACCAATTGTTGCCCAGTAATAATCTATTGTAGAAGGGGGGTTGAATACAATAGTATAAGATAATCGACTTCTTAATGTATATATCACAAATATGAAAGAAAGATAACAGCTTTATTAAATCTGATATAAAACTGTTACAAACTCTCTCAAGAAATTCTGATGTTCTTGAGAGTTGCTAGCTTACAAAAACTCTCTCAAGAAATTCTATGTTCTTAAGAGCTTCTATTCGATTATGTTCGCATCTGTGTTGTTGTACATAAATCGAAACCAAAACTGTGTTTATATACTACACAGCTTCTCTATCAATGATAAGTCCTAATCAATTACAAAGATTGAAACCTACCTATAATTGATAGCTACATTCTACAAACCAGGAACCGACAGAATAAACTTCCATGTTTAACTAGACTCCAAATATAACTCGAAGTAGGAATCCTGATCAGCTTCCAGTCCTGATGATCAATCCTGATCCCAGTCCTGATATGTATCTCAATCCTGACGACCATGTAATCCTGATGACGTCAGCAATCCTGATCAGTTGAGTCTAGCTCCTGACGATCATTGAATTCTGAACTAACAGTGAATTTGGTGAATGAATAGTGATTTTGAGGGTTAAGAAAATTTTTCATGCCACCTATGTACGAGACGTAGTGTAGATGTTCCGAAGTCGTATTAGTGATCTACGGAGTAAATAAGTGAATGCAAAGACGATCGGAATTCAGAAATTCCAAATTTTATTTTGGAATAGTATCTGACCGGGCATCGAATTATATATTATTATATTCAAGAAATGAGATATTTAAATCGAGGATTTGAGGATTTAATATTTTGGAATTTTATTATTTTATTAAAGTCGATTTAAGGATTAGATTGTTGAAGTGAATAGTTACTATTCACTGCGAAAATCGCGTAGAGTTTTATTCGCTCTTTAGGTAATATTTCGAATCGTTTCAAGAGGAACAAGGCAACATTTATAGGATTAAATATAGACATGGAAGTAACATGTAACAAGATTAATTCGAGGGATGCAACATTTGGATCATCCATGTGAAAGGAAACGAACCAGTAAAGCTACTTTATCCAAGCCAGTGCATGTTGGACAAGTGTCGGGAGAAGAGACCACCAAGGGTGATGACTCACCCCCTTTTAACCACAAAATATCAGCATTATCATTATTAACAAAAAGAAAAGAAGAAAAGCAAGAGGAAAGCTCTCTCTCTCATTTTCCAGATTTCTGCCCAGCAGGACCAAGCAATGAAGAAAAATTCGTAACTTAATATCAACTCATGATAAAATCACCAAATTTTAACCATAACTTCTCCACTCCGTGGGTAACATTCTTTCAAAATTTCATGGTCAACAAAGGAGTGTAGCCTAGTCAAATCGCTTCCCCAAGTCGGAGAACAGAAACTGTCCTGCCTTTTCCAGTTTCGACCACTCACCTTAGAAAGCCAATAAGTCGAGCTTCAACCATCCCCTGGTGATGAGGTAGGACTAAAACGAAAGCCCTTGAAGAGTAGAAGGTGTGGTAAAAAGTTGAGAACCAAACTCTTGTTTTTCGATTTTATATGGATTTTACAAAGTGACGATGAATAGTAACTCCGAAAGTTTGTTAACTTGTTTTCTTGATTGGATCTTAAGGTTTAAGCTTTGTAAGGAGTATCTAAGGCTTGTTGACTGATTGGGAGCACTTGTTAGTGTTGCTAGAGCTTCCAAGAAGGTATACCACTCATCCACCTTTTGATTTATGTTGGATTTTAAGTGAAGTTTATAGTAATGTTTAAGAATGAGCGTGTTTATGGAGTTTGGAGTATGTATGGTTAATTCTTGATGGATACTTGTTGTTGGTGATATGTTCTTGAAGTATATAAACTGATTATGTTGTAAAAATGGTTGTGTTGTTGAATTGATTTGGTTTTAAGAGGTTTTGACATAACAAAAACCGGGAAACGTTACGATTATAGCCGTCGTAATGCCCATTTGATTTAAAGCTGTTTTGAGCAAGAATTACGAACTTGTCTTGGAATATTTTTGAACAACACTGACCATGAACATGTAGGTTTTGTTTTAAGGGTTGTTTTGGTATAAAGATCATGTCTATACGAATTACGGTTTAAGAGAAAAGTGAGTTTTAGTAAACCCGTTCGGAGGAACAACCCATCTCTGGTCAGTCACTTTGAGGCTATATTTGGACCACTTAGAAGCCATATGAAACTGTGAAACTTTGAGGAATAATACTAGAGACAGTTAGGAAGGCTCACGAAAAAGATTCGGATTAAAAAGATTATTTTTCGATTTTATAAAAATGTTTTAGCCGAGGTTGCGCAAGTGAAAACCACTAAGAACATGACTTAGAAACCAATGTTGTAAATGGTTAAGTATAACTTGTATTCGAGGATCGATTTCGGACTAAACCTATGACTTAAGTAATTGTCGATTAAACATGGACTTAGTATGAGCCTATAACGAGCTAGTAATTCCTTGGTTGTGTTTCGCTTACGTGTTTAAGCATTGAGTACAAGTGGATTATCCAGGGGATTAATCGTGCGTTTTCTTTGACTTTGTCTAGATTGTCCGGCATCGTCGCGAACCCCTATCACTTCTCGAGCATCAGGCAAGTTTACTAACCCTTACTCTATTGTTAGAGTGGGCATATTTTCAAATATTTAATACTTGTTGATTCAGAAATATATCTATATATATATATTCTTTGTTCCAAGTATCGTGCAAGTTTTCTAATCCCATGCTGTATTTCAGATTACATTATACTGATGACGCATATGATATGATAGATGCATGTTTTCAAACCTCACATCGTATATAGATGTGATAGTATTAAAAATGTTGAGATATAATATATGCATATGATAGAGGCAAGTTTTCAAACCTATGCCTCTATAAACTGTTGTTGTGATAAATAAAAGATTTTGTGATATATGCTATGTGTTCATGATTTCGAAATGATATTTATGATGTTAAGTCTAAGTTGGATTTACAAGCTATGATTGTGGCAATATTCAATATGTTAAGAAAATCCCTCAGTAGGGGGGGTATATACTCTGTATTTATTCTACGGACCGGGAATGGTATCAGTTGTTATCTAGGGTTATATTATTATACTATTATCCATTATTTTCTTAAGAAAGTATTTGGGAATTACTTCTAAATAAATATTCTTTATTAAATATAGTTTTCATTAATTATTTAAAGCCCTACTTCTTAAGGAAGTATTTTGTGAAAACTATCCTTTAACCCTAGATAGCTAATAAAGTTTTATTCAGTCAATTATAAATATAATTAGAGAAGGTTCCCAAATCTATTTCCCTTTTAAGTCTATATTCAGAAAGACTTAAATGTTCGCTCAAACTACAAAGATGCATGGAACCTTTCTCAAGATTTTATGTTTTTTTCAAGTGGACTGCCCGGTCCTAAATCTTTTTGAAACTATTAATTTAACAGCTTCGTATGCTACCATCAAAATGATTTTGATTACTTCCTCAAGACTCGAGGAGTAAGATCAGTGGAATCAGTTGTATCCATTAACAAGCGTCAGCTTGGGAAATATGGGTGAATTTTCCTTTCCAACCAGATATGACTACTTTGTGGAGTTGTATACTTGGGGGAAAAGGGAAAGGAACTTTATGTTTCAGTGTTATGGATTTACTCGAACTTGGAGAATATGTAAGGGACTGAGTAGCGCCGGTCCCCTAAGGGAATTACAATAAGGCCGACGGACTATTTCAACGGGTCTGTTCTTCCCTTAGTTTATCAGTAAGTGCCCGACCGTAGGATAAGAGAAGAGTAACAGACTGACGGACTATTGCAACGGGTCTGTTCTTCCTCATAGGAGAGTAACAGGCCGACGGACTGGTGGAACGGGTCTGTTCTTCCTACCTACAACCGAAGGCGGGGAGGTAAGTCGGTGTGAGACTGATTATCTTCCCTTCTACGTAGAAAAAGACCAGGGGGATACAGCTTGCGACTGATCATCGTAGGGGTATCCTCGACGCCCAGAATCTCCATCTACAGTTCATCATTTATGAAAAAGCATGTTCCATGCAAGTTATCAGAGAAAGAAAGTTTTATGCAAGTTATCAGAGAAAGAAAGTTTTATGCAAGTTATCAGAGAAAGAACATGTTTTAAGCAAGTTTTCAGAGAAAGAAAAGTTTACACAAGCTTATTCAAGTTTATACAAGTATATGAGATTACAAAAAGGGTATATGATTTTATGGAAAGATATATGAAATCAGATGAGTTTAGAAAATGGATTGGAAATATTTTACACTGTCTTTATTTCCAAATTATGATATGAGGTAAATGTTTGATATGAAAGATGATATTTGAATTTTCCTTATAACTTCATCTTTCAAGTATATGTTGATAGTCTGCTTATATTTTATATAGCAGATATTTTACGGAAAGGATATACTGAGTTATCTTATTATTTCAGCTTTTATACTATATTAGAACTTTGTTCATAGTATGAATATCGAAGTTGCAGAGTACTATGGAAATGATTTCAGTATCGAGATATTTTCACAAATTATTGTCGTATACCCGCTTTATTTCTGGGTTGAATAAAAGGCATATTTATGCCATACTTTCATTACCTTGCTGAGCTATAGCTCACTCTTGCTATTATTTTATATATTATATAGCAGCGAAGCAGGATGCCAATGGGACGGCACATACCTCGCCAGGCGTTTCCATAAACAGTTCTAGCAGTGATCCCGAGAGTAGTACGAACCAATCGAATCAGACTACGGCTTTTGGTATTCAACTTATGTATAGACCTGAATAGTATTAGAGGATTGTGAGCATCAGAAGGCTAAGTTGGTAATGTAACAATACTTAGAAATTGTATCAGTAACAGATTCAAAAGACATTTGGGTATTGTAATAATAAAAATTATTTATTTCGCAGTTGTTGTAGTGTGTCGTTTCTGAGACTCTAACCTGTGTGTGTGTGTGTGAGACATATATTGTGGGGTCATGAGCAGGTGAAATATGAATGGTGTGAGTAATACAGGTAAGGCAAGGAGTACATGGATCGTGACAACCCTAAATTCCCGACCCCGGATTTGGGGCTGTTACACAATTGATCGATGCAAAGGACCACGGGAGTACTCACAGCAAATGCCACTAATGGACGTGTGTTCAAAAACTCTGCCCATGCACGAAACTGTAAGTTCGTTATGGCTTGCAGGTTTTGAAACGAGACATGATTAGTTTTGGTAACAATAAATTCTCCAGCCATTTTAAATTTCCAGAAAATTTAAATAAACCAAAAACTAATTTTTCACTTAAAATTTAATTAATTATTTCTAATTAATCAAACTTAACCAAAATCACCCATGTTCCTGAATACACAAACTAATAACAAATTTTTAAGAACCCTAACTGTTGTCTTCGAAGATCCTTTTATAACAAAACAAACAGAAATCAATTATCAACCAATCAATTTCTTAAAGCAAACAGTTAAGAATCCTTAGTTCTAAAATATCACTTTCGATGGTTTCTTCTTCAAAGAAAGAATAAAAACTCAAGGTAATCACAATTGTACGGTTAAAAACACTTTACTATCGACAAACTGTGATTATGTCAAGTTTTAATCGGTAAAAACTCAAGAAACTATCGATGGTGTTCTTCTTAGATTGTGTCTATTCTTGTAAGTATTTTAAACGAGAGCTCAGCTTTTTCAGATCTGTAAAAATGAAAAGAAATTACCAAGGCAATGTTTTATACTATATGAAACTGACAGGGGCACTTTAGTCATTACAGTGTTCGATAGATTTTTAATCAACCTTCGATATGTTTTATAGAGGGGTAATAAAGTCAAAAGCCCTCCGATAGTTTTTGAAAAACTATCGAAGTCTATATAATTTGAATCCCAACAGACTTTATCAGAAAACTATCGAAAGTAATTAGAATTCAAAACCAAAAACTATCGAACTGCCTTTTTGAAAAACTATCGAGGAGTTTAATTATTGAAAAATTAAATCCTCCGATATATTTTTCATTTTAATTTCAAAAACTATCGAAACTTGTATTTTGATGGTTTTTCTTTTCCAAATCAAAAACTATCGAATTTTAAGTTCGATGGTTTTTAATTAGTACTTAGAAAAACTATCGAATTTTCTAAATTCGATGGTTTTTGCTTTTTTCCAAATTTTAAAACCTGTTCATGTTCTAAAATTCAGAAATTTTTATTTCCTGTCAAGTTTTAATTTTAATAAATCTTTTCAAATTTACCAAAATCAATTCTTAACAGAAAATTCACAATTTTCTCAGAATAAAATCAACTGAATATCATTAAGTGATATTAATCAATTAAAATCCAATCAATTATGCTGCATTAATCTACAATGTTAAAAACAAAGTAAATTAATTTAAATTAAATAAATGCTTGAATATTTAGAACAAATATTAGCACTTAAATAATTTTTAGAATTAATAACCAATTAAATGCCAGAAGATATATCATCCATAATTATGACATAAAATTAGTACAAAAATCCTAACTACGAGAATTGCTCCAGAAAATAAATTCACGAGTCCTAAGGATATAGAAATTCTTAAACTCATGTATTTACTAGGACTATCTGCAGTTACTGACTTCTAATCAAAATCAATTAGAAAGATTTAACATCCCAAGTTCACCAACCAGCTTATTGAAAGTGGATTCATCAAGCGGTTTAGTAAAGATGTCTGCAATTTGATCCTCTGTGGGTACATAATGTAACTCCACAGTTCCATTCATGACATGCTCTCGGATAAAATGATACCTGATGTCGATGTGCTTCGTCCTCGAGTGTTGCACTGGGTTGTTTGAGATTGCTATGGCACTTGTGTTGTCGCAAAATATTGGAATCTTTGTCAACAAAAGCCCATAGTCACGGAGTTGGTTTCTCATCCACAAGATCTGAGCACAGCAGCTTCCAGCAGCAATGTATTCAGCCTCAGCTGTTGATGTGGAAACTGAATGCTGCTTCTTGCTATACCAGGAAACTAACCTTCTTCCAAGAAACTGACAGCTTCCTGAAGTACTCTTCCGATCAATCTTACAACCTGCAAAATCAGAGTCTGTGTATCCAATAAGATCAAATCCTGTATCTTTAGGGTACCAAATTCCAAGATTTGGGGTCCCCTTAAGATATCTAAATATTCGCTTAACAGCTATTAGATGAGATTCTTTAGGATCAGACTGAAACCTAGCACACAAGCATGTTGCAAACATTATATCTGGTCTACTTGCAGTGAGATAAAGTAATGAGCCTATCATACCTCTGTAGCCTGTGATGTCAACCTTCTTACCAGTTTCATCCTTATCAAGCTTAGTGGCAGTTGGCATAGGAGTCTTTGTTGTAGATGAGTCTTCCATTTGATACTTATTCAGAAGATCTTTGATGTACTTGGACTGACAAATGAATATACCATCTTGTTTTTGGTATACTTGCAGTCCAAGAAAGAATGATAATTCACCCATCATGCTCATTTCATAACGACTCTGCATTAATTTAGCAAATCTCTTGCATAGATCATCATTAGTAGAACCAAATATTATGTCATCAACATATACTTGCACCAATATCAAATCATTTTTATGCTTTTCGACAAAGAGAGTTTTGTCTACGACACCTCTTGTAAAATCATTTTCAAGTAAGAATTCAGAGAGTGTGTCATACCATGTCCTTGGAGCTTGTTTGAGTCCGTAGAGAGCTTTGAATAGAAAGTACACAAAGTCTGCCAGTTTTGAATCCTCAAAACCTGGAGGTTGTTCCACATACACTTCTTCTTCTAACTCCCCGTTCAGAAAAGCACTCTTCACATCCATCTGATATACCTTGTAATTGGAATGTGCAGCAAATGCCAGAAACATTCTGATGGCCTCAAGTCTAACTACTGGTGCATAGGTTTCATCATAATCTATACCCTCTTCTTGAGAGTAACCTTTAGCAACCAGTTTGGCTTTGTTTCTCGTTACAATGCCATTTTCGTCTAACTTATTTCTGAATACCCATCTTGTTCCAATAACAGATTTTCCCTTAGGCCTGGGTACCAGCTTCCAAACTTTCTGCCTTTCAAACTGATTGAGTTCCTCTTGCATAGAAATAACCCAATCTGGATCATCTAGAGCATCTTCAACTTTCTTAGGTTATGTTTCTGAAAGAAACCCGGAATAGTGACATTCATTTTGTGATGTTCTCCTAGTTCTCACTCCTGTGTCCGGATCACCAATGATCAAGTGAAAGGGATGATCTCTATTCCATACCCTTTGTCTTGGCAGATGCGATCTTGATGATTCTCCTTGTTCTAGATGTTGTGGAGTGTGACTAGTTGATCCTTCTCCTGCTCCCCCTGAGTTGTTGACGGTTTGATCTGTTGATTCTGAAGACTGACTAGTGGATCCTGTAGAATTTTGAGGATCTCCACTTTGGTCACCACTTTGTCCAGAATCATTATCATTATGATTATTATTAATAACTGTAACAACTTCAGGTACTTCTTCATTGTCAGAGAGATCTCCTGATAGATTTTCAAATACCAAGGATTCAGAGTTCTCTCCAGTTTGCAGGCCTGGTCTTTTGGTGTCGTCAAATGTTACATTAAAGCTTTCCAACACCTTCTTATCTTCAATCACATATACCCTGAAAGCCTTAGATTCCAGAGAATAGCCCAGAAAAATGCCTTCATCTGCTTTGGCATCAAACTTGCCAAGATGTTCTCCATTTTTAAGTACAAAGCACTTTGCACCAAACACGTGAAAGTACTTCAGTGTTGGTTTCTTGTTGGCCATTAACTCATACGGAGTCTTTTCATGATCTTTGTTGATCAGGGTTCGATTCTGAGTGTAGCAAGCTGTGTTCACTGCTTCAGCCCAAAAGTAAGTAGGAAGTTTTGATTCACTCAACATGGTCCTTTCTGCTTCAACCAAGGTCCTGTTCTTCCTTTCCACTACTCCATTCTGTTGAGGAGTTCTTGGTGCTGAAAACTGTCTTGATATTCCTTTCTCTGAGCAGAAATCATTAAGAACTACATTCTTGAATTCAGTTCCATTGACTGATCTGATTGTCCGCACAGGTAGCTTAGCTTCCACTTATATCTTCTTGATGTGATCAATGATTAATTGTGTTGCTTCATCCTTTGTTTGTATGAACAACACCCACGTGTACTTGGAGTAGTCATCCACCATCACCAATGCATATCTATTTCTTGAAAGTGAGATAACATTGACTGGACCAAATAAATTTATATGAATCAGTTGTAATGGTTCAGTAATGCTTGTCATTCCTTTGCTTCCATGTGATGCTTTCTTCGACTTCCCTTTTTCACATGCTTCACATAGTCCCTCCTGATTGAATTCCATCAGGGGCAACCCTCTCACTAGCTCTCTCTTTACCAAAGAGTTCATAGTTTTGAAGTTCAGATGTGAGAGCTTCTTGTGCCATAGACAACTTTGTTCTGAAGATGCCTTTGCATAGAAACATGTAACTTCTCCTTCACTGGTAGAACTTAAGTCAGCTATAAACAAATTTCCTTTTCTCACTCCCAGTAGAGTAAGCTTCTCATCCTTCCTGTTGGTGATCAAGCACTTGTCCTTTATGAAATCTACATTGTAGCCTTTATCACAGAACTGACTGATACTTAGAAGATTGTTCTTTAATCCTTCAACAAGAGAGATGTTCTCAATGATGACATTTCCAGCTTTCAATTTACCATATCCCGTAGTGAATCCTTTGCTGTCATCTCCAAAGGTTACAATCGGGTCGGTCTTCTTAACCGCCTCTGTAAGCAGGGACTCTTCACCTGTCATGTGTCTAGAACAACCACTATCCAGAATCCACAGAACCTTTGAGCTTTTAACCTTACCCTGAGATGATTGTGGTGATTCCTCTGAAGAGTCAGCCATTAGAGCAACATTTACATATTCCTCCTCTTCATCCGAATCAGTATCATCCCAGTG
Organism: Heracleum sosnowskyi; assembly: GCA_030848705.1. Taxonomy (NCBI): domain Eukaryota; kingdom Viridiplantae; phylum Streptophyta; class Magnoliopsida; order Apiales; family Apiaceae; genus Heracleum; species Heracleum sosnowskyi. The sequence goes on along the minus strand of CM061240.1, from coordinate 59,540,167 downwards.
CTTTCCCTCTGCTATATAAGCTTTCCTTTTCTGCTTTCCAGAGAATGCCTCCAATTGATGTTTAAGCTTGGCATTCTCTTTCTTCAACTCATCATAAGAATCCTTCTTTCCATAGACATCTTTCATGTCTCTCGCTTGACGAGGCTTCCGGCATTCAGTGGCGAAATGCCCTAACTCATTGCAGTTGTAGCATCTTGATTTGCTTCTATCAATCATTCCAGTCTTGTAGCCTCCCTTAAAGCCTGTACTAGGTGTATAATTGCTCTTCTGGAATCTGTTGGTTGAACCCTTGAACTTGTACTTAGGGTTTCTCTTGAAACGAATGTGACTAAACTTTGCAGCTAAGTACGCCATGGTTTTGTCTTCCATTTGCTCAAGCTCTTCTAGGGTGTAGTAATCACTTTCATCAACACCCAGATTCACAGAATCCATTTCTGCTTCTATTATCACCTCCTTTCCAGCTCTAGGGGTTTGAACCTGTTAGATATAATTGCTGACGTTTGTTTATCAGTGTTTAAGCAACAGGTACTGACCAGAGTTTATCAGAAGCCGGTCAGAGTTTATTTAAAGTCTGACAGGGTGAAGAGTTTAAAGGAAGCCGGTCAGAGTTTATTTAAAGTCTGACAGGGTGATAGTTGAATTAGCTGTCGGTGCTGAATTGAAGATTCTAGAAGCAATATATTCTGAAGATGGAAAGAAGCAGAATATATTGATACAGCTAAGGAAACAGAATAGAAGATAAGAAGCAATCCTTAATTGATATAACTTGTATAGCTAATTTGTAGGAATATCAATTAGATAAGGATTGTGTAACTGTGTACTATATAAACACAGATAGGTTATCCCTAGAAGGGACGCGAACATTGAATATATTATTCTTGTAACCTAGAAGCTCTTTGTGATTCATTAACATCACTAAGAGAGAATTATTTAATATAATTCAGTTTCTTGATTGTTATTCTCATAAATACTTGATTATATATTGTGTATTCGGCCTAACAATTGGTATCAGAGCCAAGGCTGTTTAATATATACAGTTTTACGATTCAAACACAGTATTAATCATGTCTGAAGAAAATCAAACTGCTCCTAAGGCTGAACAGGTTAAGCCCAATTCTGTGAGTCGATATGAAACAATCAGGGTTCCAATTCTCAGGCCAGTAGAGTATCCGATTTGGAAGGTTAAGATGACCATGTTTCTGGAGGCTACAGATCCAGAATACCTTGACAGAATCTATGATGGTCCTCATATGCCGACTAAATTGTCCCCTGTTGTTGATGGACAAGAACAAAAGACTGTTCCAAAGGAAAAGAAAGATATGACTCCTGAGGACATCTCATCAATTGCAAAAGATGCAAAGGTTAGACATCTTCTCCACAGTGCTTTAGATAATGTTATGTCTAACAGAGTAATTGGCTGCAAAACTGCCAAAGAGATATGGGATGCTTTAGAAGTCAGATGCCAGGGAACAGGTGCTATCAAGAAGAACAGAAAGACAATACTCACACAGGAGTATGAGCACTTTGATTCAAGAACTAATGAAACCTTGACTGAGACTTATGACAGATTTTGCAAACTGTTGAATGATCTGTCTCTGGTTGATAAAGAATATGAGCTTGAAGAGTCTAATCTCAAGTTTCTGTTATCTCTACCTGAAAAGTGGGATTTAAAGACAACCACAATAAGAGATAATTATGAGCTTGCTGATACAGATCTTGATGAAATCTATGGGTTATTGAAAACTCATGAACTGGAGATAGAACAAAGGAATAGAAGATTGAGTAAAAAGACAAAATCTGTTGCTCTCAAAGTCGAGGAGAAGCCCATTAAGAAGGAATCATCAAGGAAGAAAGCCAAGGGAAAGGCTTTAGTTATTAAATCTGAAAGTGAGTCATCAAACTCTGATGATGACTCAAACTCTGATGAAGCTTCTGACTCTGATGATGATGAAGAACAGATGATGCAAATGGCTGCATTGATGGTGAAGACCTTCAAGAAGATGGGATTCAAGAACTTCAAGAAGGGAAAGAGATTCTCAAGGAAAGATTCAAACTCTGAAAGGAGAAGTTTCAGAAAGTCTGATGGAAGGGAGACCAAATCTGGTAAGAATGATAAATCTGAAATCCAGTGCTACAGGTGTAAGGAGATGGGTCACTATGCCCCAGAGTGCAAGAAAGGCAAATCTGAGAAAGCACTCATCTCTAAAGGCAAAGACTGGGCAGATACTTCAGACTCTGATGATGGAGAAAATTATGCTCTTATGGCAACTGTCAGAGATGAGACTGAATCATCTGAAAATAAGGTACCCCTAACTACTTATGCTTATGATACTGATAATATATCTGAATTAAGAGTATATCTGAAAAGCGTACATGTTAGCTATAGGGATCAGACTTTAGAGAATGAGAGAATTAAAACTGAGAATCTTAGTCTTAAAGATAGAAACAAGTTTCTTGAAGGAGAACTTGAAAATATGAAGCAGATTCAAAAAGAAAGAGATGATGCTGTTTATGTAGAACAGGAGTTGCTGAAAAGATATAAGCAATTAGAATCTGATCTAGAAAAAGAAAGAAAAATAATCAAAACTTGGACAGATTCTGGAAGAGACACTCATCAAGTGTTTCAGACTGATTCTGTAGGTTTAGGTTATTGTGAAAATGATGAACTTAGGTTTAAAGACAAGGTTAAGGTAAAACCACAATTTAAACCTGTGAAATTTGTTCCAGAAGCCAATAAGTTAAAATCTGTTGTAATAAGAGAAGCTGATATGGAATCAGATGAAGCCTGTGAAAGACAGGAAAATATTATAACAGAAAAACTTATGGAAAGAGAAGCTGTTAGAAAGCCAGTAAAAACTTGTGAAAAACAGGTTAATGTTGGTTTGATGACAGGGAAACAGTTCAATCATAAGCTGAAAGAGGTAAAATCTGCCATGAAACCAAAAGGGTCCAAGAAGAATAGGAATGGAAAGATAGGCATAAATAATAGAAATAATCATTTGCCTACTGGTGCTGCTCCAAGGAAAACATGTTATAATTGTGGTAGTTCTAATCATCTTGCTAATTACTGCACAAAGAATAAAAATATCAATTCTTTATCTTCTACTTCAGGAGTAAAGAATGATTATGTTAGGGTTAGACCACAGACTTTATGCACACACTGTGGGAGCACTTGGCATTCCATTTATACTTGCAAGAGTTATCATGCTATTTATCACAACTATTATGAGCTAAAACCCAATCTGAAGTGGGTTAGAGCAAACTCTACAAGTGTAAAGTCTGACAATGTTAGTTTAAACTCTGTTGATAGTAATTCCGCTGCAAAAACTAACACTGTTAAGAAGGACAAAGGATCCAAGCAAGTCTGGGTCCTTAAAACTAACACTTAGTGTTTGTTTGTGATTGCAGGGTATAAAAGAGAGCACACTTATCTTGGACAGTGGATGCTCAGGACATATGACTGGAAATAAAGCCCTGCTATCAGACTTTAAGGAGAAGGCTGGCCCAAAGGTTTCCTATGGAGATGGCAACATAGGACACACTCTGGGATATGGCAATATCAATCTTGGAAGTGTCATCATTACTAATGTAGCTCTAGTCTCAGGACTCAAGCATAATCTGTTATCTGTGAGTCAAATCTGTGACAGAGGAAACCATGTAGATTTTCATAGTGAATACTGTGAAGTCATCAGTAAATCTACTGGAAAGGTTGTTCTAGTTGGACACAGGCATAACAACATTTATGAAGCAAGTTTGGTAACAAACTCTGATGGAAAAACAGTGTGTCTGACTGCAAGAATGTCAAATGAAGAGAGTTGGAATTGGCACAAGAAGCTCTCTCATCTCAATTTGAACAACATAAATGAACTTATAAGAAAGGATCTTGTAAGGGGACTTCCAAAATCAATACTCAGTCTAGATGGCTTATGTGATTCTTGTCAAAAAGCCAAGCAAAGGAAGTCATCTTTCAAGAGCAAATCTGAATCTTCAGTAGTGGAACCTTATCATCTTCTACATGTTGATCTCTTTGGACCAGTGAATGTGATGTCCATGGGCAGAAAGAAATATGCTCTAGTAATTGTTGATGAATATACTAGATATACATGGGTGTATTTCTTGTCAAAGAAGGATGAAACTGCTCAAACTCTGATGGATCATGTAAATCTATTGGACAAAGGATCACAGCACAAAGTCAAAATTATAAGGAGTGATAATGGAACTGAATTCAGAAACTCAATCATGGAAGCTTTCTGCAAAGAAAGAGGAGTGAAACAAGAGTTTTCTGCACCTGGAACTCCACAGCAAAATGGTGTAGTTGAAAGGAAGAACAGAACTTTAATTGAAGCAGCCAGAACTATGCTTGAAGAAGCAAAATTACCAACTTATTTCTGGGCAGAAGCTGTTCAAACTGCTTGTTTTACTCAAAATGCTACACTGATCAACAAGCATGGGAAAACACCATATGAGATGGTGAAAAATAAGAAGCCAAATTTGAAATATTTTCATATATTTGGATGCAAATGCTTTGTGTTGAAGACTCATCCTGAACAGTTGACAAAGTTCGAGTTAAAAGCTGATGAAGGAATCTTTGTTGGCTATCCATTGTCAACAAAAGCATTCAGAGTTTACAATCTAAGAACTAAGGTGATCATGGAATCCATACATGTGTCATTTGATGACAAGAAAATAATTGGACTTGAAGACAAGGATGGATATGATCAACTACGTTTTGAAAATGAAGATCTATTCTCTGATGATATAAACTCTGATGAAGCAGGTTTGACAAACTCTGACGAAGCATACTCTGAACCTCTACTGGTAAATACTGGAGAAACTGGAAATTCTCAAATTGAACAAAATAGAGAACCAGTTGAGGGGGAGCGTGAAGAAGCTCAACAAGACACAGCAAGTGAGTCAGTTGAGGAAACTGATTCAAACTCTGACAGTTCAAACTCTGAACCATCCAATTCAGGGGGAGCCTCAGATAATGCAGAAAATCAACATATGAATCAGGAGAGCATGGATCAAGGGGGAGGATCCAATAATGATGCAAGAAACCACTTACCAACAGCAAGAAAGTGGACACAGGCACACACACCTGATCTCATAATTGGAGATCCTGATGCTAGTGTGAGAACTAGAAGTGCAACAAATAATGAGTGTCTGTATCATGCTTTCTTGTCTCAAACAGAACCAAAGAAAGTGGAGGAAGCTCTTCAAGATGTAAACTGGATAACAGCAATGCAAGAAGAGTTAAATGAATTTGAAAGAAATGAAGTCTGGACACTTGTACCTAGACCAAAGAATAGATCAATTGTAGGTACAAAGTGGGTTTTCAGAAACAAGACTGACAGTGAAGGTGTAATTACAAGAAACAAGGCTAGACTTGTGGCTAAAGGTTATTCACAACAGGAAGGAATTGACTATGATGAAACCTTTGCTCCAGTTGCAAGATTGGAGGCTATAAGGATTTTTCTGGCCTATGCTGCACACAAGAAGTTTAAAGTCTTTCAGATGGATGTAAAAAGTGCTTTTCTCAATGGGAAGCTTGAAGAAGAAGTGTTTGTTGAACAACCACCAGGATTTGTAGATCCCAAGCATCCAGATTATGTCTACAGGCTTGACAAGGCATTATATGGACTAAAGCAAGCACCAAGAGCATGGTATGAAACTCTTGCTCAATTTCTTTTAGAAAGTGGGTTCACAAGAGGTACAATTGATAAAACTTTGTTTTATTTCAATTATGGTGATGATTTGCTTTTAGTTCAAATTTATGTAGATGATATTATCTTTGGATCTACTAATGACAAACTTTGTAAGAAGTTTGCAAAGCTTATGCAATCCAGGTACCAAATGAGCATGATGGGAGAGCTTAGTTACTTTCTAGGCTTACAGGTCAAGCAAACAGATGATGGTATTTTTATCAATCAAGCAAAATATACCAGAAATCTTCTAAAAAAATTTGGTATGCTTGATAGTTCATCTGCCACAACTCCCATGGCTACAGCAACAAAGCTAGACAAAGACACAGGAGCCTCAGTGAATATGACAAACTACAGAGGAATGATAGGGTCTTTACTGTATCTTACTGCAAGTAGACCTGATATCATGTTTGCAACATGTCTTTGTGCAAGATTTCAAGCAGATCCCAGAGAGCCTCATCTAACAGCTGTAAAAAGGATTTTCAAATATCTCAAAGGAACCATAACCTTGGGTTTGTGGTATCCTAGAGAATCAGAGTTTAAGCTAATTGGTTACTCTGATGCAGATTTTGCAGGCTGTAAGATAGACAGAAAAAGTACAAGTGGAAGCTGTCAATTCTTAGGTGACAGATTGGTTTCTTGGTATAGCAAGAAACAGAAGTCAATTTCTACATCCACAGCAGAAGCAGAGTATATAGCAGCTGGTAGCTGTTGTGCACAGATTTTATGGATGAAGAATCAATTGCTGGATTATGGGTTAAGATACTCTAAAATACCTATTTTCTGTGATAACCAAAGTGCTATTGCTATGACAGGTAATCCAGTACAGCACTCCATGACCAAGCACATCAGCATAAGGTATCATTTTATCAGAGAACATGTGGAAGAAGGGAACATTGAGCTTCATTTTGTGTCTACAGACCAACAACTTGCAGATATCTTCACCAAACCTTTGAGTGAAGCTACTTTTACAAGATTGGTAAATGAACTTGGAATGATCTCTGGTTCTGACAAGAGATACGGGTTAGACTCAAAAACTATACATGTTTGCTTTTTATGTTCATGATTTCTTACATGTGTTAACTGTTATGTGCACCAGCATGTTAAACTCTGATGGTAAACTCTGACAGTTAAATTCTGTCAGTAAACTCTGTGAAGTATCAGTCATACTCTGATTGTTACAGTTTAATGCTATACTCTGATTGTAATTTTGTTTGAAACATATGGACCAATGAAGAAATTTGTATGAAGCATAATTCTCAGTAAGTAATTATGAATCCTTAAGAGTTGTATAGATTCTGATCTCAAATATGTGCAGTAAGTTAACACAGCATGATACTGTCTCTGTATTTATACCATCTCTTAGTTTATTGATCCTATACACTGAGTCTGTATTAGCTATTTGCATTTTCTCTCATAAATTAATTGTATTAACTGATGAAAAGTCTAAACTCTGATTATTAATTGCAAATAATTCACCCTCAAATCAAAAGATGCCAAACAGAGCACAAATTCCTTTGAGATCATGGTGTGCCTAGGAAGATCCAGGAACTTATTGTATGAAATAAGGGCTAAAATCTTTGATTTTTGGTGACTAGTGCCAACCACTGATTACTGGAAAAAAAAAAAAAAAAAACAAAAACAAAATATATATAAAGGGGGTGAAAAACAAAAGATATATCCAAATGAAAGGATATCAGTATACAGAGTTTAGATATAAAATCAGATTTTATGTTATACATGAGAGTTTAGGCAACCAGTTTTTACTGCTTTAGTTTGTGGATTTTATGAACTTTGAGATGATCTAAATATTGATTTCGGTAAACTCTGCTATTGCACACACATATTTTCACACCTGTACAGATTGAGAAAAGAGTTTATTGACAAAGAAGGATAAATGGTAAACACTGATGTATTGTGTGACATATGCCGAGGTAACTTTGTTTTAATCTCTGATGGTTAAAATAATTTCTTTGTTTCAGACATTTTATAATTTTGAGATTAGACATTTGTTTTGAAAATTTAAAAAGAGTATGATTGGAAAGTTGTTCAAGAATGTTTTAAACAGAGGAGAGAGGTTAATTGCATAGAAAAGTGTAACATGCGGTAATTATTGCTGTTTTTACTGCGCATGCGTATTGGAAACTGTCAATTATTTGCTGTCAGTAACTGCATGTGTGACACGTGTCCCATTCACATGATTACAGGAGTAAGACCGTTGTGTATTAATGATTAAAAACTCTTCAGTTTTTAATCTTTAATTTTCTTTTAAATACAATACACACATCTTCAGTTAAACTTTTCACATCTTACTCATACACATCTATTATCACACACACATAGTCACAAACACCTTTCTACACATAAACTCTGTTAAGCTTTCGCATCAATTACTTGTTCTTTCTTCAAAATCTTCTAATGGCAACCACAGCTTTCGTTTCGTCTGGGTTAGAGTTCGTTCCAAACAACTATACCGCACCACTAAACACTGCAAACGCACCAGAAGCATTTCATATGATTCAAAAGTTTCTTGCTCAGTCAGCGATTGGGCGTGCTTTAGTTGAACCAGCCAAACTTTCTGGTTTACAAATCAAGGCGTTCTGGGAGTCAGGGGTTTATGATGATGGTGGTGAAACTGGGAACCCATCCATAATCTTTGAGTTTGAAGAAACAGAGTATGTTATTACTGCTGGTACTATTCGAGCTGCAATGGGGTTTCCTGAGTATCCTTCCTACACTGTTGGAATGGGTGATGAGGATTTAATACGAATGATGCGAGAGATTGGCTACTCTGGGCCATTGACAAAGATTGGGCAACTCAAAAGGCCGTTTCTGCGCAAGGAATGGAGTTTCTTCTTCGATTGCATCACGAGGACATTTGGAAAGAAATGCACAAATTGGGATGCTATTCCCACAGACAGTCTGCAAATCGGGTATTCTTTATTATATGATAATCATTTTGATTTTGCACGACTTGTTTTGACTAACTTAGGGGAGAAGATGACAGAGAATAGAGGAGTTGTTTATTTTTCTAGATTCTGTCAGCTTTTGTTTTCTTATTGTGTTGAAGGAGTAAATGTAGTTGAAGCAGATGTTTCTTGTTTTAAATTACATAAGAGGGTATTTACTGATCTAGTAAATAAAGATGTTAAGAAAGGAGTTGTTGGAGAATTGTTGCTACCTGCCTTAATGCAACAGTTTTTAAATGCTCAAGTCAATTCCCCAACTCAAGAAGTACCTTCTTTAATTTCTGTTAATCCTGCAAGAGGTGGTAGAACTAAGCATATGGGTTCTAAGCCAGCTAGGATTTCTAAACCATCTTTTGAAGCTGAACCTTCTGTGTCTCCATCACAAATGTTAAAGAAGTCCAAAACCAGAGCATTTAAAAGAAAAGTAAGGGCACAAAGACCTTGTTCTGAAGAAGCAAGAGTATCTGATAGTGAAGATGAAATAGAGGATTCTCAGACTCTGAGAAAAAGAAGAAAGCTTGTAGCCACTTATCTTTTTGATGAGGAGGAAGAAGCTGAATTGCCTGTAACCTCTGAAGTGGTAATTCAGGAAGCTGTTCTCAGGGAAACTACTATGCTCTCAGAGGATAGAGCAAATCTTGATGAATCTGAAGCTCCTGCATCAGAGAATGAGGAGATTGTGACTGAAACTGTTCCTCAAGATACTCCTGCAATGGTTGTTGAGGAGGATATTCTAAATGCTAATGAGGACAGAGTGTTTGTAAACACTGAAGCTCATGAAGTATTTGTTCAGGAGGATGCTGCAAATACTGAAGCTAATCTGATGGATTTGGATTTAGAAGCTCCTACATCAAAGGCTAATGATGTAGTTGAGGAAGCTGCTACTCATTCTGATAGCAGAGTTTTTGATTTTGAAGCACACACCTCTATACATTCTGATCATTATACAGAGGGTGTGGAAGCTGATCAAGTAACTGATCAGATAGAAGAATCTCTGGCCACTCACACTGAAATTATTTCTTGTGATCTTGACAAAGGTGAGGAGGTTAATCAGATGATAAAAATCACAGAGACAATTCTTGATGAAGCTGTGATAGAAAAGGAACAAGAGGCTGCTGATGAGCTAAACTCTGAGAATATTATTCTTGAAGCTTTGCAACAATCTGTTGTTGAGATTGTTCAAAGAGAAGCAGAGGTTTTTGCTCGGGTTAACTCTGATATTCCTGAAGCTGTAGAAGAGGAGAAAATTGATGAAGCTGCACAGTTTACTGCTGAAAATATTCTTACTGAAACTGAAGCAGACAATAATGAAGAAGCTGGAAATGATGCTGAGGGTTCTCATTCCCACCCTAGTATTCAAGTTTCATTGGCTGATGATGTCAATAGTGATGAAGCAAGGGAAGTCAATAGACAGACAAATGAGCATTTCCAGAATATGTACTACAACAAATGGGCTGATGCAGATTGTGTCTTCTCAGCACAAAGGGCTGCAGATTTTCTATCTGATTCTGTCAAGAAGATCTCAAATACTGATGTACTTACAAGCTTACAGGCAACTGTTGTTCAAGTCAAATCTCTTAATAATAGATTTGATGAGAATCAACAAATGCTTACAAATCTAAGGAATGAAGTCAGTATGAAGGATCTTACTTTCAAGTCTGACAGAACTTATTATTATGCTATGCTCAAGCAGCAAGCCAAGGATTCTGAGGAAATCAAGAAGAGGCTTGGGAAAGTTGAGGAAAATCAGAATGCAATGTCTACTCAACTGAATTCCATTTCTACTGCCATTGAATTGCTGACATCAGTACTACTTTTTGATGATGTCAAAAAGGGGGAGAGTGTATCTAAAGACAAATGCAAAGACACTCAAGCTCTGAGACGGAGGGATGATTCTACTGATGGGGGAAGCAAAGAAAATAAAAGAAAGATTTTTGCTCAAAGGCAAAGCAGGACAAGAGTAAACTCTGATAGACAAACAAACTCTGACAAGATAAACTCTGGTGGCCAATCTACTTCAAAACTCAAGAGTTTAGTTGTTTCAACTAATCCATCTACTGATGAAGAGATTGCTGCTAAAATATTCATGAAAGAGCATGGAAAGAATGTTACTATTGAAGATATCCAGGCTGAAGAGCAAATGCTTGCTGAGGAACACAAGAAAAATCTTGAAGCTGGAATCTACAAGAAAAAGGAAATCAAGGCTCCTAGAAAGAAAGAAGTTGGTATTTCTATCAAAGAGAATACACAACAGAGTATACAATATACAAGGAGACCTGTGATTGGAAATTCTGATAAGGGTAAAGGCATAATGATTGAAGAGCCTAACCTGAAAAAGAAGAATTATTCAACCTCTGACATTGCTCAAGTTGAAACAAGATTAGCAAAATCAACCTCTGACGCTACTCAAGTTGATGATACTACTAAAGTTATGACAACCTCTGACGTTGCTCAAGTTGTACAGAAATCTACACAACTTCCAGGATTCTGCAAACCAAAAATTCTTGAAGATTTAAAACTTGAAGCTGTGAATTTCTCAGTAACCAGAACAGTATTGGGAAAGGAAGGAAAAGACAAATCTGGTCTAGGGTCACACAGAGAGAGAAGGATAAATACAAGTCCAATGGATCAATCGTCACTAGCTGTATCTGGTATTATTACTCAAGAAAATCTTGATATGCTAGACTCTGTTCAAATGATCTTTCATAAGGTGTTGAAGAAGGAATTTTTGTTGTACTTTATGAATGATGGAAGAGTTTATAAGGTTGCAGAGTCTGATATAAATCTCAAATCTTATCAAGAATTGGAGTATGTTCTGTACTTGTTAAAAGTCAAAAATAGAAATACTCACAATGCTGCTTCAGTTATCAGAGAAAAGATGCTAAGATCGAAGATGATGCTTGGAGGAGGAGTATCAAGTGCATATATTCCCAAATACAGAAATGCACATGGGAAGATTGTTGAGATGAAAAGAAACAGTGCTAAGTTCAGAACAGCACTGGGTACAAAAGTTCTTGAATTTAATTTAGAATCTGATAAAGCTTATTATATTAAGCTAGGGAATGAGATGAGGAAGAATTCCATCTATTCTCTGAGAGTTGCAATTTATCAGACTGGAGAATTTGATCCAGAGTTGAAAGAAGTGAAGAAGATCATGGTAGAAGAGCTAGAAAGAGCTGAAAAGAAATTGCTATCAGACTATATCAGGACAGTGCCTGATATTCAAGAAATCAAGTAAAGTCTGATTGTAAGTTTTTAATATATTTTCTATTCTAAGTCAAATTTAAACTCTGTTTTAAATTAAACTCTGTTATATGTTAAACACTGCATTTGTTAAATGTTTTTGACATCATCAATTATATGTTTAACTTGTACATTTTATTATGAACAAGTTGGGGGAGATTGTTAGATATAATTGCTGACGTTTGTTTATCAGTGTTTAAGCAACAAGTACTGACCATAGTTTATCAGAAGCCGGTCAGAGTTTATTTAAAGTCTGACAGGGTGAAGAGTTTAAAGGAAGCCGGTCAGAGTTTATTTAAAGTCTGACAGGGTGATAGTTGAATTAGCTGTCGGTGCTGAATTGAAGATTCTAGAAGCAATATATTCTGAAGATGGAAAGAAGCAGAATATATTGATACAGCTAAGGAAACAGAATAGAAGATAAGAAGCAATCCTTAATTGATATAACTTGTATAGCTAATTTGTAGGAATATCAATTAGATAAGGATTGTGTAACTGTGTACTATATAAACACAGATAGGTTATCCCTAGAAGGGACGCGAACATTGAATATATTATTCTTGTAACCTAGAAGCTCTTTGTGATTCATTAACATCACTAAGAGAGAATTATTTAATATAATTCAGTTTCTTGATTGTTATTCTCATAAATACTTGATTATATATTGTGTATTCGGCCTAACAGAACCTGAATCTCAGAAGTTATTGGTTCATCCACTACAAGTGCTGCTGATCTCACAAGTGCATTGTGCTTGATGTCCACTGTCCCTGATCCGTAGATTATCACTCTTTGTTCCTGTTCCATCTCATAGGTCTTCAACTTCCCATAGATCATCTCTAATGACATCTTTGTGAAGTCAATTCTTTCCCTTATGGATGATGACTTGTGTTCTACATGATGGGGCAGCGTTATCATGAACTTCCTGTTTGATTCTCTCAGTGGATAGGTATTTCCTTTCATTGCCAATTCATTGAGGAGTTTAGTATATTTCTCAAAAACCTGAGTTATACTTTCTCCTGGAAGAGACCTAAACGCTTCGTATTGAGAAGTCAGGATGTCCAATCTGTTTTCATGCACGTCTTCAGTTCCTTCCATTATCAAGTTAATGGTATCCCACATATGTTTCCCGCTTGTACAGTTCATCAACTGATAGCTCATTTCCTTGTCCGCGGAGTCCGCCAATATCAACATTAAACCTGTGTCCAATCGAATCAGTTCTTTGTCAGAATCTGTATACTCAGTAATTGTTAGTCCTTGTGTATTGCAGAAGGGGGGGGGGATGAATGCAATACTGATAAAATTCAATCTAAATTTCAACAACTAAAATCAAGATTAAACGTTATCAGCAATATAAGCAATCACGAACAGTATTTAGTAAGAACAAGATTCACAAAATAAATGTTTTATTTATTTTGCAAAGTGTTGCTACAACCTCAAGAAAAAGATCTCGAGCTGCGGGTTTTCTTCTAAGACACTTCCTTCTATTCGTTACCCCTCTAGAATGAGTTGATAGTAGGTATATCACTAACCCTATCACTATCCGTCACGGGTTTGTAAAGCTGCTGTCACTGTCAAGTGGCAGCTTCTTACAGATTGTCTTACCCATGTGACTTTCCTAAATTGCTAACATGTCAGATATACATTACAAAGAAAGCAACCTAGATTCATTCTATTTCCAGCTAAACCAATTCAGCAGATAAAGACTTGACCTTGCTCTTGAATTGATTCGCTTTTGATTTGTAGTGCCTTGAAGCTTCTGTCGTAGTCTTGCAGACTTGGTGCAGCTTAGGGATGCTGCATCACGCCTGTTTCTTGAACATTTAAACTGTCACGGGATTTGACTGAGAAAGATACCTAGCATAAGGATCTTTATTGAGACAGTTACTTTTGCCGCAGAGCTTGCTGTCACAGGAATGATCTTTTGGTGACAGTATGAGTTCCCCGCATAGAGTGCTGTCGAGGATCCCAAACTTGCTGTCGAGGGCAATAGTTGCTGTCGCGTAGTCTTCCGCCAATGTTGCTGTCAGAGTGAGTATGCTGTCGTGACTTGCAACATTCTGTCTTCTTGTAATCTTACTGTCACAGCTTTAGGACAGTAACCTTTATTCATGTTGTCATCCAAAAAGCATTCTTTGAGGCTTGAACACACAAGTGAACTTCTTTCAAATAATACAACTAGAATAACATTACATACTGATTACAAGAACATACTTTGGCTATGACAGTATGTTCTACTTAATTTAACAAATTAAGTACAATCAAAGTTAAGTTGCTTCTATGCTATCACCCATAAATCCCAACAATCTCCCCCAATTTGTTTTTATGGAAAATAACAGCAAATTTACAATATGTGCTGACAACTTAACTAACAAGATCAGAATTCAAGAATTTTCACTTAGCTTGAGATTTCCTCTTCTGTCTTGCTGCATCCTCTCTTTTGAGAGCTTCTGCCAAGCAGCTTCTTAGACTTTCTACAAGAGAAATTTCAGCAGCAGACACTGCATCATCCTCTACTTCATCAATGATCTTCTTTATGGAAGGAGATATGAGAGAGCTAACATCCCTGAGATTCAGCCATTGCTCTATATCATATGGATAAGTTCTGAAATGAAGTTCTTCATTAATGAGCTTGAATCTTCTTCCAGGATAAGCATTGAGAGACTTCCTTCTTTGCTTGTCCAGCTTTGAGTCTTCTCCTTTTCTCCCTTCCAATAACTTCTCTATCTCATAAGAACAAATCTGTTCCAAGGGGTGAATTGAACCAGCTACCATATACTGTAAATCCTTCAGAGTGGATGTTTTAAGCTTATGCAAGCTGCAAACATAGATTTCTTCTTTTAGGAACTTGACTCTTAGGGGATTTTCCAGCATATATGGTTGATAATTTGGAGCTTCACTTTCTGCCTTGTTAGAGGCCTTGTGAATTTCTAGTAATTCAGCTTCCTTCTTATCAAGTTCTGTCTGAGCTTGAGAATATGCAGAAGATTCAGGTCCTTTGCTTGGCTTGGGTTGCCCTTCCTGAGTTGGTTGGGCTTGCCCTTCTTCTGTGGGTGAGTCATCAAACTCATAGTACCAGTGGTATGGTATAGGAGAGGCTGGGAGATCAGTAAGAATATCAGCATCATCAAAATCTGCAAAGTTATAGCCAAATTTCTGATAAAATTCAGCATCCCTATCTGCCTGATATTTTAGAACATGTTCCATGACAGCCTCTGAAACATTATCATAGCTCTCCAGCAACTCTACCATTCTTTCCAGGTAGAAGAAATCAATTCTTCTTTTATCTATGGTTGATGTGCTGTTCTTGGTTGATGTGGCTACCAGATTGAAGTCCTTGTCAATCTTGGCAGACCTTGATTCTTCCCACCACAGAATGTACTCAGTGGCCTCTTGATCTGCATCCAGCTTAACCTCAACACTCTTAATTTCTTTTGATTTCATTTGTTGAATCTTAAGACTGTTGGGAGGAATTGATTGAATTGGCTTTTTGAGATTCCTGCCAAATCCAGTGGCCTTTTCCTTTCCTGAGTACTTGTGCTTCCCTGTTGGTTTCTGTCTAGTAAACCATGCCTTTGCTTTAGCTTTCAGTCTCTTGGGCTTGACAGCAGCTTTGGTTTCATCCTTGACAGAACCTTCCTTGACAGTATCCTTGTCGACAGCATCTGCCAAGACAGCATCTTCTATGACAGTATCTTTGTCGACAGTACCTTTGGTGACAGCATCTTTTTCAGCATATATGCAATCAATAGCACATCTAAGAATGCTTGCCTCCAAAGCTTCCAGTATTCTTGACTCCTCTTCATCTGTTGCACCAGCATCTTTCTTTTCCTGGCTAGGAGTTTCTTCATTGCCTTCATTCTGAGATTGAATACCAGTATTCCCAGAATTACTTCCACCAGCATTTCCAGCATTTCCAGAAGCTTCACCACCTCCATCCTCACCATCTTCATCATCATCATCATCATTATCATCATGGGGAGGAATGTTATAGAAGCAGCTTCCACCTTGATCATTTCTTTTGGCATTGGCTCTAGTGATTAGCTCCTTTATTCTAGCTCCCAGTGCCTTGTCTCTCAACACCAGCATTTTGTAGATTTCTTGAACAGCATGAACTCTTCCTGGATTGGCATTTGAACTGAGTATTCCATCTAGTACCTTCAGAATTGACTTGGTTTCCATTTTGGATGGGCTACCAATATTCATGTAGCAGTTCCTTCTAATGCCATCCTTAGATTTAGATCTGTAGAAAACACATGATGGATTTGAGTAGACTTCAGGTAGCTTCTGTATGATCAGGTTCTGGATTTGCATATCCAATATTTCATTGAATGGTGTTTGAGTTGCCCTGATCTTTCCCTTCAAAGCACACAACACCTTTGCTGGCAGACTCTGCAATAGCTGCATTGTGATGAAATAAGATATGCCAGAAGTTAGATAAATACTTACAGCCCATCTTTTCTCATCATTCACCATTACACTGACACTGGTAATTTGTTCCTTTAACAGTTTTGTGGTGTTGGATGGACGGTTGCTAGGAGCATTCATTGCTTCTTCCACCAAACTGCTAAACTCACTGTCATGGTTGTGTAATGTGCTCTCCCTGTAATCCACCATCAAGACATTGGCTTCCTCTTGATCATACTCAGTACCATTGGACCAAGTAGTTCCTTTATGGATGGATTCAGGCAGTTTCCCTTTACCTTTCCCAAGTTTGTTTTGTTCCTCCATTTCTCTCCATTTCTTGTGCAGAGCAGTTTCTTGAGTTTCTTGAATAGGTTCTCTAATCACCACAGGAGGCAAGATTGGATGTCTAGATGCAGGTCTTCTTTGCAATGCATCTTGAGTTTCCTTTGACATTAACACCCTTTCTCCATCCATTTCCACTTCAATAGTCTGTTCAGCTTTATCCTGTGGTTTTGCACTGCTTGGTTTGACTTGCTCCCCCTGAGACATTGCTTTCCTTTTAGCTCCCCCTCTGGTCTTCACAGCTACAGGCTCCCCCTGAGTTCCACCTGATTCTTGAATAGGCATTGATTCTGATCTTGCTACCTTCTCCCCCTTAGTTGAGTTGGCAGCTACCAGGTCAGTAAGGAACTGAATAGAAAGTTGAGTAGCAGCAAAACCATCAACCACCAGTTGAGAGAGAGAGTCCAGCTTGGAGTCCAAAGTAGCACACTGTCCTTCAAGAGCTGCAATCCTGTTACCAAAAGTAGCAGAGGGGCCACCAGACCTTAACCTTCTTGGAGGGGAAGGAAAAGACAGGGGCTTGGAGGCTATGGGGGTTCTCACACTCTCAGGGTGTTTTTGAGTGATCTCATCACCCCTCACAGTTTGACTCTCAAGGCCTAGTGCCTGAATAGTGTGGGCTCCCTCAATATCTCTCTGGACATGCTCAAGTCCCTCTCCTTTTGCCAGCTCATTTGGCTGCCTCTCATTTTTATGCTCACCTCTCTTTTCTTTTATCTCTCTTTTCTTTTGCACACCCTCACTCAACCTAGATGCATGGGTATGAGCAGTACTAACATGCATGGAAGGAGAAGATTTAGAATGTACCTTTAGGAGTTTGGCAAGAGGTAGGTCATCATCAGAGGCATCCTCAACAAGTACAGCATCAAAATTAGGCTGGGAGGACTTGACAGCATCTTTGGGAGGAATGTTACTGTCAGGTGTAGTCTGGACAGCAGGTTCTGGCATGACAGCATCTTTGGGAGGTGGAGTGACAGTATGTTCTGTAGTGACAGCATCTTTCTCTCCACCTTTGACAGTAGCTGTGCCCAGGACAGTAGCATCCCCAGTGTCTTTGACAGCAACATAGGCTGTGACAGCATCTTCCTGAAGGTAAGATGCTCCTTGGAGGTCAGACAAAGTGTTGGCTGTTTCAGTTTCTGACAAAATACCACTTTGCCCTAGCTCAGTGTTTGGAGGAGTGGTGTCCATCTCACTTTGAGAAATGGGTTCTTGTGGACCACTAGAGGGGGGCTCATCCATGATTGGAGATGGATGATCAAAACCTGAAGGGTTGGGACTGTCCCCTTCTCTAGGTTGTGGAGAAGAAACAAAAGAATGTGTAGGGAAGGAAGAAGGTGAAAGTGTAGGAGAGAGTGGGGGCTGATTCACAGATGAAACATGTGAACCATCAATAGGAGTAGAGAAATCCTCACTGTGCCCTAACTCACTGTGTGTTTCTTCAAGTGGGGGTATCTCAGGTTGGGAACCATGAGTTTGTGCAGACTCTGTACAGGGTGCCTTGGGAGACAGGCCAATTTCAATAGAAGCACCTTGTTGAGAAGGCACATCTAGGGAGGAGTTTATTTCCCTGGTTTCCTCCACAGTCTTTTGGGAGACTGCAGGGTGGCTGACAGTGGTTTTGGTCCTCCTAGCTCTCTTCTTCTTAGGCTCAGGGGGAACCACTGTGGGTTCTGCTTGACTACCTTCCTTATTTGCTGCACTAGGTGCAGTGTCTCCCTCATGACTAACAGAGCTACCACCAACATCAGCTTCTAAGGATCTTTTTCTGGATTCTTGCAAGGCTTCTCTTTGGGCTTTGGGAAGTCTAGAGGGCCTAGGCTGAGTGTATGGTGTTGAATGGGGGTTAACTGAATTTGGGTCTAATCCAGCTTCATCCTCAAGAGAAAAAGAATCATAACCAGTGGGTAATGGATAATCAAGGTTGGTCACTTGATCAACCATGTGCTGAGTGAAGCAAAGTGGAATATGTGCATTTAGATCCTGTGAAGATAACAGTGTGTGTGTGTTCTTTTTCAAGACAGAACAAACCTCTAGACGAGGGGCATCATTATTAAAGTCACAGAAAGTATTGATACACATCATAAGAAAGCGAGGGTAGTGTGATACCTTCTTACCTATGGCAGCTTTGAGTTGTGCCATGAGGAGAGCTCCAACATTCACCTTGTATCCATGGACAAGAGAATGTGTCAGTTTCTTGATGTAGGAGGGTATCCCATTCCAGCCTGTGGACTTGGTAGAGAACACCTTGACCATTGCATCAAATATCATGCTCCACTCCTTCCTTAGATACTTCCTGTCCATTTCACCAGACGGGTACCACTTGGTTGTTCCCTCTTCGAGAATAGGGCCTGCATACCCAATCTTCAAGAAGAGCTTCTTCAGAGTGTCATCATTAGCAAGTGGAGCAAAGTTTTGGCCTGCTTCCAGTGTAATTCCAAGAGCAGTATTGATGACCTCAGCTGTGAGAATGTATTGTTGCCCATTAATCGTGAATTGAATAGCTGGGTTTTCACCCTCAGTTTGAGCAACAGCAGTGCGCCAAAATTCCTCAAGTTTGTCTAGGTCGAGAATTGGAGTTGAGGTAATGGCTGAACGAAGATAGGACTTGTTCAAGAAAAACACCAGTCCTTTGAAATCCTCACCAGCATCATTTGGGGAAAAGATGCCAGCAAAGTTTGTTTGAGAGAGAGTCTGTTTGGGGGCCATGGAGATTTCAAGAAAAGAAGAAAGTGAGAAAGTAGCTTTTTGCTTGAAGAAAAGTATTTTTGCCTTTGAGTTTTGTGAGAGTGATATGTATGAGTAACTGGAGAATAAATATGGGTTTCTCAAACGTTTGCTCAAAAAGTGGAGTTAAAGGACGTGTCTTAATCCACTCTCTTAACACGTGAGTTACTGCCCGTTATTCACTGTCAATCGTGGGGTGAATGTCCAATTACAACGGTCCACTATTGTTGACAGTAACCTGTGCGCTAGAAACAATTTGTCAGTAAGAGGAGGTGGTGACAGTAGGTTTTGCGCGACAGCAACTATTGCGCAAAAACTTGTTGTCACCGTTAAGCATATGAATGACAGTATCCTTTACAAGTCTTGACAGAAGGTCTTTTCCTGCTGTCAAGAAGGTTGCTGTCAAGAAACACATGACAGTATCCTTCTTAACGACAGTAACTTCGATTAGGAAATGGTTCTGTCATGAACTTATTAGAATGCTTGATTCATACACTGAACTTAATATTGACAAATTATGGATTTAGCAATGTAATCTTTTGAACACAGATATTAAGCAATTAACACAGACAAATCATAAACTCAGTAACCACAAAAACAGGAACTTTTATTATTATTAATAAAATCATTAAAATTGAACATTTAGTACATTATTCTATGATTTTATTAACTAGTTCTAAGACTTCTTCCTTAATCTCTTCTTCAGAGCGGCCTTCTTTTTCAAGAAGTGCCTGAAGCTCCTTCTCTTCTTCCACAGCCTTGGCTTCTTCTTCCTTAGCCTTGGCCTCCTTTTCCTCATCGATCTCATCCATGGCGTCCAACAACATTTCAAAGAGCTCGTCGATCTCTTCATTGTCGGGTTCACTATCACACTTCTTTAGACCAACTTCAATTCCTACTTTGTTTTCCATTATTTACTTTAAAACTGAGAGCAGACTGGTGAAACCTAAGTTTAATTTATAGGCAAAACCGTCTAAGGATTAAAGTCTAATGGTCAACAGTTAGAGTACCCATACAACTACCACAAAAGTAATTAATGGTCGTGTCCTCCTTTAATCCTACAGATTAATGCAAAAGAGTGTGAAAGTCCAATGGAACAGATTTTTAACTCTCAAACTTAACAGATAACCACATTAAAGTCATACACGGTTTAAAAATATGAGACTGGCACAAAAATACTGACATGAGTAGTCAAATCAACACATGCTGTCACATAACAAACATAAACCAAGTAGACAGTAACTTCTCTTGACAGCAGGTTTGAAATTGCTGTCATGAGCTTCAAAAAAAATTGAAAATTTAGAAACCTTAGTAAATTAACATACCAGATTCAGCATTCCCAATTCACTTACCAACCTGTTGAAGGTTGCTTCATCCAATGGCTTAGTGAAGATGTCAGCAAGTTGCTTGTCAGTTGGGACATAAATCAGCTTCACAGTTCCTTGTTCAACATGCTCTCTGATAAAGTGATGTCTTATATCAATGTGCTTTGTCCTAGAGTGTTGAACTGGATTGTCTGAGATGGCTATGGCACTAGTGTTGTCACAGTAAATGGGAATATCTCTTAACACTAGACCATAATCTAGAAGTTGACTTTTCATCCATAGAATTTGTGCACAGCAACTGCCTGCAGCAATGTACTCAGCTTCTGCAGTTGAGGTAGAAACTGAATGCTGCTTCTTGCTAAACCATGATACCAATCTTCCACCAAGAAATTGACAGCTACCAGTAGTACTTTTTCTGTCAATCTTGCATCCAGCATAGTCTGAGTCTGAGTAACCAACTAGATCAAATCCAGTATTCTTAGGATACCAAAGGCCTAGGTTAGGAGTGCCTTTTAAGTATCTAAAGATTCTCTTGATGGCTACCAAGTGTGACTCCTTTGGATCACTTTGAAACCTTGCACAAAGACATGTAGCAAACATGATGTCAGGTCTGCTAGCTGTTAGGTATAGGAGGGATCCTACCATGCCTCTATAAGTGCTTGAGTCAACTTTCTTTCCTTTAGGATCAAGATCCAGACTAGTTGCTGTGGACATTGGTGTCCTTGCAGGAGATGAATCTTCCAAGTTGAACTTTTTGAGAAGTTCCTTGATATACTTAGCTTGACTTATGAAGATTCCATCAGTTTGTTGAAGAATTTGTAACCCTAGAAAGAATGACAATTCTCCCATCATGCTCATCTCATATTTGTTACTCATGAGATGGGAAAACTTCTCACACAGCTTCTCATTTGTAGAACCAAAAATGATATCATCCACATAGATTTGTACCAGAATGATGTCCTTGCCATGATGCTTGTAGAAAAGTGTCTTGTCCACAACTCCTCTGGTAAACTGGTTTTCCAGAAGAAAGGTGGAAAGTGTGTCATACCATGCCCTGGGTGCTTGCTTTAGTCCATACAAAGCTTTGAAGAGTTTGTACACAAAGTTATGCATGTCAGCATCCTCAAACCCTGGTGGCTGTTCCACATACACTTCTTCTTCCAGCTCTCCATTTAGAAAGGCACTTTTGACATCCATCTGAAATACTTTGAAGTTGCAGTGTGCAGCATAAGCTAGAAAGATTCTTATAGCTTCAAGTCTGGCAACAGGAGCAAATGTCTCATCATAATCTATTCCCTCCTGTTGACAGTAACCTTTAGCCACTAGCCTTGCTTTGTTCCTTGTCACCAATCCATTTTCATCAAGTTTGTTTCTGAAAACCCACTTGGTCTCAATAACTGACTTTCCCTTAGGTCTTGGAACCAATCTCCATACATTGTTTCTTTCAAACTGATTTAGCTCTTCTTGCATGGCTATCACCCAGTCAGAATCCAACAATGCTTCATCAATTGTCTTGGGTTCCATTTGTGACAGGAAGCATGAGAACATGCTGTCAGCAGAGACTTTGTTCCTTGTCCTCACACCAGAATTGGGATCACCAATTTTTAGGTCATTTGTGTGGTCCTTGGTCCACCTGGTGATTCTGGGCAGGCTACTTGATTGAACAGGAACATTTGCTTCAGCTTGTTGAGTTGAATGCTCATCAATTTCATTGTCTCCACCATGTTCTTCATTGTCTCCAGAGTCAACACTGTTCTGAATGTTAGATGTTATGGTGTGTGATTGAGCTGGAGTTTGAATGACAGTAGTGGTGTTGACAGCATCTTTGTCAACTTCAACAATTTGAGTGAAGCTAGGTTCTTCATCTACAATCTCCTCAGCTTCCAGGTATCCTTGATTCTCAAATCTGAATGTCTGCATCTTTCCTTCTTCATGCAGTCCTGGAAACTTGGTTTCATCAAATGTGACATTAACACTTTCTTCAATAATCCTGTGTTCCATGACATAAACTCTGTAGGCAGTCCTTTCTGTGCTGTAACCCATGAATAATCCTTCAAAAGCCTTGGTGTCAAATTTTCCTTTCTTCTCATGGTTGTCTTTCATCATAAAGCATTTGCTCCCAAACACATGAAAATATTTGACAGTAGGTTTCTTTCCAGTTAGCAGACAGTAAGGAGTACTTGCATGAGTTTTGTTGATCATGGTTCTGTTCTGAGTATAACAGGCTGTGTTGATAGCTTCAGCCCAGAAATATGTTGGCAACTTAGCATCATGCAACATAGTTCTAGCTGCTTCAATGAGAGTCCTGTTCTTTCTTTCTACAACTCCATTCTGCTGTGGAGTTCTTGCAGCAGAGAATTGTTGTACAATTCCTTCATCTTTACAGAAATTTCCAAGAGTGGCATTTCTGAATTCTGTACCATTGTCACTCCTCAAGATTTGAACTTTTGAGTTTGGGGTTCTATCAAGAACTCTGACTTGATCAATAATCACTTGAGCAGCTTCATCTTTGGATTCAAGAAATTTCACCCAAGTGTACCTTGAGTAATCATCCACCATTACCAAGGCATACCTCTTTCTGGCCATTGATGGTACATTGACTGGTCCAAAGAGGTCCATGTGAATTAACTTGAGTGCTTCTGTGTTGGTGTTTACTTGTTTGGACTTGTGCACAGCTCTTCTCAGTTTGCCCATTTGACAATCTTCACACAGTCCTTCTTGACAGAATTCCTGTTGGGGCAAACCTCTCACTAACTCCTTCTTCATCAGAATATTCATTGTCTTGAAGTTGAGATGTGAGAGCTTCCTGTGCCAAAGCATACTGTCACCAACAGTAGCTTTACTGTAAAAACAGTAAACTTTATCCTTCTTTGTTGAGCTTAGATCAGCAACAAACAAGCTTCCTTTTCTGACCCCTTTTAGAGAGAGGCTTCCATCCTTCTTGTGATAGATGTTGCAAACCATCATGTCAAAGTCAACCTTAAATCCTCTGTCACTGAATTGGCTGACACTGAGTAGGTTGTGCTTCAATCCATCCACAAGAGCAATATCTTCAATGACAACATTTCCAATTTCCAGACAGCCATATCCCACTGTGTAACCCTTGCTGTTGTCTCCAAAGGTTATGATTGGGCCAGCTTTCTCTACATAATGTGATAGCAGGGCTTTATCACCTGTCATGTGTCTTGAGCAACCACTGTCAATTATCCACATGACCTGATTTTTCTTCTTACCCTGCAAAACAGAATGTTTCTAAGTTGCATATGGTACCCAATCTTTGTTGGGTCCTGCAGTTTCAGTGTTCCCTGAGTTTCTTCCAGTCACAACATCACAAGCATTATCAAAGACTTCCTGTTTGACTTCTCTTTTCACCCACTTAGGTTTAGAATTGGACTTGGTCCTTTTCTTAGTGGATGAAGCCTTTTTGTTGTTGCCAGCAGGCTCAGAAGTCTCAACAGTGTTTAGGTATGAGCATTTTTCAGTAGAGAGAACAGGTAAGTTAAAGCATGTACTCATGGCAGTGATTTTGCATGGCATACAATCAATGTTATTACAGACACTCATAGTTCTATGCATAAGGGGGGTTCTGTGTAAGTTACCATTGAGTTCAGTTGCATTGATCTTATCCTCAATTGGTTTCTTACAAACATGTGTTAAGTGATGTGTAGATCCACAGTTATTGCATAGTTTCCTAGAAGCACCTCCAACATTAGTGTATCCATTTCCTTTGTTGACACCTACCTTACCATTCCTGTTCCTAGACTTGGGAGTCACTGGATTGACAGTATGTTCAGAAGTTGCTGTCGAACTATCCTTGACAGTATCTTTTAATCCTACTGTCTTGACAGAAGGTTTGAGAGTTACTGTCTTGGAATCATTCTTGACAGTTTCTTTGAAAGATTCTGTCTTGCCAATCGTGACAACATCCTTTGAACTTATTGTCTGATTGCTTGGTAAGTTTACTGTCTTGGGGATTGTGACAGTATCCTTTCCTTCCTTGAATGTGCTGTCAACACCTTCATCCTCATCAAGAATTTCTTGTTTGATGAGCATGGCTTCTTCATCAAACTCAATTTCAGCAGCTTTGAAAATAGGAGTTTTAACTTTCTTGAGAATGGTGGGTTTGACAGCAGCTATTCCAGGACAATCTTGAATCACAGTTTCCTTTCCAGGTCTTCTACCATAAGAAAAACCTATACCAACAGACTGATTTTCTGTATGCTTATCATTGTAATCCTGAAGTATCTTTGATGAGTTTCTATAGGCCTTAATCTTAAATTCATTTTCAGCAATCTCATTCCTCAGGAATTCCTCAACCTCCTTAGCACATTTTAATTCATTTTTAAGTTTGGCATTCTCTTGAGCTAAAGAGCCTAGAGAACTGGTTTTGAGAAAAAGAGAATCATTTTCAGACTGAAGTGTTTCATTTAGCTTACTTAGTCTAGAGATTTCCTCATTAGCAGCAGATAAGCTAGTATAGACATTGAACATTTCAGCACTTAAGTCTTTAATGGTTTTCTTATACTCATCAGTAGACATATCAAGTAAGACAAGTGAAGGTACCTGACTTGAAGGAGTTGATGCTACCTCATCAGTGCTAGCCATGAGAGCTAGGTTAACATATTCTTCCTCTTCTTCATCATCAGAATCATCCCAACACTTTCCTTCAGCCACATAGGCTCTACCTTGATTTTTCTTAGAGTATCCACCAGTTCCTTTCTCATATCTTTGAACCTGTTTGGGTCTTTTGCATTCAGTAGCAAAATGACCAGGTTCTCCACAGTTGTAACATTTGAACTTTGATCTATCCACAAATCCAGTTTTGTATCCTCCTTTGGTTGAACTTCCCACAGCAGCCTTTGATGAGCTTCCTTTGCTGAACTTGGATGCTTGGCCTTGAGGCTTGTATGACCTATCCTTCTTGAACCTAAAGTTCTTGAACTTCTTGGCCATGTAAGCCATAGTAGGGTTGTCCATGCTTTCCAGTTCCTCCATTGTGTAGAAGTCTTCATCTTCCACATCTTTAATCTGTAGTACCACTTTCTCATCATCTTCAACCACCTCTTCTATCTTCAAGGTCTGTGTTGGGGTTGATTGTGTGATCTGTGGTACTTCACTTGGCTGTGTGATCCTTGGCACATGTGCTACTAGGGCACTTGACATATTAGCCATCTTGTTCCTTGTTCCACTTTGTATGGCTCTCTTTTGAAAGAGTTCGAGTTCATAGGATTTCAGAATACCATAAAGTGTCTCAAAGGTTATAGTGTTGAGATCTCTTCCTTCTCGTATGGCTGTTGTCTTGTGTTCAAGGTGATCAGGCAGTGTGAGCAGGAACTTGACGTTTAATTCTTTTCTGTCATAGTACTTGCCATGTATCTGTAATTCAGTTAAGAGCTTACTGAACCTTTCGAACATGGAGGTTAAGTCTTCACCAGGCTTGGCCATGAATGCCTCATATTGAGATATTAGAATTTGCCTTTGGTTGCCCTTAACCTCTTCACTTCCTTCACAGAGTAAGGCTAACCTGATCCACATCTCCTTGGCTGATGTGCAGCTTATTACACTTCCACACATGGCTTTATCCAGCGTGAGAGAATCGAGCAAGATAAGTTGCAAATGATCATCTAGCACCATTTTCTCCTTTTCAGGTTCCAAGATTTCTGAGGGATCTTTGGGAACCCAATATGCAGGAATAATCTCACCATTCACTGTTGTGGCTTCAATTTCCTTTCTTGGAATGAAAGGACCATTCTCGAGTATACCTGGGTATAGTGGATTTGCAGCTTTGATAAACAACAAGATTTTTCTTTTCCAAATGCTGTAGTTCTCTTTATCAAAAGCTGGGATCTTGATACTGTTTGATTTCTGCATTTTCTCCGGGATCTCAGATATGTATGTTAATCTGAAGGCTCTGATACCAGTTGTTAGTCCTTGTGTATTGCAGAAGGGGGGGGATGAATGCAATACTGATAAAATTCAATCTAAATTTCAACAACTAAAATCAAGATTAAACGTTATCAGCAATATAAGCAATCACGAACAGTATTTAGTAAGAACAAGATTCACAAAATAAATGTTTTATTTATTTTGCAAAGTGTTGCTACAACCTCAAGAAAAAGATCTCGAGCTGCGGGTTTTCTTCTAAGACACTTCCTTCTATTCGTTACCCCTCTAGAATGAGTTGATAGTAGGTATATCACTAACCCTATCACTATCCGTCACGGGTTTGTAAAGCTGCTGTCACTGTCAAGTGGCAGCTTCTTACAGATTGTCTTACCCATGTGACTTTCCTAAATTGCTAACATGTCAGATATACATTACAAAGAAAGCAACCTAGATTCATTCTATTTCCAGCTAAACCAATTCAGCAGATAAAGACTTGACCTTGCTCTTGAATTGATTCGCTTTTGATTTGTAGTGCCTTGAAGCTTCTGTCGTAGTCTTGCAGACTTGGTGCAGCTTAGGGATGCTGCATCACGCCTGTTTCTTGAACATTTAAACTGTCACGGGATTTGACTGAGAAAGATACCTAGCATAAGGATCTTTATTGAGACAGTTACTTTTGCCGCAGAGCTTGCTGTCACAGGAATGATCTTTTGGTGACAGTATGAGTTCCCCGCATAGAGTGCTGTCGAGGATCCCAAACTTGCTGTCGAGGGCAATAGTTGCTGTCGCGTAGTCTTCCGCCAATGTTGCTGTCAGAGTGAGTATGCTGTCGTGACTTGCAACATTCTGTCTTCTTGTAATCTTACTGTCACAGCTTTAGGACAGTAACCTTTATTCATGTTGTCATCCAAAAAGCATTCTTTGAGGCTTGAACACACAAGTGAACTTCTTTCAAATAATACAACTAGAATAACATTACATACTGATTACAAGAACATACTTTGGCTATGACAGTATGTTCTACTTAATTTAACAAATTAAGTACAATCAAAGTTAAGTTGCTTCTATGCTATCACCCATAAATCCCAACAGTAATATCCTTAGGTTGGGTGCCTGGAGCAATCCTGCTACCATCAGGGCCTGTAGATTCATCAACTGATTTCATTGGTACATATGGTCCGTTTTCTAATATGCCCATATACAACGGATTAGATGCCTTGATAAATAACAGCATCTTCATCTTCCACAAACCGAAATCATCTCTAGTAAACGGGGGAACTTTAATACCAGCGGTTGTCTTTGGAGCACTCATGGTTTCTGAAAATTTCAAATTGTTTAAAATTCAAGAAATTCCAATTAAATGAAAAATTTTGAAAGTTAAAAAATTTGCTTCGAATTTTCACGCTACGTTTGATTTTGGTCTCATTTACCGGATCTGATTTGTATATCAATCAAGTAGCTCTGATACCAATTGTTAGGTCCAAAGTATCGTAGAAGGGGGGGTTGAATACGATACTCACAAATAATTCAATTTCGTTCGCGGATTAATCATTCAGTTCTATAACGAAATCAAACACACCAAACCAAACCAAGATTCGGGGAATATATCTTTTTGTAAATATAAACCTCGAGGGGTGCTACAATTTCTAATCCGTAGATTAGCTTCAATGAGTTCTAGGTTATACACAATCAATACAATGACCAAGTTCAGAGCAATATTAATTTCTTCTGTAATTTCTCTGGCTCAAACTCTCTCTTAGTAATTGCTACTGTGAAAATAACCTCGACTGAAGAAGACACTCTTCCTCTGTTGTAATTGTAGACTTTGATTTGAAAACTATCGAACCAAACTTGTAGAAACAATCTTGGTCGTCCATCTTCAAAATCAACCTGACAGACAAACACTTTTCCACCTGCTCCTCAATTAGAAAACTATCGAATTTATAAAAGTAATTCACCATTCGATAGTTTTAAATAAAAACTATCGAAGTGCCAATTACTTTATAAATGAATTAAGATAGAATTCTTGAATCACATTCGATGGTTTTCTAAATAGAAAAACCATCGAGCCATTTTCTTTGACTTGATCTTTTTACTAAATCTTCTGAGCTCCAGGGTGTTTCAGTTTTAGACTGTATCAATTTCTTCTGAGACGATAAAACAACTTGATCTTTTTAGTGCCGTCACCTAGTGCAACTGGTCTGGTTCACAGATGAATAACACTTGATCAATTCTTCTTTTATGTCTTCAATTCAATGCTGCTGATAAGTCCTTTGTCGTTCTGGTTGCTTCATTTAAATCACTGGAATCCCATTGTACTTAACCCTAAATCATTCACATACTTCTGTCGTCTTGAAAGTCTTGTTTCTTTTGCTGTCACTGAGGCTTGAACATTTTCATGAACTTTTTTCCGTGACCTGTTTACGGACTTCAAGAATACATAACGTATTTTGATTTTTTGAGTTTACCTTTTCTTCTTTGATTCTGGATTCCTGTGCTTCTGTTAATACTATTGTCTGTCTTGTCCTTTGTTGAGTTGTAGTTATCTCTTTTACATCTTATGTTACATTATGCTTTACACATCTTAATGAAGGTATGAAGCACTTGTACAATATGATAAAGAACTCACATCAACCTACAGCACAACAAAGAACATTCTTTGAGGGAGATGATGAAGATGAGGATGATGATGCTAATGAAGGAGGAGATAGAGGAGAAAGGAGAGAAGAAGGAGAGATAAGGAGAACTTCTGAGGTGAATCCTAGGGCTTCCAAAGCTCAATCTGTAGAGGATTCCTTAACTAAGGGGGAGAAGGAGAAGAAATGAGAAAGAAAAGCTGGAGGAGCTTCTGGAGTTGGAAAAGATAAAGGGAAAGGTAAACAATCACTGGAGGATACTGTCTTTGATGATGCCTATTACCACCACGGTGAACAGGATGACTTCCAATTTGACACATCTGGTGATCTGGAGAAGACCATACCTGAAGAAGCTTTTGGTGAGGAGGAGGTTGAAGAGGCAGCCAACTTTGATGATTGGGAAGATGAAGCTGATTTATACACACCTGACCCTTTGTTTCAAAAGGAGTTGAAGAAGCAGCAGGCAGAGTTAAGGAGAAAGGAGGATGAAAATGCCAAGGTCTCCGACATCATTTCTCAAAAGCTAAAAATTCAAAAGGCTGAACATGAAGACAAACAACGTGTTCATAGTATTCATGTCAAAGAAAGGAGATTGGATGTGAGGATGAAGCAGGGAAGCAATTGGGACAAGGCAAGGGAGATGTTTGATATCCCTCAAAGAGGCACAAACAATGATGCTACTTTTCTGAATTTACTTGAGAAGATCAGAACTGTTAATCCGGACAACTCATTATACATGAAGGCATTGAAGGAAGATATCCTAAGGATTACATCTGCATTTGATCAAGTGAGGCAAGAACTATATATCTATGTGTCTAGTGCTCTTGAAGGGTCATTCACCATTTCTCTTGACCTCCTACAAAGAAGATCTCTCTCTGAATTGTGGATTCTTATGAGTAAGGTAAAGAGATCTTCATGCTTGAATGAGCTTCTATATGACATACTGAGAGACTGTGCAATGAAGGCCAGCCCTCAAGTTGTACACTTCCCGTATGAAGTCAAAATCTATAGAGGTACAACTTTGGAGACGGTAAGGCTAGATCCTGATTCTTTGAAGCTACAGACTGTAATGCAACTGGTGAAGTTGGAGAATCTTCTGAGAACTTCTGGGTTTACTACTGTAGAGAAGTCTGAAGTTGCTAATATGATTTCAGACTACTGCACGGAGAAAGTTCCAAGGTATGCTCAGATGAAGAACAGATTGAAGAAGATCACCACTCAACCAGTAATGCCAAGTGGTGTGGTTTCTGAAAGTGATCGTGTCCTTGACAAAGATCTTCTAGTCACCTTGCAAGAAGCTGAAGAAGGTGAAATTAGAGACTAAGACATGATGTTGTTAGCTCAATTTGTAAATGTTATATGTTTAGAGCTAGGTTAATCAAGATAGGAAAATGTATCATTTGTTCAGACTAGAGGAACATCTATCTTGTATTTATCTTTATTGTTTGAATCTGGAAATTGTTATATTTAATCCAGAACTTTTTATTATTTGCTTGGCTCTTAAAAGTCTTATCTTTTCTTGTTTTAGTTGAGTTATCCTCTAGAGGTATTTGGTTGTTATTGTCTAACAAACAAATAGGGGGAGATTGAAAGGCATATGTATAGGCCTATTTGTAAACACCGAGGATTCTACTCAACTTTAATTAAGATGTAATAAGTAAATAATAAAAATAAAATGTCACAGGAATCTCAGAAGATTATATCTGTCAAAGAATGAAGATTAAAGTCATCTACAGACTTGAAGTGATTCTACATTGAAAGAAGATCAATTTGCTGATCAAGCCTCAGTGAAGTATTCAAGCTCAGTGGATTTATTAAAGTGACATAGATTTCAAGTGGTGACAGCAAAAGATACTGGTTACAGAGTTCTTGAATGAAAAGGAAGTGAATCACTGCTTAAAGTCAAACAGATAAATAACAGACATTGTCGTTAGTCACTCATGAACCAGACAGTGCATTGAGTGTGAACGTACTAATATGTTTATTCTTTATCTAAGTTTTAGTGATTCAGAAATTAATTGAGAAGTCAACTAATTCTATTTATTCTCTTATAAATAATTAATACATAATTTATTTAGTTAATTATTTAAATTAGAATAAAAATGAACTAGGAAGACTTAGGTTTAAACTAGGAAGACTCTGTTTTAGTGAGTCTTCCCGATTGTCTTCCTAGAGTAAACCCTAGTTTTCCCGATTGTCTTCCCAACTCATTTCTTGTCTTCCCGAAAGTCTTCCAAGTGTAATTGGATTGTTTTCCTGCAAGTCTTCCAAGGCAAAATTCCATTCTGATTAAGTGGCTTGCACGTGGGACTTAAAGGAATGCTTTTAGTATAAAGCAAGACAATTCGAAGACATAAAAAATTACAACACAACAGAAGAAAAAGAAAGACACAAAGCATTTACATTCCATCTTCTGTCTTCATAACTTCTTGAACTGCAAAGCAACTTAACTCCTGCGAGAGAATTAATTCTTGTTTAGTTCTTAACATTTAATTCATAAGAACTGATTCTCTTGTACTGCTTTGACTTTCTAGGGGATCATAATCCCTAGATTTTATATCGAACTACTTTTTAGTATTCGATCTTTTTTATTACAAAAATAGATAAATTCATGTCGAATTTATTCTAGGTTTGTTTTATTAAGAACCCTTGTAATCAGTGATCAAATTGTAACACTCTTCAAGTTTAATATAAGTTATATTTAACTTGAATATTGTTTCAGTTTTATTCCGCAATAATTTGTTCTATATTGTTAAATCTTTAAAAGGACAAATTTGATTAAACGGTATAGTTTGTATTCAACCCCCCTTCTACAAACTTATCAGGACCTAACAAGTCTTCATTAAATCCTTGTTGATTAAAGTTCGATTCTGAGTATAACAAGCAGTGTTCACAGCTTTAGCCCAAAAGTACATTGGAAGTCTTGATTCACTTAACATAGTCCTAGCAGCTTCAATCAATGTACGATTCTTCCTTTCCACCACTCCATTCTGCTGACGAGTTCTAGGGGCAGAATATTGTCTTGTTATTCCTTTATTTGCACAAAAGTCATTTAGGACTGCATTCTTGGACTCAGTTCCATTATCTGACCTTATAGCTCTAACAGGGAATCTCGAATCCAGCTCAATCAACTTTATATGATCAATCACCATCTGTGGGGTCTCATCCTTGGAATGTAGGAATAAAACCCAAGTATATTTGGAATAGTCATCAACAATCACAAGTGCATATTGTTTCTTTGACATGGACATCACATTAACTGGACCAAACAAATCCATGTGCAGTAGCTGATGTGGTTCAGTTATAGATGATGTGGCAGTGCCCTTGTGAGAAGCTTTCTTTGACTTTCCTTTCTGACATGCCTCACACAGTCCTTCCTGTGTAAATTCCATCTGAGGCAAACCTCTAACCAATTCCCTCTTGACTAAAGAGTTCATGGTTTTGAATTTAAGGTGAGACATCTTCTTGTGCCATAGCCAACTTTCATCTGATGAAGCTTTAGCATAAAAACAAGTTACTTCATCTTTGGATCCAGAGTGCAGATCAGCTATGAACAAGTCACCTTTCCTTACTCCTTGAAGAGCAGGCTTTCCATTCTTCTTGTGAAGGATCTGACATCTGTCTTTCTCAAAGGAAACAGCATATCCTCTGTCACAGAAATGACTGATGCTGAGAAGATTGAACTTCAGACCTTCCACAATAGATACATCTTGAATGATAACATTTCCAAACTTCAAACAGCCATATCCTCTGGTAATACCCTTGTTGTTATCTTCAAAGGTAACTCCTGGGCCGGCTTTCTCAACCACATTTGATAGCAGGGCTCTATCTCCGGTCATATGCCTTGAACAACCACTGTCAAGAACCCACATAACACGGTTTACCTGTTCCACACCCTGCAGTATCAAATTGATTAGACCTTCTTCAGAACCCAAACTTGATTGGGTCCGACATACTTAATGAACTGGCCTTTGTCAGGCAAAACAACATCTTTAACCTTAACTACATAAACCTCTTTCACAAAAGAGCGTTTCCATTTATAGCCAACCTTAACACATTTCTGAGTAGGCTTAGGGATAAATGGATCCACTCTAGTCTTTGGAGGACTAGTAGTCTTAGATCTAACATGCTTCTTATTATTAACATGTTGATGTGGAGCAGTCTTATTATCAGATACATGCTTACTATTAAAATAAGCATACATAACATTGAAAGCACAAGACATGCAATTAACCACACCACATGCTTTATGAGAAAGATTAATAGCAGGCATGTCAGTTTTACAGTTGTTTTGATCCACTTTATGAATGTCTGACTTAGTCTTCGTTGCAGAAACAACTTTGACTGGTTTGTCAGACTTACACTTTTTGGACTGAGCAAGTTCAAAAGCACGATCCTCCATACGTATCTCCTCTTCAATGATGATAGAGTATTCATTCAGAGGTCCTGCTTGGGACTCTCTAAAGAAAGGTTTATCAATACCCTTAAGCACATCTGGTATACCCCTTTCTTCAGAACTGACTCGATTAGGGGTATTTATGCTTAATTCACCAATAGACTCATTATAGTCGTACCCTATTCCTACAATATGACCAATACTTTGTTTATTGATGATTTCTTTAGCAGTCTTATAAGAGTTATAGTAAGCATTAGCCTTGACCTTAAGTTCACTAATCCGATCCTTAAGAATGGTTTCCAGTTGAATATAACATTTAACCCTATTCTCAAGAAATGCTATTTTCTCAGTTAGTTCATCCTGATTAACATGCACAAGTTTTAATTCTTTTATCTCCTTTTCAAGGGCTGTGTTCAAAAGAATTATTCTATCATTTTCTCTACGTGCACAAGAAACAGTAGTACTAAGATGATAGATCATTTCAGTATCAGTAAACTTTACCTCTGACATGTATGTTGATGAAGTGCTTGCCTCATTAGCCATTAAAGCAAGGTTTCCAATTTCACCTGCTTCTTCATCAGTATCAGTATCATCCCAACTCTTTCCTTCGGCAACATAAGCTTTCCCAATCTTATTCTTCTTGCTAGAATCAAATGAGTTCCTTCTCACTTGCTTTGGATTTTTACATTCTGTAGAAAAGTGACCCAACTCATTACAATTGTAGCACCAGATTGTGCTTCTTTCCACAGTTCCAGTTTTGTAACGCCCCCAAATCCGGGGTCAAGGGATTTGGTCGTCACACTGCACTCTTAATCCAAACAACTTGTTTAACATAAAATCAACACAATAATAATATCTGTGACCCCAACTCTACCAAGAATCTTTAAAGGTTATAGTGCTAGAAACAAGAATCCAAATTTCATTACAACAATCTTTCTTCCTTACAACCATTCTCTTTACAAAAATTCTAATACACTAGTATAACTTCGATAAGAAGTATACCAGGCAACTAATCTTATACAATATAATATATATTCAATAGAAAACATCTATATGCAAAACCTCTCACTAGCTCCAATGCTCTGGATCAAAACGTCTTTACGCTAATATCTTTCCCCATCTCTGATCAGCTATGCGGACAACTCTCGCCAATACACCTTCTTTCTGGCAGGCTAAAATATATATAAATAAAAAAAGTATGAGCGAATGAATTGCTCAGCAAGCGCATTATTAAATATAATACGAAAGGTTTCCAAAATAAACTTTGGATTTTCAAATAACTACTTTTGTTTTTGAACAATTAAAATCTCTAAAATTTTCAAATTAAGTTTGGTAATTTACCACAATTTCTCATTCAGTTTCTCGCAACCGAATAGTTTTAAAACACAAAAGATTTATATTGGTCGTTACGATGACCGAATCAACAATAACTACAATAATATGTAGAAAATATGAAATAAATATAACTCATACGTCTTCAAGACCATAGCTTGTACAAAAATACTAATTTTTAAGATAACAGATCTATTCACAACATTTTCTGAAACCAACAACTCTGGAAGGTTAGAATAATCAAGGGGTAAGAATGAGCCAACACGCTCGGTCAAGGAATAAAGAACGCACTTCAAGACTTCAACATGGTACCGACTGGATATGCGGTATGAATAAAACTCATCAAGATAGATATCTCACGACTGCCAATGGAATCAAGGAAGTGGATTTCGACTATTTGGAATCCAAATGTATTAAGAGTAAGTGATTTCAGCAAGATTGAAACCACTATTATTAATCAACGAACCAACAACTTCACGCAACGAATAAACCTGAGAATCAGGTCATAACTCACACGAACAAAACATATGGATGTAACTCATCCCAAAAATAAGAACTTATTCTAGAATTGGATTTTCACATTTTATCAAATCAAAGGTTGTGCTGTTGGCCAGCCACGCAACAACCCCGGACTAGCTCATGCATAGTCCTCTACGGATCCAAGGCACATCTGGGCCTAAATTACATCGACCATAAACGGTCCGACCAATAATTGGTCCATTTTTAAAAACATTACAATTCTATATTATATACGTCAGGTGTCAGAACAATTGACAACCTTACTTCGACAATCAGGTGTCGGAAGAATCGACAACCTAATACAACAATTGCTGGAAAACTCACGTTCCAGGAAACAGTTCAATTATGAAGAATCAATAAAGGGATAGCAATATAATCTAGTATCGACGAGATCGACACAACAATGGGGAGTACACATGGCAAGTAACAACATCATAAATATCGACGAGATCGATGCAACAACTGGGATAATAATGAAGAATAAACAATGACATGCTCAACAAGGTTAAGTCTGATATGAAACAGACAATATGATATCAATAGAAAGTGTAACAAGTCAATATAGAGTAGGGTTCAAAGAATAAACAATAACATGCTTAACAAGATTGAATCTGATATGAAACAGACAATATGATATCAACAGAAAAGGGTAACAAGTCAATATAGAGTAGGGTTCAAAGAACAGGCTCTAGATGGCCTCAATAGTTCAAATCATCACATTATGGAAGAATTAATTAAGGTTTACCAATCTGGTAAATGACAAGAGAGTCAAGTTCAAGTTTAAGAAGAATTCAAGGTGAAGTTTATAAATGAAGAAAACAAGGGTTTATCAACTTCTGACAGAAATAGTTCAAGTCCTTCGAACATGTACTTATAATAGATAAGCCTTGTACTTGAAGGAAGTAAACTAAATCATGCACAGCATATATGAATTCGAATCAGGGAATGGATCAGATGATCGCATTAACAAGAAAGGATAACAAGGTTTGCATAGGTGCAAGGTGAAAAACGGAATACCTGAAGGGCAAGCAACACCACTTCAGAATTTCAGAATAAGTTTTCCCTCATAGGGTTCACAAGTTCCCACTCATCTAGGGTTGGCAATATTCCAACCTAATGTTTTAAAATCATGTCTTTTAAAAGAAAGCCTTAGTATACGGCCCATAATTATCTCTTCAAACTTTTCAATATAATAAGTATATCTTTCCAATCAATATGAAAATATGAATCTAAACTCAAAAGGTATAAAAGAGTACTCGTCAATTTACGAGATTAAATAACATACTTGCAATTCAATGCAAAGAAATCAACATTTGAAAATTCAGTAATAAGCATTCAACATGCATACTAATAATTCAAGATAATATCCCTTAATTAATAAGCAAGGGTATAAACACTTGCCTCTGGTCCTTAGCTATTTCGTAACGCTGAAACAATACGATTCCCTCCTTATCCTGTCTTATCGCACGATTCTCTACTCCCGTCCTTCTTTGCTTTAACGCTCTTGCGAATACCACTAGTCTGCTTCTACCATTTCGAATCCATGTGCCAGCCGATCTTACCGATATCTCTGTTGCATAAACATCCACCTTTTAATTGATAGACCAATCGCAATCAACCACATAAGTAATCCACGTAACTCGCTTGACGACAATCCCCATACTATAAAAGTCAACATCTAAGTCAACGGCCTCGTAAATCTCACTTTCTAACATAACCAACAAATTTCTATCCCAACTACCCCTCGTGATGATATTAGACACGACCAAATACTCAAACAAGTCTCAACACAATTAATTCGCATGCATGACTCAACAACAGATAATTCACATCATTCACATAACACATTTAAACAAGTGACCGGTTACGTATCGGACGCCCGGTCTAATTTACGATATTAAAAACTCAGACACTAGCCCTAGTACGGGTATATACTGACTATAAAACACATTACACAACTCATACGAATCACATAGCACTTATAACTATTTTTAAAACATCACACAAAGCTTATTTGAATTTAAATAAGCCACAAACAATTTTTAAATCAAAAATCGGATTTTTAAATCCAATATAAGTATTTTAAATGCAAATAAATCAATTAATAAAATTAATTGACACTCTTTAAATGCTCAAACTATTTTTAAATAAATAAACCAAGCTAGAAAATAATTAAACTTAATTTTAATTAATTAAATCTAATTAATAATTAATTATTAAGAATTAACTGATTAAAAGAATTAATCGATTAATTAAATAAATTAATTATTAATCAAAAATAATTAAAATAATTAAATTTAATCAATTTTTCGAATTTAAATAAATATTTATGAATTTATAAAATTTTCGGAATAATAAAATGTATTTTTAAATCAAAGATATGATTTTTAGAATTATAAAACTATTTTTGAATTATTTTTAAAATAAAAACCCAGAAACACTATTCAGAAAAGGGAATTAGGGTTTTTGGATCAAACCGGGTCGGGTTAGGGTTTGAAAACGGGTCATGAAGAACAGTTTCCGGGTCGCCAAGAACACGTCACCGGAAACTGGGTTTCCCAGTTTCCGGCCGACGTCCGGCCACCGGGAAACGTTCGACCAAGCCCGAATCTTCACCCAAACCTGCCGTTAGCTACACCAATCTTTCTGCTTTCTAATTCTTAACAAAACTCAACCAAAAACTGCTCAAAACGTGCACGAAACTGACTGGAAATTCTCGCCGTCGACGGCGAGTTTCGTTTTCCGGCCAACTCAAAACAGACACCAAATTCAAAACCATTAACACCCATCAATTCCTCGTCTCACGATCTATCTAATCGCTAGAACACAATCAAGAACCCATCAACGGATTAAAAGTCCGGCCAAAACTTAAAGAAAACCGGCGAGCTATAAAACTTCCGTTTAGCTCAATTTCTAACTCAAAAATCAAATTAAAAATTACCAACATGTTCTAAATCACATAACAAACATATTCAAGCCATCAATCATCAAGAACAATCAATAATAAAGAAACCCCCAAATTAAACCTAAAATTCGAAATAAATAAATTAATTAAAAATCGGAAAAACTCAGAAATCATACCCACATGAATTTTGATGGTGGATTTAGGTAGAGGATGATGAGAGATTCATTTTGGTTACAAGAACATCGAAATCGGATTCCGATAACGCCTTCAAAATTGAGTTTGATTCTCAAGAACACGAAGAACACGTTTCAGGGGTTTTTAGATTTTTAACTGTAATTAAGCTTTATTATACGCAAAACAAAGTACGATTTGCCTTTTT
This sequence comes from Heracleum sosnowskyi, assembly GCA_030848705.1. Classification (NCBI taxonomy): domain Eukaryota; kingdom Viridiplantae; phylum Streptophyta; class Magnoliopsida; order Apiales; family Apiaceae; genus Heracleum; species Heracleum sosnowskyi. The sequence goes on along the minus strand of CM061240.1, from coordinate 59,501,402 downwards.
ATATTAAACGGAAAATAATACCCCAAACGACATTTTTGGATCGATACTGATCCGATAGATCGCTTTAAATACAATTTAACAGAATATATGCTTTAAACCTTTAATAAAGCAGAATACACGTTTCACGAGACGATAAGCATCCATAAAGTACGGATAACTACAAGTATCGTTTAATTCAAAATATACGAACCAAAATACCTTTATTGCGAATATTTTCGAATACTTCCTACTTTAACGAATGAAATATTGGTACGAACGATATACCAATCTCCCGAATAATTTGGGAACGATCCAAATTTTCTTTTCAATAATTAAAATAAAATAAAATAGTATAACATCCTTTTCAAACAAATTTCAAATTCCCCACACATTTCACATAGCACCACAATATCACATATTCAATCATTTAACGAATAACTTAGCACGTTTAAACAGATAAATCATTTAATACTCGTAATATGAAATTAAAATTTCATTTCACATCATATAATAACACGTAATTTTCCCGGATCTTACATCCTTTCCCCCTTAACAGGATTCTGTCCTCAGAATCAACTTGCGCAAACATAGGTGGATATTTTTCCAACATCTCATTCTCAAATTCCTAGGTTGACTCTTCAACCTTAGGATTTCTCCTCATACTCATACTAATTTGACTTCTCTATTACTCATCACTCTCTCATACTGACTCAATATCTCAATCGGTTACTCAACATAGAACAATTTAACTAGATCTCTATAGGTTCATATTCTATGAAACACACTATGAATACACCACTCATGGAGTGGTACACAAACTTATACGCAACTTTCCCAACACGCAGTAAACCGACATAAGGTAGCAATTAAAAATTGACATAGTAACTGTTGTCGTAAGAAAATCTAATCAACGGTAAATGGTCCTTCCAATTACCTTAAAAATTTAGTACACAACCATAGTCTGTCTGAATTATTTAATTAAGTCGCGGATCTCTGACAAATACATTTGAACCCGTCATTCCATGCCGTACTATTACCTCATTCAAATAGCTAGAGATGAACCAATTCATCTAATAAATATCTCTCGTTAATCGGTCAATAATAACTCAAATAACATCATGATTAGCTCTAAGCCTTAGCAACTCTACTACAAAGTCTATCTTAATATGTTTCCACTTCCATTCAGGAATCTCTTTAGTTGTAATCGTCTACTATACCTTTGTTACTCTGTCTTCATTTTCTAGCATCCCAAGCATTTAAATACTCACCAACATTAATATCCTTTTAAACCTCTTATATATCCTTACATTTCCTTCTTATCCATTATACTCTCTCGCTCCTTCCTGTAACTGAATTCCATTTCTTTCTCCATAACTCTTTCCTTTATGTAGCCCTTTTTCTTTAATCAATTCTGGTTGAACCCTTAATTCCGTCATTCCTTCTAGTTTATCTCTTGTTATCATAACCTTAAAACTCCATCCTTTCTAATCCTTGTACCGAAGATATTTACATCTCAATTCTCTCTTTTACTACTCATACTATCAGCCATCCATATTCTTGGGTCAACTTTATCTACCTCCAATATATTTAACAACTGCTTTCAACGATCGCATACCTTCCGTGCCAAACAAATATTCAGTTTAAAACAATCACTCATTACCTCATCCATTGTCTTTAAATTCTTATTAACACCTCTTCATCTTCTTTTCCTATTTACAATTGGGAGAATATTCCTTATCAACTTAGTGACTTAGTCCCATATCTTTAAAATCGTTCTACTCGGTCCCAATAACTTAATTGCTCTCCATCTGATTCCTAAATAATTCAGAAGATACATTCACAGTAACACTCATGACACCTTTTCCATGGTTCCATCTCATTTCCAAAACAGCTTGATCAACTCGACATTATCTTGATTCTCATTCTATACATCCACATTGGCTAGTAAGATCTACTTAACTATCGTGAGCAAAAGACTTGCAATCATATCATACAATCCTGAAATACTCAAAGATCAACTCATTCTCCATTATTAGCCTATCATCAAATCTTAAAAGTTCTTCTCATTGAGACAAAAACCTATTATGTCCATCTTCCACAACACGGGATATCATTAGCACAATTACACATTTTTCCCCAAATTTCCAATCAACTCTTGAATTATCTAACTTCACCTTTCCATATCGTAACGTTAATCGATAGAAAGAGAACAACTGGCTCCGTTATATGTTACTAGTATTCTAATCGCATCGTAATCCGCTTTCGCTCGTGGTAATTCAATCGCAAATTCTTCGTTCATTATGGTAGGGTAAATTTCAGTTCACCCTAATGGCATACCTCCCAGATTATTTGGTATAACAAAAATCCATGATATTTTGAAGTGAAAAGATTCTATATCGTAGCAAATGTCTCACAATTGGGGTTACCAAATCTGTATATTCCAAAGCAAACATTATTGGAAGTGAAAGAATTACTGAGAGACCAATTTGATCACATGAACTCAATGTTGTGTGTCTCTATTAAGACAGTACTAAAGGTAATTAGCCTTCTTGTATTTCACAACACACAAGTGACGGCGTCCCGTCAGACTTCTATCACATAGACAGATAGTCCTTGTGTCCCCTATAAATAGGGTTGTTTACCTCAGTTGGAGTAGAGAAATATGAGAAATTTAGAGTCGAAATGACAACCAGGGCCTTTCGATAAGAAATCTCAAATACACACCTTGGATTGAAATTGAATAGATTCCAAAGGTGTTATTTCAGAAAAGAAGAACAACCAGAAAGGAAGTATCAACAAATAGTGTTACATCACAAATAGAGTTATCCACTCCGGAAGAATGAAGGAGTTGGAATTTAAATAACATATTTTCAACAGGTTTCACAAATTTGAAATAGATGTCACAACAACCTCTGATGCAATTGCAATCATGATTGATCAAAAGTATCAAGTACAAGGTCAAAAGGTGGAATATATTCACCAACACAGCTTCGCTTAAAGAAATGCCAAATATTTCCTTAGGATGGGAAGGTATTACCAAGGTCTTCACATATGACTCCTCCGTCGACTCCTTCGATAGCTCGTTATTCGATTTCAGCCCTTCTTCTCCACGTTATTCGATTTCAGCCCTTCTTTTCCACGTTATTCGATTTCAGCCCTTCTTTTCCACGTCGCAAGGTTATCAATATCGTACGTCGTCGTCGACTCGTAATAGTCCTCGAAGATTCCGCCATAGACGTCTACAAACGCAAGAAGTTCTATCCATTTCAGCACAACTATCTCAATCAAATACCTCCATCTCAACTCACTCAGCGGTACTATATCCAATAGTCCAATACGAACTCTAAATGAGCTCTGACGTTCCTTATATAACTATATACACTCCCACACACTCTCGTTTCTAGTTTTACTATAACCCTTGCTTTGATACCAACTGTAACGCCCCCAAATCCGGGGTCAAGGGATTTGGTCGTCACACTGCACTCTTAATCCAAACAACCTGTTTAACATAAAATCAACACAATAATAATATCTGTGACCCCAACTCTACCAAGAATCTTTAAAGGTTATAGTGCTAGAAACAAGAATCCAAATTTCATTACAACAATCTTTCTTCCTTACAACCATTCTCTTTACAAAAATTCTAATACACTAGTATAACTTCGATAAGAAGTATACCAGGCAACTAATCTTATACAATATAATATATATTCAATAGAAAACATCTATATGCAAAACCTCTCACTAGCTCCAATGCTCTGGATCAAAACGTCTTTACGCTAATATCTTTCCCCATCTCTGATCAGCTATGCGGACAACTCTCGCCAATACACCTTCTTTCTGGCAGGCTAAAATATATATAAATAAAACAAGTATGAGCGAATGAATTGCTCAGCAAGCGCATTATTAAATATAATACGAAAGGTTTCCAAAATAAACTTTGGATTTTCAAATAACTACTTTTGTTTTTGAACAATTAAAATCTCTAAAATTTTCAAATTAAGTTTGGTAATTTACCACAATTTCTCATTCAGTTTCTCGCAACCGAATAGTTTTAAAACACAAAAGATTTATATTGGTCGTTACGATGACCGAATCAACAATAACTACAATAGTATGTAGAAAATATGAAATAAATATAACTCATACGTCTTCAAGACAATAGCTTGTACAAAAATACTAATTTTTAAGATAACAGATCTATTCACAACATTTTCTGAAACCAACAACTCTGGAAGGTTAGAATAATCAAGGGGTAAGAATGAGCCAACACGCTCGGTCAAGGAATAAAGAACGCACTTCAAGACTTCAACATGGTACCGACTGGATATGCGGTATGAATAAAACTCATCAAGATAGATATCTCACGACTGCCAATGGAATCAAGGAAGTGGATTTCGACTATTTGGAATCCAAATGTATTAAGAGTAAGTGATTTCAGCAAGATTGAAACCACTATTATTAATCAACGAACCAACAACTTCACGCAACGAATAAACCTGAGAATCAGGTCATAACTCACATGAACAAAACATATGGATGTAACTCATCCCAAAAATAAGAACTTATTCTAGAATTGGATTTTCACATTTTATCAAATCAAAGGTTGTGCTGTTGGCCAGCCACGCAACAACCCCGGACTAGCTCATGCATAGTCCTCTACGGATCCAAGGCACATCTGGGCCTAAATTACATCGACCATAAATGGTCCGACCAATAATTGGTCCATTTTTAAAAACATTACAATTCTATATTATATACGTCAGGTGTCAGAACAATTGACAACCTTACTTCGACAATCAGGTGTCGGAAGAATCGACAACCTAATACAACAATTGCTGGAAAACTCACGTTCCAGGAAACAGTTCAATTATGAAGAATCAATAAAGGGATAGCAATATAATCTAGTATCGACGAGATCGACACAACAATGGGGAGTACACATGGCAAGTAACAACATCATAAATATCGACGAGATCGATGCAACAACTGGGATAATAATGAAGAATAAACAATGACATGCTCAACAAGGTTAAGTCTGATATGAAACAGACAATATGATATCAACAGAAAGTGTAACAAGTCAATATAGAGTAGGGTTCAAAGAATAAACAATAACATGCTTAACAAGATTGAATCTGATATGAAACAGACAATATGATATCAACAGAAAAGGGTAACAAGTCAATATAGAGTAGGGTTCAAAGAACAGGCTCTAGATGGCCTCAATAGTTCAAATCATCACATTATGGAAGAATTAATTAAGGTTTACCAATCTGGTAAATGACAAGAGAGTCAAGTTCAAGTTTAAGAAGAATTCAAGGTGAAGTTTATAAATGAAGAAAACAAGGGTTTATCAACTTCTGACAGAAATAGTTCAAGTCCTTCGAACATGTACTTATAATAGATAAGCCTTGTACTTGAAGGAAGTAAACTAAATCATGCACAGCATATATGAATTCGAATCAGGGAATGGATCAGATGATCGCATTAACAAGAAAGGATAACAAGGTTTGCATAGGTGCAAGGTGAAAAACGGAATACCTGAAGGGCAAGCAACACCACTTCAGAATTTTAGAATAAGTTTTCCCTCATAGGGTTCACAAGTTCCCACTCATCTAGGGTTGGCAATATTCCAACCTAATGTTTTAAAATCATGTCTTTTAAAAGAAAGCCTTAGTATACGGCCCATAATTATCTCTTCAAACTTTTCAATATAATAAGTATATCTTTCCAATCAATATGAAAATATGAATCTAAACTCAAAAGGTATAAAAGAGTACTCGTCAATTTACGAGATTAAATAACATACTTGCAATTCAATGCAAAGAAATCAACATTTGAAAATTCAGTAATAAGCATTCAACATGCATACTAATAATTCAAGATAATATCCCTTAATTAATAAGCAAGGGTATAAACACTTGCCTCTGGTCCTTAGCTATTTCGTAACGCTGAAACAATACGATTCCCTCCTTATCCTGTCTTATCGCACGATTCTCTACTCCCGTCCTTCTTTGCTTTAACGCTCTTGCGAATACCACTAGTCTGCTTCTACCATTTCGAATCCATGTGCCAGCCGATCTTACCGATATCTCTGTTGCATAAACATCCACCTTTTAATTGATAGACCAATCGCAATCAACCACATAAGTAATCCACGTAACTCGCTTGACGACAATCCCCATACTATAAAAGTCAACATCTAAGTCAACGGCCTCGTAAATCTCACTTTCTAACATAACCGACAAATTTCTATCCCAACTACCCCTCGTGATGATATTAGACACGACCAAATACTCAAACAAGTCTCAACACAATTTATTCGCATGCATGACTCAACAACAGATAATTCACATCATTCACATAACACATTTAAACAAGTGACCGGTTACGTATCGGACGCCCGGTCTAATTTACGATATTAAAAACTCAGACACTAGCCCTAGTACGGGTATATACTGACTCTAAAACACATTACACAACTCATACGAATCACATAGCACTTATAACTATTTTTAAAACATCAAACAAAGCTTATTTGAATTTAAATAAGCCACAAACAATTTTTAAATCAAAAATCGGATTTTTAAATCCAATATAAGTATTTTAAATGCAAATAAATCAATTAATAAAATTAATTGACACTCTTTAAATGCTCAAACTATTTTTAAATAAATAAACCAAGCTAGAAAATAATTAAACTTAATTTTAATTAATTAAATCTAATTAATTATTAATTATTAAGAATTAACTGATTAAAAGAATTAATCAATTAATTAAATAAATAAATTATTAATCAAAAATAATTAAAATAATTAAATTTAATCAATTTTTCGAATTTAAATAAATATTTATGAATTTATAAAATTTTCAGAATAATAAAATGTATTTTTAAATCAAAGATATGATTTTTAGAATTATAAAACTATTTTTGAATTATTTTTAAAATAAAAACCCAGAAACACTATTCAGAAAATGGAATTAGGGATTTTGGATCAAACCGGGTCGGGTTAGGGTTTGAAAACGGGTCATGAAGAACAGTTTCCGGGTCGCCAAGAACACGTCACCGGAAACTGGGTTCCCCAGTTTCCGGCCGACGTCCGGCCACCGGGAAACGTTCGACCAAGCCCGAATCTTCACCCAAACCTGCCGTTAGCTACACCAATCTTTCTGCTTTCTAATTCTTAACAAAACTCAACCAAAAGCTGCTCAAAACGTGCACGAAACTGACTGGAAATTCTCGCCGTCGACGGCGAGTTTCGTTTTCCGGCCAACTCAAAACAGACACCAAATTCAAAACCATTAACACCCATCAATTCCTCGTCTCACGATCTATCTAATCTCTAGAACACAATCAAGAACCCATCAACGGATTAAAAGTCCGGCCAAAACTTAAAGAAAACCGGCGAGCTATAAAACTTCCGTTTAGCTCGATTTCTAACTCAAAAATCAAATTAAAAATTACCAACATGTTCTAAATCACATAACAAACATATTCAAGCCATCAATCATCAAGAACAATCAATAATAAAGAAACCCCCAAATTAAACCTAAAATTCGAAATAAATAAATAAATTAAAAATCGGAAAAACTCAGAAATCATACCCACATGAATTTTGATGGTGGATTTAGGTAGAGGATGATGAGAGATTCATTTTGGTTACAAGAACATCGAAATCGGATTCCGATAACGCCTTCAAAATTGAGTTTGATTCTCAAGAACACGAAGAACACGTTTCAGGGGTTTTTAGATTTTTAACTGTAATTAAGCTTTATTATACGCAAAACAAAGTACGATTTGCCTTTTTATATTAAACGGAAAATAATACCCCAAACGACATTTTTGGATCGATACTGATCCGATAGATCGCTTTAAATACAATTTAACAGAATATATGCTTTAAACCTTTAATAAAGCAGAATACACGTTTCACGAGACGATAAGCATCCATAAAGTACGGATAACTACAAGTATCGTTTAATTCAAAATATACGAACCAAAATACCTTTATTGCGAATATTTTTGAATACTTCCTACTTTAACGAATGAAATATTGGTACGAACGATATACCAATCTCCCGAATAATTTGGGAACGATTAAATTTTCTTTTCAATAATTAAAATAAAATAAAATAGTATAACATCCTTTTCAAACAAATTTCAAATTCCCCACACATTTCACATAGCACCACAATATCACATATTCAATCATTTAACGAATAACTTAGCACGTTTAAACAGATAAATCATTTAATACTCTTAATATGAAATTAAAATTTCATTTCACATCATATAATAACACGTAATTTTCCCGGATCTTACAAGTTTTATAGCCACCCCTTGTGCTATATGTAGATGAGGAACCACCTCTCTGAAACCTGGGCTTGAACTTAAGATTGGGATTCCTTCTGAATCTGAATTTGCCAAATTTCCTCACTATCATTGCCAAGTTACCATCCTCCAGCTGATCAAGTTCTTCCAAAGAGTAGAAGTCACCACCAGATTGATCAATGGATGTTAAGCCATATTCAGCATCAATAACATCCAATTTAGAACTGGAAGGTTGAACAACCTTCACTTCCAGTTTCTGAGGGACTTCTGTAGTCAATGAAGTAGAAGTACCAACTATCCTTTCAGTTCCATATAACTCGTTCTGTTGAATCTGCTCCAGCTCATAGGTCTTCAGAACACCATACAGTCTTTCCAGAGAAATCTCTCCAAGATCTCTTGCTTCTCTGATTTCAGATATTTTGTGCTCCAAATGAATTGGAAGTGTGAGAGGGAACTTCTTGTTGATTTCCTTGATAGTATAGTGCTTCCCATTGAGGTTCAGATCATTGATTAATTTGTTGTATCTCTCAAAAACCTCAAAGATACCTTCACCAGGGTTTAATCTAAAATGCTCATGTGAAGAGGTGAGAATTTCCAGCTTATTCTCTCTTACTTCCTCTGTCCCCTCATTGATTATCTCTATAGTGTCCCAAATGTGTTTGGCAGTAGCACAGTTTAGGACATGATTATGCATGATAGGATCAAGACAATCAACCAGTATCAACTGTAGACAGGCATCCAGTGTAGAATCCTCTTTCTCATCAGGAGTGAAGTCCTTGGGATTCTTAGGGTACATCCTAGCAGCCCTAGTAACCACATCATTCTCTATCTGCTCTCCCTCAACAATCATAGGGATTTTAGGACCATTCTTCAGCACTCCTAGATATTTGACATTAGCAACTTGAAGAAACAGAAACATTTTCTTCTTCCACATAGGATAATGCTCCTTGCTGAACATGGGGATTTTGACTGTACCAACTTTCTGTGTAGTAGACATTTTTGAGATTTTTGAAGAATTAAAAATTTCAGAGTTTAAGAAAAAATCTCAAAACAATTGGATCTTTGATTTGTATATCAATCAAAAGGCTCTGATGCCAATTGTTAGGTCCTGATAAGTTTGTAGAAGGGGGGTTGAATACAAACTATAGCGTTTAATCGAATTTGTCCTTTTAAAGATTTAACAATTTAGAACAAATTAATGCGGAATAAAACTGAAACAATATTCAAGTTAAATATAACTTATATTAAACTTGACGAGTGTTACAATTTGATCACTGATTACAAGTTTCTTGATAAAACAAACCTAGAATAAATTCGCCATGAATTTATCTATTTTTGTAATAAAAAGGATCGAATACTAAAAAGTAATTCGATATAAAATCTAGGGATTATGATCCGCTAGAAAGTCAAAGTAGTACAAGAGAATCAGTTCTTGTGAATTAAATGTTAAGAACTAAACAAGAATTAATTCTCTGGCAGGAAATGATTTGCTTTGCAGTTGGAAGTTATGAAGACAAAAGATGGAATGTAAATGCTCTGTGTCTTTCTTTTTCTTATGTTGAATTCAATTGTGTTGTCTCGAATTGCCTTTTGCTTTTGTATAAAAGCATTCCTTTAAATCCCACGTGTAGAACCACCACTTGACAAAATAGAAATATGCACTAGGAAGACTTGCAGGAAAACTTACAATTAACCCTTAGAAGACAATCGGGAAGACAAGAAATGTAAAGGGAAGACAATCGGGAAGACTAGAGTTTGCTCTAGGAAGACAATCGGGAAGACTCACTTTAAAAAACAGAGTCTTCCTAGTTCAAACCTAAGTCTTCCTAATTCATTTTTATTCTAATTTAAATAATCAACTAAATAAATCATGTATTAAATTAATTCTTTACAGAATTAATTTAATAAATAATTTACTTAATAGTATTAATTATTTATAAGAGAATAAATAGAATTAGTTGACTTCTCAATTAATTTCAGAATCACTTAAAACTTAGATAAAGAATAAACATAATAGTATGTTGACACTCAATGTACTGTCTGGTTCATGAGTGACTAACGACAATGTCTGTTCTTTATCTGTTTGACTTTAAGCAGTGATTCACTTCCTTTTCATTCAAGAACTCTGTAACCAGTATCTTTTGTTGTCACCACTTGAAATCTCTGTCACTTCAATAAATCCACTGAGCTTGAATACTTCACTGAGGCTTGATCAGCAAATTGATCTTCTTTCAATGTAGAATCACTTCAAGTCTGTAGATGACTTTAATCTTCATTCTTTGACAGATATAATCTTCTGAGATTCCTGTGACATTTGATTTTTATTATTTACTTATTACATCTTAATTAAAGTTGAGTAGAATCCTCGGTGTTTACAAATAGGCCTATACATATGTCTTTCAATCTTCTAACTAAAAATATCACGGTTAACATATACATGTTGGTAATATTATTATATTAAACTTATAGAATCCATGTTTATTATAATTTTTTAAAACTTTGGAAATAAATACAAACTATTACATCTATTTTTTCAAAACATTTTCTATTTTAATATCTAAAATACTACTAAAGGTCACATCAACAATATATTAAATTTAAATATTTATATTGTTAGATATATAAATCCAATTAATTATATATATGTAAATATCTATATTAAAATTTTATCAAATTATATATAATTACAAAATTTTAAATAAAAAAATAACAAAATATTAAAGAAGATCGTGCATTGCACGGGATATAAGCTAGTTATTATTAAAGACGAAACATTAAAAGTTTTGGTCGGTCGGTCGGTATTTGGGTCGGGCATATCTATAATTTGGGTCGGGTCTATCTATAATCAATTTATTTATAACCAATTATTTTTTTCAGCTAAAACACATTACCTATTTTATATATTTTTCTAACAAAAACAACTCATCTTCTAAATATAAAATATGTAACATATATATAAAATTGTAATATTATTACATATTTATAACTGATTACCTTTTTCAGCAAAAACACATTATCTGTTTTACATTTTTTACCTAAAACAACTCATCTTCTAAATATAACACATGAAAAATAAATATGTAATGATAATATTGTTATATATAATTGTTAATAAATAACCACTTACCCTTTTCAGCTAAACACATAACTTTTTTTTTCTAACTTAAACAACTAATTTTCTAAAAGTAACACGAGCAACATATATATATATATAGGGGGCTATTCTACTACAAACCACTCTTAGACTACAAACCTACAAACTAAATAATTTTTTTTCAAATCGCGTCGAAACATAGCACATATGGTATGCAAATCGATCGTTGGGAGATGGAGAAAAATACGGTGAAGTCGGATTTCAAAAAAAACTCTCCGATTGACCGGAAAAGTCAAATTAAAAACGAAGGTGAATAGTTGTGATTGAGTGTGGGAGGGTGTATTTTAGTTTTGTGTTGTGTATATAGGGGGGCCATTAGATTAAATTAATCTAAGGGCTTAAATTGGTTCTTAGTTTGTATTTTAAAAAAGGTTTGTATTTGATCACTAGCCTATATATATAAAGGTAATATAATTTTTTATTTTTTCAGCTAAAACACATTACCTATTTTATATATTTTTCTAACCAAAACAACTTATCTTTTAAAAATAAAATAGGTAACATATATATATATATATATATATAACGGTAATATTATTACATATTTATAAGTGATTACCTTTTTCATCAAAAACACATTATTGTTCTACATTTTCTAACTAAAACAACTCATCTTCTAAACATAACACATGGAAAATAAATATTTAATGGTAATATTGTTATATATAATTATTAATAAATAATCACTTACCCTTTTCAGCTAAACACATAATCTTTTTTATTTTTTTCTAAATTTAAAAACTAATTTTCTAAAATTAACACGAGCAACATATATATAAAAAGGTAATATAATTTTATATTTTCTAATTTAAACAACTAATTTTCTAAAAGTAACATGGGAAACATATATATAAATGTAATATAATTTTATATAATTATTAATAAGTAATTAACTGTCTTTTTAAGGATTTTGTCTGTTTTATATTTTTTAAGTAAAACAACTCATATTTGAATTAAAAAATAACATGAACAAAATATAGATATAATGACAATATTATTATATTAAACTTATAAAATCCGGGTTTAATATAATTTTTTACATACAATTTAAATAAGATAACTAATAAAAAAATAAAAGTAATAGCATATGTTAGAATAAACTTGATACATTACAGAGCACATATTTTGTTATTTGCACTTTAGTCACATTTAATTTTTTTTTTAAGCAAATAAATACAGACCGTTAGATCTATTATTTAAAAATATTTTATATTTTAATATCTAAAATACTATTAAAAATTACGTCAACAATTTATTAAATTAAATTATTTATATTATTAATAAAATATTAAAGAAAACCGTGCATCGCACGGATATAAGCTAGTATGTTTTAATAGTCGGAACATGCTTTTGTTTTCATAATATTAAGATTTAGATTATTTGTGATTAGGGTACAATGTATAATATAGTAAAGAAAATTTAATATAATAAAATTTATTTAATGGAAGTTTACATTTATTTATATTTTTAGAATTAATACTCCTATTTATTTATATTTGTATTAATTTTGTTATATCCGTGGAAACCATCACTCTGAAACTCACACGACTGCCCGGAAGATAAGGTAATTCAGATTTTCTTTAGTTTTGTGCAACACATAATGATCTGCTTTCATATTATTTATAAGAAGTTTTGATATCTTAATTTAAATTATTTTGAATTGGTTGTGTTTAAAAATTTAGCCTAACCCACCAAAACAAAGAAATAGTAAAGGCAAAGTTGCAAGGTCATGAGCAGTCATTATATATGTTAACGTATTATTTTTAAAACCTTTTGTTCAGTTAGACCTTAAATCAAAACTTCCATAAATATCAATGTTGGGCATCTCTATTTAGAATTATTTATAAATTTTTATTAAAAGTGAAAAATCTTCCCATTTACGTATTCAGGGGAATGTGAAATTAGGTCAGTATATAATATACTTTACTGACATAATTGTAAATGTTTAATAAAATCATGTAATTATCAAAGTAGCCGTATGTATTTATATGAAAAACCCTTTGTAGTAAGTACTTATCAGAATTAAACTTTTATTAAAACCCCTATTTTCTCTTTACTTATTTGCGGCTCTATTATCTTTTAGTTTTTTTTCTTTCAGAAACACGGTTTGTAAACATAAGCAACCAAATGAAATTTTTTTTTTTGATTTGTAAACAGAAACAAACAGATGCAACCTTTTTTTTACATTTTTCTGAAAAAGAATTGCAGTAGCTTTTGATTGCATTTTAAAAAAAAACTGAAAACCCGCATTTTTGCAAAACAATAAAAATAAAATATGTATTTTTGCAAAAAAAATTAAAAATTTCTATACATAACCTTAAAATTCGATACATTATTAAACTCAATTCGATACAATATTAAAATTTGTTATATACATAAGTTTCGATTTCTACCACCAACATATTAAAATTAACATTAAAACCGCATAAATCACGTACTATTATATTGTATTTTAAAATTATAAAAAAAAGATATATAAACAAATATTAATTTAAATTATAAAAAAAAAAAAAAAAAAAGTAACCCGAGTAAGTTATAATAAGCAGTGCAGCATTCATTTATTAATTAAAAAAAGTTGAATATTGAAATTGAGAATAAAAGAGTAAAAGACAAATTAGGATGAAGACATATTTGTAGACGAAAAAGGGTGGGAGTTTAGAGATTGAAAAAAGAATTTGATCATACAATGGGTGGTGGCGGTGGGGTTGTTTTGTTGATTAAAATCATCATGTTGTTGACATTTGTAAATCCAACAATTTGTGGTGAGCAACAAGTAGTAGCAAAGCAGGGGTCCAATGTCCCTGCTCTTTTCGTAATCGGAGACTCCTCCGTTGATTCAGGCACTAACAACTTTCTTGGGACCTTGGCTCGCGCTGATCGTCTTCCTTATGGCCGTGATTTCGACACCCATCGTCCCACTGGCCGTTTTTCTAATGGAAAGATTCCTGTTGATTTTCTTGGTAATTGTCTCTCCTTTGAACATTTCTTGGTTTTTTCATCCTCCTTGTATTAATAATTCTTTATATTCATCCAGCATTGCGTCTTGGGCTTCCTTATATCCCCACATATCTTGGCCAAACTGCCTCTGTTGAAGATATGATCCATGGTGTCAATTATGCTTCTGCTGGTGCTGGTCTCATCTTCACTAGTGGTTCTGAACTGGTATTTCAATGCCTTGTTCTTGCTAATACTAATTTCTTGAATTCATTGCTTATTTATCGATGTTCATCAATGTAGTTTTAATCATCTATTCATTGCTTATTTATCGATGCTCATCAATGTAGTTTTAATCATCTATTCATTGCTTATTTCAACTTCACTTTACTTTTGTACATCTGAATCTATGCTACATAACTAATTATCGATGTTGCTTCAATAGGGCCAGCATATATCCTTTACGCAACAAGTTCAGCAGGTTACTGATACTTTTCAGCAGTTTATACTCAACATGGGCGAGGATGTGGCAGCTCATCTCATCTCAAACTCCCTTTTCTATATTTCCATCGGAACTAATGACTACATCCACTACTACCTCCGTAATGTATCCAGTGTGCAGTCTCTCTACCTTCCTTGGAAATTCAACCACTTCTTAGTACAGACACTCAAGCAGGAAATCGAGGTGATGACCATTTTGTAGAGATACTCATCTATGAATGATCCATATCTATTGTCAGAGGTGTCTAGACTTAATACTGCCCCTGCCATGTTTATCTTATTAAGTTTTCTACTATGTACCCTGTATTTTAATCTCTTAGTTTCAGTTTTATCTCTTTGGGGAGCTGTGCGTGCTTTCCTTTTCTTCTGCACGTGTTTGAAGGCTTGCCTTTCATAGTCTTTACCTGAATTTGATGTTGCAGAATTTGTATATTGCAAACGTAAGGAAAGTGGTGGTCGCAGGACTGGCTCCTATTGGTTGTGCTCCTTACTACTTGTGGCAGTATCGTAGTAGAAATGGAAAGTGCGTCCAGATGATAAATGACATGATAACGGAGTTCAATTTTGCTGTGAGATACATGGTTGATGAACTCAATCATAAGCTACATGATGCTGATATCATTTTCTGTGATATCTTTGAAGGTTCCATGGATATAATAAAGAATCATGATCGTTTTGGTGAGATTCTCTTCAATTTTATTTTTTGGTGTTGCATTTCATTGTATTTCTAAGTAGGCATCAATTGATTATAACGTGTAATTCTCAGGTTTCAATGTCACAACAGAAGCTTGTTGTGGTTTAGGTAGGTATAAGGGTGTAATAACGTGCATGACGCCTGATATGTCTTGCAATAATGCTTCTAATCATATCTGGTGGGACCAATTTCATCCAACGGATACTGTTAATGCTATACTCGCAGATAACGTGTGGTCTAGCATGCACACCCAAATGTGCTACCCCGTAAACTTGCAGGAAATGTTAGGTCGAAAGACTAAATGATCAGATGAGGTGGTTATTTACTATTAGTGTTGATTGTTGAAATATTGGTCATGGTTTGTAAATGTTGATTCATACCAGAGTCACAAGGAGCTGCACCTTGCAGCTGTGTATGTCTGTCAATATAATTCTTGTATACTCGCCTGTCTGTCAATATTCATTGTTGACAACAACATTGATTGTGAATTTTGTTATCATTTTCTAGGGTTGTTATATAGGATGAATGGTGTTGTACTGGTGCGGAATATTGTATCTGTCATCTGTCTTTTGTGAAATGTTGGCACTCTTGTCTGAAAAATGAGTTTGATTCAGAAGATTGCAGATAATTCTTACACAGTGCCTTACTGGCGGCATGGCCAGTTATAAGTTTGCAACCAAATTTAGAATTCTTAGTAGGGTGAGAAACTTAATTTATGCACTTTGGTTTGATACTAGTATCTGCCACTGCACTTTGGCATCATCAGCCCTCACCATAAATTTATGCAAGTACTCTCCAGTTCGAAACCAAGTCCAAGCTCCTCAAGCTCATAAGTCTTGCATACCCTTCAAATATCGAAACCAACTTTAATTTACATTTCACTGTCATCTGCAACCATTCTACACACTGCAAATTCAACTTGTTTATCACCTTAATCTTTTCTTTAATATTTTTTATTTCTGGTTCACTATATGAGTCCCATGACATTTGTAGTTTTGACTATTACCCTTGACATTTCAACATTATATTTTCAATCTTTTTAATAAAACATTAAACCAGAAAAAAAGAGGAACAAATACTAAATAATTCATTTTTAACTCATACTATTGGAATCAACAACACTAGTTCCATATGTAGCTGTTAACGAGTATCAACGTAATTTACACCATGACTAATTTTTCCCGAAATTATTATATTCAAATTTGAGATTGGTAATTTTCAAGTCCCATGAGATTGTGTTAAGTAACCCGTATTTAAATTAAATAATGAAGATGACAGGACTCGAATTCTGTGAGAGAGAGATCTCATGTTCAAGCCTTCTCATTCAAACTTTGAAATAATTACAATATCGATATTTATACTTATTTAATTTAATATCATGTAATTAAATTATATAATACAGTATTAAGTATTTATATATTTTAATAAATGTAAATTATTGTAAAAACAATAGTTGCTTCCGTAAATAAGTTGAATAAGTAGTATATTTGGTAATTTTTTAAATATATTTTACTCATTTGAGATCGATGTTCAACTTATTTATTATATATTCTTATTATATAGATTTTCAAATTGTGTACTATTTTTTGAAAATATTTGCATATAGCCGCTTTCCAACCGGAAGTGACTAAATATAACTTTCTTTTTTTATGATTTGCAACTAGATGCAGCTTATTTTTACATTTTTCTGAAAAATAATTGTAGTTGGATGTGAGGTTGCATACAATTGTATTAGGTTGCAAAATCGTATTTTTGCAAAAAAAAAAAAAAATCTTACAAATCATATTTTTGAAAAAATCAAAATAAAAAAATGTATTTTTGAAAAATAAAATCTTAGTTTCTTTAGTTACTATTTTTTGGTGTCTAATTTAAAATCGATTCCACATGAACCTCAACCAGTTGGAAGCAAAACGATTCAAATCAAGTTGAGTTAATTTGAGTTTACTTTGAAAACCAAATCGATTAAGTAGAGTTCATTTTGAAAACTGAACGAATTGTCAACGAGAGTGTATCAGTTACATTTACCATAATATTTAAATTTTATCTGAGGGGTCAGTTAATGATTTGCTCGAATACAATTTAACGTTGATAAATTTTAGGTTTGGACTGATCAAACTTGGGAAAAATTAAATATGGTTTGGACTGATCAAATTATCACATCATTAAGCAGTGGAAAAAGCACAGCATATACAACACCTTAATATTTCTCCTTTAAATTAGGAAAAAACCCAACCCAATTTAACAAGATGGTCCGTGACTTGGGTAAACTTGTGTAGAACAAATGCCTTGCAATAGACATCTTAAGGTCTTTAAAGCAAACACTCGCAATAAAGATTTTACTGTTTTATATTAGGACCTACTGGGATCAAAACGCACTTGAGCCATTCTGTTTATGAGCAAATAACAGAGTTCCACAAAAAGTGCATGAACTAAATGCAAATTTGCAATAAACATTACCTGCACTGATATTACAAAATTGTACATAGTCCAACACCAGGCAGGTGTCTGGGCAACACTTCAGGTACATATACAGTAACTGTACTAGTATAGTGCTTTGTATACTTTGTAATCATGTTCTACATATTGTGGGGGAGGGGAGGGGGGGGGGGGGTCTATTATCACATACAACTACAAGAGGATAAAAATGAATCATGCAGCCTCTGAATATTTTTGTTGATCTTCTTATCTGAGTCCTGCATATAAATCTTACGGGATCTGTTTATACTCTGCAAGCAGATCCACAACATCGTCCATACGCAGCTGGAATCAAGTGAAGTTGAAATGAAAATGCCCATTTTAAGAATATAAGGGTGCATTATTACAAAATAATGCTGTCCCTAATAAATGACAAAATAACAGTTCTGCAGAAGAGCAGGTTAACATGACAAGTTTCGCTTCTTTTTTCCCTAAAAATATGGGAGCAATGGATAGGAGCAATTATACCTATTGACATCACTTTTTACTTTTGTACAAAAAGTTTAGTCGTACAATATATAAAGTAATACCTTAGGGGACGGGAAGACATTACTTGTTAAGCGAGATTATTTAAATATCAAAACATGAATCATTTGTTTATCTATCAACAAACATATTGTCTATTGTCTACTAAAAATTAGAACATAAATCAGAGTATTATATTTTATCTAGTAATTTAAAATTTAAAACAATTTATTAAAAGTCAGCATGTCTAAAAACTACTTGAACATAACAAATAGATCGAAGTGTTTAGTCTTTACAGGGTATATATAGATATACTCAATTATAAATACCTTGCTTCAACCATAATGTTCTCGTTACTCCAAAAAAGAAAAAGTAAAAGAACGTTAACAAACTATTTTAATGATAAAAAAACATATTTCAAACTTGTTTTTTAAAAACTAATATGAACGAATTGGACCAGCTCTATACCAAGTATATGCATGCACACTTATTAATACTTTTAGCTTAATAATTTAGTCAGATATGAGATAACATAATACAGATTTGAGTTCACTATAGATGAGCTATTTGAATGGTCAAGGCAACTTATAAATGTTTAATATAAAATTCTGTATCCTAGGGAGATAATGTTTTGGAATAGTTTTTTCATTTATAGATTTTTAAATGATAAACAGTTTTTTTTTTATATTTTAAGGTTTCTTTCAATAAAATAATGAGGATAAAGAACCTGAGATGTAACTTTCCTCAAATATTAAATAAAATGACTGTGTTTTGTAAAAGATTTAGCATATCAAAATAGTACTCCCTCTGTCCCCCTCATTTCTTTACAGTTTTTTTTCACTGCTTGGCACGCATTTTAAGGCTCGTATAAAGTATAGTTCCACAACTTATTTTTAAAATTTTCTTTTTTTGAATAAAAATTCAAACATTAAATTTTTATTCAAAAGAAAAAAAAAATTAAAATAATATATATAACTATACTTTATAGGAGCCTTAAAATGCGTGCCGAGCCCCCGTCCCCCAATGTAAAGAACCTAGGGGGACAGAGGGAGTATCTAAAAAGACTGTGCATCAAAATATCATATCTATCAAAAGTCAAAACACATCAAAATATCGTATCTATCAAAACACAGTCATTTTGTTTAATATCTGAGGAAAGTTGCCTCAGATGTATCTCAGGTTCCGTATTCTCTAAAATAAGATTCTTAGGTTTAGTTTTTGCCCCAACTCAGTAATATAATTTTTAAACAATGATTACTTAAAGGATCTTTTCAGTAATCAGTGCATTGATCTGACATTTCTTATTTCTAATATAAATATAAATGCTAAAATTTCCAAAATAATTTACAACTTTCGAAGTTATATAACGTTGCTTTTATAATGTTTTCAGATATTTTTTTTACACTTTATTTAATAGCATTAATCACGTATATTATAAAAAAAGTAATTTCTCCTACTTATTTATATATGATAATAACCCGATCATTCCTCCAGCATTAGTGGAGGACAGGCTGCTGTCCTTGACTAATACCCGCTGAAAGTGAAAAGGTTAAAAGTAAATTTTTTAATTTGAGCCGTCTATGTTTGAGCCGTCTATGTTCAGATAGGACTCCGGAGAAAATCGTTTGCCAGATAAATGATCCCTCGCTAATAAATGCTAGGGACCAAGACCCTATACATATATCTTAACTCATTCTCTTATTACTCTATTTAGGGAGGGACCTTCAGGATGCAATTATAATTAAGAGTAAATTGCAGTTTAATGGCCTGTACTAAAATATTTTTGCAGCTTGATGGCTGTTTTTTATGAATCAACAATACAATGGCTAAATAACTTTTTTTTAAAGCAGTGTAGGGGCTCCGGTCAAAAACCTTTAACGCCGTCAGTTATTTAAGGGGTCTTTTCGTCTTTTCAATATGTATGTACACCCGTGCATCATCTTCCTCGATCCAGTTCAAACAATCCTTAAATTAAAAATCAAACCCTCATCATTCAAATCTTAAACTACATTTTGGGCATCTTCTCACAGGAATTTTTATCACCATCTTTTCAGGCCCGGAGCCTCCATATCAGTCGGAGACACCACCGAAAGATGGATCTCGTCCAACCTCTTCACCTTTCTTTTGCCGCCACTAAATTCAACAATATTTAAATCTTTTCTTCATGGACTCAATAACTACTTTAACTTCACTTCCCACTAGCAATCTCCGGCTAGCCAATTGGAATAGTTTTGATGATTTTATTGTATTATCATACCTGGTCATGATTTTATTGTTAAATGATTAGAGAAATTGGTTGTATTCGTTTAAGCTGCTTGATAGTAGTTTAAATTCCAATCCAATTTGTTGGTTTGATTAATTTAAATGATGGGAGAAAAGGTTATGGTAGGAAATTGGAGATTATTGATTAGCTTTATGGGATTTTTTCTGGGGATTTGTGCTTGTAGGTTGAATTGTCTTGTTGGTCCTGCTTGTGGTGCTTCAACATTGTCGGCAGATTATTTTAGTGGGTTTCTGGAGAGTCTCTCCACTTCATAACATGTCTTATATTGAGTTCCGTGGACCTGCAAAACCATAGCTAACACCATAGTGACGATATACATATAAAGAATGGAAATTGTGTGCCTGGAAATTGGTTGTGGTTGTTTTAGCTACAGGGAAGTTGTTTTGAAGTGCATTAGTAAGGTAAGCATACATTTAAGTTGGATAGACGAAAATACCCCTCAATAAACTGATGGTGTTAGTGAATTTTGACAGAAGTCCCTATAATGCTTTAAAAAAAATTGTTTGATCATTAAACTGCTGATTCGTATACAATAGCCATTAATGTGCAAAATAAATTTAGTACAGGCCATCATACTGCAATTTACTCTATAATTAATTACTTGATTTAGTAAGGGAGAATTTAGTCTATTGTCCCAAGACGGAACCGGAGAAAATTATAATGTGGTCGAGATGATTAGAATATGAACATTACACTATCAAGGAGTAACTAAAATAAGCCATATACAAATCATACCTGGGAGACGTTTTTTATATGATAGAATCGATAGAATCGATAGGTCTCACTCTCAGGGAATGTAGATTTTCCCAGCTGTAAACTAGATCCAGCATTTACTCTGTTCAAGCAAACACAGCCAAGAATGTAATATAAGAAAATAAAGAACTTAACAGATTAATGTATGAAGAGCCAGAAACAAGAAGTTCACTGGTTGATGAAAAAAAGAGGAAACTTGTGGACCATGGGGAAATTGTCCTTGGGAATATTTGGAAATGGTTAATGGCAATTTAGTAATTACTCTATCTCGGGAGTAACATTTCAACTGTGTATTACACAAGGTCAAACAGATTAATAGAACACAGCTTGTTGTAGCTTACTGTTTTCAAATAAACAAAATTTCGGTATTTTTAATAAATTTAGCAGCCAATTTGAATCAAACCATCAAGTACTTACAGGGGTTTTGTATCATCTTATTTTGATTTTAAACTTCACTGGTCTTTATGGAAGTCACTTGATCATTTAAGTTCCTTATTGTTTAAGCAGAGTTTCTTTATGCGGGTACATTAGTGGATGGTAGATCAAAGTAATATAATATGTTGATCTATGCTAGGACTGCCCTAATATAATAGATCTTAATGTTTTAGATTATTATTGTATTCATGGAGATGTATCATCTGTTATGATAGAACTTGTTACAATTCCTAAAACTCCAAAATTATTAGGGAAGTTACTAAGAATTGTAATTTTTCCCAAGAGAGTCAGGAACTCCATATCAGATCCCAAGCTCCTGTCTTTGTTGGATGTAATTATTTAGGACTGGAAACTATCGAAGTGGAAGCACATTTAAAGAATAATAAAAAGATTTTTAAGACATCTGTATTATAAATAAAAGAGAAATGGTGTACATTATTCTTACAAATAATGACGAGTTATAAGGCGCTGGTAGTCACGGAGTAATGGACTGATCTCCTTCAGTGTTATTGACCTTGATGTAGACTTCCTCCAATGCTCACGAAGTGCCTGAGCAGCCTATTATGGACAGACGCTAAGAAAATAAAATTGATGTACAGACAAGTAAAAGTAAGAGAAGAACACTTTAAAAGAACTAATTTAACTAAACTAGTAGATACCTGTTCAGTGGTGGAAGCACTACCAATTACTTGTAATGCTACTTCGAGCAATTCCGTGTCTTCTGATTCTTCCATTACAGAAATCTTAGGAGTAGAGGACGAAACATCAATCTGCAATCTTTTTCGCAGTTCTGAAATTCCAGATGCTTTGATTTCACTTTCCTGTGAATAGTAATGGACAATTATTTGCATAGAAATTCTGCAGTTAGAACCCAAGTAATGTTATGCAGAACTTAAGTTCAGTGAAGGTAAATATGATCATTCGGTCTGCTAAAACTTAATGTCTTATACTCTTACAAACATTACTGGTGACAGTCAAGTCTAACATGTAAAACTTAAAAGCTACTGTTGGCACAAGATTTAACATAAGGTTACTTTTCCAAGTAGTTAGGTGTTCTTGAGTTTTTCACTGGTTTATAAGATGGGAGACTATTTCCGTATAGGCTGAAGCATGACTTTGAAACCAAATCAAGGAAGTATAAGTACCAACTAGAGCCTACACAGGGGTTTCCAGAATAAGGATTCGATTGCAGCATTGTGCGAGGGTAGAGAACGATAAATCTTTAAGCAACAAGAGTTACGGAGAGCAGATAGATGAAAGAAATAAAAGGCATTAAAAGACACTTTTTCACTTATTACCTGAACTGGAGGTCGATCATATGGAATATATACATCCTTGCTCTGGTTAATATTCCGAGGGGATGAAGACAATCTCTTTGCAATAGGGTCCTCTAGCACATATCATTGAGGAATGAAATTTCAATATACAAGTGATGGCCTCATGGGATATCTGTACAATCACTTATTGCCACCTAAAAATACTTGCAAATAGAAAGAAACGGATATCCATCTTACAAGCACCAACAAGTGTTCCTTAAAAGACAAATTCTTGCATAAGCATGTTTTATTTTCTACCGAGTTGCATTGTTTTCAGTAGCGTATTCACCAATTAACAGATCTCCTGATTATTACTTTCAAATCCTTTCCTTGCACATAACAACAACATGTTTTATTTTTTACTCAATTACATTAGCGTATTCACCAATTAACAGATCTCCTGATTATTACTTTCAAATCCTTTCATTCATCAATTAACAGATCTCCACAACATGTTTTATTTTCTACTCAATTACATTAGCATATCCGCCAATTAACAGATCTCCTGATTATTACTATCAAATCCTTTTATTCACCAATTAACAGATCTCTTGACCATTACTTTCAAATCCTTTCACAACAACAAATTGTATATAAATGTCCGAGTAGAACGGATATAAGGTTAAAAATAGTATTTAAGTACTTGTTACCCACTTAACAAGTACAGATATTTAATAGCTAAATTTGAATATAACTCTTTCCCATCTTTTTAACTAGGAAAAAAAAATCTCACATGCACAAAGTAGATAGCGAGATATTATGCAATCCAGTCACCTCTCAACAAGTCATGTATATATATATATACATGTGTGTGTGTGTGTGGATAGTTATTTTAGGAATAAATAAGACATCCAAATTCTAAAATCCCTTAAAAACAGAAAAAGAGCATTGCTAAAAGAAATGAATGTCACATCATCACTTTGCTTTTATCTTGTTCAAACAATAAGTATCCAAGCAGAAGTCATAATTTAATACCTTCTGGAACTAACCACCATAAATCACCGTATGTTGCTTTTCCATCAAAGCCGCCAAACAAAAGATACCGTGAACCAATACAAGTCAAAGAATGGTATGCTCGAGCAATAGGAGGTTCATTGTTAATAGAGAGGCGTTTCCACTGCACAGACACTGAATGAAAGAAATGCAACATAAGCAATTGATACTGCAGTATAGCCCTGTACAGGTGGCAAAGTGAAGGTTTTGGAGGTTCTTCTTAGAATATTTAGAAATAAGTACTTAAAAGTATAAATTCATCAAGCAATTACAAATCAAGTTAAAGATCTCATACCTTTGAAAGATTTCAAGATTATACTACATTTGTATTGTGGTATTCTATCATGCGGAATGAAACAGAACATGAATGGTTATTTAGGCATTAACAAAAACATCTATGTTTATGTTTATGTTCCTAGTGCTCCTAGGAAGTTCTGTTGGAATTGTGGTATGTAGTCATCTTACTCATTTATGCAACAGAGAGAACAGAAATGTGTGTGATTTAATCCAAATTCATAATTTTCCACTTGGTTAAAGTCCTTATCCTCATTGTAGCAATTTTGAATGCATACCATGCAAGATGAATGTGATGACTAATTGTTTCAATCTATTGCATGTGTCATACCAAAATAGTATTGATCATGATTCAAAATACAATGCCAGATCCATTGGGCTGTTGGCCCTCCTACAAAAATGCTCACTTTGACAAAGTAATATTAAATCTCCCAAAATTCTTAAATTAGTGCAAAGTGGAATAATTAAACATCACGATCATAACGCAAAAGCTAAAATTTTTACATATTTGTGATTTAGGCTATAATGTAGACTACCTAAAAAAATATAACATATAGAACACTGATACGAGGGTAATCATGACAAATTAGTACAGCCTATAGCATGAGGAAAGACGTCAGATTAGTATCACATAATCAAGAAAAGCACTCACCTCTGTCAAGAACAACACAGTCATTGTGATAGACATCATAACGACTTAACCAGCCACCAGTTCCATGGCCTCCAAATAATAAAAGCTATCATAGTCAAGAATTTTATTTTAAGTGAAACCAGTTCAAGAAGAAAAAATCACGCAGATATAGAAAAAAGAAAATTTATAGAGGCATATTACATAGTGCCCTCCAGATGTAACAGTGTGGCCACAACGGGGTGAAGGAGCTTGACCTGGAAGCTTCAGCTGTGTCCATCCAGGAGTTTCATTCTCTTTCTTCCGCACAAAGACAACAAAATCAAACTTAGGTATCATAATATAAGTATAGTCTTTAAAACAATTCCGTCAAAAATGGTGACACAAATAATGAAATCGAATAGACTCTACAAGCCATTCAAACGAATATGACATAAAGCTCGGCGATAACTTATATTGACCTCGGAACTTGTCCGGAAATCACAAGGCCTGGTTTTAATTTGTAAAGTATAACCGAGAGTCTTTAAATAGTACTTCAAGATTGGAGCCAAGGGTCTGATAGCAATCCGGTACATAATAGCAGGGTCTTGAGATTAAGTGCCAGTCTTATAATAAATTGTGCAATCTGTGAATATCCTTTTTTTTTGTTAAGTTGTAATCTTTGAATTTTTATTAAAGACTACGAAATACTGTAAAATGGTAAGCCGTATGCCCATGAAGATTGTTATTTCTTTTATTAGATTACATATGGTGGAAACAGTACAGGTACTATGGTAAAATTAGAAGGAACTTCATTGATAATATTGGGAAAAAGGGGTGAACCGATGACACTGCTAGGAGAGCGAATGAGAATGTGAACTGTTTTTCGGTTTTTTGAAAGAACCTAAAACAAAATGAATGGGAAGAGAGATAATTTTGAGTGCAAATTGTCAAAAGGTGTTAAGGAAATGACATCACCAATTGAGTAGTCTTTCGCAGAGAAGATGGATGACAGAATAAACTTTAGAAGATGCTGAGATTATTATGGCCAAAAATGTTGGAGCAGGCCTTAGAGCTCTACCCAAAGGTTATAGAAAGCCATCAGAAGATTATATTAACCCCAGCTATTTCAATCAACAAATCATTTCTAGGATGTTTTAGCTTAGGTTGCAAAGCCCCGTTCTTGACATACCAAAACAGAGGAGAGTTCCAAATAAAATGAGGAAGAAAGAAAAACTGAGGAACTAGTTCAGGAAATCAAACTCTTGACTGGTTACTATAATGTTACTAATGTACACAATTGTGAAGGCAAATGGCTGTAATATTTGCAGTCAAGTTCTGCATGACCCTCATTAACAAAGCCTAGGGGTAGCCGCTAATGATATGATAATAATGTTTAAGTTTAAGTTTTGTTTATTGCAAACTTATGTTTATATATTCTGCAAATTATCAAGTATTGGGCACATCTACCTCTACTTCGCAGCATAGTTTTAAACCGTGTCCTCCCAGCATTTAGATGGTAATCTAAGAGAAATGGAATCTGATAAGACAATGGTGCATTTTGTAAGAGGTTTAGGAGGACAGGTGTCAGATCTATCTTCTTGAACACGGTACAGTCTGTTATTCACTTTACGCCGTATAGTATGAACTGGAAGTCTTTAGTAATAGTTTCCATTTTCTTTTACTAAATTATAACTCCCTCGATCTGTCTTCCCCAACAATATTATCTCTTTTCTTCTGATCCTGACAACTTATAGTATCACATATGTTAAAAGAAAAATTAACATAATAGATATTTTACTCATGGGTTTTAAGTTTACATGATGGGAATACCAGCTTCAGGGAAAATGTTAAAAGAAACCACTGATGTATAAACTCGGTTTAACAAGTAACTTTGCAAAGAAAATTTAAACATGCTGAAAACAATTCTAGCTACAAATAGCCAAAAAGAACAGAGGAAGAAAAAGAATAATTAAATCTATAGGCACAAGTTATGTTAACTGTGAAGCTTTGCAAGAGACCATATGCTAGCACAAAAATGTACCTTCTTCTATAAGCCCCTTTAAAGCCCATAAATCGCCCATGATTGGCCCTCCACCCCCTATTAAATCAAAATTGAAAAGGTTAACTTATGTTGCCTGCAAAACATAAATAGACATGATAGGCACATTTAATATACATATTGATGAATGAATACCTATTTGTTTCTTGTTTTCTCTTTTTAACTAGTTAATTAAATATTGTTATTTTTTGCTTTGTAGATTAAATAAATAAAGAAGGGGTTGATTTTTCCACTAAATTATTAAGAAGAGAAAGTACAAAAAGAGCAGAAGAGAAGTTGAGCGTGAAGCCAAAAAAAGGTCTTTAGAGCCAAAGTCACAAGCCAGATTTACTTTTCCAATCCAAGCCAAAGCGGAGGAACCCAAAAGTAAATCTTGGAGCCAAAGAAAACCAAACCTAAATTGTTGTCATAATTGTCAAATCCCTATATCCCCGCCATAGGCACCCATCTTCTTTGCTTTTTACATTTAAACCTAGCACTTTCAAAAGTCAAGAATATCTTCCCCACGATGATTACTCTAAGTGGAAGATATGTACATATATACATATATTTAGAGTGACTTTTAATAAAAAAATGATTTCAGTTTGTGAAATAGTCAGAGGACAGAACACTTATAGTATCTTCTAGGAAGTCCCTTTTCCACCGGAAACGAATTTTAAATTTAGAATCAGAAAGAATACACTTATACCAGCCGTCAGATGAAAACCAATCAATTCTTTATGCAAAAGTAGGAAACAGGGATTCTTCACTTACCTGCCGCACTGCGCCACCAGATTCTTGGGGATTCTTGGGTGTGCGGGGATTCTTCTCTCGCCCAAAAGTGAGAGAAGGTAATGTAGACACTTAAATACTTAATTGATTAACCATGTTATAAAGCAGTAGTTGTGTTATCAAGTTATAATGATGTATATTGTTAAGGACAATGAACCTGTTTAGTCTATATAGTTTAACATAAGCGAAACTCTTGAAATATACATAATAATATTTTTAATATATAGATATTTGCCGAATTCCCCGATCTGAATCCCCATACTTTTAGATTTTCCGAATTTCCGTATCCTCGTACTACGCACCCGCACCCGCGCTCATTATTCCTAGATGTGAAAACCCAGTAATAACGTTCAATTTAATGAATTACCTCTACCACCATAGACAAGCAAACGTTTTTCAACCATGGTAACTGTATGACCACATCTAGGAGGTGGAGGAGCTCCCGAAACCGACAACTCGGTCCACTCAAGTGAAACTGATAAAAAAAGGTAACCATAAGTAAACTTCTAAACGTTCAAATATACGGTAAGAACGCAGCACAAAAACCAAACAATAAAAATGTCTAAACATTACTTGTGTCCAAGATGAAGACATCTGACAACCACTTCTTACCATCCCATCCACCATACCTGCATCAGATTAAACTCTGATTTGGACTACAAATCAATTAAAAATTTGATTACAAAGTTGACCTGAAAGAAGTATGAATACACACATTACAATTTTCCTGTTTCCGATAGCTGAGGCGGCTGCAAAATCTCGTGGCGAAGGCAGGTCACCGAAACTAGTAAGCTCTGACCATTGCCATATATCTGTAGCAAATGAACGGATATAGTAAGGAAAGTGTATATTGTAAACAATGATAAATGGCAGATATTGTCCAACAAGTATGGAATGTCAAGAATGCATCAAGCCAAGCATGTTAGTGAGAAAAGGGCCTAGAGTATAGTTACCAAGATTTTGATCAGTAGGTACATACCAGTATCAAGAACCCAAAAGTCTCCGAGCCTGCAGATACATAATCAGTTACATGAGTTTACCCAAGAATAGCAGAAAAGAGAAATTGAAATGAAGTGAATATCCACGTACCTCTTACCACTGGACCGCCCACCAAAAATGAACATGTGGCAATCGATTGCAATGGCAATGTGGAAAGCACGTGGACTAGGACCTACTTGGCCCTCTGAACCACTGCCACTGCAGTCGGGCCGAAACCATAATCTGTTCTCTGAAATAAGAAGAGTCATTCTTTGAATAACTTACAAAGATAATACGAAACCAACCACTAATTCCATCCCTAATTTTGTAATTAAGTTTCTAAACATTGGGGCACTAGAGCTACAGAGCCATGATCATATAAAATACAAACAGCATAATATTAAACAAGGGAGGGAGAGAGGGAGAGAGAGAGAGAGAGAGAGAGAGAGAGAGAGAGAGGTGTTTGCGAGAGAGAGAGAGAGAGGAGGGTACCAATATCAAAGACAGTGATATCAGCAAGGAATCTCTTATCGACGAGGCCACCAAAAACAACAACCTTTGATTTACCGATATTAACAGCACTGTGCCCACTGAATACACAGATATAATCCACAATAACTCAATTTCAATTTCAATATCAATTTAGTATAGATAAATAGGTTTGACTTACCTTCGAGCTTGGGGAAGCGTGCCACTAAAATCGGAGGGAGAAGCTCGAACCCAGTGATGAAGCATTTTTTTCTTCCCTGCGTCTCCCTACAACAATCTACAATTTCAATTTGAGTAGTCACAGATTTTGATAAATCATTCTTTGCAAATTACAACTTTCTACGCAACCAATTATTCTCACTACATATTTTACTAGCCTTCTATTTTTGATTGAGTTATTCCTTCAAAAAATAAATCCTTTATATGAATATGATTTCGTTTTTTTTACACGATTCTTTTAATTTTATGTACTTTTATGTATTAAAACTAGTCTAATTCTCTTTTAATATATAGAATGAGAATGAATAAAATTAATTTTCCGCTCCACTTGACTAACTTCCCATTAGTTTTAAGAAAAAAACATGTAAAAAAAGTGAGCATTTCTCCTTCTCAGATTACAACTTTTACCTAGGTGATTCTCTTTTATTGAATTATATTGGAATATTACAACTTTGAATTAGAAGATAAAGGGCCTGTTTGGCTGCAACTTAAAGTTGCATCTTATGGCTTATAAACCCAAAAGTGCTTATTGGGGGTGTTTGTCAAAATAAGTGAAACTAACTTATGGCTACTTAAAATGGATAAGTTGAATGTTAAGAATCCTTAACATTCAACTTATAACTTATAACTTATTCTCGATACACGCAATATATAATATCCTTCAAATCTTCAAAACCATATATCTTTTGATCCGTTCATTAAAAAATTGATATGTATATATCAAATTTCTCTACTCATCGAGATCTATCCATTGATATCCATTTATATATATTAAAAAATAAATATTTTAAAAATAATAAAAAAAAGTTAACTTATAAGTTCTGATTTACCCAAACACTCTACTGCTTATAAGTTCTGATTTACCAAACACTCTAGGAATTATAAACTCAGCTCTACTTATCACTTATGAATCACTTACTCATTTTAAGCTATAAGTCAACTTTTGCTTTATACCCCAAACGCCCACAAAATAAGCATTCCTAGATGATATTTATTTATTAAATTACAATTTCTCTTCTCAATTTCAAATTTTATTAATATATTTTAGATGTAATTCTAAATACTTTACATAAAATTTTCATTTGTGTTGGTACATGGAGTATTATTTTACTAACATATTTTTTTCATTTTATATACTATAGCGTCGTCTATTCGTGTAATATGTTACATTTAACTACTTCTTAATCTAATCCCTTTAAGTTTAGTTATTGTATAAAACTAGTTTACTAAGCCGTGCTTCGCTTTTAATAATTTTTTAAAAAATTTCTAAAAAATACTCTATAAAATATGTTTTTAAATAAAATAATATTTCTAACATAAAATTAAGTTTTCTTTTGAATTCTACGTTTCAGGTCTTTTTTGAATTCTTCGTTTCGTCTTGGTTATTTACCAAAATTTTGAATAAATATAGAAAAAGGCAATTGTTTAATATTTTTTATTTTTTAAAATTATATCAGATATTAGTATATTTATCATCATTTTTATTTTCTTAAAATTCATATTTCAACTTCTATCTAAAATACATAATATATAACATTAATATTAAATTCTAGCATATAACAAACTATTTCTAATGAATCGTTCTCTTGTCAAACATGTTTACTACCAATGACCCGCTTTCTCGTGGTTACCAAATCTAAACAGATAACAAACCAATTTACTAAATAAATTACATCATTTATTAATCAATTTTATTATATCATAATTTTTATTTTAAATATTTTTAAAAAATTTAATTTATACTATTTAAAATATAGGTACTCGAGAAAAGAAATGAAATAAAAAATAAGACTTCTATATTTTATTTGTTTTATAGAAACTTTCATTTTCTATAAGTATTATCTTTTATATAAATTAAAATTTAAAATTTAGAAAAATAATGTTTAATGTATATGTAAAACATAGAGATAAATTAAACATATAGATTATTAAGAATACTAGCTTATAACCCATGTGAAGCACAGACTTCTTTTAATATAATATAATATATTTTTTATAGTAAAATATTTTTTATATTATTTTTGTATTAATAATAGAAATCAATATACTTATATAAAGGAGAAGACGGGGGCGTTGAGGTGGCGCTCTAGAATCGCTCCGTTCTTTTTTTCTAATTTTCTCAATTTTTCACAATTTTTAATTTTAATAATTACAACTTCCTTTATTATTTTCGATTTTGTAGGAAGAAATTGAAAATTACACTTTTATTATTTTCAAACTTGATAGAACTTTCTTTTATTATTTTCAAACTTGATAGAACTTTCTTTGATTTAGAAAATCACAACTTCCTTATTATTTTCGAATTTGTAAGATTTGATAGAACTTTCTTTGATTTAGAAAATTACAACTTCCTTATTATTTTCGAATTTGTAGGCTTGATAGAACTTTCTTTTATTATTTTCAAACTTGATAGAACTTTTTTTGATTTAAAAAATTACAACTTCCTTATTATTTTCAAATTCGTAGGACTTGATAAAACTTTCTTTGATTTAGAAAATTACAACTTCCTTATTATTTTCGAATTTGTAGGCTCTTAGGTTTATAATTGCAATTTTCTTTTTTATTATTTTCAATATTGATATAACTTTCTTTTATTATTTTCAAACTTGATAGAACTTTCTTTGATTTAGAAAATTACAACTTCTTTTTTATTTTCGAATTCTTAGGACTTGATAGAACTTTCTTTGATTTAGAAAATTACAACTTCCTTATTATTTTCGAATTTGTAGGCTCTTATGTTAATAATTGCAATTTTCTTTTTTATTATTTGCAATCTTGATAGAACTTTCTTTTATTATTTTCAAACTATAGAACTTTCTTTGAGAAAATTACAAATTTATTATTATTTTTGAATTTTTAGGATCTTATGTTAATAATTGCAATTTTCTCTTTTATTATTTTCAATTTTGATAGAACTTTTTTTATTATTTTCAAACTTGATAAAACTTTTTTATTATTATTTTTAAACTTGATAGAACTTTTTTTTTATTATTTTCAAACTTGATATATTTTTAATTTTAATAATTACAACTTCCTTTATTATTTTCGATTTTGTAGTAAGAAATTGAAAATTACACTTTTATTATTTTCAAACTTGATATAACTTTCTTTTATTATTTTCAAACTTGATAGAACTTTCTTTGATTTAGAAAATCACAACTTCCTTATTATTTTCGAATTTGTAGGACTTGATAGAACTTTCTTTGATTTAGAAAATTACAACTTCCTTATTATTTTCGAATTTGTAGGCTTGATAGAACTTTCTTTTATTATTTTCAAACTTGATAGAACTTTCTTTGATTTAAAAAATTACAACTTCCTTATTATTTTCGAATTAGCAGGACTTGATAAAACTTTTTTGATTTAGAAAATTACAACTTCCTTATTATTTTCGAATTTGTAGGCTCTTATGTTAATAATTGCAATTTTCTTTTTTATTATTTTCAATATTGATAGAACTTTCTTTTATTATTTTCAAACTATAGAACTTTCTTTGATTTAGAAAATTACAACTTCCTTATTATTTTTGAATTTTTAGGATCGTATGTTAATAATTGATATTTTCTCTTTTATTATTTTCAATCTTGATAGAACTTTCTTTTATTATTTTCAAACTTGATAAAACTTTCTTTTATTATTTTTAAACTTGATAGAACCTTCTTTTATTATTTTTAAACTTGATAGAACTTTTCTTTTATAATATTTCTTGACTTATAAACATAATGGATTTCCATGTTATTCACATTACAAGTGTTAGGAATGAATATCACCTAGAAACTAGACAGAGGGGGGTGAATGGATAGTTTGATGGATTTTTGCTTTCTTGAAACTAAATGTAAACTGTATATGATTATGCTATGTAATATGCAGAAAGTAAACAACACGCACAATCACTTTAATCTACTTTGTATAAGCAAATTAAATACTACAGCTTTCCAAGAAATTCACAATCGAATTTCTGGCTTCTAAACAAGAACAGTTTGTACTTGCTTGCTTACAGAGAAAAGAGCTTAGCAAATAACTATGTGTATCTCTCTTACTTTTCTTACAATAGGATGTGCATGATATATATAAGCCCTATACAAACTAGTGCACACACCTATTTTTACACAGTTACCCCTTGCTGAAAGTTCAACTTGTCCTGCCATAAGAAGTTAACTGTGTCAAGAAGGACCACCTGCTTTTCGGAGTCTTTCCCGTTTCTGTAGCTGCTTGTCTCTTATCTTTCTCTCCAAGTTTAGCTGTAGATTTTCCATCTGTTCTTTGGACCACCTTGCCAGAACAAATGCTTCAGTATTTGTCTCTTTTGATTCTTGGTTCTGTACCTTGATTTGTCTTGTTGTAAACGGCTAAGTGTTGATATCGTGAACTCCACTTCATTCCTGACTTCGCGATCTCCCTTGTGAGGACTACGCGATATAGCCTTTGAAGACTTTGCGACATAGGTCATTTGATGACTATGCGACATAAGTCATTTGACGACTATGCGACATAGGTCATTTGATGACTATGCGACATAAGTCATTTGACGACTATGCGACATAGGTCATTTGATGACTATGCGACATAAGTCATTTGACGACTATGCGACATAGGTCATTTGAGGACTTCACGATCTAGGCTTCTTTGACTTTGCTGACTTCAACACTTCACAACATGTGTCTTGAGGACTTCTCGACATATACCAAAATGGACTATGCGATGTAGCACTTCACGACATAGATATTGGTGACTTCACGACATAGCTTTCTTCTGACTTTGCTATATAATGCCTTAGACAAATTTCTGCAACTTATTCCTTCATGGCCTTATTCTTCTTTGTCCTGCTGCATGAACATTTCTGAACTTCTACCAGGACAATTATTCAGTGGCCTATATACAATCTAGATGCAAGAAACTTTACTAAGCTCATTATAACTTTGAGCATACATGATCAAGCTAATGTTCATGAGAACAAGACGAGTACATTTAGAGACCTATACTATATCCCAGTGATAGAAATCACTAGGTCATGTAGTGTGACATAGTCACATAGTGTAGGCTTGTTAATAGTGGTATTCAGACATGTCTTGAGCCTAACAATCTCCCCCAAATTGTGAGTAAGATCCTTAGGCACAATTTCATGTCTGATAACAAGCCTAACTTATATAAGAGGAAATTAAGTAACAGAGAAGACAATTTATGAACATTGAGATCAGGGATTTGATTACATAGAAAAATTTGAAAGCTTACAGACTATCTTTGTTGCTCAGCAGCTTCAGCTTCCAATTGCTTCTCTTGAAAATCATCATAAATCTTCTTTTTCCTTATCTCTTCTCTTCTTTTCATGTCTATGATGGCTTCTTGAAGTTCTTCTCTTGCAATCAGTTCTTCAATGAGAGGGGAGTCTTTTAGATCATCAATTGCAGCTTTAAGAGCACTTTCCACATATGAATCCAGAAACTTCATCCTTATCTTGCTCATGCCTCCATAAGAGTTTTTGTACTCCACAATGTAAGGATTTTGTTTGACCCTGCACAGCCCTTTCTGCCTTAGCTCTTTAGCCCTCTCCTCCATCTCAGCCATTTCTTTCTCTCTCTGTATGTTTTTCTCTTCATTCTCTTTCCTCATGTTTTCTTCATAATCAGCATGCATTTTCAAGTACCTGGCAATATCTATCTTCCATGTCCTTTCTTCTTTTTCTTCAAAATTCAGTAAGGCATTTATCCTTTCAAGCTCATACTTATAGAAATATTGCCAACCTCCTTGCTTCATTATCCTTTCTCTTCCATCAGTGTACTTGATCTCTAGATGATCTAGCTTCACCTTGACTTCAAAGATTCTTTGAGCTCTCAAGAATGCTAGGGCATCTTCATCATAGTCTTCATCAAGAGGAAGCACTTTGATCCCTACAACATTAGTGATTATCCCATTCTTCTTTGTTATCCTTGTCCTCTTAGCTGCCCTCTTGATCTTCATGTGCTTCACTTGAGGTAGCTTTGTGGAGCAGGGAGAATTAGTCTTCAGTGCCACATCACTTGGAAGTAGCTTCATTCCTTTTCCCTTCATCCACTGTAACACTCCACCAGCTGTGACTTTGTGGAAGTGTCTTTTTGATGTTCCTTTTGTGGCTCCTTCTTTCTTCTGTGGCAATTCAGGTTTAGAAGTCTTAGATAATGATTTTGGAGGATCATTACTAACAGTACCCACCCTAGACTTAGAGTCTTGTGTTGTGGTTAAAGTACTGGTAGAAATGTCCTTGACTTGCTGAATTCCACTTCTTGTTCTCTTGGTTGTTTCCTTTGTCCCCTTAGAATCCCTCTTGTCATCATCAGCACCTTTTGTCTTCCTTGAGGATTTGCTCCTGCTACTTTCACTTGGTTCAATCTTATCCCTCCTTGATTGAGATCTCCTTCTGTAGGTTTTCTCTTCATCATCATCCTCACCATCCTTCTTCTTGCTCTTTTCTTTGACAGATTCAGGAATGACTCCATGAATCAGAAAAGATTGTAGAGTGTGAATCATCTCCAATTCCTCAGCTGTCCTAACTCCTCTCTTGGCTCTCAGCATTTGCAACACCTGGTTGATCTTTGCATTGTTCTTCATTATTAGGTCTGAGGGAATGACAAGTTGGTCAATGTTTCTGTCTTGAGATAGACTTTGGTAGATAATTGTCCTTGTCTTGGAGATAACTTCAGGCAATCTTTGATTTTGATCTATCTTCAAGTCATTGTATAGACTTTCATTGTTCACTCCATGCTTTTCAATTAACTCCAGAATGATTGACAGCTCAGTAAATCTTAGTCTCTCTAGAGTTTGAAATGATAGATGCCACAAGCAATTGTCCTTGCACACCATGATAACCTCTCTTAGATGAACATCCCTGATTTTCTTTACTGCAACTGTGAAGTACTTTATGCTTTCCTTGAGCTTCTCTCTGCAGCTTCTTGCATCTTCATGAGCATTTATGTAGATGGCTTTCAGAAAATCCAGGAAGGCCTCATCATGATAGATGTTTGAATTGGCAACTTCCTGTAGCTTGGCCTCTGTGATAACTGTAGCTTTGACAGGTTGAGCAATGGGAGTAGGTTGAGCAGGTTGAGTAGCTGAAGTGTCTTTGGGCATCGTGGATGGATAGTAGGTGGTTGTGACTGTGCTCTTCTGGCCTTGTGCATTTATGACCTCTACAGGGGGGAGGATTATTGGCTTTATTGTTTCTTCAGAAATTTTGCCCTTAAGCTTCTGTTGCTTGGCAGGTACTCCCCCTTTCTTTTTCAGAATGGCCTCCTTTTCTTTCTCCCCCTTAGGCTTGGAATCAGACAAGATGTCTTGAGCTTCCCCAGGGATAGGCAGGTTCATATGTCTCATCATTGAGGTCATCATTTGTTGTTGCACCAACAAAATATTAGAAGTGGAGTTGGTTTGATCATCCATCTTAGCATTAAGCTGCTCCAAGGAGTGAGATAGTCCTTTGTTTTCTGCTTTCAGATCAGCTACCTCTCTTTCCAAGCTGTCCACTTTTGAGAAAAGTTGTTGAGATTTGAAGGAGTTAAGGGATTGATCCTTGAGTTTGGAGAATTCAAACTTGGAGATATCAGAAATAGGAACCTCATCAACAAGCTTGTTCCCATACTGATTCTTCCAGAGTACTGTAAGCATGGAGTTTGAGTTGATGTTGGCCTGCACCTGATTGTCTAGCTTGGTAGAGAGCTTCTTCATATTATCTGAAACCATAGCTAGGGTGCAGTCCATCGTGGTGACATTGGAGGCAGTTTTCTGGACTTCCTTAAGAATGCCATCTACCTTGGGAAAGCCTGAAAGAAAACAATTCTTTAGTTGAGCATTAGAATGAGCTGTTTCTTCCTGAATGGTGGAGATTTCTGACTGAAGACCCTTCCCAAGAAAATGCATAGCTTTAAGTTGGCTCTTGTAGACATCATTAACTGCATCATAGATTTCAGCAGGAGAGAGACCTTTGGCATTTGACCCCAAGGCTGTAAGATAGTCCTCCCTGAGAAAAGCTAGAGCCTCCTTGAGCTTTACTGTCCTTTTGCCATCCAGCCAAGCATCCACATTTCCAGCTTGCTGGGCTTCATCCACAATTTTATCCTGTTGTGCTTCAACATCCTCCTTGTGAGTGAGAAGAATAGCCTCATAGTCAGAATTTGGGAGATTTGTAGTGAGGAGATGTTGAGCAATCCTAGAGATCTCATCAATCTGTGCCACATGACGATCTTTTAATTCTTCTTCCGTCAATTGTGGTG
The DNA here is from genome assembly GCA_030848705.1 of Heracleum sosnowskyi. Classification (NCBI taxonomy): domain Eukaryota; kingdom Viridiplantae; phylum Streptophyta; class Magnoliopsida; order Apiales; family Apiaceae; genus Heracleum; species Heracleum sosnowskyi. The sequence continues at coordinate 59,463,421 of CM061240.1, read as the reverse complement.
GCACAGAGGATGATCCTGAAGCCCTGTCATGTTGCACAGGTTTCAGCCATTCAGTTATTGTGGCTTGAGCCAAGTGAGAGCTAGTGCTTGGCACTTCATGGGGAATGGTTGAGTGAGTTTCCTCCAGCCTTGGAATGGCTGTAGAGTCTAATGCTGTCTCCATTGAAATGGGATGTGTTACAATATTAGCCCTATTTGTCTGTGAAGACAGTTCCACATCCCTAAGGATGGGAGAATTTGGCATAGATTCTCCAGTGAAAACTGGTGAATCCTCCATGTTTGTGTTGGTGTCATTAGGATATGCCCCAGCATGCATTCCCTGACCAACTAGATGTGGGTCCTGGGTGGTGAGCACAGTGTCATGCACCATGTCACTTGAGGTTGGCTCAATCACAGTGTTGGATTGTGATTGATCAATTGCAGAAAAGTCATGTGAATGACTGATCTGTTGGGAAGAAATGTTAGATGTAGATTCTGGAAGAGAAGTGTGGTGTTGATTGAATTTTGGCAACTCCCCCTGAGACATATGATGAGTTTCAAGTGTGATGTGCTCTCCACTCAATGTGTCAGCATCCTTATTTCTCCTAGGATCAAGAGTGAGTTCTTGATCCTGTGCAGACTCAGTACAGATTGTAGTGGGGAGACTACTCTTTTCAATGCCAATAACCTATTGGGAGGCCATTGACAGTAATAGGTGTACCCCTTTTTCCACATCTGAATCCTGTTGGGAGGATCCAGTGGTAGGTTTGGATTTGGATTTCTTACTTTGTCTGGTGAGAGGTGACTCAGGATTCTCACTTTCTAACTCTCCAGTTTCTTGAATTACTTTTAGGGGTCTCTTCTTGGTCTTCTTTTTAGTAACATCAGTCTTTTGGGAGACTGATGCACTTGGCTGCCTAGCTTCTACAGTGGTGTTTGCAATTGGGTTACTGGATGGGATGGGAAGGCTGGGGTTAGACTGTGTAGCTCCTTCAGTCTCAGCCTCCCCTGTCCAGGAAAGTGCATGGTATATGGGCTTATCAAGTGGATAAGACTCAAATGTGTCTTGCATATGCTTGGTCACACTTAGAATCACATCCACTTGATTCCTTGTGTCCAATGAGCCAAATAGTACTTTGGACATGGACTTGGAATAAGCCATTTTATTTTTATCTATACACTCCAATTCATGGATATTTGCATCAAGATAATTTAAAATAACTTGAAGGAAACGAGGGTAAAAGATGTCATTACCTCTACCACGAACGGTCCTGCCTAGCCTTTGAGCCAATTTCTTGAGAATTATGGCTCCCACATTGATCTACTGGTTGTTGGCCAGGGAGTAGGCTAGCTTCACAGCAATGTGACTGATATGATCCCATCCTGTCTTCCTGCATAGAAACACCTTCTGGAGTGCGTCAAACAGAAATGACCACTCCCTTCTCACAAACTTCTTATTGAGCTTTCCAGTATCTATCTCATCAGCATACAGAATGAAGGTCATGAAGTCTATGATTTGAGCATCTGTAGCTTCTTGGTCATGACCCTCCACCTTGAACCCCAAAGCTTCATTGATTTCCTTTTCACCAAACTGGAAGTGTTTGCCTCCAATTGAACAACTAACCTCCTGGAATGAGGTTCCATCTTCCCTAGCCATTGTTGATACCAACGCCGTTCGCCAGAAACCTTCCAACACATCGACATACAAGGTAGGGTTCAGGGTTAGGGCTTGGCGTAGGTATGAAGTGTTCAAGAACCGTACAAAACACTTGTACCTTGGGTTAGCCTCAGCCTCAGAGGGAATGGTGAGAAGATTTGTTTCTTTGGGAATGGTTAAAGGGTTTGAAGAGGAAGCTGTTTGAGATTTGGGTGCCATTGAAATTGAGATTGAGATTGAAGAAGAGAGAGAAGAGTTTAGGTTTTAGAAATTGAGAGCAAATGACAAGATGAAAAGTTGTGAACGGTCGACAAAAAGTATTTATATGATAGAGACACTGCGATATGGAGTTATGAATATGTACAGACTAAATGTATGTCGCGAAGTCTTAAAATGGCCTGTACCGTAAAGTCCTTGCAAAGTATATCGCAGAGTCCTGAATTAAACTATGTCGCAAAGTCTTGAGGATATCAGAATTTGGATGACTTTGCGATATAGTGAAAATACCTTGTCTAAAACTCTCTTTTTGTCAGTAAGATTTTGTCAGACTTAAATCAAAAATTGAAATAAAGTAAATTTAAATCAAAATTCTGTCAAATATGGAGACTTGTCGATATAGTTATTCTAAGTCGCAAAGTCATTTAAAATGAACTATGTCGCAAACTCATGAAATGAACTATATCGCAAAGTCTCACAATTTTAACAGTTTGCGATATAAGTCTGTTTGATTTGTATTATGTCGTGAACTCTCAAAATCATCTATATCGAGATGTCTCAAAAGCTCACAACTCCTCAACCAAATATGATTTGAAAAATATGCAGTAAAATACTGAAATATTTATAGATCATATCTCAGCTAATTTTCACTCCAAATAAATAGAGCATTTATATTCAGTGAAAATTTACTGCTGCAACAATTAACTAGCATACTTACTTAGGACAACTAAATGAAGGATTGAGCATTCCAATTTCACTCACAAGTCTGTTGAAGACAGCTTCATTCAGAGGCTTAGTAAATATGTCAGCTAATTGTTTCTCAGTTGGAACATAAGAGACTTCTATGGTACCATTTGCAACATGTTCCCTAATGAAATGGTACCTGATCTCAATGTGCTTTGTAGTAGAATGATTAACAGGATTGGCAACTATGGATATTGCACTAGTATTATCACACAATAGAGGAATGTGTTCTAACACTAGTCCATAATCCATGAGTTGATTTCTAATCCAAAGCAATTGAGCACAGCAACTTCCAGCAGCAATATATTTAGCCTCAGCTGTGGATGTTGCTGTGGACTGTTGTTTCTTACTAAACCAGGACACTAACCTTTGACCTAAGAACTGACAGCTTCCAGATGTGCTCTTCCTGTCAATTCTGCATCCAGCATAATCAGAATCTGTGTAGCCAACCAGATTGAACCCAGTGCCCTTTGGATACCATAGCCCAAGATTAGGAGTCCTTTTCAGATACCTGAAGATTCTTTTGATAGCCATCATGTGAGATTCCTTAGGATCAGCCTGGAACCTTGCACAAAGACATGTGGCAAACATGATGTCTGGCCTGCTAGCTGTGAGATAGAGTAGTGATCCAACCATTCCTCTATAGACCTTGATATCAACTCTCTTGCCTTTCTTGTCTTCATCCAGCTTGATTGCAGTAGACATAGGAGTTTTTGCTGGGGATGACTCTTCTAAACCATATTTCTTCAAAAGATCCTTGACATACTTGGATTGGTTTATAAAGATGCCATCCTCCCTTTGATGTACTTGCAGGCCTAGAAAGAAGGTTAATTCTCCCATCATACTCATCTCATATTTGCTTTGCATCAACTTAGAGAACCTTTCACAGAGTTTTTCATTTGAAGAGCCAAAGATGATATCATCCACATAGATTTGAACAAGGATAATATCATTTCCATGCTTCTTAAAGAATAGGGTCTTGTCAATTGTACCCCTGGTAAATTGATGCTCAAGAAGAAATTGAGATAAGGTCTCATACCAGGCTCTAGGTGCCTGTTTGAGTCCATAGAGTGCCTTGAGCAATCTATACACAAAGTCTGGGAAGTTTTCATTTTCAAAGCCAGGTGGTTGAGAAACATAAACTTCTTCAGCAAGATCACCATTGAGAAATGCACTTTTCACATCCATTTGATACACCTTGAAATCTGAGTGAGCTGCAAAAGCCAGGAAAATTCTGATGGCTTCCAGTCTAGCTACAGGTGCAAATGTCTCATCATAGTCAATGCCCTCTTGTTGACAATATCCTTTGGCAACCAACCTTGCTTTGTTTCTAATCACCACTCCTTCTTCATCCATTTTGTTCCTGAACACCCATTTGGTGTCAATGACATTCTTTCCTTCAGGAGGTGGTACTAGCTCCCATACTTTGTTTTTCTCAAATTGATTTAATTTTTCTTGCATTGCAACAATCCAGTCAGAATTCTTCAAAGCTTCTTCAATTACCTTAGGTTCCTCTTGTGACAGAAAGCAACTATACAGACATGTATTCAATGTTGCCCTTCTTGTCCTTACACCCTCACTTGGATCTCCAATTATCTGATCCCTAGTGTGGGCCCTGTCCCATTTCCTTGTGTGACCCTGTTCATTTTCTTGACTAGTATCAGGATCATTCTGATTGAAGGTTTTATTATCTTCTTCTCCCCCTGTGTTTGTGAATCCTTGCACAGGTGTTTGAGGAGGATTATCAACTTCAAGATCTTCATTTACTGGGACAGTTTGAGCAGGGGGTTCATCCTCATTATCAGAATCCTCTAAATATCCTTGGTTCTCAAATCTTAATGGCACACTGTCTTGTTCACTTGTTTCAAGTCCAGGAGTCTTCTTGTCATCAAAAGTAACATCCATGCTTTCCATAACTTTGTGTTGCTCAGGTACAAACACTCTGTATGCTGTCCTTTCCAGAGAGTATCCAATGAAGATACCTTCAAATGCCTTAGCATCAAATTTTCCAATATGTTCTGAGGTATCTTTCATCACAAAACACTTGCTGCCAAACACATGCAGATGCTTGAAGGATGCTCTTTTTCCAGTCATTAATGAGTAAGGAGTTTTGCCAGACTTCTTATTTATCAATGTTCTATTCTGCACATAGCATGTTGTGTTAACAGCATCAGCCCAAAAGCTAGTAGGTAGCTTTGCATCCAACAGCATTGTCCTTGCAGCTTCAATGAGAGTTCTATTCTTTCTCTCAACTACTCCATTTTGTTGAGGAGTCCTAGGAGCTGAAAATTGTTGGAAAATTCCTTTATCTTTACAAAACTCATACAATGTGGAATTTCTAAACTCAGTTCCATTATTACTTCTCAATGCAACTACAGAGGAACCAGTGCTTTGAGCTTCTTTATCAACTCTCTTAATATGCTCTATAATTACTTAAGGTGCTTCATCCTTGGAGAACAGAAATTCCACCCAAGTGTATCTTGAATAATCATCAACCATAACTAGAGCATATTTCTTCCTGGAAAGAGACATTACATTCACAGGGCCAAATAGATCCATGTGAATTAGCTGCAGAGGTTTTGAGTTTGTATTAAGCAACTTGTTCTTGTGACTAGATCTCTTGATTTTTCCTTTTTGGCATGCTTCACATGCTCCATTTTGCACAAACTCCAAAGCAGGCATGTCTCTGATGAGTTCTCTCTTTATCAGAGAGTTCATTGCCTGAACATTCAAGTGAGACAGTTTCTTGTGCCACAGCCAGAATTCCTCATTTGTGGCTTTAGTGTAGAAACAACAAATTTCTCCCTTATCTGCAGCCTTGAGATTAGCTACAAACAAGCTTCCTTTCTTCACTCCAGTTAGAACAACTTCACCACTCTCCCTTTTTGAGATTGAACAAAGGTCTTCATCAAATTCCACTTTGAAACCTCTGTTGGTAAATTGTCCAATACTCAAGAGATTATGCTTCAGTCCTTCAACAAATGCTACATCTTCAATAATGACATTTCCAGATTTAACACTGCCATATCCCATTGTATAACCAATGTTGTCATTTCCAAAGGTTACTGATGGGCCAGCCTTTTCCTCAAAATGTGATAGCAGGGCTATATCACCAGTCATGTGACTTGAGCATCCACTGTCCAAGATCCATATGACTCTTTTATTCCTGTTGCCCTGCATTCACAAAATGACTAAGTTGTTTTTGGTACCCACACTTGGTAGGGTCCAGTTGATTTAGAAACATTTTGATTAACAATTCTTCTGTCATAAATTGCATTTCTCATAGTAGGAGACTTCACTTTTTCTGTGGCTTTGGATTTTACACTCTTAGGCTCACATGAAGTTTTCACCCTCTCAACCTTGATTGGGGACCCTGTCCTGTGAGAATGCATATGTGTGTGTGATTCACCAGATTGTGCAGAGTCAAGTTTATGTTTAAGAGATAAACAGTTAGCAATCACAGTCACATAGCATGTCATGCAGTTTGGCTTACCACAGAAAGAATCATGACTAGAATTTATGCTGGCAGAATGGTTACTCAGGTTGTCAACTTCAACAATTTCAGGCTTACTACACTTATGAGTCAAATGATTAACAGATAGGCATTTTTGACATTGTTTCCTGGGAGCATTTGGCACATAAGCATAGTTGTTTCCCTTGTTAACACCAACTTTACCATTTCTGTTTTGTTTCTTTTTCTTAACAGCTTCTTTCTTTGCTTTAGGACTCTTGACAAGATTGTCTTTGGTCTCTTTCTGATTGACAAGTTCAGGAAAGGAAGAAGTGTTTTTAGCAGCCTCATCTTCTTCAAGTAGTTGTTGCTTGATGATCAGTAGTTCCTCATCAAACTCAACAGCACTCTTTCTGAAGATGGGCTGTTCAACACTTGACAGTATGGTTGGGGCATTTTTGTTTGTAAAAGTTTCCTTTCCTTTGCCCTTGACCTTCTTCCTTCCCTTGTCATTTTCATAGTCAAAACCAACTCCAACCTTGCAGTCTTCAGTGTGTTCCTTGTGATAGGTTTGAATAAGTTCAGAGGAGTTTTTAAAGCTTCTTAGTTTCAGTTCAGTTTCAGCAATTTGTTCCCTAAGGGCTTTCTCTATCTGTTCAGCACAAATCACTTTGTTTTTAAGATACTCAACCTCCTTTTTCAAACCATCCAGGTTCACAACCATTAACTCAAGTTTCTCATTCTTTTCTGTAAGCTCAAAATTCTTAGCAGTTAGTCTATCAATTTCTTCATTAGCTACTAACATGCTAGTATGAATATTAAACATCTCAGTGCTCATATCTTCAACAGTTTGCTTATATTGAAGGGGAGTCATATCAAGAGAAGTAAGAATAGGTACCTGACTTGAATCACCTTCATCAGAAAATGCCATCAAGGCATAGTTTGAGTACTCTTGTTCTTCTTCTTCATCAGAGTCATCCCAGCATTTTCCCTCAGCAATAAAAGCTTTGCCCTGTTGTTTCTTGAGTAGAGCCTCATACTTAGCTTCAAGCTCTAAGTATGCTTTGTCCTTCTTGACTTGTTTAGGCTTTTTGCACTCAGTGGCAAAATGCCCAAGTTCATTGCAGTTATAGCACCTTATTTTGGTCATATCCACACTTCCTGTCTTGTATCCACCTTTAGCAGCACCAGCAATCCCTTTTCCTTTATTGAAGGTGTTTGAGCCACTAGATCCACCAGTGTTTCCAGTATTGAACTTGGACCTGAATGGCTGCTTTCTTTTAAACCTTATGTTAGGATACCTCCTAGCCATATAAGCAAAAGATTTGTTTTCCATTTTGTCCAGTTCTTCCATGCTGTAAAACTCATCATCCTCAGGCAAATCATAGACAACTTGGGCCTCATCACCAGTGTCTTCAACTTCCAGTTCCTCAATCTTGACCTGACTGATTTTAAGAGAGTCCATTCTTTGACTTAGGTTGTCAACAATAAGGGCACAAGAAGTATTTGCCATTAACCCTTGTTTAGCTTGAATGGATCTCTTTTGAAACAACTCCAGCTCATAGGTTTTCAAAACACCATACAGCACATCAAAACCAATCTTAGTTAGATCTCTTTCTTTGAGGGAAGAGATTCTTGGTTCTAAATGGTCTGGAAGAGTTAGTAAAAACTTCATGTTAAGCTCTTCTGTCTCATAGTGTTTGTCGTAGAGTTTGAGCTCATTTACCAGCTTGTTGAACCTCTCAAACACTTCTGTGATTCCTTCTTTCGGCTGAGCCATGAAGGCTTCATATTGTGAAACAAGAATCTGCTTCTTGTTCTTTCTTACTTCAGTAGTTCCTTCACAGAGCACTTCTATAAGATCCCACATCTTCTTGGCACTAGTACAGTGAGCAACAGTGCCATACATGTTGAAATCCATAGATTCACAGATTATAAGTTGAAGATGTCCATCCAGTGCTATTTTCTCCTTTTCAGAATCAGTGTACTTTGTGGGGTCTTTGGGAACATGTTTTGCTGGTATTATCTCAGTGCCTACTGTTGTCTCACCAATCTCAATCATTGGAACAAATGGACCATGTTTTAGAATGTCTAAAAACATGGGATTAGAAGCTTTGATGAACAGCAACATCTTCTTCTTCCATAAGCTGTAGTGCTCCTTGTTGAAGGGAGGAATCTTGATACTGCTTAGTTTTTGTGAACTCATTCTTGATCTTTTTCTGTTTGTCTGTTAACAGCCCGCTCTGATACCACTTGTTAGGAATGAATATCACCTAGAAACTAGACAGAGGGGGGTGAATGGATAGTTTGATGGATTTTTGCTTTCTTGAAACTAAATGTAAACTGTATATGATTATGCTATGTAATATGCAGAAAGTAAACAACACGCACAATCACTTTAATCTACTTTGTATAAGCAAATTAAATACTACAGCTTTCCAAGAAATTCACAATCGAATTTCTGGCTTCTAAACAAGAACAGTTTGTACTTGCTTGCTTACAGAGAAAAGAGCTTAGCAAATAACTATGTGTATCTCTCTTACTTTTCTTACAATAGGATGTGCATGATATATATAAGCCCTATACAAACTAGTGCACACACCTATTTTTACACAGTTACCACTTGCTGAAAGTTCAACTTGTCCTGCCATAAGAAGTTAACTGTGTCAGGAAGGACCACCTGCTTTTCGGAGTCTTTCCCGTTTCTGTAGCTGCTTGTCTCTTATCTTTCTCTCCAAGTTTAGATGTAGATTTTCCATCTGTTCTTTGGACCACCTTGCCAGAACAAATGCTTCAGTATTTGTCTCTTTTGATTTTTGGTTCTGTACCTTGATTTGTTTGTAAACGGCTAAGTGTTGATATCGTGAACTCCACTTCATTCCTGACTTCGCGATCTCCCTTATGAGGACTACGCGATATAGCCTTTGAAGACTTTGCGACATAGGTCATTTGATGACTATGCGACATAAGTTATTTGACGACTATGCGACATAGGTCATTTGATGACTATGCGACATAAGTCATTTGACGACTATGCGACATAGGTCATTTGATGACTATGCGACATAAGTCATTTGACGACTATGCGACATAGGTCATTTGAGGACTTCACGATCTAGGCTTCTTTGACTTTGCTGACTTCAACACTTCACGACATGTGTCTTGAGGACTTCTCGACATAGACCAAAATGGACTATGCGATGTAGCACTTCACGACATAGATATTGGTGACTTCACGACATAGCTTTCTTCTGACTTTGCTATATAATGCCTTAGACAAATTTCTGCAACTTATTCCTTCATGGCCTTATTCTTCTTTGTCCTGCTGCATGAACATTTCTGAACTTCTACCAGGACAATTATTCAGTGGCCTATATACAATCTAGATGCAAGAAACTTTACTAAGCTCATTATAACTTTGAGCATACATGATCAAGCTAATGTTCATGAGAACAAGACGAGTACATTTAGAGACCTATACTATATCCCAGTGATAGAAATCACTAGGTCATGTAGTGTGACATAGTCACATAGTGTAGGCTTGTTAATAGTGGTATTCAGACATGTCTTGAGCCTAACAACCAGCACCTATAAATTAAAGGTCATTCTCATTCATAACAAAAAATCTACACCGAAACTTTTTTTACATAGCTTCAAATATTTACAACCATATTTACAATCAATACAACTATGACATACACCATGTTGGATGCTTTGAATGACAACAACTATACCTGGATGATAAGAGTACGAGTGTGTAGAATGTGGGAATCTGTCAATCCAAATACTGAAGAACTGATTAGTCTTAACATGATTTTGATCGATGAAAAGGTTAATAAATCAATATACTTATAACTTATTAGATTGTCAAATTGTATGATGTTATTAACTTTTCTAAGATACGTTGTATGACAGAAAAATTTGATCCATGCTACGATCCCGAAGATTCTGGTCTCTCGGTTCAAAAATCTTTTTGAGGAAGGCTCTGTGTACATCATCAAAAATCTGAAAGTTATTTTAAGTACATGGAAATATAGACCACTATCACATGGGTCTAAATTGCTCTTCATACGCATAATGTTGCCTAAGAGATTGGAAGAAGGCATCGTCAACATATCAGTGCATGGATTTCAGTTCATATGTCCGGATATGATTGATGCACGTATTAAAGACACCAACATACTCTCAGGTTTTTGATGCAGTAATATATTAGAGTAATATATAAGTAATACTATTATATATGTTATAATTCAAACTATCATGTTTTAATATTATTTTTTCTATGTTGATTTAGATATTACGGGCTGCTTGACCTACTTGGGTGGCATTGAAGTTGTCAAAGGCGGTTGAAAAAAAAAATATCTCAAAATTGTCACAAATTAGTAAGTTATGCATTATATTAATTTTAATATAACTGTTAATTATTTTTTATTATTCTTGTAATTTTATATTACTTTTTTGGTTACCCCAATTTATTTGTTTTACTTATTTAATTTGTTCTAATTTTTTTCTTAAACAGCTCCATCACTAGTACCATAACTTTGCGGAAAAAGTTGGTCAAGATGGTTGATACAAATTTATACAACAAGGATGGTGGACCCTATATAATAATTGTCATATCTACCCAGATTAAAAAATTTAAAAATAATTATATTTATTAATGTTTTTATAATATATAGTTTTAGAAATTACGCATATATAAATATATTTTATCTCGATTAAACGAATATCATTAGATATTTTACAAATATTTGTTTCATTGATATTAATTTACTAGATATTACTAGATTTTAAATATTTTACATATTAAATATTTATAATATTTATTGATATTACTAGATTTTTACATTAATTTAGGTGTTGTATTTTATCCCTTTGTTTGGTTATTCAGTGATATCTATAGCTTCTTTATTACCGAAAAACATCTATTAACAAAAAAAAATCAACTAATTTTTATATAATCAAAACATGTTAATGTTTATTTTCATTCTCAATTTTATTTTGTATAATTTTTTGAAGAGATCAATTTTTTTTATATAATTATGAGCTCTAGCCTTTTGGCTAAACTTAAAATTATTGTTTATGATTTAAAGTTACTTAAAGTTATAAGTAAAAAGTAAAATTTTAAGTTAATATATCTGTTTGGGTAATTTTGTATTATGATAAACTAATGAGTTATTAAAATTGTAACAATTAAATTAAATTTGATAAATAATGCATTTGAATGATGATATTAACTTTTATCAAATAAATACATTAAAGTAAAATAAGTCATTCAAAAAAGTACATCCTACCAACTTTTGATTTTAAACTGTTTTTTTTAACTTTAAGTCATTTTTTATGTTATTATACAAACAAAAAAATTTCAACTTAAATTAAAAAATTACTTTAGGCCCGAACAAATTTATTTCAAAATCCAAAATTTTGGGTTTAAACATATTCTTTTAACATACATAATAAATCTTCATATTAAAGATTAAATGACTAAAAAAAAATTATATTTAAGTATTTAAATTTTTATTATTACAAATAATTAGTATTTTTTTATCAATATAAATTTCCTTTTATATATATATGACAATGGTATCGGTCCAAGAAAATAAAAAATCAAACTATATAAACAAAAGGAATATGTAAATACTTTATAATATTACCTACCCAAATGCAAATTTTATAGAATATATTTTATTTGATAATTTAAATAATTTTGTAGATATTTATTTCACAATTTTTGTTCTGATATTCTTTTTCTTAACAAATATATTTTAATGCCGCTGATTTTATAGAATATATTTTATTTGATAATTTAAATAATTTTGTAGATATTAATTTCACAATTTTTATTCTAATATTCTTTTTCTTAACAAATATAACTATTATATAAAGGAGAAGACGAGGGCGGTGAGGTGGCGCTCTCAGATCGCTTCGTTTTATTTTTCTAATTTTCTCAATTTTTTGAATTAATAATATTAAAAATTCGAAAAACTTTCAATTACCTTTTAAATGCTTACTAATAGAGGAAACATATAATATTCTTGAATTTAAAACCTCTTCTAATGCTAATGGAGAAAGTAAAAATATAATAGATCTTTACTAATGGAGAAAACTAAATATCACCAATTGAAGAAACTAAATATTCAATTATAATATTTCTGCCTTCAAAATATCTAAATTAGAAAAAAAGTGTGTTACCTTACATTGTTTTGAACTTTCCTCTATTATTATCTAAATATTCTCATAATAAATTTTTAATGAAATTACCATCTTTACATACTGCTCTCCTAAACTTTCTTTTATTATGTAATATAATAGAAAATACATGAACGTTTTGGTAATTAAGAAGTTAATAAATTAGATCGGTCTTGTATAAGAAATTAAGTAATTAATACCAAAAACTAGAAAAAATCTCAATTGCCTTTTAAATATTTATTAATGGAGGAAACTAAATATACAATTTCAATATTCTTGCATTTAAAATTTCTGCTAATGGAATATAATATTCTTGCATTTAAAATCTCTACTAATGGAGAAAGTAAAAATACAATAGATCTTTACCAATGGAGGAAACTAAATATCACTAATGGAGGAAACTAAATATTTGATTATAATATTCTTGCCTTCAAAATATTTAAATTATATAAAAAAAAAGTGTATTACCTTACATTATTTTAAATTTTCCTCTATTATTATCTAAATATTCTAATAATATTTTTTTAAATGAAATTAACATCTTAACATTCTTTTCTCCTAAACTTTTTTTTAATATGATATAATAGAAAATACTGGAACGTTTTGGTAAATAAGTAGTTTATAAATTAAATCGGACTTGCATAAGAAATTAATTAATTAATACCAAATATTAGAAAAAATCTCAATTGCCTTTTAAATATTTACTAATGGAGAAAAATAAATATACAATTTCAATATTCTTGCATTTAAAATCTCTACTAATGGAGAAAAATAAATATAATATTCTTGCATTTAAAATCAATATCAATATACTTATATAAAGTAGAAGACGGGGCAGTGAGGTGGCGCTTCTAGAATCGCTCCATTCTATTTTTCTAATTTTCTCAATTTTTCACAATTTTTAATTTTAATAATTACAACTTCCTTTATTATTTTCGATTTTGTAGAAAGGAAATTGAAAATTACACTTTTATTATTTTCAAACTTGATAGAACTTTCTTTTATTATTTTCAAACTTGATAGAACTTTCTTTGATTTAGAAAATTACAACTTCCTTATTATTTTCGAATTTGTAGGACTTGATAGAACTTTCTTTGATTTAGAAAATTACAACTTCCTTATTATTTTCGAATTTGTAGGCTTGATAGAACTTTCTTTTATTATTTTCAAACTTGATAGAACTTTCTTTGATTTAGGAAATTACAACTTCCTTATTATTTTCGAATTTGTAGGACTTGATAGAACTTTCTTTGATTTAGATAATTTCTTTGATTTAGAAAATTAAAACTTCTTTATTATTTTCAAATTTGTAGGACTTGATAGAACTTTCTTTGATTTAGAAAATTACAACTTCCTTATTATTTTCGAATTTGTAGGCTTGATAGAACTTTGTTTTATTATTTTCAAACTTGGTAGAACTTTCTTTGATTTAGAAAATTGTTTCCTTACCTGTTTTTCTAGGCCTGTTCGGACATACGGTTCCCGCGGAAGATCAAGTTGGTGAGCCGTGTGATGGAAACCTTCCCGCACGGTTCGGAGAGCACTATTTTTCTAATTTTCTCAATTTTTTGAATTAATAATATTAAAAATTTGAAAAAATCTCAATTACCTTTTAAATGCTTACTAATAGAGGAAACATATAATATTCTTGAATTTAAAACCTCTTCTAATGCTAATGGAGAAAGTAAAAATACAATAGATCTTTACTAATGGAGAAAACTAAATATCACCAATCGAAGAAACTAAATATTCAATTATAATATTCTTGCCTTCAAAATATCTAAATTAGAAAAAGGTGTGTTACCTTACATTGTTTTGAACTTTCCTCTATTATTATCTAAATATTCTCATAATAATTTTTTAATGAAATTACCATCTTTACATACTGCTCTCATAAACTTTCTTTTATTATGTAATATAATAGAAAATACAGGAACATCTTGGTAATTAAGAAGTTAATAAATTAGATCGGTCTTGTATAAGAAATTAAGTAATTAATACCAAAACTAGAAAAAATCTCAATTGCCTTTTAAATATTTATTAATGGAGGAAACTAAATATACAATTTCAATATTCTTGCATTTAAAATTTCTGCTAATGGAATTTAATATTCTTGCATTTAAAATATCTACTAATGGAGAAAGTAAAAATACAATAGATCTTTACTAATGGAGGAAACTAAATATTTGATTATAATATTCTTGCCTTCAAAATATTTAAATTATATAAAAAAAAGTGTATTACTTTACATTATTTTAAATTTTCCTCTATTATTATCTAAATATTCTCATAATATTTTTAAGATCGAATGTCGATTTCTTTATTCCTTTCGAACTTTTAAGATCTAATCCATTATTATTTAGAATTTTTTTTTATTATTTTCAAACTATATAGAACTTTCTTTTATTGTTTTCAAATTTGATAGAACTTTTTTTTATTTTCAAAATTGATAGAACTTTTTTTTTTATTTTCAAACTTAATAGAACTTTCTTTCAATTAGAAAATTACAAATGCCTTATTATTTTCGATTTGTAGGATCTTATGTTAATAATTGCAATTTTCTCTTTTATTATTTTCAAACTTGATAGAACTTTCTTTTATTATTTTCAAATTTGTAAGATTGGAGGAATTAGAAAATTACAACTTCCTTATTATTTTCAAATTTTTAGGATCTTATTTTAAAAATTACTTATTATTTTCAAAGTTGATAGAACTTTCTTTTATTATTTTCAGACTTGATAAAACTTTCTTTGAATTATAAAATTACAACTTCCTTATTATTTTCGAATTTATTTTCAAACTTGATAGAACTTTTTTTATTATTTTCAACTTTGTAAGATTGGATGAATTAGTTAATTACAACTTCCTTATTATTTTCAAATTTGTAGGATCTTATGTTAATAATTACAATTTCCTCTTATCATTTTCAAATTTGTAAAAATGAAATTGGAAAATTGCAAATTTGTAAGATTTAATGTTAATTTCTTTACTACTTTCGAATTTTTAGGATCTAAAGCATTATTATTTACAACTTTCTTTTGTATTTTTAGAATTTGCAATAATTATTCATATACGGACCCTAAGTCAAACAGTTTCTTTCCTTCCTCAGCATCTTCTTTAACGACTAAAGAGTATGCTTATAAGAAAAATTGTACAAATTTTACAAATAACTTAATATCTGAAAGGTAAGTTACTATTTAATATTTTTTGACTTTTAAACATAATGGATTTCAATGTTATTCACCTTACAAACACCTATAAATTAAAGGCATCGTCAACATATCACTACACGAATTTCAGTTCATATGTCCAGATATGATCGATGCACGTATTAATAACACTAACATATTCTCAGGTATTTTGATACAATAATATATTATAGTAATATATAAGTAAAAATATTATATAAGTTAAAATTCAAACTATCATGTTCTAATATTATCTTTTCTAATAATACTATATAAATATAAGTAATATTATATGTTTATATTTATTTTTATCAATATAATATATATATATATATATATATATATATATATATATATATATATATATATATATATATGGCAATGATATTGGTCCAATAAAATAAAAAATCAAACTATATAAACAAAAGGAATATGTAAATAATTTATAATATTACCTACCCAAATGCAAATTTTACATAAAATATTTTAGTTGATAATTTATATAATTTTGTAGATATTTATTTTACAAATTTTATTATAATATTATTTTTTTAACAAATATATTCTAATGCCGCTGCGAAGCGCGGCTTACTAACCTAGTATATATAGAATATAGTATAATTGACATTTTTATTAAGAAGATACAGTGTTTGATATTTTTGGAATGTATTAATAATTGAAAGATATTGTAATATCCCGTAATTTTTTAGATTAATAATAATAAAAGAATAATAAAAAAAGGATTAAATTTTGAAAAAGAATAGGATTTAAAATTAAATTAGACTAATGGGCCTAAAATATGGATCATATTTAAGTTCGGATAAGTGGTAGGTTTGGATTTAGGGTTTTATAAGGCTATATAAACTTCATATTCTCGTTGCTCGTTTTTATTATCAAAATTCGTAGGTCTCTTCCATACAGAAATCAGTTGTCTTGTAAAATTCGTACAAAATTCATCTTAAGTCGGAATTCGTTGATTCTGGACTTTTCGGAAAGCTTTTTCAATTTCTACAACTTTTGTTTCACAGTGTTTTTCCGTATTATGCTCTGAACTATTCTTAAAATCACAAAACAGAAACAGATTTCGTTTTTCAGTTTCTGTTCAAGTTCATCGGACGTTTTATTCAATTCCGGATTCGTTATAAGTCCGATTTTGATGAATCATATCTTTTCTGAAAGGTCTTTTGGTGCTCTACGACTTTTGTGGTTTAAGGTTTTCAAGAAAACATCGTTTAGAGGGTCAAAAAGGGTAAAAACAGAATTGATCAGAATTGGACATATGACCTAAGATGCGTTCATGTAGGTTTTGTGTAGATTTTGACCTAGGTCAGTAAATAATTTTGAGTTTAGGGTACTTATTTTGTGACTATTTAACCTGTATAATCTGTGTGCAATATGATTATTTACTTTATATGTAGAACTTTGTGTATTTAAATGTACAAGAAGTTGTTTCTTTCAAAAGATGGACACCATTCACATCAATAATGGTAATTAAGGTATGATTTATTTTCATTGGGTGACTTAATTTATTTTTGTGAATTTGGGGACCAAATTCTTTTTAAGGAGGGTAGTATGTAAAACCCCGTAATTTTTTTTTATTTTATTATTAGATATTAGATATATAAATAATTTTTTTTATTTTATTAGATATTTATTTTATTTACAAAATTCTAGAATTATTATTGTACAAGTTATTTGATTTGAGATAAGATTTATCATTATCGGAAAGAAGCGTGAAAAGATTTTAGAAAATCAATAGCACTTAATATAGAATATTTGTGTGAATTAAAATATTCTAATCTAGATATTACTTGGAGAAGTGGTTAAATTATTAAGAATAAAGATTTCGATTACCTTATTAAGAAAATAGGGTTTAGGTGTTGCCTATAAAATAAACCTGTTCGATTAACCAAAGGACTTGTACAAGCATTTTTCACCGACAGGTACAACCTCATACAACCGCAAGTACGTTTTCTGGCCGTGTGTTTCAATATCATTGATGTTTTCCTTGTTTTTTTTTCACCTGTTTATATGCTAACATGTATTCAGTGCTCCCTGGTTATATTATATATATTCAAGTAAACAATGAATATATGAATAACTTGATTCATGATCATGCCATGTACCTCAATTTGTCATAATATGATGAATTTATGTGTGATTAATTAAATACATTAGTTTTGTCATTCATGTATATTAGATTTAAAATCTTTAAATTTTGATTAATTAATTAATTGAAAAATACGGTTGCATGTTGTTATTCACTTGTTAGTGTTTTTTTTTGTTAGTTAATTGTTAACAAAATTGTTAGTGGTCATTAGTTTAATAATATATTAGTTTATTGTGCATGCAAGTGTTGAGTTAAAAAGAAAAGAAAAAGTGTTTGACTTGTGTGTATAAATTGCGTGTTGAAAATGGAATAGATTTGTGGTGCTTTTGCCAATTGTACGTGTTAGCTTGATAAGCCACTGGTGTGATATTTTAGGCCGTTAAGCCCACTCATTTTGTATCATTTGTCATAACAGTCTCTGGCAGTGTGTTTTATGTGATTAAAGTGTCTGTCTCTGTGATGTGCATGTACAAATCTGTTTATAGAATATATGATTAATTGTTTTGTGTGTAATTTATCAAAATTTTAGGACTGTTCGTGTATTAGATTTCGGTAATCAATCGTGTCTGAGGTAAGTACTTTTGACTTACTTTTATTTTCGGGAAAGATATTTTGATTCTGCTTTGATTTTCGTATAAGATATAAGAATATTGCTTCGAACTATATAAGATATAAGATACGAGAATCTTCGAATCCCTCAGTCTCTACGTTATCGAACCCGTTCGTAATTTACGCTATAGTTCCGGAACTAGCCTTAGATACCCTTAGTAGGCGCACAAGTGTGCAACTTTAGATACCTATTAAGGGGGCGTAATTATTGAACTTTAGATGCCGGTCACTGGAAAAGTGTGGCGTATAAGAATAAGAATAAGATCCCGGCTACTGGGAAAGTGTGGCCGTAGAGCAAGACTGTTGTATTTATAAGAATTTCGTTTATGTTTTAAATTCTGTTTTAAATTCTGCTTTTGTTCTAAATTTTGGATTTTTAAAGATAAACTTTGGGTTGGATTTGTTTTCGTAAATGCTTTTTTAAAATTATCATTGTTTTGAGAAAATCTGTTTTGTTAAAACGCCCACTGATTTTCGAGAATATCGGTAAGTCAAACTGTTACTTGCTGATCTGTGTAGCTCACTCTTTTCTAATTTTCAGGTTTGTACATTGTGGAAGCTTATTGAGAATATGGATGTGAACCTGTGAATTTCGTGCTACGTGATTTGATGTAATTTATTGAATAAGAATTATTGTGATATTAGAATACTTTTTGTTATTATGGAGCTGCGTCTCCGATTTTATATTTTTGATTATTAAGTTTGAACGCTGCATTTGACTTTTGTGAAATTTGGTATTTATTGAGTAAGGAGATGTATTTTATTTTAGTTTTGTATTTAGAATTAATAGTCCGAAAAGTCGGGCTGTTACAGATATATATAATATTAAGAAGATATATATTTAAAAAAGGGCAATATTAATGATTGAAAAATATATTATACTAATTTTTATTTTAAAACGTGTTTATAAAAGGTAATATATTATCATTAAAAGGTAATGTGTTTTAATTATGAAATATAATCGGCTAGTTAATATACTTTATATTATTTTATTATTTATTAAATAGAATAAAATAAATTAATCTTTTAAAAAATTAATTTATTTTACCCCTTTTTGGCTCAAATAATCTTTTAAAAAGAATTGAAAATTGTAGTATGCGATATTTTTGGAAAATCAGTGGATTTTGTTAGAAAAAATTCTAATAAAATAAATTAATCTTTTAATAAGATTAATTTATTATACAATTCCCTTTTCTGCTCAATTAATGTTTTAAAAAGAATTGAAAAAGGTAGTCCGTGATATTTTTGAAAAAAAAGGGACTTTGTTAGAAAAAAAATAGAAAAATGTGCTTTAATTATAAAAGACAATTAGCTAGTAACTAATTTTATATTATTAAATTATTTTTTAATTTACAGTTTAATATTTTATTAATTTTATTTGTTAAAAAAATAAGTAGGCGTGCTAAAATAGGTAAATTTTTTTAATTATTAAAATAGGTTTTAAAATGAATAAGTAAGGGTTGTCCGTGATGTTTTTGGAAAAAGAAGAGATTTTAGAAAGGACAAATAGAAAAGGTACATGTTTAATTGAAAAAGGTAATTGCATGATATCTATATCTATATATTCTTAAAGTGTAATGAGGAATTTACCTAATGGGTAAAACAATTTACCCATGGGTCTTTTGTGACGCTATGTTCCCATTCATTTTAAAAATATCCATGGACAATCCGTTTTATGACCCCATTTATAATCCAACTTCCAACTCATTTTCAAATTTAAATTAGTTTTATAAGGAAACTATGACTCATTCAATATCTTCCTGCATGATTTTCTCTGTTACTCTTGTTTTCAAATCGATCAATCATCAGTTACATTTTTTTCTCACTATTGCAGACCTAATCAATCATTTTTACTATTCTCTCAGATCTCTCTAGAAGCACACAAAATCATTAATTTCATTCATCTTTTTTCTCCTTCTCTGCGTTTTTCTTTCTTTCAATCTGCAGTGGCTTTTCATTTGTGTTCATGTGTGTGTAATATATTTTGTTACTAATGTCTATTTGTTTGAATTTACAGGATATGAAACACATAATGATTTTACAATGATTTCATGATGGAGACAATTTACAAGATTCAAATTCAACTACAAATATGATTAATTAGGCGTATATTACCTTGGATTCAAATGGATCTTTTATGTTTTTGTTGATTTTGTGGTTGTATGTTTTTATATGTGTATGTGTATGTGTATGTATAATTACAATATATTTGTTGCTTACGTTTATTTGTTTGAATTTGCATGATATGTACCAAAGAATCATAACAGAGGTGTTTCAGAAGTAAATTTTTGCATGTATGATTTTGGTCAACATCTTAATCAATCAAGTGTTAATGCATGAATACATCACTGATTTGTTATAGTTTATAGGATATGTATGCATCAATTATAGTTTATTAATTTTGTTTGATTTATGCAGAAAAAGTATCTATATATTCTTAAAGTGTAATGAAGAATTTACCCAATGGGTAAAAACATTTACCCATGGATCTTTTGTGACACTACGTTCCCATTCATTTTAAAAATATCCATGGACTATCCGTTTTATGACCCATTTATAATCCAACTTCCAACTCATTTTCAAATTTAAATTAGTTTTATAAGGAAACTATGACTCATTCAATATCTTCCTGCATGATTTTCTCGTATATGTTACTCTTTTTTTCAAATCGATCAGTCATCAATTTCCTTTTTTTCTCGCTATTGCAGACCTAAGTAGTCATTTCTACTATTCTCTCAGATCTTTCTAGAAGCACACAAAATCATTAATTTCTGTCATCTTTTTTCTCCTTCTCTGCGTTTTTCTTTCTTTCAATCTGCAGTGGCTTTTCTTTTGTGTTCATGTGTGTGTAATATATTTTGTTACTAATGTCTATTTGTTTGAATTTACAGGATATGAAACACAGAATGATTTTACAATGATTTCGTTATGGAGACAATTTACAAGATTCAAATTCAACTACAAATATGATTAATTAGGCGTATATTACCTTGGATTCAAATGGATCTTTTATGTTTGTGTTGATTTTGTGGTTGTATGTTTATATATGTGTATGTGTATGTATAATTACAATATATTTGTTGCTTATGTTTATTTGTTTGAATTTGCATGATATGTACCAAAGAATCATAACAAAGCTGCTTCAGAAGTAAATTTTTGCATGTATGATTTTGGTCAACATCTTAATCAATCAAGTGTTAATGCATGAATACATCACTGATTTGTTATAGTTTATAGGATATGTATGCATCAATTATAGTTTATTAATTTTGTTTGATTTATGCAGAAAAAGTATCTATATATTCTTAAAGTGTAATGAGGAATTTACCCAATGGGTAAAAACATTTACCCATGGATCTTTTGTGACACTACGTTCCCATTCATTTTAAAAATATCCATGGACTATCCGTTTTATGACCCATTTATAATCCAACTTCCAACTCATTTTCAAATTTAAATTAGTTTTATAAGGAAACTATGACTCATTCAATATCTTCCTGCATGATTTTCTCGTATATGTTACTCTTTTTTTCAAATCGATCAGTCATCAATTTCCTTTTTTTCTCGCTATTGCAGACCTAAGTAGTCATTTCTACTATTCTCTCAGATCTTTCTAGAAGCACACAAAATCATTAATTTCTGTCATCTTTTTTCTCCTTCTCTGCGTTTTTCTTTCTTTCAATCTGCAGTGGCTTTTCTTTTGTGTTCATGTGTGTGTAATATATTTTGTTACTAATGTCTATTTGTTTGAATTTACAGGATATGAAACACAGAATGATTTTACAATGATTTCGTTATGGAGACAATTTACAAGATTCAAATTCAACTACAAATATGATTAATTAGGCGTATATTACCTTGGATTCAAATGGATCTTTTATGTTTGTGTTGATTTTGTGGTTGTATGTTTATATATGTGTATGTGTATATATAATTACAATATATTTGTTGCTTATGTTTATTTGTTTGAATTTGCAGGATATGTACCAAAGAATCATAACAAAGCTGCTTCAGAAGTAAATTTTTGCATGTATGATTTTGGTCAACATCTTAATCAATCAAGTGTTAATGCATGAATACATCACTGATTTGTTATAGTTTATAGGATATGTATGCATCAATTATAGTTTATTATTTTTGTTTGATTTATGCAGAAAAAGTATCTATATATTCTTAAAGTGTAATGAGGAATTTACCCAATGGGTAAAAACATTTACTCATGGATCTTTTGTGACACTACATTACCATTCATTTTAAAAATATCCATGGACTATCCGTTTTATGACCCATTTATAATCCAACTTCCAACTCATTTTCAAATTTAAATTAGTTTTATAAGGAAACTATGACTCATTCAATATCTTCCTGTTACTCATATCTGTTACTCTTTTTTTCAAATCGATCAGTCATCAATTGCCTTTTTTTCTCTCTATTGCTGACCTAAGTAGTCATTTTTAATATTCTCTCAGATCTTTCTAGAAGCACACAAAATCATTAATTTCTGTCATCTTTTTTTCTCCTTCTCTGCGTTTTTTTTTCTTTCAATCTGCAGTGGCTTTTCATTTGTGTTCATGTGTGTGTAATATATTTTGTTACTAATGTCTATTTGTTTGAATTTACAGGATATGAAACACAGAATGATTTTACAATGATTTTGTGATGGAGACAATTTACAAGATTCAAATTCAACTACAAATATGATTAATTAGGCATATATTACCTTGGATTCAAATGGATCTTTTATGTTTGTGTTGATTTTGTGGTTGTTTGTTTATATATGTGTATGTGTATGTATAATTACAATATATTTGTTGCTTACGTTTATTTGTTTGAATTTGCAGGATATGTACCAAAGAATCATAACAGAGTTGCTTCAGAAGTAAATTTTTGTATGTATGATTTTGGTCAACATCTTAATAAAGTGTTAATGCATAAATACATCAGTGATTTGTTATAGTTTACAGGATATGTATGCATCAATTATAGTTTATTAATTTTGTTTGATTTGTGCAGAAGAAGTATTGATGAAAGGTTTATACAGTTATGAAGTGTCACTGAGCAAACAAAATCATGTTTGTTTGGTAATAGGTTTATTTGGTTTTGAGGTACCACATATTTTAGTAAATGTATGATACTTCCATTCTCTTTTTGTAGATAGTACGAGATCATAAGATTATGATACGAATTATGTGCCGGAGTACCAAGATTCAGAGTTTGAACACAAATTTGGTTGGAAATTCTACTTAAGAAGGTGAAAAATTGTTTAGTGGTAAGTCATAACGTTTTTAGGAATTAAGAATATATTGATTATCATCGGAAGATCACCATTTTTGTATATGTTTAATTTTCATGTTTCACTAGCAATTTCTATATTTTATGTTTATTCTTGAATTTTTTTATGCAGATTAACCTCATGTTAGCAAAATTATGATAACTTTTTGTGAGAAATTTCTATTAACGTATTGTAATTTTTTTTGAAAATTAGATATCCATGTCTTCGTAATCATATATGTCAAAGTACCCCTATTTTTCTACATTGAAACAGTTTTTTCTTTCAAACTTGTGACATCTTGCTGATTTTTTTTCTGTTCAGATTGATATTTTGATACTAATCCTATAATTACTTTGTGTGAAAAATGTCCAGTCACGTCCTGTCAATTTCTTTAGAAACTAAACTTTTAGATATTTATAGTGGTGTATGGCAGGATACCTATATCATTCTAGAATAAAACAGTGCTATGTGCGAAATTCAGTCATTAACATCAAGAATTGCTTTCCCACACATTGACCTCCTGTTACTAAAATAGTGATAACTTCCTTTACAAATTGTGCATTCACGTAACGTCAATTTTTCTAGAAACTAGACTTCCATACCTTTGTAGTGGTATATGGCACAGCCAAACATACCTTAAATATACAAAAATCTGTAGAGATAAGTACAGTGAACAGTAACAAACGGTACTAGCACATGACATAAACAGTGTCACAAGTACAACTTTAACAGATAGCATTTATGAGAAGCAAGGCTGTTTATCAAAATAAATACCAAATCCAGCATAAAGTAAGCATGCAAATACACCCATATCTATGAAATAGTAATGCCATCAAATGCAAAGAAGGCTGGTGTGCAAAAGAGCACGTGAGAAGTGTATAAAATAACTCAATATATCATATCAATGTGCTGGAATTAATAAAGTAAGTGTATATTGAAACTACTTATGTATATATCACTGTACTAACACACATATACATATATGTATGTAAAAAAAATACACAGTTGGGCAAAAGAAAATTACATCAAATACAGTTAAGTATAGTGGCATGTGTGTGTGATCAAATCAAAAACTAACCAAATACTTACTATACTAACTGATAAGTAGAGGAAAATGACCAGTTAGTAAGAAAATACAGGAGATAAACCAAAATATCTAGTTAGATAAGCTAACCACACTGCCTAGCACAAAATACAAGGGGCGTGACCAATAACATATAAACAATTAAGCATAAATAAGGTTTCTAGAACCTTAGGTCAAGATATTTATCAATCCTAAGAAATGTTACACTTAATTCAAATAAATGTGTTATAATAATGTGTGTGACAGATGCATAATCCTCTAGTCTAGTGAAAATGGACCACAACCAAGTCATATAACACATACAGAACATATAATGTGATTACAAAAGCTAAGTGACACACTAGTTAGTATTCAGGACTAACTGGACTGCCATAGAACCAAGTGAGTGTGTGCATTCCTATTTAAAACCATAAAACCACTAAGTAAACACACTTAACACCAATTCTCTTCTCAGAATATCATCATAGAGAACTACTCACACACACATAATAAATCTAAGTAATATCTCAAGGACTAACCAATTACAAAATTCAAGCAACATCCTGAAAACAAATCCAACTTAGATTACCACTGTAAATACACCTTAAGATAATGTACTTGACAGAATCAAGACAAATCACTCAATATCCCAAAATAATAAGAACTGATAAGCAATTAAACTTCAAAATTTAATACAATATTGCTATCATCAATGTAGACTCAAAACTAATTCAATTAATCATATAATCAAACTAATTTCACAAAATATCATCTCGGATAATCATTTAATCAATTTGAAAATGCAATTAAATTAGGGTTTCGAAACTGTGTATCTTTATCATGGCGTTAATTCACATGATAATCCAAATTAAATAACACATACGCAAACACAAAGCAATTGCAGAGAAAAACACACAAAATTAATTCAAAATGTACCGAGTTGCTCCGAGTCACGAACGAGTTATCACAAAACCACACAGACAAACACAAAATTGATTAGAATGAGTATATATAAATCAATATAAGCACAAACATATGCCTATTTGCATTACTCATATATTCGAATCACACAATAACATTAATATTAGCACAAACATATGCACATTTGCGTGGAAAAAGGTTTATACATCATCAATCGATTAAAAAACAAGAGTAATCAAACTATTTCCACACAAACGAGCTAAATTTGAATTACTAATATATAAGAAATCATGAAGAACAATCGAATCAAATAGGTATTGATGCAATGGAAGGCTCAAGACTAATCCAACAAGATTTAATTAGCAAAAACGATCGATTTTTCAAGAAATTATTGTCGAACTAACACTATACCATATATGACCTATTGCAAGCCCAAACTACATTTCTGTTGCATGAAGTGTTGCTATATACTCCAAAGTTGCTATTGTATTGCAACAATTCTGGAAAGTGTTATATAAAATGTGAAAGTGTTGCAAACGGAAGGAACATTTTGATATTTCTAGAACAATTGCAATACTTTTAGAAAAGTGTTATAATACATATTACGCTTTTGGTCAAATTAACTCAAATATGTAGGCGGGAATTTAAGATTTTCGGTGAGCGGGATAAAATTGGCACCAAATTATTTCGGCACCAGAATTTTAATTACATTAAAATAACATTTTATTTTACAAAGCACAAACTCATCTCTCTCCCTCTCTCTCGACCTCATTTCTCTGTGGCTCACCTCTCTCTCATCTCTCTCACCCATCTTTCTGCCACTCACCTCTCTCTCAATCATCTCTCTCACTCATCTCACACCCATATCTCTCACTCATCTCTCTCCCACATCACTCACATGTATCTCAAATCCCTAAAATCACAAAACCCCAAAAGTGATTTGAGCAAAAATAAGTGTAAAGATTCAATAAAAGTTTCAATTAGAGGCAAAATACTCATCTCTTTTTATTATATGTGATTATATATGTATATATGTATATATATGAAACTTTTTTTTATTATATGTTGGATTATATGTGTTCATAATTTTTGTTCGATTAATATATGGTATTAGGTGTTACATTAATCTAAACCCCATTTACATTCGTATCCTGCTTTTCTTTCTCTCCATCCCCAAATTCCAATCTCCAGGTAAAACTTACCACTTTGTTCACCTGTTCACGGAATTATCTACTTTATTACTTTTCTCCACTTTTTATGTTCTATTTATGTCACAGATGCTTCTTTCTGGTCTAGATACTGCATTTCGGACTAAATTAGAGCTTGTGAGGGCATGTCCATCTTTATTGCAACTTGGTTTTGTTTGTAAGAGGATTATCTTTCCCCCTGCAAAATTTTTCCAATGAAAAAAATCAAAGAAACGGTAAGGTTCTTGTGATAATTAATTTTTTCATTAATATTTATTTTTGAAATTGATTCTTGTTACTATATTATTAAACAATTAGCTAGTTACTATTTTTATATTATTAAATTATTTTTTAATTATAATCAGAGATTTTAGTAAGGACAAATAGAAAAGGGACATGATTAATTAAGATTTTCATTACTAAAGATTTAAAAAGCAATTTAGACATTTTCTAACTGTGCCATCTCACCTCGTTGTCTTCTACTTAATATAATATCACCTCCCTCGTCTTATCTATAATATTTTTCAAAATTTTAAGCATCGACTTAAATAGAAAATTCATGCGAATAGTAAGATAATAAATTTAGTGTTAGTATTAGTGCTCTAGAGACAATACTTTTATGTTTTAAAGAAAACATTTTATTATTATAAATTATATTTTATTGATTTTTATTATTCGTTTATTATGTCTTTATTTACTGCGTTATAAATGTTAGCATAATAAATGTCCTTGGAATTATGATACGTATTCGATATCTTTAAGTATGTGACTTCAAAATGAGATTATATGAATAGTATCTTTATTCCTAAATATCCCTAGTCGAGTGTTATTATTTAAGGACAATAATAATGCACAGAGACTAGTATGTTTGTTGACTGATGACCACATCTCATTGGTCATAGGTATGGTGATACTAAAGTCAAAACATAGGTGCATGTAAGAGTACATGACACTGGATTGACCCGCCGTGAGATTACACATGTTAATAGTGTCATAAGTAATTCTCACTGTGATAATGGTGTAATGATCCTTAGACCTGAAATCATTATATTTTTATACGAGAATTAATATACTTTGATTACATTAAAAGTTACCTTTGATCGGGTGATGATAAAAGTGGACATTGGGTATATTATGAATCGTGTGAGAAATATGAATGATCTAGATGGGATTTAACCCTCCTAATTTTAGGAGCGATATTATTGGCCTCTTGTTTGAGTGAGACTAAGAAATGCACGGCCGTGCTCAAATGTTGATTTGATTTATTAGTCTACTCATCGATCAAGAAAACTAAGATTAAATTATGAAGAGGATGACACATTACATGCCTCGAGTTTAATCTATAATATTAAGGTTAAAGGGATTATATTACATAGAACATTATTCACGAAAGGCTTAATCGAATCACCGATTTAATTATTATTACTTGGGTGGCAATGATGTATTACTAGATGCTGCTCATTGTTTACAATTTTAATTAGTTATTAAAATTGTTACCAACGTAATAATAACCTACAGGGTCACACACAAAGAACGCTTGAAGGAGAAATAATTTAAATTATGAATTTAAATAAGTAATTTATTCTATTTATAATATTAATTAAGTATGACTTGATTAATTATTTAAATAAAAAATGGAATTACTTAAACTAATTCTAAAATTGGTTATTAATTAATTAAGTGCGACTTAATTAAATAATAAATTAGAATTTCGGATTAGTATTTTATTATAATTGGATTATAATTAGAAAACTTATTTTCCTCTCTATATAAACTCTCAAAGAGGGCTGATTTTAAGGTGGAAAAACGTTTTTATTAAAACCCTAGCCGCTTACGAGAGCAAGAAAAGAGAGAGAGAGAGAGAAAGA
Organism: Heracleum sosnowskyi; assembly: GCA_030848705.1. Classification (NCBI taxonomy): domain Eukaryota; kingdom Viridiplantae; phylum Streptophyta; class Magnoliopsida; order Apiales; family Apiaceae; genus Heracleum; species Heracleum sosnowskyi. The sequence continues at coordinate 59,434,967 of CM061240.1, read as the reverse complement.
AGCAGTTTTCGGGTGCTAGTACACATCAATCTTTCAAAAAAAGCGTTCGTGTGGATACCGTAGAGCGTAGATCGCGAGAGCGGGATACGTGGTGATTGAATAAACTTTGGATATCCATTAATCTTACATTAATGAACTGCTAAAGCTTCATAAGGTATTTGTTCTTAATCTCCGAATTAAATCTTTTGTTTTCGCATGGATCCTGCGGAGGTGTTTTGAATTTTGATTTATTTTTACGTTTTCCGTTGCGTTTATGTGCTCGAAACCCTTCAATGGTATCAGAGCTACTTGCGAAAACGTTTTAATTCGGTTGTGTGTTTAACAGTTTTCGATATATATGCATGTTTGCGATCTACCATGTTTTGTGTTGATTTATATATATGTATGTATATGTTTTTGAATATATGATATTCATGAGGATTGGATAATCATGAGATTATTGTGTATATTGCTGTATGTATATGATACATGTTATATCGAAATATGAGAATCGTATTCGATACGATTTCTGAATACGTTGCGCAGATTTGGTGAAATTTGCATACTGTGTCATATTTTTGCCGAAAATACCTTTTCAGAAAGGGAAATGGGCGTATGAACAAAACTGACATAGTCACTCGTTCATTGTTAAGGCGTTTAACGTCGTTTACTGTCTGTAAACAGTGATTTAATGTTTTCAGAATTCTGATTTTGATTTTCTGATTTACACTTTATTTGATTTCTATGATTGGATCATGAGAAATATGATATGGTATGATATGTTGATGCAATATGAGATGTTCTTAATTGTTATATGAGCGTGGTGATTGGTTATGGCCTAAAGACCCATAGGATAATGGTTTTGTTTTATGGTTTGGTTTCTAAATACGACTTGCATGTCGTTATTCCTTGTAATGTTTAAATCTCGAATGTAACTCGAGTTCTACTTGTAAGTTCAGTAGGATAGGTTGTTTTATTTATGTAATGTATATGAAGACATCCAAGATGGAGAACCAAAGAAGCATTACAAGGAGGCAAGTAAGGAGACAGGTTAAAGCTTGAAGACTTGTAACATTGTATTGTATTTTGATACCACCATAGATTGACCTTGATCTTTCCATTAGCTTGGAAAGATCACTTAGGTTGGGCCATAACCAAACACGTTTACTTTACGCACTTTACATATATGATGCATGTGATGTAGATATGTATGCGTAGATAATGATGCATGCTTTAATTAGATTAAACATGTATGGATTATATACGTCACCCATGCCATGTTTGCTAAACAAGATATAATCTGTAACGATTCAAGATTTTAAAATTGAACAAAAACGAACATGAGATTCCTGTGTTTATGAAACACGGAAATAAGTATGAATTTCAAATTTTGATATGGGGAGATTTTGACAAAAATACAAGCAGCGCTTGTAAGAAAGGCGGGTTTTAAGTGAGACCACTGTGACTCCTCCGACGGACTGGAAATCAAACCATTGATGAATTTTGATTTGAAGTACTTAGTTCAAGGAAAAATTGGGAATCTCTTGATGATGGGATCATGGTCGTTTTAATAATAACAAATCCCTAAAGTTAAAATATTAAGTCAATTAGATGCCTTCCAATGGGCAACACTCGTCAAGACCTAGATCGAGAAAGAGTGGGTTCGCCAAAGCGAAGCACTCAAATCTATCGTGGTAAGACGCGATGAAGTAAATGTGATACTTAACTGTTAGACCATTGGGTTAGACTTAACTAAGTTACCACAATAGGATTGTGAACTTAGAGGCATGGAGTTTGGTATGATTTATTGGATAAATGGGAACAAATGTTGTTCTACCAAACTTTCCAAGAGTTATATATGATATAATTGACAAGAGTTGTCTACCTAAATAAATCATGTTTTGGGAGTAAAGCCAAAGCTGACCTTAAGCATGACGAAATATGGATCTTGGCTCACTAGAAGGATTTAGAGTAATGCCTTCCGAATTAATAGTTAGGGCTATTTATTTGATAAAAATAGTGGGAGGTATATAATGATATACCATAATCACTTAAACATAATAATTAATAAATTTGCAACCTAGATTAATTTTATGCACTTTAATATTGTAGTTATCAAATGACAAATAACACAAACAACTTCTCTATGCGATCAGTCCTTGAGAAGGACAAGATGACAGGAACAAATTTCCTCGACTGATATAAGAGCTTGAGGATCGTCCTCAGGCACCACGATGTTAGTCAAATTCTTCCCTTACCTTTTAGCTGAGAATGTAACATGTGCCGAACATAATGCTTATTGGAAGCAAGTTGATGATTCGACTACTGATGTTTCATGTCTCATGCTTGCAACTATGAGTGTTGAGCTTAATAAACAATATGAGCATATGGATTCTTATGAGATATTTGAGCACCTTAAAAGATGTTTGAGGAAAAGGCTCGTCAAAAGGGATTTGACAATAGCAAGACACCATACATATAAGTAGGGAACGTGAGATTCGGTTGGACCAGATGTTCTAAAGATGATAGGGTATAATGAGTACCTTGATTATTATTTTTGGGTTTCAAGATTGGTCTAGAGACTCGGAATGATTTGATCATACAAATCTTTGAACAATAACTATTCTCAATTAGTTAGTGAACAACGAAATAAATGAGATAGACATAGCACCCACTAAGTTGTGAAGCACGTTGAGAACTGCTGTAAGCAACATGATAAATGCATGGACTACTCCCATAATGATGGTGAATGTAGGAATGTTTTGGGAAAGGAAAATGGAATGGAAAGAAGAAGAAGATTTGATCTAATTCTATATCCATATTAAACTCCAATCCCAAAGAGGTTTTGTCGCCTAAAGGAGGTGTTGCTAATTAAAGAAGACGATTGTCGCTTCTGTGGAAAACCGAAAGACTAGAAGTTAAACTGTCATGCTTATTTGGAAGATCTAAGAAGAAGACCGGTGAGGGTCAAGCTTCAGGTTTCGGGTTATAATTGGAGCAAAAGTTGTTGCTCTAGTTTAAGTAACTCTTTACTTAATTTTGCCTATAAGGCTAAGTTTAGAACTTGATAATTGTAACTACGTGCCTCTAAGAGTAGAGACATTATATTGGTTTCTTGTATGGACAAGAAAGGTTTTTCATTTTAATTGGATATATAACAATTGTTGTTTATTACATTTCAATGAAAAGGTTAATAATGTTGCACAATTAGTTAACAATTTATATGTTCTAAAATGACTCAAATCAAACATTACCTTTGGCACTGTAATTAAGGCCATATTATAAGAAATGCATTTCCAATTTACATACTGATGGATGATTGGATAAGTTTGATTATGAATCATAGGAAGAATGCGAATCTTGGTTTATTTGGTAAAAAGACAAAAAGCCCCTTTTACTAGAAATGGTGAAAGGGTCATCGAACGATTATGACTTATACATGGTGATGTATGTGGTCATATACGTACGATGGCAGAAGGTAGGTTTTACTACTTTATAGCGGTTACTGATGATTTCAGTAGATACGAATATGGGTATCTTTTGAAGAACAAATTCGAATCTTTTGAAAAGTTCAAAGAATATTAAGCTGAAGTAGAAAAGGTTCAAAGAAAGGGGTTTCTAAGAACTAAAATCACACTTTGTTGGACATAGTGCGATGGATGATGAGTCAAGAGGATCTTCCAATAAGTTTCTGGGGTTATACCCTAGAGACATGTGCATATACACTAAACCGTGTTCCTACTAAAATGGTTCAGGAAACACTATATAAGATATGGACTGAGAAAAGTCATAGCATGTCATTTATGAAAATTAGGGGATGCCAAGCGTTTGTGAAACGTTTAACCTCTGACAAGCTAGGACCAAAATCAGATAAATGTAATTTTGTGGGATACCAAATTAAAACAAAATGGGTATTACTTCTTTAATCCTCCAGAGAACAAAGTGTTTGTTGCTCGGACTGTTGTATTTCTTGAGAGAGAATTTCTTTCTAAAAGAAATAGTGGGAGGAAAATAGATCTCGATGAGGATCGAGAACCACGAGATAACATTGAACCAAAGTTGGAACAAGAGCAGAATGTACAAGAAAATGTTAATGACAATACTGCTCAAGAAACACAGGTTGTTCGTAGGTCTGGTAGGATTCACCATGAGTCCGAGAGATATTATGAATTTCTCTTGACTCGGGATGGTGATGTAATGCTTGTGAATAATGATAATGAGCCTCTTACCCACCAAGACGCTATGAAAATTCCAAGATCTAAAAGTTGGCATGAGGCCATGAAATCTAAGATGGATTCCATGTATGAAAAACCAAGTATGGACTTTGGTTGATCCACCTAAAGGGGTAAAACCTATAAGGTGAAAATGCGTTTTTAAGAAGAAAACTGACATGGATAGTAATGTACAGGCCTATAAGGCACGACTGGTGGCAAAAGGTTTCAAGTAAATTCATGGTATTGACTATGATGAAACTTTCTCACCAGTGGCAATGGTCAAGTCCATCAAGATTTTGCTTGCTTACTATGACTACGAAATCTGGCAAATGGATGTCAATACTACTTTCTTAAATGAGAGCGTAGAAGAGGTTGTGTACATGACACAACCTGAAGGTTTTGTAGATCCAAGTTCTGCTAGAATGGTTTATAAGATAATTCGATCCATTTATGGATTAAAGTAAGCCTCGAGGAGATGGAATATACGTTTTGATGAAACAGTCAAATAGTTTGGCTCTATTCAAAATGAAGATGAACCGTGTGTTTACAAGAAGGTTAGTGGGAGCCATGTGGCATTCCTAGTATCATATGTAGATGATATATTACAAATAAGGAATGACATTCTTCCTCAACAGACTGTTAAGACTTGGTAGAGAAATAGTTTCTTGATGAAAGACTTAGGAGATGTGTCCTATATCTTAGGGATCAGGATCTATAGAGATAGATCACGAAGATTTTTCGGCTTAAGTCAGAGTACATACATTGACAATGTATTGCACCAATTAGGGATGTAAAGAGGCTAAAAGGGAAATGTTCCCATGTCTATGAGATAGTGATCTCAAAATAAATGGTCTAAAATCATTGGATGATATGGACCACATTAGTATAGTTCTATATGCTTCGGAAATTGGTTTCATAATGTATTTGATGATATGTACTCGTCATGTTGTCTCGTATGCTTTAAGCATGACGAGCAGGTACCAGTCTAATCCAAGTGATGGTCACTTGATTGGAATCAAGAATATTCTTAAGTGCCTAAAGAGGACTAAAGACTCATTCTTGGTATATGGAGGAGATGGGAAGCTGGATGTAAAGTGTTACATGGATGCTAGTTCCTAGAAAGACATGACTGTTTTGTGTCTTAGTCTGGATTTGTGTTTTGTCTAAATAGATGTGTTGTAAGCTAGAATAGTTCACATCAAGAACTGTAAATGATTCTATAATCGAGGCTTAGTATATTGATACTAGCGAAGTAGCCAAAAAGGGATGTTTTGGGAATTTACTAAGGCGATATCACCTTATTAATAAGATTAATGATCAAGGAGATATACTTATATATAAAGTGCATACTATTGATAATATTGCAGAACCACTGACTAAGGCTTTGTCGCAGCAAAAGCATGTAAGTCACACTAGTTCCAAATGTATTGGATACATGGGATATTGGCTCTAGTGCAAGTGGGAGATTGTTAGTATTAGTGCTCTAGAGATAATACTTTTATGTTTTAAAGAAAACATTTTATTATTATAAATTATGTTTTATTGATTTTTATTATTAGTTTATCATGTCTTTATTTACTGCGTTATAAATGTTAGCATAATAAATGTCCTTGGAATTATGATACGTATTCGATATCTTTAAGTATGTGACTTCAAAATGAGATTATATGAATAGTATCTTTATTCCTAAATATCCCTAGTCGAGTGTTATTATTTAAGGACAATAATAATGCACAGAGACTAGTATGTTTGTTGACTGATGACCACATCTCATTGGTCATAGGTATGGTGATACTAAAGTCAAAACATAGGTGCATGTAAGAGTACATGACACTGGATTGACCCGCCGTGAGATTACACATGTTAATAGTGTCATAAGTAATTCTCACTGTGATAATGGTGTAATGATCCTTAGACCTGAAATCATTATATTTTTATACGAGAATTAATATACTTTGATTACATTAAAAGTTACCTTTGACCGGGTGATGATAAAAGTGGACATTGGGTATATTATGAATCGTGTGAGAAATATGAATGATCTAGATGAGATTTAACCCTCCTAATTTTAGGAGCGATATTATTGGCCTCTTGTTTGAGTGAGACTAAGAAATGCACGGCCGTGCTCAAATGTTGATTTGATTTATTAGTCTACTCATCGATCAAGAAAACTAAGATTAAATTATGAAGAGGATGACACATTACATGCCTCGAGTTTAATCTATAATATTAAGGTTAAAGGGATTATATTACATAGAACATTATTCACGAAAGGCTTAATCGAATCACCGATTTAATTATTATTACTTGGGTGGCAATGATGTATTACTAGATGCCGCTCATTGTTTACAATTTTAATTAGTTATTAAAATTGTTACCAACGTAATAATAACCTACAGGGTCACACACAAAGAACGCTTGAAGGAGAAATAATTTAAATTATGAATTTAAATTTAAATAAGTAATTTATTCTATTTATAATATTAATTAAGTATGACTTGATTAATTATTTAAATAGAAAATGGAATTACTTAAACTAATTCTGAAATTGGTTATTAATTAATTAAGTGCGACTTAATTAAATAATAAATTAGAATTTCGGATTAGTATTTTATTATAATTGGATTATAATTAGAAAACTTATTTTCCTCTCTATATAAACTCTAAAAGAGGGCTGATTTTAAGGTGGAAAAACGTTTTTATTAAAACCCTAGCCGCTTACGAGAGCAAGAAAAGAGAGAGAGAGAAAGAAGCAATTTTCGGGTGCTAGTACACATCAATCCTTCAAGAAAAGCGTTCGTGTGGATACCGTAGAGCGTAGATCGCGAGAGCGGGATACGTGGTGATTGAACAAGCTTTGGATATCCATTAATCTTCCATTAATGAACTGCTAAAGCTTCATAAGGTATTTGTTCTTAATCTCCGAATTAAATCTTTTGTTTTCGCATGGATCCTGCGGAGGGGTTTCGAATTTTGATTTATTTTTACGTTTTCCGTTGCGTTTATGTGCTCGAAACCCTTCAATGGTATCAGAGCTACTTGCGAAAACGTTTTAATTCGGTTGTGTGTTTAACAGTTTTCGATATATATGCATGTTTGCGATCTACCATGTTTTGTGTTGATTTATATATATGTATGTATATGTTTTTGAATATATGATATTCATGAGGATTGGATAATCATGAGATTATTGTGTATATTGTTGTATGTATATGATACATGTTATATCGAAATATGAGAATCGTATTCGATACGATTTCTGAATACGTTGCGCAGATTTGGTGAAATTTGCATACTGTGTCATATTTTTGCCGAAAATACCTTTTCAGAAAGGGAAACGGGCGTATGAACAAAACTGACATAGTCACTCGTTCATTGTTAAGGCGTTTAACGTCGTTTACTGTCTGTAAACAGTGATTTAATGTTTTCAGAATTCTGATTTTGATTTTCTTATTTACACTTTATTTGATTTCTATGATTGGATCATGAGAAATATGATATGGTATGATATGTTGATGCAATATGAGATGTTCTTAATTGTTATATGAGCGTGGTGATTGGTTATGGCCTAAAGACCCATAGGATAATGGTTTTGTTTTATGGTTTGGTTTCTAAATACGACTTGCATGTCGTTATTCCTTGTAATGTTTAAATCTCGAATGTAACTCGAGTTCTACTTGTAAGTTCAGTAGGATAGGTTGTTTTATTTATGTAATGTATATGAAGACATCCAAGATGGAGAACCAAAGAAGCATTACAAGGAGGCAAGCAAGGAGACAGGTTAAAGCTTGAAGACTTGTAACATTGTATTGTATTTTGATACCACCATAGATTGACCTTGATCTTTCCATTAGCTTGGAAAGATCACTTAGGTTGGGCCATAACCAAACACGTTTACTTTACGCACTTTACATATATGATGCATGTGATGTAGATATGTATGCGTAGATAATGATGCATGCTTTAATTAGATTAAACATGTATGGATTATATACGTCACCCATGCCATGTTTGCTAAACAAGATAAAATCTGTAACGATTCAAGATTTTAAAATTGAACAAAAACGAACATGAGATTCCTGTGTTTATGAAACACGGAAATAAGTATGAATTTCAAATTTTGATATGGGGAGATTTTGACAAAAATACAAGCAGCGCTTGTAAGAAAGGCGGGTTTTAAGTGAGACCACTGTGACTCCTCCGACGGACTGGAAATCAAACCATTGAAGAATTTTGATTTGAAGTACTTAGTTCAAGGAAAAATTGGGAATCTCTTGATGATGGGATCATGGTCGTTTTAATAATTAGAAAACTTATTTTCCTCTCTATATAAACTCTCAAAGAGGGCTGATTTTAAGATGGAAAAACGTTTTTATTAAAACCCTAGCCGCTTACGAGAGCAAGAAAAGAGAGAGAGAGAGAGAGAAAGAAGCAGTTTTCGGGTGCTAGTACACATGAATCCTTCAAGAAAAGCGTTCGTGTGGATACCGTAGAGCGTAGATCGCGAGAGCGGGATACATGGTGATTGAACAAGCTTTGGATATCCATTAATCTTCCATTAATGAACTGCTAAAGCTTCATAAGGTATTTGTTCTTAATCTCCGAATTAAATCTTTTGTTTTCGCATGGATCCTGCGGAGGGGTTTCGAATTTTGATTTATTTTTACGTTTTCCGTTGCGTTTATGTGCTCGAAACCCTTCATTTAGTTTCCTATGTTAATATGTATATTCATAAATAAAAAATTTAGGAGAATTTTAAAATTGTATATTAAGTTTTCTTCATCAGTAAAGATTTTAAAGGCCAGAATATTAAAATTGTATATTTAGTTTTCTCTATTAGTAAAAATTTAAAATACAATCGAGATATTTTCTAATCAAAAATTTAGGAGAATATAAAATTTGGTTATTTATTTTCTTCCATTTGTAAAGATGTTAAAGGCAATAATATTATAATTGTATATTTGGTTTTCTCCATCAGTAAATACTTAAAATGCAATTGAGATATTTTCTAATAAAAAAATTATGAGAATATTAAAATTATATTTATTTTCCTTCATTACTAAATATTTTAAAGACAAGATTATCAATATTGTATATTAAGTTTCCTTCATTAGTAAACATTTTAGAGGCAATTGCGATATTTTTGAATTTTTAATATTAATAATTCAAAATTTTGAGAAAATTAGAAAAATAGATCGAAGCGATTTGACAGCCGCAACCTCTTATATTTAGTTTCATCCATCACTAAAGATCTTAAAGGCAAGATTATCAATATTGTATATTTAGTTTTCTCCATTAATAAACATTTTAGAGGCAATTGAGATATTTTCAAATTTTTAATATTAATAATTCAAAATTTTGAGAAAATTAGAAAAATAGATAGAAGCGATTTGAGAACCGCCACTTCACCGCCCTGTCTTCTCATTTATATAAGTACTAGTCGACTAAGCCGCGCTTTGCAGCGGCCCTATAATATTTTTGTAAAATTTTAAATACTAACTACTTAAGAATATATATATATATATATATATATATATAGTGAACACAATATTTTACAAAGTAACATACTTAAACAATAAAATAAACTACTGACATATTTTTATACAGATTTTGTATTATATTTTCTTGAGCCAACATCCGTTACACTAAATACATATAAAAATACTAAAAATATGTAGTAATATAAATTTTAGTATTAACCACCACTTCAAATTTCAACCGTTCGTATTATCACAAAAATTACAAATTTTTTAAATATCTATAGGCTTTATATGCCGATTTTGTGTCATGTTTTTTGAGCCGACGCCCATTGCATAAGTACATGTAAATTAAAAAATACTAAAAATATGCAATAATAAAATTTAGGTATTAACCACCGGTTCAAACTTCAACTATTAGTATCATAAAAAAAATTACAAATTTCTTAAATATCCCTAGATTTTATATGCCGATTTTATGTCATACTTTCTTGAGCCGACGCCCATTGCACTAAATACATATGAACTAAAAATACTAAAATAATCAATTATAAAATTTTAATTATTAACCACGCTTCAAACTTAAACTATTTGTATTATCACAAAAATTACAAATTTCTTAAATATTCTTAGACGTTATAATAAAACTTTTTAGTGCGAACATGTGCATCATTATAATATAAAAGGTTCATCATGAAAACATAATCGATTTCTATATAATCATTGTCTTTTCTGTGAATTTGAATGTAAGTAAGGGATTTCAATTTTAGTTTAGTTAAGAAAAAAACTAAACATTTGTTTAATTGAATTCTGAACCTGATTGAATTTTATATATTACAATAGGTCTGTTATGGAATAAAAGTAGGGTATAATTAATGCTAGAATTTTTGAGCTTCAAGCTTTAATGGCTGCTCTTGTTGTTGGGGACTAACTCGGTCCTAACAAGATGTCTACGTATCTCTGGTGTTTAGAGAATCAAGCCAATAAAACGTAGTTCTTGGTGTTGCTCTTGGGGCTATGGCAGCAGGGGCACACCAAGGACGTAGTAACTTGTATGTCCTTATTCGAGGATGAAGTCTAAAACGTAGTTTTGAGATGAGGGGTCAGACCCTTTATATAGGCGTTTAGAAGCCTAGTGGATAAGTATTGATTTCCTTGAAGGATAAATCTTATCCTTGACGGTGGATAAGTATTATCACTTTCTTGAACGATAAATCTTATCCTTGACGGTTGATCAATATTATCACTTCCTTGAAAGATAAGTCTTATCCTTGACGGTGGATACGGATTAATTCTAGATCCTTCCTTGTAGGAGTTGTTTCCATATCACAACGGACTTGTATTAGAACAAGCCTGTATTAGACGTCTCCTAATATAGGTTGTACTTCTAGCCCAAATATTAATTACGAAATTAATATTTAATTAGAGTTTCGGGCCTTATTAATGGGCCTTATTTATGAACCATCTAGGTTTAATTAATGCAATATTAATTATGTCTTTAGGGTTATTTTTAACCCATATCAAGGTCTAACGTCCGACTTGTGCTAAACCCCATCAAGACATATATACCTAACATATTCATAAACTCAAAAAAGAAAGAACTGATTAATAATAGTTTGTGTATGTTCAGTGTTTTGCTGCTAAATATGCACATATGTAACCTATAACCTGCAAAACCTCATGTTACAGATGTCATAAAGAAGAAAATAAATTAAAATATACAAATATTTATCATTAATATGCAATATTATTAATGCACACGAATTATCATAAAATTCTAAAATTTGTGGCACAAGTAGAATTAATCAGTATGCCATTCTTTTATAGGCAATTTAAGATATAGTATAAAGATTTAATAAAGATTAAATTCTAAATAGGATTATAATTTTAAATATTTAATAAAGATTAAATCCTAAATAGGATTGTAGTATAACGTTAAAATAAAGATTAAATTCTAAAAATGATTGATATATATATATATATATATATATATATTTTCTTCTCTATAAATTCGGAGCTAAGTAAAATAATTTAATTTTATTGAATTAAAATAGAGAAACTCTAGAAAAATATATTAAACGTAAATAGGATTTAATTTAGTTCAGATAAAAAGTTAATTTTGTTTAATTAAATTTTAAATAGCATTGACTTTTATATATTTATTGTCTTCTCCAAAATTCGAATTGAATTAAAATAGTGAAACTTAAGAAAAATAAATTAAAACTTAAGTAGGATTTAAGTTAGTTGAGAAAAAGGTAATATTTGTTTAATTAAATTTTAAATAAGATTGACTTTTATATATTTATTGTTTTCCCTAAAAATTTGAGTGTAAATAAGGAATGTCTTCCCTAAAAATTCGAATGTAAATAACTAAATTAAATTTTATTGAATTGAAATTGAGGAGCTCTAGAAAAATAATTAAATATTTTCTTAATTTAGTTGAGAAAAGAAGTTAATTTTTGTTTAGTTAAATTTTAAATAGGATTGACTTTTATATATTTATTGTCTCCCCTTAAAATTTGAATTGAATTAAAATAGTGAAACTCTAGAAAAATAGATTTAAACTTAAATAAGATTTAAGTTAGTTGATAAAAAAAAAGGTAACATTTTTTAATTAAATTTTAAATAGGATTGATTGTTATAAATTTATTGTTTTACCTAAAAAATTGAGTGTAAATAAAGGAATGTCTTCTTTAATAATTTGAATTTAAATAATGAAATTTAATTTTATTGAATTAAAATTTGAGAAGTTCTAGAAAAATATATAAATATTTTCCAGAGAGAGTTCCGGGGGGTTTTTCTTTATATATATAAAGATACTGATTTCCTCTAAAAAAATATAGAACCTAATAATTTTCTAACCAAATTAATAGAATCACAAAGTGATAATTATTTCAAACTCGTACATAACAAAATTTTTGTATACAAACAAACGTACATAAAAGTGAACATGAAAATAATCACAAAATCCTAACCAAATATAATAATAATAATAATAATAATAATAATAATAATAATAATAATAATAACTATAAAGGAAATTGGTGTTGTAAATATTAAATAACAAAGGAAATATAGCAGGAAAAAGATTAGTAATATGTTTTTAACTTTTGATGTTTTTGACCCCCGCAATTTCAAACATATCATCATATATTATCTGCTGGACAAAATTATACACAATCTCAAATTAAGATAGCACGCGAAATTTGAGAATATTACTACCTTAACGTCGGAAGAAATTAGGTGGAACTCCGTTCGTACTCGCGCAATTTCCAGTTTGTTTCCTTCTCTTCCATTCTCTTAATCCTGCATGTAATAAAAACTCACATGATTCAGTTTAGTCTTGTAATAAAAACACATCAATAACAAATATAATCAGGCATCAGCGGTTCACATAATAAACTAAAAAGTTGCAAAACTAATCTAATCTATAATGACATACGATAAACAATGAAAATTAGAGACTCTATGATTGATAAAATTTTGTAGTGTATATATAGTGAAAGCAAGATCTGAATAAGATGATAAAAGAGGAAGTTGAAATATTTTAGAAAAATAGATAAATATGCTTGTGACGATTTTCAAATACTACCTAAATATAATATATCTACTTTCCTTTTTCGTGAAGATAGTCAAAACAAAAATAGGAAAATGGTTATGCTTATCTTTTATACAATGGTTTATACTTACCTTTTATACGATAGTTTATTTTATACAACTTAAAAAATATTTTGACTTTATTTTCTAAAAAATCGGACTTAAAGAAGAAATTTTTATAAATTAGAGGGTACACTTACCTTTTATACAATGATTTATTTTATACAACTTAAAAAAGTTTTTGACTTTCTTTTCTAAAAAATAGGACTTACAGAAGGAAGTTTAATTTCAACTATTTAAAATTGAGGAGTTCTAGAAAATTAGAAAAATATGAATCGAGTGATTTTAGAGCTCCTGGGGGTTTTCCTTTATATCTATACAATATTATTAAAGCCGAAACATTGAAAGTTTTGGTTTTCGGTTTTCGGTTAGTTTTTGGTTTTAGGTACTTTTTCTAATTAATAAATTAATAATATAATCAAAATTTGGGAAAGTTTTTATTCTACATTAATATTTCACTATATTTTACTACATAAAAATCAAATAATATTGAATCTAATAAAAAAAATGGAAATGTGGGATCTAATTTGTTTAAATTTAGGATACACTGCTACAAATATACTTCTTTCTTTTTTAGGATAACGAAAGCTACTACAAATCAAATCTTTTATGGAATTGTATTATTTTCAAGTTACCAAAATAGTAACTAGATGATTGGCTTTTATAATTAAAATATTTTTTTTCTAACAAAATCTACTCCTTTTCCAAAAATATCATTACAATTATCTTTAAATTAAAACATATTACCTTTTATATTTGTTATTACTAAAATCTATGTTTTTCAAAAATATGAGGTGCAATCCTTACTTATTTATTTTAAAACCTATTTTAATACTCTATTTAATAAATAATAAAATAATATAAAAATAGTAAATAACTGATTGCTTTTTATAATTAAAAAAAATTCTAACAAAATCTACTCCTTTTCCAAAAATATCATGACAATTACCTTTAAATTAAAACATAATATCTTTTATATTTGTTATCACTAAAATCTCTATTTTCCAAAAATATGAGGTGCACTCCTTACTTATTTATTTTAAAATCTATTTTAATACTCTATTTAATAAATAATAAAATAATATAAAAATATTAACTACCTGATTGCCTTTTATAATTAAAACATTTTTTTTCTAACAAATTCTATTTCTTTTTCAAAAATATCACGGACAGTTATATTTAAATTAAAATATATTACCTTTTATATTTGTTATCACTAAAATCTCTCTTTTTCAAAAATATCAAGTGCAACCCTTACTTATATATTTTAAAACTTATTTTAATACTTTTAATTATTTAAAAAAACTTACCTATTTTAACAAGTGAACATATTTTTTTAACAAATACAATTAATATAATTAACACACATCTAAAAATATTATAGGTAGTTACTTTTTTTTAATTAAAACATGTTAGCTTTCCTATTTGTTCTTATTAAAAAAACTTACTTATTTTAACATGTCAACTTATTTTTTTAATAAATACAAGTAATATAATTAAAACACTTCTAAAAATATCACGGACAATTACTTTTTTTTTAATTAAAACATGTTAGATTTTCTATATCCTTAATATTAATATTATTTTATTATAAAATAATATTAATAATACTTCATTTATCTTAATCAGTCCCATATGTATTTTTTTAATATTTTTTTACGTTACAATTAATATTTAAGTTTCTCATTTTATAATTTATCATATTAATTTTTATTTTTATTTTAATATTTTCCGTTCACATTAAATTTTTTAGTTTATTATTTTTTAAGCCCCGTGCCTTGCACGGGTTATACACATAATATTTTAATATTATGTGTTGAAATATATATCTATACTATATTATTAAAGCCGAAACATTGAAAGTTTTGGTTTTCGGTTAGTTTTTGGTTTTCGGTACTTTTTCTAATTAATAAATTAATAATATAATCAAAATTCGGG
Source organism: Heracleum sosnowskyi (assembly GCA_030848705.1). Classification (NCBI taxonomy): domain Eukaryota; kingdom Viridiplantae; phylum Streptophyta; class Magnoliopsida; order Apiales; family Apiaceae; genus Heracleum; species Heracleum sosnowskyi. Next base: position 59,419,702 of record CM061240.1, on the reverse strand, counting down.
AAAGTTTTATTCTACATTAATATTTCACTATATCTTACTACATAAAAATCAAATAATATTGAAATCTAATCATAAAAATGGAAATGTGTGATCTAATTTGTTTAAATTTAGGATACAATGTTACAAATATATTTCTTTCTTTTTAGGATAACGAAAGCTACTACAAATCAAATCTTTTATGGAATTGTATTATTGTCAAGTTACCAAAATAGTAACTAGATGATTGGATTTTATAATTAAAATATATTTTTTTCTAACAAAATCTACTCATTTTTCAAAAATATCATTACAATTATCTTTAAATTAAAACATATTACCTTTTATATTTGTTATTACTAAAATCTATGTTTTCCAAAATTATGAGGTGCAATCCTTACTTATTTATTTTAAAATCTATTTTAATACTCTATTTAATAAATAATAAAATAATATAAAAATAGTAACTAACTGATTGCCTTTTATAATTAAAAAAAATCTAACAAAATATACTCTTTTTCCAAAAATATTACGACAATTACCTTTAAATTAAAACATAATATATTTTATATTTGTTATCACTAAAATCTCTATTTTCCAAAAATATGAGGTGTAATCCTTACTTATTTATTTTAAAATTTATTTTAATACTCTATTTAATAAATAATAAAATAATATAAAAATATTAACTAGCTGATTGCCTTTTATAATTAAAACATTTTTTTTCTAACAAAATCTACTTCTTTTCCAAAAATATCACGGGCAATTACCTTTAAATTAAAATATATTACCATTTATATTTGTTATCACTAAAATCTCTCTTTTCAAAAAATATGAAGTGCAACCCTTACTTATCTATACTATTATATCTTTATATATAATTGGTGTAAAGGAGTCTTTATATATAATTGGTGTAAAGGAATTTAGGTGGTATGGTATGGCGTGGTCGCCAGGTCCTACATTTTAGGTTAGGTGGTACGTCAGAAGCAGAGGGCGTAAGTCTTGAAGACGGATAGACTGAGGTAAACCTAATTTATGTCAGAGAAGTGGGAAAAGTCATTACAAAGGTGATATGAAACCCAACCAACAGTCAATATCGAGTACCTAGACCTAGCCAACCAACCGAAAGTTACAAACCATCAAATAGCCAAAAACCTAGCCTTAAACATAGATAAGACTATATCATCGGCAAGATATCTAGCCAAACAACCAAACAAAATACAAGAAAAACAATCTCAGTTCGAAGCAAAAACCATCAAAAACCATAAGCAGATAGAAGAGGTTTTGCAAAAACAAACAGAAGATTTGGAGGAAGTTAAGCAGCTAGCTAAACATCTGGTAAAGCAGGTCAAACAACTAGACGAAGCATTCGTACACCAGAAGCCTTTAACGAAAGGAGAAGTTAAGACCTTGGTAGAAGAAATAGCCAGGCAGCCAAAGCTAGTGGAAAAAGAGGCGCTAAAGCTAACAAAAGAACTTGAACGACAAGTTTTGGAGGTAAGGCAAGCAGTTTCAGACCTCAAAGCTTTCATAGCTTCATGAGCAGCTGGACACAGACAGCTGAAATTTCAGAATACAAAGACGCTCTAAAAGCAACAGAAAGTCTTGAATCACCATCACAAGGATTTGTAAAGCCTACACAGATCCAGAAAACAGGAGGACCAGCTTCGTTAAGCTCGGCAATTATCAAACAAAATAACACAATTATCCAACTCTTGGTGAAAACCAACGAGCATCTGGAGGACTGTTCTCAGAGTATAAAACTCCTAAAATCAAGTCTTAGCAAGGGAAAGGAGATCCCTGTTAACTTTGAAGGAGCTTTGAAGGACTTAACGGAAAGACTAGACAAAGTCTCTCTAGGAGAACCAGTGTTACCAAAAAGAAAGAAAGGACCCTGTCACGTATTTCAGGATCCTTTGGAAATTCTCAAACAAGAGATTAAAAAGTCAGAAAAATGATGCCTAGACCAAGCATCACGGAGACCATTCAAGAAGGACTTCCTACATAACAAGATCAAATACGAAATTACAGAAATACTGCAAGGATGCGGTATGAAGTCCAAAGAAGGATGCCACAAGCATGGAGAAATGGCTACAGAAGATCTCTGGAGAGGCAATTAAATCCGGAGGATGAGCTACAGATATCTCAGAACAGAAGAGCAAGTCTTGTACCAGCAGAAACCCTATATGAGGACAACTGGTCCACATCTAGGATGAGAAGGGTGTACCAACACTACATGGAGGAAAGGATATTATGCGCTGGAAATGGTGCCCAAGTTAATAGGAGATTTATTAACCAACAAAGCTATGAGGCACTTAGAAGAGAAGGATTGCAGCATATCCATATGGGACTCATAATGGTGAGAATACAAGCCCTTCATAGAACAAATATTGGCACAAATGCCTTAGTTGTTCTAAGAGATACAAGACTAGGAGATGAAAGGTCAATCCTAGGAACAATGGAAGTTGATCTAACAACAGGATCACAACTAGTCTACATAGTGCCATGATTCACTCTAAGTATTCATGATTTCTACAATCACATACAGCTGGCAATACAGACTAGAGGATATGAAGATTGGCGAGGAGAAAGTAATCTTCTACTAACCAGGTATTTGGTTGGAAGATTAACTAATGAAAGTCACACTGGATTCAGATACAACGCCAGAAGCGCAATAGAGTACCTGGCCAGTAATGGAATTATGGCAGTACCTGGAGAAAATAGAGGAATCGAAGAACTCCAAGGACAATAATGGATTCTACAACCAAGTGCAGATCCTACAACATCAGTCCCGCAACAAGTGCTCACAAGATCAAGATCTGATAACTCAATATCCTTGAGTTTCAGAAACTATCATAGAGAACCTCCAAGAATGTCAACCATAGTAGACACAGATGATGAGGAAGAAATGATAGCAGTGGCATAATTCGAAGGAGTTTGGGACACCTTGGGAGAGCCAAGTGGGAAATATGACTATTATGTAAGGTACAGTCCAAACCCGCATGCACATATCCCACTGGAAGAGATAGTTCCTACATGATGGGAATCTGATGAAGAAACAGACGATGATGACGTTGCTTACCCCATAATATGCGGAGATCCAGAAGAATCAGATGAGGAGGATGAAGAATTGGAATATCTCCAATATCTTGCAAATTTACCTCGGTTTCCAACAACCGAGTATAAGGACTTATACTCCTTTTCTCAGGAGGAAGGAAACGAAAATATTCTCCAAAATATTGAAGCACCAACCACAACCGGCATTGAAGAAATTACACAGGCCACAGTGGACTATGTAATTGCAGATTTAGAACAAGAAGTCTTTGGAGAAGAAGTAGCAGAATCAGTTACTCAATATGTGGTGCAAAAACTAGATTCTGACTTAGAAAAAGAAGAACTAGAAATCAGATGGGATAATTCTGAAGATGAAGAAGAAGCCCCGCTAAAAGGAACGGAGTTTCTTACGGAATTCGGCAGTAAAGTCTATCCAGTAGAAAGGTCAGAAATACACAGATGGCCAGCACATAGACTCAACCATAAAAATGAAAGTACAGATGATGAGTTACCACCATTGTTTGTACCAAAGACGGAGAAAGAGAAAAGAAGAACATATATATGGTACACAGGCAGTATATGATTTATCTCAGAAAGAGGAGGGAATATGGAAGGAAAAAGGTAGCAGGATCATTAACACAGGTAAAGTCCCAAAGGATGAAGAAGAGGTCATAGCAATGGGGCTTAGTGAAGAAAAAGTTGAAGATGATTTTGAATATCCAAAGTTGAGGAAACTCAAAGAAATGATATATTCAGGAATAACGGGAGAATCATCCTCAACATACATGCTACCAAAAGATGCAGTAATGGGACCAGGAAACTATCCCCCTGCAAGACAGAATCAGGACCAGCCGAGAATGCAAGTTGATGAAATAAGATCTACTGTTCAAAGATTCGGAAAAAGGCTTCCTGATGAAAACTGGACGTTACCACCCGCACAAGCAAAAACAGGAGTAATGCTTACATTACCGAATGACATAGGGATTTACAGTGACGTAATATCCAGATGGGAATCATTTACACTCAACTTGCTCAATGAAAAGACATGGGAAAGTAATAGGAGCAAGGTGGTGTTTGCGGAAAACCTTCTAGGAGAAACAGATAAGAAGATGTGAATACAATGAAGAATGATGTATCCTGAGGATTATGAGGCACTAATCAATGTAGCAGATGATCCCCAAAATATTACTTCTCAGGTAAGAAGGATGATCTTGCTGGAAGACCCTTTTCAGGGATCCACTGTGGAGCAAGATAAAGCCTATCTCGAATTAGAAAGGCTTACGTGTGATAACATGAAGGATGTCTTTGATTATCTAAATGATTACAAGACATTAGCAGCAAAATCCGGAAGGATGTACATAAATGCAGAACTATCGGAAAAGCTATTCAGAAAGATGCCCCCTTTGATTGGAAAGGAGCTAGAAAAAGCTTTTGATGAGAAATATCCAAGAGCAAAAGTTGCAGTCATACCACACATACATTTTGCTTACCAATACTTAGCAGAATTATGTCAGAAGGCAGCATTGCAGAGAAGCTTAAAGGATTTATCTTTCTGCAGCAAAATCCCGATGCCAGGATACTACCAGAATCCAAGGAAAAAGTACGGATTAAGAAAGGCAAAGACATATCAAGGAAAACCACATAGTTTTCATGTCCGAGTATTCAAAACCAAGAATAAGGACAGAAACATAAGGTGCAAATGCTATATATGTGGAGAGCCGAATCACTTTGCCAGGGATTGTCCAAAGGAAAGAGCAAACGTCGCAAGGGCAACCATAGTGGAACAACTAAATATTCCATAAGACTGGGATATAATGTTAGTTGATATGAATGAACCAGATAGTGATGCAATATGCTCTATCTCGGAAGGAGAAGGATTGGAAGTAAGCAATGAAGTAAGGAAAGCATTAATGGATATACCAGGAGAGGAAGGAATTTTCATGATGCAAACAGTAGCAACCCAACCTTCATGGAGGCATAAGGTGAAATTATCCCCACAACAAGAAGAATGCAAGCATGAATGGGAAGAGAATCAGGCGATTAATGGAGAAGTAGTAACTCCATGTACAATATGCAAACTCCCAATAAATGAACGAATGAGAATTCACTGTTCATCATGCGAAGTTACAGCTTGCCCTATGTGTGCAAGGCATCAATTTAATAAAGAGGTCAGCCCTAAACCCCCTGGCCATATAATGCCTCACAACATGGATCAGTTGGTCCAAGAACTACTGAAATACATTACGTATTTGTTAGCGGAGAATGGTTGACTACAACAGAGCCTTGATCAAAGAATGATGGAAGACCTGGTCGACTTAAAGCAAAAAGGACCGATGAGCTCGTTCAATGAAAGGATTCCTTATGCAAGTGATCCTACAATGGAAGAAGAAAGCTTCTTGGTAATAATGGAAGAAGCAATGGTAAAGAATGCAGGAACGGAAAAATCGGTGGCACTTAGAACAATAATCAATAAGTTGTTCAATTGCATGGTATCTTTTGATATCCCAGGAGCTCCAGCGTTTAATGTTCGAGCAATTATAGATACAGGAACATCAGTGTGCTGTGTAGACAGCAATGCCATTCCAAGAGAAGCTGTTGAAAGCCTTAACTACAATGTGGTTATAACAGGCATAAACTCACGACAGGAAACCAAGCTGAAAATGAAGGATGGAGATATGAAGATTGGAGAAAACAAATTCAGAATCCCCTTTACCTACATCATGGATATGCAGCTAAAAGATGGTATCCAAATGATCATTGGTTGCAATTTCATAAGATCAGTGAAAGGATGAGTCAGGATTGAGGGAAACACACAGTAACCTTCTACAAAAATCTGACTACAATAAATACACAACCAGAAGTAAGCTTCACAACAAAAGCAATCCAAGAACTTGACATGGATTATGAGGAATTCCAGACAATTCAGGAAGCTATATACTTCAATATGGGGACAGGAAGTCCGAACTTCAAGAAAAGGTTTAATCCTTTACTGGAAAGGCTTCAGCAAATGGGGTACATAGGAGAAGATCCTCTAAAGCACTGGAAGAATAATCAGGTTTTATGTCATCTAGAAATTATAAACCCTGATGTTTTTATACATGATAAACCCCTGAAGCATGTTACACCAGCAATGGAGCAAACATTCAAAAGACACATAGATGCACTACTGGAGCTAGGTGTAATAAGAAAAAGCAATAGCAGGCACAGAACGATGGCCATGATTGTTAGCTCAGGAACTGCAATTGATCCAAAAACAGGAAAAGAAGTGAAAGGAAAAGAAAGAATGGTCTTTAATTACAGGACCCTGAATGACAACACTCATAAGGATCAATACAGCCTTCCAGGAATTAATACTATTATCAAAAGAATCGGTAATAGTCAAATCTACTCAAAGTTCGATCTGAAAAGTGGATTTCATCAGGTAGCAATGGCTGAGGAGAGCATCCCCTGGACAGCCTTCATAGTTCCAGGAGGACTATATGAGTGGCTGGTAATGCCCTTTGGATTGAAAAATGCTCCAGCGGTATTCCAAAGAAAGATGGATCATTGCTTCAAAGGCACTGAAGAATTCATATCAGTATATATTGATGATATACTGGTTTTTTGAAAGAATGAAGAAGAACATGCTAAGCATTTATAAAAAATGCTTCAGATTTGTGAAAAGCATGGATTAATCTTATCACCAACAAAGATGAAAATAGCGGTCAACGAAGTTGAATTCCTAGGCGCTATAATTGGGAAGAGAAAGATTAAGCTGCAACCTCACATAATCAAGAGAATCATCGTTGTCACAGATGATCAACTAAAGGAAAAGAAGGGACTAAGGTCATGGCTGGGCATATTAAATTATGCACGTAGCTATATTCCAAACTTGGGAAGAACACTAGGACCCCTTTATACAAAAACTAGCCCCCATAGTGACAAGCGCATGAAAGAATCTGACTGGAAGTTAGTCAGACAAGTCCAGGAACAAGTAAAAAACCTCCCAGACTTGGATATTGCACCAGAAGAATGCCATATTATCTTAGAAACCGATGGATGTATGGAAGGATGGGGAGGAGTGTGCAAATGGAAGCCAAAGAAGAAAGATCCAAGAAGCACTGAAAGAGTTTGTGCATATGCAAGTGGAAAGTTTCCAGTTATAAAATCAACAATTGATGCAGAGATATATGCCTGCATGGAAACCATGGAAGCTCTAAAGATCCACTACTTAGATAAGAAAGAAATCACCCTCAGAACTGATTGCCAAGCAATAATTTCTTTCTACAACAAATCCAGTAATAACAAACCCTCAAGAGTCAGGTGGATAGGATTCACTGACTATATCACAGGATCAGGCGTAAAGATTGAGTTCGAACACATTGATGGGAAGAATAATGTTCTAGCAGACTATTTGTCCAGACTAACTATGTTTCTTTGTGCAGATAATACTGAAGAATGTCAGGTGGACCAAGTTATGAAACATAATTTGACTATTCTAGAAGAGACTCTCTAGGAGGCTCAAGACCTAACTGGAATCCAGGATTCGCCGACCCATTTAGAAGAACTCCATCAGACGATCCAAGCATTGTTCAAAGCCCAGTTGTCATGGCCCATAAAGAAAACCTTATTCAATCATTCAGAAGGCCCATCTCAATCGACAGGACTTACAACATGCAAATTCAAGCAGCCCAAAAAGAACAAAAGGCAGCCCAACAGGCCTCAAAAGCCTTGGCACAGTGGTACCAGATACTAATCCAGAAGGAACAGTTCAGTTGGTATAAATCAGGAAGTTCAAACCCGGAAATTAAGGAAATATTACCTACCCGAACGGATCACGTAAACAGGTTAAGTTTTATCCTTGACCAGGTTGAAATTCTGAGGAACCAAACCAAGGACTGGTAAAATCTAGAAGCACTACGTGTGCGGTCAACAATAAAGAGATGGAAAGGAGCCGTCCATCAGGCTTTGTCGGTTCAAACGTCAAAAGAGTTATCTTACTTTTTCAAAAGATAAGATAACATCTTTAAAAGTAGTTTGTATTATTAAGAGTCGGTAGATTTGATAAATCTGCTTTTTGTAAAGATAGTGGGGGTGGTTACTTTATATCCCACTAAGTCTGTCATTTTGTGAGATTCATACGCGTTATCACTTTAACGTGTAAAAGAAGAGATAAGGAATCTTGATTATTGTGTCGATGAGGCCCCATGAGCACTCGGCAATAATTCAGAAACCCCCTTATAAATAGCTTGTAATCTCATAGATTGCAGAGTACACGGAAATGATCCGAAACTCTACTTTCTAGCTTGTATCCAAAGTTTGTGTAATATATTCAAGGTACTATTTTCTATATCTATTTTTATGCCTTTGTTTTAGTGTAATACTTGTACAAAGCTGATCGTATCGTTCCCCCCCCCTTTGATAAGACTATATCATCGGTAAGATATCTAGCCAAACAAACAAACAAAATACAAGAAAAACAATCTCAGTTCGAAGCAAAAACCATCAAAAACCATAAGCAGATAGAAGAGGTTTTGCAAAAACAAACAGAAGATTTGGAGGAAGTTAAGCAGCTAGCTAAACATCTGGTAAAGCAGGTCAAACAGCTAGACGAAGCATTCATACACCAGAAGCCTTTAACGAAAGGAGAAGTTAAGACCTTGGTAGAAGAAATAGCCAGGAAGCCAAAGCTAGTGGAAAAAGAGGCGCTAAAGCTAACAAAAGAACTTGAACGACAAGTTTTGGAGGTAAGGCAAGCAGTTTCAGACCTCAAAGCTTTCATAGCTTCATGAGCAGCTGGACACAGACATCTGAAAGTTTAGAATACAAAGATGCTCTAAAAGCAACAGAAAGTCTTGAATCACCATCACAAGGATTTGTAAAGCCTACACAGATCCAGAAAACAGGAGGACCGGCTTCGTTAAGCTCGGCAATTATCAAACAAAATAACACAATTATCCAACTCTTGGTGAAAACCAACGAGCATCTGGAGGACTGTTCTCAGAGTATAAAACTCCTAAAAGCAAGTCTTAGCAAGGGAAATGAGATCCCTGTTAACTTTGAAGGACTTAACGGAAAGACTAGACAAAGTCTCTCTAGGAGAACCAGTGTTACCAAAAAGAAAGAAAGGACCCTGTCACGTATTTCAGGATCCTTTGGAAATTCTCAAACAAGAGATTAAAAAGTCAGAAAAATGATGCCTAGACCAAGCATCACGGAGACCATTCAAGAAGGACTCCCTACACAACAAGATCAAATACGAAATTACAAAAATACTGCAAGGATGCGGTATGAAGTCCAAAGAAGGATGCCACAAGCATGGAGAAATGGCTACAGAAGATCTCTGGAGAGGCAATTAAATCCGGAGGATGAGCTACAGATATCTCAGATAGAAGAGCAAGTCTTGTACCAGCAGAAACCCTATATGAGGACAACTGGTCCACATCTAGGATGAGAAGGGTGTACCAACACTACATGGAGGAAAGGATATTATGCGCTGGAAATGGTGCCCAAGTTAATAGGAGATTTATTAACCAACAAAGCTATGAGGCACTTAGAAGAGAAGGATTGCAGCATATCCATATGGAACTCATAATGGTGAGAATACAAGCCCTTCATAGAACAAATATTGGCACAAATGCCTTAGTTGTTCTAAGAGATACAAGACTAGGAGATGAAAGGTCAATCCTAGGAACAATGGAAGTTGATCTAACAACAGGATCACAACTAGTCTACATAGTGCCAGGATTCACTCTAAGTATTCATGATTTCTACAATCACATGCAGCTGGCAATACAGACTAGAGGATATGAAGATTGGCGAGGAGAAAGTAATCTTCTACTAACCAGGTCTTTGGTTGGAAGATTAACTAATGAAAGTCACACTGGATTCAGATACAATGTCAGAAGCGCAATAGAGTACCTGGCCAGTAATGGAATTATGGCAGTACCTGGAGAAAATAGAGGAATCAAAGAACTCCAAGGACAACAATGGATTCTACAACCAAGTGCAGATCCTACAACATCAGTCCCGCAACAAGTGCTCACAAGATCAAGATCTGATAACTCAATATCCTTGAGTTTCAGAAACTATCATAGAGAACCTCCAAGAATGTCAACCATAGTAGACACAGATGATGAGGAAGAAATGATAGCAGTGGCACAATTTGAAGGAGTTTGGGACACCTTGGGAGAGCCAAGTGGGAAATATGACTATTATGTAAGGTACAGTCCAAACCCGCATGCACATATCCCACTGGAAGAGATAGTTCATACAAGATGGGAATCTGATGAAGAAACAGACGATGATGACGTTGCTTACCCCATAATATGCGGAGATCCAGAAGAATCAGATGAGGAGGATGAAGAATTGGAATATCTCCAATATCTTGCAAATTTACCCCAGTCCAACAACCGAGTATAAGGACTTATACTCCTTTTCTCAGGAGGAAGGAAACGAAAATATTCTTGTTAGGAATATTGTTAGGGCCTGATAAGTTTGTAGAAGGGGGGTTGAATACAAACTATACCGTTTTATCGAATTTGTCCTTTAAATGATTTAACTGTTTAGAACAAATTAGTGCGGAATAAAAACTGAAACAATATTCAAGTTAAATAGAAACTCTATTAAACTTAAGAGGTGTTACAATTCAGTGCACAGATTACAAGGTTCTTGTTAAAACAAATCTAGAATAAATTCGACATGAATTTATCTATTTTTGTAATAAAAAGATCGAATACTAAAAAGTAGTTCGATAATAATTCTAGGGATTATGATCCGCTAGATTGTCAAAACAATACAAGTAATTGAATTCTAGTGGATTGGATATAACTTTGATGGCTAGATTTATTACAAGAATTAAATTGAGCTTGAGCAGTTGGTTCGCTTGAATGCAGAAGAGAGAAAATGATAATACTTTGCTTTTCTGTTCTGTCTTCTATTATCTTCAACCGCCTCTTTTTGATCATGTACTTGTATATAAACAAGTAACCTGATGCATTTCCACGCGCCAAACAAATACTATTGAAATTAAGCTTGGTAGTACTATCATTTAAGTTAGAAATACTCTCGGTAGTACTATCAATTAATATTGGTAGTACTATCGGTAGTACTAACTTAGATAGTACTACTAGTATAAGTTCAATAGTCTTACTAGTATGATTAGAATGATTAAACTGATTTAATTTATTCTAAATTTAATTGAGTTAATAAATGGATTAATTCTTTTAGAATTAATTCACTGATTAAATAAATTAAATAAATGACCCCAAATAATTTCATAAATAAATTAATTCTGAGAATTAATTTATACATTAAATTACTTAAGATCTAGATTGATTAATTTAATATATGAATTAATTCTGAAAGAATTAATTCATAGATTAAATTAAATATCTTATAGAATAATATTAAAAGAGAATTAAACTAATTCTTAGAATCACTGAAATTGATGACGAACTTCCACTGACTGACGTTGACACTCCATGTACTGTCTGGTTCATGAGCGACTAACTTTAATGGTTGTTCTTCATCTTTAACTTTAAGCTGTGATTCTTTACTCCTTCTATTTAAACAAGGACTGTAACCTGTACTTTTTCCCGTCACACTTCTGAAACCTCTGTCACTTTAAATAGATCCACTTTCTTGAATACTTCACTGAGGCTTGATCAAATAAATGAACTTCTTCCAGTGTAGAATAACTTCAAGTCTGTAGATGACTTTAATCTTCATTCTTTGACAGATATAATCTTCTGAGATTCCTGTGACATTTGATTTTTATTATTTACTTATTACATCTTAATTAAAGTTGAGTAGAATCCTCGGTGTTTACAAATAGGACTAGACATATGCCTTTCAAATATGTTGTTCTTGATGATAAACATAAAACACTTAGTAGAATTTGTGTAAAGTCATTTTGTAGCTGTCAACGAAATGGAATGCTTTGCAGCATTCCGTTGACAGGAAGCTCATCAACGAAATGAGTGATGTAGCAATTGCATTGTACAATACTTCTAGTTTGATATGCATTTTATTGTAGATATTGGATAGGTTTTCTAAGTCATGTTGACTAAGTACTAGATAGACAAAATAGGTTGGTTAATTGTAAATATCTTATGCCTTGTAATTTTGCCTAAGTGAAGACATGTCAACGGATTGAAGATTACTCTATCAACGGTATGGAGTTTACTCATCAACGAAATGAAGAATAAAGCTATCAACGAAACACATCTCCCTGCTATCAACGAATCATTATTGCTTTTTTGAATAGTTGACAAAGTGATAGTGACAGTTTACTGAATAGATCTAAAGGTGATGTGGAAGTGTACTTTGCATTGGAAACCATTAAAATGGACATGGGGAATAAGGAAACATCCCAATTTCCAATTGGGCTCTTGGGAGTGATCATAATAAGCATGAAGACAAAAGCAAATATCTCCAAGGACCACTGGACAAAGGGATGAAAATCAAACTATTGGCGGTTACTCATTGTACTTTTAGTGTAGCCAAAAATAGAGTTGTAAACTTGGGTTTATATAACCAAGTGTAGCAGTTCTTTAGAGATGAGAGAAGAAAAACAAATAGATTGTATTAGCTATTTTTGAGAGCATTTTCTTCTCTACATTACTGTAACTGAGCAGCTGTGTACTTTTGTATCACAGATTATTTCCGCAATAAAAATCACTTCAGTTGGATCATCAAACAATCCAACTGAAATTATTAAGTGCTTGTGGTTTTTATTTTATAAGTTCAGTTTTAATTTGTAAGTTGTTTTTAAGTTTGAGAAATATCAAGTAATTGTATTCAACCCCCCCTTCTACAATTCTGTTAGGTCATTTGGGATTAACAATTGGTATCAGAGCGAGCTTCTAACATACAAGAAGTTTAAAGATCAAGACCAAAAACAGTAACCATGGTGAAGAAGGATGCAGGTGTAAAGATACCAGTTCTTGATAAGGACAATTACTTTCACTGGAAAGTAAAGATGCATTTACATCTCATGTCTATGGATGAGAGGTATGTAGACTGCATTGAGAAAGGTCCACATGTTCCCATGAAGTTTGCATCTAGAATTGGAGTGCCAGATGATGCTCCTGATGTGGAAATTCCAAAACTTGTCTCAGAATGGACTATTGAAGATGTTGCAGAAATCCATAAAGATAAAAGAACCATGAACATTCTGTTTAATGGTTTGGAGCAAGAGATGTTTGACAATGTCATAAACTGTACAACCTCCAAAGAAGTATGGGACACTGTTAGAACTCTCCATGAAGGAACTGAGCAAGTTAGGGAAAACAAAATGCAGCTCCTCATACAACAATATGAGCATTTTCATTTTAAAGCTGGTGAAACCCTAAATGACACGTTTAGTAGGTTTCAGAAGCTTTTGAATGGATTAAAGTTGTATGGGAGGATCTATCAAACCAAGGATTCAAACCTTAAATTTCTTAGAGCTCTTCCAAAAGAATGGAAGCCTATGACTGTTTCTCTCAGAAACACTCAAGAGTACAAAGACTACACTCTTGAAAGGCTTTATGGAACCTTGAAGACATATGAGTTGGAAATGGAGCAAGATGAAGAAATTGAAAAGGTACAGAAGAAAGGTGGATCTATTGCATTGATTGCATCTGTGAACCAACTGGAAGATGACAATGAAGAAGCTGCAAAGGCCACAACTAGTCGAGCTAGTTGTAGGAGTGATGTTAGCAAGGGTAAAGGCAAGATGACAGAAGAAGAAGAACCAGAACCAGTCAACTTGGATGACTTAGATGAGATTGATGAACACGTTGCTTTTTTGTCAAGAAAATTCTCTAAGGTCAAGTTCAAGAGAAACTCAGAAGCAAGGCCACCAAGGAGAGACTTTCAACCCAGCAAAAATAACTGGATTGAAAAGTCTAAATCTAAATGTTTCAATTGTGGAATGCTTGGTCACTTTGCTAGAGACTGCAGAAAGCCCAAGGTTGAGAAGGGCAACAGGAAATTTGAGCCTGTTGATTATAAAAAGAAATACTTTGAACTTCTCAAGCAAAAAGAAAAGGCTTTCATGTCTCAGGAGTATGATTGGGCTGGTAATGGTGAAGATTCTGATGATGATGTTGAATATGTCAACTTGGCACTTATGGCTAACAATCATGATCAGGAAGCAAGCTCCTCAAGCAACCAGGTAACAATTACTAATCTTTCTGAGCTTTCTAAAGAGGAATGCGATAGTGCAGTAAATGAAATGTCTACTGTACTATATAACTTGCGTGTTACTCTTAAATCACTTACCAAAGAGAATTCAAGAATAAAAGAGTCTAATCTGTTCTTAAGTGATAGGAATGCAATGTTAGAAGCACAGCTCATTGAATTTGAGAAAATGAGGTGTGTTAGTAGGGATGCTAAGAAGGAACTTGAGAACGTGTTAGAAAGGGAAGAAATTCTTAAAACACAACTTGAAATAGAACAAAGTGTGATTGCTAAATGGAAAGATGCCAGGAATGTTGCTAACAACATCATTAATGTTCAAGGTATGGAATCTTTCTGTGAACAATCATGGAAAAAGAACAAAGAGAAGCTAGGGTATGTTGGTGAAACCTTAGAATCAGAAACAGAGTCAACAAACAACAATGATCATTTGTTGAAGGTTGATATGTCAACGGAATGCAATGTTTCGTTGACAGATGAACCATCAACCGATCAGGCTGTTTCGTTGACAGAGAAAAGAAAAGAAGAACTGACTAGACTTAATAACAAGTATGGTCCTGTCACCAAGAACTTTGTTCAAGGTGAGTCTAGTAAATCAAAGAAAGTTGAGAAGCCTGTTGAGAGAGCTAATGTAGGTCACTTGTCCAACAAGCAATTGAAAGATAAGTTAGAGAATGTTCAAGTTGAGGCCCAGGAACAAGTAAAAAACCTCCTAGACTTGGATATTGCACTAGAAGAATGCCATATTATCTTAGAAACCGATGGATGTATGGAAGGATTGGGAGGAGTGTGCAAATGGAAGCCAAAAAAGAAAGATCCAAGAAGCACTGAAAGAGTTTGTGCATATGCAAGTGGAAAGTTTCCAGTTATAAAATCAACAATTGATGCAGAGATATATGCTTGCATGGAAACCATGGAAGCTCTAAAGATCCACTACTTAGATAAGAAAGAAATCACCCTCAGAACTGATTGCCAAGCAATAATTTCTTTCTACAACAAATCCAGTAATAACAAACCCTCAAGAGTCAGGTGGATAGGATTCACTGACTATATCACAGGATCAGGCGTAAAGATTGAGTTCGAACACATTGATGGGAAGAATAATGTTCTAGCAGATTATTTGTCAAGACTAACTATGTTTCTTTGTGCAGATAACACTGAAGAATGTCAGGTGGACCAAGTTACGAAACATAATTTGACTATTCTAGAAGAGACTCTCTAGGAGGCTCAAGACCTAACTGGAATCCAGGATTCGCCGACCCATTTAGAAGAACTCCATCAGACGATCCAAGCATTGTTCAAAGTCCAGTTGTCATGGCTCATAAAGAAAACCTTATTCAATCATTTAGAAGGCCCATCTCAATCGACAGGACTTACAACATGCAAATTCAAGCAGTCCAAGAAGAACAAAAGGCAGCCCAACAGGCCTCAAAAGCCTTGGCCCAGTGGTACCAGATACTAATCCAGAAGGAACAGTTCAGTTGGTATAAATCAGGAAGTTCAAACCCGGAAATTAAGGAAATATTACCTACCCGAACGGATCACGTAAACATGTTAAGTTTTATCCTTGACCAGGTTGAAATTCTGAGGAACCAAACCAATGACTGGTAAAATCTAGAAGCACTACGTGTGCGGTCAGCAATAAAGAGATGGAAAGGAGCCGTCCATCAGGCTTTGTCGGTTCAAACGTCAAAAGAGTTATCTTACTTTTTCAAAAGATAAGATAGCATCTTTAAAAGTAGTTTGTATTATTAAGAGTCAGAAGATTTGATAAATCTGCTTGTTGTAAAGATAGTGGGGGTGGTTACTTTATATCCCACTAAGTCTGTCATTTTGTGTGATTCATACGCGTTATCACTTTAACGTGTAAAAGAAGAGATAAGGAATCTTGATTATTGTGTCGATGAGGCCCCATGAGCACTCGGCAATAATTCAGAAACCCCCTTATAAATAGCTTGTAATCTCATAGATTGCAGAGTACACGGAAATGATCCGAAACTCTACTTTCTAGCTTGTATCCAAAGTTTGTGTAATATATTCAAGGTACTATTTTCTATATCTATTTTTATGCCTTTGTTTTAGTGTAATACTTGTACAAAGCCGATCGTATCGTTCCCCCCCTCCTTTATATTCTAGGTACTATTTTCTATATCCATTTTTATGCCTTTGTTTTAGTGTAATACTTGTACAAAGCCGATCGTATCGTCCCCCCCCCCCCCCCCCGGTAAATCAATTAAACATCTTTTATATGTATAATTTATGACTTTTGACTTTAACCAATTTAAGTTATAAGCAATAATTTTAAATTTACCCAAACAAGCTCATACTCCCACATAGAAAAGGGAAAATAATTTAAAATAAGATTTAAATATAAAATAAAGGTTAGATATACTTAACATTATAATCACCACGCTCCAACAAATATTTAACATTTTGAAACAAAAAATCACTAAAACAAAGAATACAATTATAATTAATTATAATGAAGATCAAACAATGATCTTTAAAAACTAGAAAGTTATATAAATATTATCTATAATCAGAAAAGATAAATCTTGAAATTAATAATCAACAAATTATGGTCAAAATTTAGCTAAAAACAATTAAAGATAAATTTTTAAATGATATATATATATATATTAGCATATGTATTACTTTAATGTAAATTAGTTTCATTTACAAATATGTCTCTTATTTTGAATTAAAAATAAAACAAAATCTCAATTTGTATGAAATTCAAATTATTAAATAGAAAGATAACTAAAATGTCCTATTCTCATTATAAATGAACAAGAAATTAAAGATAAAACTTAAATCTAAAATATGAGTTAGATATGTTTAACCTTGTGATTACTAATATAATTACAACAAAAATAAAATTAAAATAATAACTATAATATAAAAAAACAATATTGGTGTTTATTATTTTCAAAAAAAATAAGAAAATGATAATTGTAATAAAAAAATAATTTAATTTATGACATGGTATGATCGGTATATCTTTAGCTATATAATATTTTTTTTAAAAATAAGTATATAAATAAAATAATTAAAATTAAATTATTAAAGTAAACAAATAACAAACTAAATTAAATAAAAAATGTCAACAGATAACTTGATATAAGACAAACAAATAGCAAACTAAAATTATCAAAGTTAAATTTAGGAAAATAATAAATGATTACAAACAAATAGTGATTTTAAAAATATAAAAATAAAAAACAAGTATCATTTCAAAAATACGACATAAACTTAAATAAAATAGGGATTTCACCCAAAATACCCACCAAAACGGGGTGGACTACCCAAAATACCCACCAGCGGAATGTTTCGCCCAAAATACCCGCTGAATACGCACGTTAGACATGCATATTCAATTTTTACAAAGGATGCGCATGTCTGAGATGCGTATTCTTTGTTTTTTCAAAAAGTGTATACGCATGTCTGATATGCGTATTCCGTAAAACAATTACAAAGAATACGCATGTATGAGATGCACATTCTTTGTAAAAACAGTATACGCATGTCTGTAATGCGTATTCCGTGGGTATTTAGGGCGGAGCATCCCGCCGGTGGGTATTTTGGGCAAAAAAACTGATTTGGTGGGTATTTTGGGAGCTCACCCAATTAAATATATGTGAAATTTATATGTTTTCAAGTTTGGTTATCATTAAAAATTTATAAAGTTGAAATTAAATCAGAATAATACTTTTAGAAAAATTAAAAATAACAATTTAAACAAAATTAAAATATATACAAATGATATATAAAGCATCACGTGTATTGCACGGGTATAAATCTAGTATTATTAAAGACGAAATATTAAAAGTTTCGGTCGGTCGGTCGGTATTTGGGCCGATTCACGGTCTAACCAATTACATTTTTCAGTACATTACCTATTTTATATATTTTTTAAACTAAATCAACGCATCTTCTAAAAATAAAATGGACAACATATATATAATATGGTAATATTATTATATATTTATAACTGATTACCTTTTTCAGCTAAAACACATTATTTTTATATTTTTTAACTAAAAAAACTCATATTCTAAATATGACACACATATGGAAATCAATTTATTAATAACCAATTACATTTTTCAGCTAAAACATATTACATATTTCATATATCTATTTAACTAAAACAAATCATTTTCTAAAAATAAAACGGGCAACATATATATAAAATGATAATATTATTATATATTTATAACCGATTATCTTTTTCAGCTAAAACACATTATTTTTATATTTTTTAACTAAAACAACTCATATTCTAAATAGGACACATATATGGAAACCAATTTATTAATAACCAGTTACCTTTTTGAGCTAAAACATATTACGTATTTCATATATCTATTTAACTAAAACAAATCATTTTCTAAAAATAAAACGGACAACATATATATAAAATGGTAATATTATTATATATTTATAACTGACAACTAAAATACATTATGTATTTTATATTTTCTAACTAAAACAACTTATTTTCTAAATATAATACATGCAAAATAAATATACAATGATAATATTGTTTTATATAAATATTAATAAATTACCAGTTATTCTTTTCAGCTAAAACACATTAACTCTTTTATATTTTATAACTTAAATAACTAATTTTCTAAAATAATGCAGGCGACATATATATAAAAAAATTTATATAATTGTTAATAAGTAACTAATTGTCTTTTTAAAGGATATTACTTGTTTTATATTTTTTAACTGAAACAGGTTCAAATTAAAAATAACACGAACAAAAGATAGATATATTGGTAATATTATTATATTAAACTTATGAAATTCATGTTTATAAATACAATTAATATAATTAAAACACTTCTAAAAATATCACGGACAATTACTTTTTTTAATTAAAACATGTTAGATTTTCTATATGTCCTTATTATTAATATTATTTTATTATAAAATAATATTAATAATACCTCAGTTATCTTCATCAGCCCCATCTGTATTTTTTAATATATTTTTTACGTTCCAATTAATATTTAAGTTTCTCATTTTTAATTTATCATATTAATTTTTACTTTTATTTTAATATTTTCCGTTCACATTAAAATTTTTAGTTTATTATTTTTAAGGTCCGTGCCTGGGTTATAGGCTAGTATTTAATAATAAAAGAAAGATATTGATGTAATTAGTGTTATATGCGTGTAGGATTGATATTAAGTTTGAGTACATCATTTTTTAATTTTGAATATTAAAAAAAATCAAACTTATCGATTTTGGATGTTGAATATTTTTTAGATTTATTGTTTAAATCCAAAAATATTAGGAATTTGCAAAACATGATCGCACTGATCAGAGGCATGTGCATTTTCTAAAAGTATTATTGGTACGCTTTTATTCAGTTAAATTTTCAATTGACACATTTCATGCGCTTTTTTGCGATTTTGATTTCAATTTATCTCATTTTTAGTGTGTTATTTGAAATTTAAAGTAGTTGCATTACTTAAAAGGAATCATAATCAAGTGCCTCTGAAACGAAACAAACTCAGGAGAGGGATATGAAACCACACCTGAATGTGTGAGCTTAACCATTTGTAGATCTGTAAACGAACTCTAATCGCACATTCTCAAAATGCTTACTAAATTCAATACAATCTTGAACAATTGTGTGAAAATATGATCTCCCGGCGTCCACCAACTGCTTAGAATCTGTCACCAAAATGCATTGCTTAAAACCCAGCTCTTTCAAGCTCAAAGCCTCAGCCTCCCTTTCGCCTGCTTCTAGCTCCCACAAAACTGCCTTGATCATACTAATATTAAATCAAGATTCTAAGTTTAATCTTACATATTCTAGATAATTTTGGCAGAATGCATACCCACGATAAAAATATATATATAAAGTTTAGCAAAATATTAGGGAATGGTGGTAATAAACCTCAAGTGATGATGACATAGTTGTCAACTTTATAGTTTATCAAAAGTGTTAATGACATAACTTTGTAAACTCTGTAGTTCATCAAAATGCTAAGGAATGGTGAAGAAGATATGACTATCACCTTTTTTGCTGATGACCGGATATGGAGTATGCCCGAGTTCGGGATGCATGGGATACCACTAATCCATTTCGATTATGGGCTGCGCCTACCGCTTCACCCCTTTTTCCTTTGTATGTTCGAAGCTATTGGGTGCGGGGTAGCTCAGATGACCCCTAATGCTATCGCGCAAATAAGTGGGTTCATAGCTCGTTGTGTCGAGGTTAATAGGTTACCCTCTTTGAATTTGTTTTTCTCAATCTATAGTATTCACTACACCAATGGCCAAGTGTACTTTTACAAATGGGCTGGGGTTCGTTTGGTGGACGTCAAGTCATCGAACCATGGTTGGCATGAGAGATGGTTATTCTGGTACGGGAAAGACCTTGAGTTCGTACCTTCTTGTCGGGCTGTGCCTAGGGCGACTGTCAACCTTTTAAATGGTCAGAGTAAGTATGATGCCGCTTTTTTAAGAACCTTTTTAGGATCTTGGTCACCATACAACTGGTCGCAGTTGAAAGATGAGTCTTTTCTAGAAAATCATGATTGTAAGGCTATCCTTTTGTTGACATTTTTTCGTTATTCTGCGTGCCGACGTTGCTACTAACCTTTTCTTGTTGGTGCTGTTTGCTTTTCAGTTTCAGATCGATCTTTGCGACAGGTGCTGGACGGTGGTTTAAAAGACGAGATGGAGAAAGCCTTAATGCTACTTGCTAAAAGGCCCCGCTCGCAGCTCCCGCGAAGTAATACCGAGACTGCTCCGGGTGGCAGTGGTTTGGGAACGGGTGTTACCCAGGATGTGGCCTTAGAGACTGTGCCTGTTGTGGAAGTCAGTGAAGAGGTTGGCCTAGATCGTGACTCGAACGTTGAACAGGTGACCCGTGATAGGAAGAGGTCGCGCGTTGATATGGTGGGCGATGATTCAGAGCGAATCACTGCTCGGCGTGGGCAGGACCCGTCAAGACCTGGGGTGGCGAAGTCGTTAACAATCACGGGACTACGGGGTGCTGACCGTCCCCCCACTCTTCAACCTGAGACAGCCGCGGAATCAGCTCACTTCGAGATCCATCCCTACGAGCGCTAGACTGCAGGGTCCCATGTGCCGTTGCGGGTATGTCTGGCTCCCTTGTCAATAATGGGTTTTAATATTGGTTGGTTGTATAATGTTGTCTGGGCTTACCCTCTGTTGGCAGGTTTTCGGGGCGTTCGACCTACCACAGGATTTTAGCTCGTACGTGGACCGTGCTCGGAGCGATGTAGCAGATCGTTGTTTAACTCGCGCCGGACGGGTAGCTCTTTAACTTAGCTCCCTATCTATTTTATTGTGCTTATTACGCTGTCATGGTTTTCAAACCCCAAGTTCACTCTTGTTTCTGGTGTGTCGGTTCTTAGCCGACGTGACGCACATCGTTCGCGAGTATCGGGCCGATGTTGATGGCCAGTGGAGGACTGAATCGCTGCGGGAGATGGGTGTTCTAAAAGAACAGCGAGCTGCTGCCGATCAGCGGGCTACGGATGCTGAGAAGCGTGTTAGGGAGTTGTCCACCGATGTCAGGAGGTTGTCCGCCGAGCTAGAGAACTCGAAGATGGAGAATAGCAAGGCTGCCCAAACAATCGAGAGATTATCAGGTGAGTTGGAAAGAGGAAAAGGATTGTTTGAGGAAAAACAATAGGAAAACGACGACATGAAGTCGGAGTTGGAGCGCTGCCGTAGCGAGAAGGAGGCCCTTGCAAGTAAGGTCGACAGCCTGGAGATTGAGGTGGAGAAGGGAGTTGCGGAGATCGCGAGTGGGCTTGAAGCGGGGTATGGTCGTTGTTATGCCAGGGCGGTCACCGCTGGGCTGGATATGGCAGGCCATACTTTTGATGATTTTTGTGCGGATTTAGCTCAACACTCACAGGACGTGAATCATGAGAAAATTCCTAATTGAAGGCGGGGAATGCCCCGTGGTTTTGTATCCCCCACTTTTTCTGACTTTAGTTTCTCTTTTTAACATTTTTCATAAACCTTAATGTGAATCCTTTCGGGTTTTGATTTTTATGAGTACTTGATGGTGTTGGCTCTATCGTAATGTTATTCTCAAATAGCCTTGCATGTTCTGCTAACTATATTATTTCCTACTGGGCGTTTTATATTAGTATGACATTTTTGTAGCAACACCCGCAATGTGAGATTGTATTCTATGATAGGCTTAAACTTTAGCCAGCAACGATTTGTTTAGCTAGGTGATCTTTTAATTTTGACTTACCTTAGGCACTACTGGCGGTGACTGTTGGACCCGTTCAGGAGCCTAGCGCTTTGCTTGTAGAGATGATGTGTAACCATACTTAAGCACAAATGTTAAAAGTTAAGGAATACATGCCTTTAACCGGGCTTGATTGGAAATAACTTAATAAAAGCGTTATGTGTGTCTGCTTTCCCTTGTTCATGGGAAAAACTTCTTCAGGTGAATTGCATTCCATGCATTTTTAATTGGCTCGCCGTTGAGTTGGGAGAGTTCGTAAGTACCTGGTCGGAGAACTCTGGAAATCTTATACAGGCCTTCCCACGGTGCCTTGAACTTCCACGTGACAGTTGGCTGAGACGAGGCGGACTCCCTCAACACGAGATCGTTGACCTGAAAATTTTTAGTTTTCATCTTTTTGTCAAAATACTTAGCTGTTGCCTTCTGATGACGTATTGTGGCTAAGTGGGCCTCTTCTCGGACCTCTTCCAGTAGGTCTTTGTCTAGGCGCAGTCCTTCCAGTGAGGCCGCGGGGTCGAAGAGATCAACCCTAGGTGACTGAAGGCTTGTTTACAGTGGGATAACAGCGTCTGTGCCGTATGCTAGCCTGAATGGAGTGTCACCCGTGGAGGTTCTTGGAGTGGTTCGATAAGACCAGAGGACATTGGGGAGCTCGTCCGCCCATGAGCGAGGTTGCTCTTGGAGTCGTTTTTTGAGTCCTTGGAGAATGATCCTATTAGTGACTTCCACCTGGCCATTAGCCTGAGGGTATGCCACCGAAGCTTTGGAGTTCTTGACGTTGAGGTCTCGCAGCATGGTTTCGAACTTGTCGCCCACGAACTGGGTACCGTTGTCGGTCACTACCGACCTAGGGATTCCGAATCGAAATACTATAAACTCCATGAAAAATTCAATCATTTCTTTCTCTCGAATGCGCGCTAGCGGCTTAGCTTCCACCCATTTCGTGGCGTAGTCGATAGCGACGACCAGATATTGGAGTTGTCCCTTAACTTTTGGGAGAGGGCCCACGATGTCGATTCCCCACTGGAAGAAAGGGCAAGGACAGAGAATCGGCGTCATTGTCTGTGAAGGGGCGTGGTTGACAGTACTGTAGAGTTGACATGGGACGTAGCTCTTTACATAAGTCTCGCAGTCCTTCCTCATTGTGGTCCAATATAGGCCTTGTCTAATGATTTTGAGGGCTAGGTTCTTGCCTCCCATGTGCTCTCCGCATATTCCTGTGTGAGTTTCCAGAATAGCGAGCTGAGACTCGGCGGGCCCTAGACAACGAAGTAGCGGTTCTGTTAATGCTCGTCGGTAAAGCTTAGAATCCAGGACGCAATAATTGCGGGCTTTAAACATGATCGAGCGAGCTTCCTTCTTGTCGCCTGGAAGCTTGTTGTCGACTATGTAGTCTAAAAATGTAGAGCGCCAGTCCGGGGAGGTCGTGACTTCACTTACTGGGAGTTCACAAATAGTCGGAGTTAACCACTCCTCGACATATACGGGGTGAGAGTTGGTCGGTATGTTTGATGAGGCCAGTTTGGATAACGCGTTGGCCCACTGATTTTCAAGTCGGTCGACATTTGTAATTGTCCAAGACATGAAGTTTGTCAGTAAAGATTGAGTTTTTTCCAAGTAAGACGCCATTCTGTCATTGTGAGTTTTGAATTCGCCCTTGACCTGTTTAACCACTAGCTGAGAGTCGCTGAAGATGTCAACGATTTTGGCTTCCAATTCACTTGCTAGCCCAAGGCCTGCTATCAGAGCCTCGTACTCTGACTCATTGTTGGTTGCCTTGAACGAGAATTTGATTGCTTGTTGAACCTGAAAGCCTTCGGGGCTAATCAAGATGACCCCTGCCCCACTGGTTTCCACAGTGGACGACCCGTCGACGTAAAGAGACCAGGGGCGCGATGAAAGGGGGCTTGTCACCTTCAATGGGCTTTCCTCTTGGGAGAACTGACATTCGACAACAAAGTCCGATAGCGCTTGGGCTTTCATTGCTGTTCGTGGCTTGTACTCGATGAAGAACTGACCTAGCTCGACCGTCCAAGCCGCAAGGCGACCAGTCATGTCGGGTTTGTGTAATATTCGCTTTAACGGCTGATTAGTCATAACCTGAATCTCGCGACCCTGAAAGTAATGCCGCAGTTTCCTACTTGCAATGACGAGAGCAAAGACCAGCTTCTCGATTTGTGGGTATCGCGTTTCAGCGTCTCGAAGTGTATGACTGACATAGTACACTGGTGATTCTGTTCCTTCCCTGAATTTTACCAAAACCGCGACGATGTTGACATCGGTAGCGGCGAGATAAATTCGCAACGGCTCGCGGCCGACGGCATTGGTCAATATAGGAGGAGAAGTCAGAAACTTTTTGAGCTCGACCAATGCCTCTTGACACTTGTCATTCCAATCAATCTTTGACGTTTTGGTTGTCTCTTTTATTACCTGAAAGAAGGGTGCGCATCGCTTGGATGACTGGGGAATAAACCGCCTCAGAGCGGCGACGCATCCTGTTAAGGTTTGAACCTCTTTCAAGGTGGATGGGCTTTTAATGTCCATAATAGCTTTGATTTGAGAGGGATCTACCTCAATCTCGCGCTGTGTGATCAGGAATCTGAGGAACTTGCCCGTGGTGAGACCAAACGAGCATTTTGCCGGATTGAGTCTCATATTATTGAGGCGAATTGTCTGAAAAGTTTCTCATAAATCGTCGATGTGATCCGAGGCTTTCTGGGACTTGGTGATCATGTCATCGACGTAGACCTGCAGATTACGACCAATTTGCGAGGAGAATATGAAGTCCATCATTTGTTGGAACGTCGCTCCAGTGTTGATAAGCCCGAAGGGCATGTTTTTATATGCGAAAACGCCTCTATGCGTGATAAAAGCGGTTTTTCCCAATCTTGGCTGTCCATTTTTATCTGATTGTAGCCCGAAAATGCGTCCATAAATGACAAGAGCTCGTGGCCTGCAGTGGCGTCGATTAATTGATCGATATTAGGTAGCGGGTAGAAGTCCTTAGGACATGCCGGGTTGAGATCGGAGTAATCGACGCACATGCGCCATATACCGTTACTCTTCTTCACCAGTACCGCATTGGCGAGCCAAGTGGGAAACTGTACTGGCTCAATGAACCCGGCCGCGAGTAGTCTATCAAGTTCGGCATCAATTTCCTGTTTCTTGTCCTCTGAGAAAACGCGCCTTTTTTGCTTTACTGGTCGGATTTTTGGGTCGAGGTGGAGTGAATGTCGAGCTATGACCTCTGGGATTCCTGGCATGTCACTAGGATCCCAGGCAAAAATGTCGGAGAATTCGCGGACGAGATCAACAATTTTTTGTCGTAGGGGGTTCTGGAGTTCTTTTCCAATTTTGACTTTTTTCTCCTGATTTCCCAGCACGACCTTTATCTCATCCGTGTCCTCCATGGGTACACAAGCTAAGGTCGGGGGAACATCAATGACGTCGTTTGGGTCGATTTCTATCACCTGATTAATGGAGGAGTCGTCGCCACCTTTCTGTCGTGGGATCACAGCGGATAAGTAGCATTGTCTAGCTACGACCTGATCGCCTACAACCTCTCCTACACCAAAGTCTGTAGGAAACTTCATTTTGAGGTGAGGAATCGACGTGATGGCTTTGAGGGAGGCCAATGTGGTACGACCGAGAATGGCATTGTAGCTTGACATCGCATTGACGACATGGAATTTAACCATTTGCCATGTTTGACATGGAGACACTCCAAATAAGACGGGTAAGTCGATAGTGCCTACCACCTTGACTTCGTTCCCTGTGAACCCGTACAGAGGGATATTGACATTTTCTAGCTTGCGATCCCCAAGGTTCATTCGCGAATATGCATGGTGGTATAGGATGTCGACGGAACTGCCATTGTCAATTAGTATCTTTTTCACGGTGTTCGTGCCTACTTTGGCGGTGATAACCAGGGCGTCTTGATGAGCTTCGATTAACCTCGACGGGTAATCATCATCAAAGAAGGAGATAATCGGCGTTGGGTTGTGCCTTGGCTTCTTCGGAGCCTCTGGGTTGATGGAAAACACCTCACGGGCGTATGACTTTTTGGAGTTATTAGATGTGCCTCCCGCGGAGTGTCCCCCTGCGATAACGTCAATGACTCTATCGAGGTCATGGTTTCGCGAAGAGGGGTGACTTTTGTCATCAATGAAATGGACGAGTTGTCCTCGGCGGATCTTGCTCTCGATGAGTGAGCTGAGTTGGAAACAGGAGTCTGTCGTGTGGCCGGTATCCTCATGATACTCACAATATCGGGAGCTTGGGGGTCGCCCTGGCTTCATTGGCCTTGGGGGACGGTAGTCAGGTTCTGTTTTGAGAATTGCGAGTATAGTTGCCTTGTCGGCGTTAAGCTTGGTGAACTCCTTTTCGCCGCGGTCCCGCGGTTTCCATGACCTTTCTGTTTTGTCGCTTCTCTCGATTCTGTCTGGCAGTGGAGTTCGGTGATTATGGGAGCGGGGTTGGGGTTCATATCCACGTCTCGCGTTGTTTTGCGGAGATCTTCGTCGTGGACTACGACTTCTGTCCCGCTTCTGAGAGAATCATCGGGGAGACTGTATGCTCCCCACTGCTTCTTGTAATGTCATTCTGTGCTCAACGATTTGAAATGCTGATTGGAGAGTACGGGGATTCTTCTCGAAAATTCCTCCAACAAGAGTGCATGTCGATGTTTGTCAATGCCGGCAGCAAGATAGTTGATGGCAAGCTCTTCGATTAAGTTTGGAATATCGGCGACCTCTGCTCGGAAGCAAGCTAGGAAGTCTCGTAAAGGCTCGGAGTGTCGCTGGCGTATTGTCATCAAGGACGCAGTTATCTTACCCCTCCTTGTAGTTACTGGAGAAACGGCTTTGACACTTGCTTTTTAAGGTATGCCAGGAATCAATGGAGCGTGGTGCCAAGTTACTATACCATCTTAACGCTGTGCCCTTTAGGCACGTGGAGAAGAACTGGCATCTGGCGACTTCGGAGTCGCCAAAGAAAGCCATTCGTCCATCGAAAGTATTTAGGAACCCGATAGGGTCGCACGACCCACCGAAGTAATCTAAGGCTGGAGTTTTCAAATTTCTGTCTATCTTGGCGATTTCAATAGATCGAGACAAAGGGCTCTCTGTGGAGATGGGTAGTCCGGAGTGGGTTTTTATGTAATCCTGGCACTCGGCGAGGTCGTTCTGCATTTTAGCGATGTCCTCTGGGCGAAAAGACTCGCATGAATCGCTTCGCCATGAGGCATCATTTGCTGACGACGTCATACGCCGCTTTGGAGGCGGTCGGGAGCATTGGGACTCACTGGACGCATCCTTATCGAGGTCGTAATTTTCCTCATAGTCATCATCCAATTGTCGGTGGGGGTCCTTGTTACGACGCGATATTGACGTCTGCTACAACTCCCGCTGCAGACGTCGAATCTCCCTGTGTTTCTCTAGGCGAGCCTCCAACAAGCATTTCTGCTCCTCCAAATATGCCAGCTCATCATCCGACCCAGCAAACTCCTCAAAACGGTGGGTTTGCACCGGTTGCTTATTTTGTTTTCGCAGCTTAAGCAAATGCAGACGCACATCGCTTGTTAGCACTTTTTTGCCCGTGGGAATCATGACCCTCAATCGTGTATCAACGGGGGGTCCAGGGGACCCCTCGTTTTGGACATCCATAGGGGGAAATAACTCCCGGGGCTGTAGCACGGGGGGCAACTGCATCTCCTCCCGACGAGGTATAGTCACCACTTCGTTTGTGCCGCCAATTTTGGAGATAAGCGGCTCGCTCTCTTCCATTTCCGTTGGAACCACAGATAAAAGAGCTCCTTCTAGCGCCAAATGATGAATGTAATATTGAGTAACAACGTCAATGGACCAATGTGAAATATAATTAGTATTATTGGAGTCAAAATGTTATATTTATTTAGGAGGTTCTCTCATTTAGCTATTTTTCCAACCCCTTCTAATGTGGGGGTTGGGGGTATTTATAGAACAAGTTTACAATTGGGCTTATTCCTAACTGAGCCTATACACATTTCTATTTAAGCCTTATTGGCTCATGGGCTATGGCCCAACAGTGTGAAAATATGATCTCCCGGCGTCCACCAACTGCTTAGAATCTGTCACCAAAATGCATTGCTTAAAACCCAGCTCTTTCAAGCTCAAAGCCTCAGCCTCCCTTTCGCCTGCTTCTAGCTCCCACAAAACTGCCTTGATCATACTAATATTAAATCAAGATTCTAAGTTTAATCTTACATATTCTAGATAATTTTGGCAGAATGCATACCCGCGATAAAAATATATATAAAGTTTAGCAAAATATTAGGGAATGGTGGTAATAAACCTCAAGTGACGATGACATAGTTGTCAATTTTATAGTTTATCAAAAGTGTTAATGACATAACTTTGTAAACTCTGTAGTTCATCAAAATGCTAAGGAATGGTGAAGAAGATATATGACTATCACCTTTTTTGTTGCCAGGCAAATCAGGCTTACTATTACTCGAATTCTTGAACTAAGTATGGGTAATTTTCAGAACAATTTAGTCAAGGATGCCGAAGGAGATTGATTTTTAGCAAAATCTTGCTTCAGACATTCTCAACCAACTTCTTGTTCTGAAGAAAGAAAGGGATACTACCATAGTAATAGAAGATTCAACTGTATGATGCTAAAAAGGTTATTTTTACACCTTCGTATTTTAATGAATATGGTGTCATAGCTTACAATGTAAATTATTGCGGAAAATAACTTTGAGGATGCAGTAATTGACGTTGAAATGCTGGCATATATGGGACAACAATTAATCCAAGGGAGTTTTTTGTTTTCCAGCAATGCGGTTACCACTGCAGTTGGATGCCTTTTTTTGTGTGCCTGGGCGCGCATTAAAACGGTCCTTGCTTAGAAAATTCGAAAAAATTGAATAGGAGATTTATAAACTGCCAACTCAGGTGCTGATATCCTGCTACACAGAATATTGTTAGATTTTGTGACCGGCAGAAGTTCATCATCCAATTGCCATGTGATTTTGCAAAAAAAAATGATAAATTGACTGGTTTTTCAGCCAATAACTCTAAGATATATAATAAGGCAGCACTTTCACTTGCGAGGCTGAGATTTCCGAATGATATATGTGGCTCTCCCGTTCCACACACAAATATAGGCTTCACAGGTCACACATGTTCCTCCAGGGGTGCTTGCAACATGATCCTCGTGGAAGAAAATTGCCTCTAGTAATCTCTTTTCAAATTGATGATCTTTGGTCCGTGCTGTATTTTGGCGGATTCTTCTTGGCAACATCAACTACAATCATCCAACCATTAATGATCTGCACACACCAAAAGAGAATCACAATAAGGCCTTGAAATTCTGTGATTTACTTATCTGACTAATTTTGTTCAGGGAAAAATATAATGGTCGTCCTAATGCAAATACCTTGCCATTCATTTCTTTCAGGGCTGTGCTCGCTGCTGCCTCAGTAGTATACTCTATGAATGCATATCCTCTAGACCTCTTGGAAATCTTGTCCATTATGATTTTAACTAAAAATGATGATAACGGTACAATAACTTAGCATTTCAATGTACCCCCATGCAGACTTCCAGCTAGAGACAAAAATTACCAACGGAATATTTTAATTCAGATGGGGGAGAAGAGCAAAAGTACCTTCAACAAGCTCACCAAACCCTTCAAATGCTGCACGCAAAGTTTTTTCGGATGTATAAAAAGATAGACCTGTCAAGGATGAGGAAAGTTTTGTGGAATAGGGAGTTACATTAATTGGAAAAAATTATAGGAATAGTATGTTCTTGAAAATATACACTTAGGCTAGTTATTGAACATTTTCAGCAGCATATATTTTACTAGACAAACAATTCTGATCTAAAGAATATTTGTTTCTAAGCTTATTTTGAATATAATCTGCCTTTATTTTAGATCTAGGACTTCATCCCGTTTAAATCTTTTTTCCAAAAAACTGAAATTCTGTTTAGCAAAAGAAACACCAAGAAACTGCTTTTCTGAAAGAAAAGGAGCAGTCCTCATTAGAAAAATATAGAAGTGGAATCTAGAACAATGCAGTTGTCAATTTTTCAGTTCCAACCAGAAACAAAAGTTACATGAAAAGCATACCAGTAACAAACAGCTTTTTTGTTCCTATGCTGATCGTTTGGGCGGCCGCTGAAGAATCAGCAGAATTACTAGACTGTAAAGTATTCTCACCTGGATGATTCACCCCATCAGAACGGTATATTACCATGGCATCATTTGATATATAATACATGCAATAATCACAGACATATGAATTAACACTACATATAAGATTCTGGAAATGGAAATAATTATCCAAGTTCATAAACTCCCAGCTAAAGTTGTGTAGTACTGTCAAATCATCAACAATTGATATAAACAAACATGATGATACAGTTATACACTACTCTAGTTGTCACCACTCATAGCATTCTATGTTAGCAATTTTAAATATTTTCCTTGAAGATCGATAAAATAGTTAGAACATTGTAATTTGTAACAACTTATCCTCCACTTGTTGACACCAATTATGTTCAAATACTGCTACACAAAAATAAAATTTGCTTTCTGAGTCATTGATATAATTCCAACAGAGTATAAGAAAGCAGCGAATAATAGTAAAGAACGATAAATGAAGTGCATTTTCAATATTGCACAACACCAGTACATACTATGTAACATAGAAAAAGACAACCTGAGCAAGATCAGAGACAAGGAAATGAATTAGAAATAAATAATTCAGCACGTGCACGGTGCAAATTGACTTAACATTTAGTATGCTATTACCTCCGGAATCTTTATTAGCGGAATCCCATTTTTCATCTGGCTGGACAGATAGAACTCCAGGAACTCCTGTGGCATTCTTACCCATATAACTGTGCTCTAGCAATGTATACATGTGCAACTTAAGATTATAAATATGAACTGACCTGCTAACTCCTGTGCACACACATCATCTAGTACAGAAAAGAACCCAAAGTTGGATTGCCAAAATACATCATACATACACATTTGGGCATCCTTTTCACTGCATAAGAGTTCTAAACATAATCACAAATGCTTTCTTTTCTAAAAGTTGAGAAAATCTGTGGCAATTTAATAAATGAAATATTTAAACAAAACTCACTTCCCCAGAACTTTTGATAATATTTGAACATAATAGTCAACCACTTGTGGTTTTTCCATGACTCCAACCAATGGTTTCTCCGTGCGAACTACCCAGTGTTTTAAATTGTTTAAAGGCAATAACCATGAACTTTCATTAGAAGAGATCGATGGAGCATTTTGTTGAACCTTGTAATAACTGGAGTCCTTTCTTATAATATGAAAATCTGGGTCTGGCCTTACTGATAGTACCCCAGGTAAACCTATATAATACATAAAAGCATATTAGTATTTATTGATAAATCTTGATCTGAAAAGAAGTGACATTAGCATCCCCAAAATACACGAATAAACATGAAAATACAAGTTACATGATATTAGCTGCTACGAAAACAAATAAAAATAAAAGCCAGACTTGAAAGTCATTGTATACATTGATGCAAGTCCATAGTTCTGTACTTGGAAATATCAATTCAGTGCCACGTCTACTTGTACTGAGAATACACAAGATAAAGAGCACAAAAGAGAAGAAAACATACATGCAATTTCTCGGGCCATTTCTTCATCAACATCGCAGCAGAACCCAAAATGGGTTTCACAAGAAGCATCATATATACACATTTCAGCATATTTTTGACTACAGACAAAACACATAAAAGTTCAAATACAAAACATATAAAAACTTCACAACAGATTAAAAAAACGGACTTTATAAAGAAAATACCACTTATTACATGGGATTCAAACCTCTTCAATATTAGCTTCTCTAATCTTTTAATATATTTGTCAACTAAATTAAAATCAATTGGTCATTGCCCTGACATCATAATATAATACCTTGTGTGTTTAAATAATTCCTAAAATGGCTAAAAGAAAATTGTTCATGGGGATTAAATTCCTAATAAAATATAGCCATAAGATCGATTCGACAATCCTAAACAGTTGAAAAAATGGTAAATAAAAGCAAAAGGAAATCAAGTAAAGTAGAAGAGGGGGGGGGGGGGGGGGGGGGGTTGAAGATGGTGCATACCCACCTGCCCAAAACTGTAAGTATAGTTTTGACATAAAAATCAATAATCTGTGGTCTGGAATGAAGCAGTTTGGGAGGTGTATCCATGACAACTATCCAGTGGTGCTGATGGGTGCTGCTGCTGCTGCTGTATGTATTATAATCAAGTGTTGTTGAAGCTGCATTAACTTTGCTGCTGCAACTAGTAGTGGTAGAGTAAAAAAGTGTTTGATTTTTAAGCAAAGGAGAGTAGTTGTTTTTGATGAATTTAGTTGAGATTCTGGAATTGTAGATGAAATCCAATTTGTGGGTTATGCTTATGGATGTTGGTGGGGAAGAAACAAGACTTGTTACCATGCCTGATTTTCGGTTTTACAACTTATCTCTTTTGTTGCTCAAGCTTTTCTAGGCCGGAAAAATGAAACTAACATGGATTAAACATGCAACTGTAATTTCTTTTTTCGTTGGAGCAACTCTAATCCAACTCATTTAGGCAGTGTTCTAAAAGATTAGTGGTACTAGGTACTGATTAATCGGATCGATTAATCCGATAATCGGTGATCATCGAATTGATTAATTGAAACATTAATATAATATATTTTAATTTAATAAATAATAATATATAAATTTATATTATTACCCACAAGTTAGTCAACAGATTTATAAAAAATTATATATTATTAATCCAATATTGATATTTTAAGTATTGAAATTTATAAAAATAAATCACATATCAATATATTGTTAGTGTATATCTAGTATGAACGAAGAAAGTAATTCGTTTTTAGAGAATAATCGGTGTATTGAGAATTTAGTAAATTATTTAGTCAATAAATTAATAACTCATACCCATATAATAGTTATGTATGTTTATCAACTCTTTTTTTTAAAAAATTTAACTTTTTTTCTAAAAAATTAATTTTTTTAATTTATTTTGACTTTGACCGATTTTGACTGATTAATCTCGTCTCGGCCGACTTTTGACCAATTTTAAAAAAAAACCCGTTTTTTGATCCGATTTCCGCTTAATCGAGACGGTTGTCGTCCGACTACCGATTAATCGGTAAGTCAGCTGACTTTTAAAACACTGCAATTAGGAAGAAAAAAAATAACTCTAATCCAACTCTATAATATTAAAATAACATAAATTTTAGTTAAAACTCTGGTTCAATATTATTGATATGGACATAAAAGTAATTATAGAAATATAATTGACGGTCCAATGAAAAGGCTCGATATTTAATGCCCAAATCCCTAATTATTCATTAATTTCGTAATTAATGAATAGGGAAAATATACAGCTCATGAAAAGAGCCCAAATTATGGAAAATTGGTCAAAGAAGGATCCAGAATCCCAATTAAAGGCAATTAATGAGTCATAGCCTTTATCGACAAAGAAAAGACTTATTCAGCAAGCAACACAATGTTTATCCAATAACTAAAAGAAGACTTATTCGCTAAAACTCCCAAACATACCATAAATACTAGGCTCCAGACGCCTATATAAGGTCCCTGATCCTACAATCAGAACTACGTCTTTGGCTTGATTCTCAATAACGATTTGAGATACGTAGGCATCTTGTGAGGACCGATTTAGTCCGGAAACACGAGTGTAGCCATTAAAGCTCGAAAGCTCATTAATCCTAGCATTAAATTCACAAGTACGTTTTTTAATCCATAACATTTGGCGCCGTCTATGGGAAGACAACATCAACCATGGCAAACACACGAAGAACAGCTCGGGATAATCAAACTCCTGAGGATCGCCCTATCACCTCTGAGGCTGATCAGCCACCGTCGACTACTGGCACACAAGGGGCGAATATCCCCACCAACACTCAAGGACCGGAAATCCCGATTTCGGTTGAAGGGACGAATCCCCTGCAGATGGTCATTCATGGATCTAATCCACAAGAGACCGTTCACCAACAAACGATCACGACCTCCCCGCTGCTCATGAATGCACCGAGGAGCCTTCAACTCCATACTACTGATCTCCTTCAATACGCGAATCAGACTTTGGGGATGCCAAGCTATGGCATGCCCCCTCGACCCATGGCGGGCGGTAGTGGAACTAATCCAATCTACCATGAGGCATATGTGCCCCCTTATATTCAAGGTCTGGGACCCCAAACTCGCCAGACCCCTTTCGTTCAAGATTACTCTGGCCCATACACCGAAGATGAGGGTTATACAACTGGGGAGGATGTCGCCCCAAGAAGGAGACGTTCTTCCCAGACAAATCGGGAGCAACCCCAAACTACTAAGGAGAAAATTGCAGCCCATGAGGCAGAGACCGCAAGGCTCAAGAAACTCCTTGCTGAGGAAGAGGCCGCTCAATCTCGGGGCCGAACAACTGAAGGGATCCCAATAATCAACTTGGATCCACCGGCAAGAAGAACCAAGAGGGCCGAAGCCCCAAGGGGTGATCCTAGTATTCTGTTGCCCCTAGGAGATCCTGATGATCCTACACCACCGTTTACTCAAGACATCATGAAAACGGCTATATCCAGAAAATTTAAGATGCCTTCGATCAAAGACTATGATGGAACGGGAGATCCCGCAAATCATGTAAGGACCTTCTCCAATGCACTGCTGTTGCAGCCAACCAACGATGCGGTCAAGTGTAGGGAGTTTCCACAAACCTTGGCAGGCATGGCCCAACGCTGGTATAGCCGTCTTCCTCCCAACTCAATTGGGTCTTTCAAAGAACTAAGCAAAGCTTTTATCAATCAGTTCATTAGTGGAAGGGTGCATGAGGAAAGCTCTGCATCACTTATGGCAATCCAGCAAGGAAAGAATGAAGCCCTAAGGGACTACATCAATCGATTCACTCGAGAGGCTTTGAAAGTCCCAGACTGAGAGGACAGGGTGGCTATGATAGCCCTGCAACAAGGAACTACTGATGACCACTTCAAAAGGTCGTTGGCTAAACATCCACCCGAGAGCATGCTGAAGCTCCAAGATAGAGCCGGAAAGTATATCAAGGCTGAAGAAAGCATGAGAAAGTATGAACCCACTGCTGGCGGTAGTGGAAACTCGAAGAAAAGAAAAGAAACTCAGGAATACGACGTCAAGGAAAAGTTCCCCAGAACATCAAAGAACTCCGATTCTCCCCCCAAGAGAAACAATTTTGGGCCAAAATTCACAGAATATGCAAGATTGAATACTCCCAGGAGTCAAATTCTGATGGAGATAGGCAAGGAAGAAGATCTCAAATGGCCAAAGCCAATGAGGGCTGATTTGTCCAAACGGAACCAAAATCAGTTTTGTCGGTTCCACAAAGAAGTCGGTCATGACACCGACGATTGTAGGCAATTGAAAGATGAGATTGAGTTTCTGATACGAAGAGGAAAACTCAGCAAATTCACCAAGGATGGAAATCAAGGGAGTCAAAGAGGAAACTATGAAAGGAAGGATTACGACAGAAGGGACAACGACCAAGATCGTAACCCTAAGCCCCGAGGGCCAGTCATCAACATGATATTCGGAGGGCCAACTGCTGCTGGGTCCTCCCGAAACTCAAGAAAGGCTTATGCTCGAGAGGTAATGACTGTGGTTGGAGAAGCACCGAAGCGTGCCAGAACAGAAGTGTCAATAGGTTTTGACGATTCAGACTTGGAAGGGGTGAAGTTCCCCCATGATGATCCTCTTGTCATAGTACCTGTGATAGGCAACTCCGAAACAAAGAGAGTCCTGGTTGACAATGGAGCTTCAGTGGATATCTTGTTCCACGATGCTTTTGTCAAGATGGGTTACACTGATTCTCAGCTAACACCCTCAAATATGCCTATATACGGATTCAACGGGGTGGAATCAAAAATGGAAGGCACTATCCAACTCCCAATGACCATGGGGCAAGGGATGAATACGTCTACTCAGATGTTGAACTTCATAGTTATAAAAGCAACTTCAACCTACAATGCAATCCTGGGAAGGACTGGTCTTCATGCGTTCAAGGCTGTTGCCTCATCTTATCATCTAAAAATCAAGTTCCCAACGAGGAATGGGATTGGTGAAGAACGAGGAGACCAAAAGATGGCTAGAAGTTGTTATGTAGCCGCGTTAAGGCCTGATGGAATCGGGGGGCAAGTTCTCCCAATTGAAGACATGAATATCAGTGACAATGAGGATCGAAGAGGGAAACCAGCTGAGGATTTAATCCCAATTCCCTTAGTCCCTGGTGAGCCAGAGAAGGTGACATATATTGGAGCACTACTACCTGAGCCATTGAAAAGCAAGCTCATATCTTTTTTTCAAGAGAATAATGACGTTTTTGCTTGGACAACGGCCGACATGCCAGGGATTGATCCCTAATTGATAACTCACAAACTGAATGTGGATCCTGAAAGGAAGACGGTGAAACAGAAAAAGAGGAATTTTGCTCCAGAGAGGCTTGAAGCCATTAAACAGGAAGTTAATAAACTTTTGGAAGCTGGGTTCATTGAGGAAATTCAATTCACAGAATGGTTGGCTAACCCCGTGATGGTCAAAAAGGCTAACGGAAAATGGAGGATGTGCGTCGACTTCACTGACTTGAATTATGCATGTCCTAAGGATTGTTTTCCCTTACCAAGGATTGATGCACTAATAGATGCTACAGCTGGGCACGAGATGCTTAGCTTCATGGATGGCTTCAGTGGATACAATCAAATCAAGATGCATGAGGATGACATCGCCAAAGTATCATTCATCACTGACTTTGGTGTTTTCTGCTTCTTAGTCATGGCATTTGGACTTAAGAATGCAGGGGCAACCTACCAAAGGTTGGTGAACAAAATTTTTGGACACCTAATTGGAAAAACCATGGAGGTCTACGTAGATGACATGTTAGTCAAGAGCCTCGATAAGGCCGATCACATTAAGCACCTCCGAGAGGCATTTGAAGTGCTAAGGTACCACAAGATGATGTTGAATCCAGCTAAGTGTGCCTTTGGTGTAGGCTCGGGAAAGTTTTTAGGCCTGATGGTTTCCAAGAGAGGAATCGAGGCCAATCCCGACAAAATCAAAGCAATTCTAGACATGAAGCCACCACAGACTGTCAAAGATGTCCAGAAATTAACGGGAAGAGTGGCATCATTGGGAAGATTCATCTCCAAGTCAGGAGAGAAGTGCTTACCCTTCTTTAAAGCACTCAAGAAAGTGAAATTTTTTGAATGGACAGCTGAAAGCCAAGAGGCCTTTGAGGCCCTGAAGAAATACATGGCTGAGCCACCACTATTGGCCAAACCAAAACCAGGAGAGGTTCTTTATCTATACTTGGCATTATCCAACACTGCCCTGGGAGCTGTTTTGGTAAAAGAAGAGTTAAAGGTTCAGAAACCCATCTACTACGTGAGCAAGATCCTACATGGGGCAGAAATAAACTACTCTACCATAGAGAAGTTTGCCTTAGCCTTGATAATGGCCTCAAGAAAGCTATGCCCATACTTCCAGGCTCACAAGATAGAGGTCTTGACTGATCAACCTCTAAGAAACATCTTGCATAGCCCTCAAGTTAGTGGAAGATTGATCAAATGGGCCATTGAATTGGGCGAATTCGACATCAAGTATAAGCCTCGAACGGCCATAAAAGCTCAAGCACTTGCTGACTTCATGGTTGAATGTACCATTGACAACCAAGAAGTCGGGGGGCAAGAAGCAATAATGGAAGACAAGGAAGCTGAAGACATAATCTCCAAAGAATGTTGGGTGCTCTATTTTGATGGAGCATCAAAAACAAAATCAAGTGGAGCCGGTTTAGTGCTACAAAGTCCTGATGGATTCCTCATAGAGTATGCACTAAAACTTGACTTCCCAACGACAAACAATGAGGCTGAGTATGAAGCTCTGATAGCTGGTTTAGGGCTGACTGGAGCTTTGAGGGTCAAAATTCTGAAAGTATGTGGAGATTCGAGGCTAGTGGTTTCCCAAGTGAATGGGGAATTTGAGGCCAGAGATGAAGTCATGGCCAAGTACTTGAAACTTGTCAAGGCCATCATGACTCAGTTCGACGAATGCTATGTAGAGCACATTCCAAGGGAAGAAAACGTGAAGGCTGATGCCTTGTCTAAATTTGCTTCTTCCGAAATTGAAAACTATGCAGGAAGTGTCTACTTCCAAGTCCTGAGGACCCCAAGCATCAACGGAAAGTTGGTAGCACCCATTGATGTTGGCAGTTGTTGGAAGGATTCCATCAAATCTCATCTAGAAACTGGGTGGTTACCCAACGACACTTCAGAAGCACGAAAGCTGTATGTCAGAGCACTAAGGTATACCCTGATTGAGGGAATCCTATACAAGAAGTCTTTCATCATTCCATATCTGAAATGTTTAAGACCTCAAGAGGCAGAATTGGCCCTGAAGGAAGTACATGAAGGAATTTGTGGGCAGCACTTGGGGGGCAGAGCCCTTGCCCATAAAATCACTCGTTTAGGTTTCTACTGGCCAAACATACTAGCAGATGCTAAAATCTACGTAAAGAAATGTGAAAGGTACCAGAAGCATGCCCCAGTGGTTAGGCAACCACCAGAGATGTTGACATCCATAAACTCACCAATCCCCTTTGCCATGTGGGGAATGGATATACTCGGGCCATTTCCAATGGCAAGTGCTCAAAGAAAGTTCTTGATAGTAGCAATCGACTACTTCACCAAGTGGATTGAGGCTAAGCCATTAGCCAAGATAACCACCAAGCAAGTGATGCATTTCTTCTGGGAAAATGTGATATGCAGATACGGGATTCCACGTATCTTGGTCACAGACAATGGAACTCAGTTTAACAACGATGAGTTTAAGAAATATTGTGATGAAAATGATATCAAGTTGCGCTTCACTTCTGTTGCCCATCCACAAGCAAATGGGCAAGCTGAGGTTGCAAATCGAATTATCCTAGATGGACTGAAGAAAAGAGTTGAACGCTCCAGAAACACTTGGGTAGACGAATTACTCCCCATACTTTGGGCATATCGTACTACCTGCAAAGTCACCACTGGAGCTACCCCCTTTCTGTTGGCATATGGGGCAGAGGCAGTGGTTCCAGTGGAGATTACTCACACGCCTCCAAGAGTTGAGGCTTATGAGCCAGAAACAAATGAGGAAGGCTTGAGGCTGGCCTTAGATTTGATTGATGAAGTTAGAGATGAGGCAAATGCCAAGATAGTTCATCATCAGAAACGAGCATCTTTCTATTACAACCTAAGGGTTAAAGAGAGATTCTTTCGACAAGGAGATTTAGTCCTCCGAAAGATTGAGGCATCCGGAGTTGGACAAAAAGGCAAGTTGGCCCCAAATTGGGAAGGACCATATCGCGTCAAGAACGTATTTGGTCGAGGCTCATACAAGCTAGAAACCCTTGAAGGGCATGAGGTGCCAAGGACTTGGCATGCCTCCAATTTGAAAATTTATTATGTTTAAGGTGTTTCCCAAGTGGACTCACTACTAGAAATAAGGTTTGATAAAACCAACCCATGTTTTAAACTTGGGTACTATGTAAGGGTTGATCCCATTTTCAAGTTATGAATAAATTCTGCATTTTCATGTTTTAAAGCTTATCTACTATGAGTGTTGAAAAACATTCAAGAAGCCAGAAAAACAACACAAGTCATGAATGGCCACAAGATATAAATAAGGCTGGATAAAAACTTAAATAAAAAAGTTAAGTTAAGCCCGAAGGCTGAAAGTACATAAACGAAAGTACAAGCCAAGAATGGCCATAAGTAAAACTACATCTAATCTGCCTTGTCCACGTCATCCTCCTCCTCCTCCCCTAAAGCGGAACCAGAGTGAGTGGCAGCATAATCATCCCCGGCAGTCTGACCGGGTGGAGAGGTATGATCTAGGTCGAAGATCCTGTCATCCTCCTCCATGTCGTCCTCTCCAGCCAAAGCCAACTCCAGAGGAGTAGGAAGGTAAGGGCTTGGAAAATCAGAAATGGTGAGAGATCCAAGCATCTTCTCCAACACAGCAGCAAGAGCGCCATCCCATCCCTTAGTATACTGAACTGGGAAGAGGAGCTCGTCATGCTTTTCAATCAAGTCCTCGTACTCTTTGGAGTCAAGGTACTCGTCGATAAAGTCATCCTTGCCTTTCCTCAAAGACACCAGCTCAGCTTGGGAGTCGGCCAACTCCTTCTCCTTCCTAGCCAATGTGGCCTTCAGCGAGCCCACCTCCTCTTGGGACTTCTCAAACTTGCCTTGGTTGGCCTCAGAAGATGAGCGCCAAGCCTTGGCTTGAAAGATAGCCCCTTGGAAGTTAGAATTAGCCTACAAAGCAAGTTGCAAGTCAATACGAGATAGAAACTTGGAATACATTATTAACTACGAGGAAAAAAGAGGAAAAATACTTACAACAGCAATCGCCTGAGAGCCTGCATGCTCTACACCCTCCAAAGTGGAGTTAGAAACGAAGTCCTTGTAATCACAAGGAGTCAGAGAGTGATAAGACCACTCCACAGCATGCTTGGACACTCCCACCACAGTGTCCTTCTTCCTAAGACCCCAGTTGGGGCGCCAAACTGCACTCTTGGCCGAGGAAGGCCCCTCGGCCTCATCAGTAAGGTCCACATGGGGCCTTATAAAAGCTGGAACACTGGAAGCACGAGAGTCCTTCCCTCCCAAACGTGCCCTCTTCATCCTTGCTGTCTCCCCATCTTCGGGCTCGTTGGTCTTATTAATAAAGACCGCAGCTGTAAAAAACACAAGGAAAGAAACAGTTGGTATAAGATAATCTTAAATAAACAAAGGAAAATATGAGGTGAGAATTACCCTTATCAGAAACGTTTGAAAGTCCCAAGGACTTAAGCTGGAACTCGTCCAGGAGCACCCAAGCCAATGTGGCATAATCATCCTTTGTGAGCTCAGCATATGCATGGGCCTCCTCATCATTCAGGATGATATTACTAGGGCTACCATCTGAAACCCTACTAAAGGAGCTACGAAAAAGGGTGCCCCAATCCCCTCCTTCCCAAATCAAATACATAAACTCTTCTTTCCATTTGGGGTTATTATCTGGAATTGATTTGGGGTGAAATATGGGGGGAGTGGAAGGACGGTGGTTGATATAAACCCAACCCAAAGTAACGGCTGAACTATTCTTAAACTGGAAAATTTTCCTAAACAAAGCTACAGATAAAGGAAAATTGTTCTTCAAACAAAGAACAATGAAACATATAATGATTCTCCAGGCGTTTGGAGGAAGTTGGCAAGGGTTAATCCCAACATCAGCCAAAAGCCTGGGAATAAACTCATGGAAAGGGAACCTGAGTCCCGCGACAATGGCATCCTTATAAATGCATAAAGCATCAGGACGCCAATGGCAAGAACGGTCCCCTGGGCCGGCTGGAACTAACCTATAGGGGGACTTAATCCTATACATCTTGTTATAGTCCCTAATTAAGTCGATTTCGTGAAATTTGTTACTACAATCGAATGAATCTAAGTGGGACACAGAAGGATATTCATCACTACGTTCTAAAATCATATCTTGAAGTGACATATGAGAAGAACGAATGATGATACCTCTCTTAGAAGCTTTGTTCATTTTCTGAAGGCGTTGAGCAGCTTTGTCAGACATCTTCAAATCTTCAAACCTTCAAGAGAAATCCCAGAAAAATCTTCAAATCTTCAAATCTTCAAAGAAATTCCCAGGAAATCTTCAAAGAAACCCAGAAATCTTCAAGGGATGAAGATGAAAACCCAGAAATCTTCAAGAAATGAAGATTAAAAACCCAGAAATCTTCAAGGGATGAAGATTGATCCCAGAAGAATAAGAAAACCACCGTGAAAAGCTCACCGGGAATCGCCTTACCACGGAATAAAAGAGAGAAAAGCTAAGAAGACTAGAGAGAAATTTTAGAAAGTTGAAAGTGAGAAGTGAGAAATGAAATAGAAATCTCACTCTTTTATAAACAAAGTGACTGGAAACCCTACCGGTTAAGGAAGGGCAACCGTCTATAGCCAGTAAGGCCCATAAAATCCATTTATGGATTACAAAGGCAAAAGCCCAGATAAATTAAGTATCAGGCAAATTCGAAGCCCAAAATAAGAAAGGCCCAATAAGGCCCAAATAATTCAAGTCCAAATTAAAAATTGGGCTAATTAAGCTTGGAATAAAACCAAGGCAATGATAAAAAAAAAATCGAGGTCGAAAAGACCCTTGATCGACATCGAAGGCTTGAAGTCGAAAGTATATGGGAAATTGAGGTCGTATCACTCGACCTCACTCCCAAATAAACTCAAAAATTAAAGATTTAAGGTCGAAAAACCCTAAATCGAGGTCGCACGACCCAAGTCGAAAATACACACGAAATTGAGGTCGTGTCCATCGACTTCGCACCAAAAGCAAGTCAAAAAATTGAAAATTCAAGGTCGAAAAGACCCTAGATCAAAGTCGATTGACTGAGATCGAAAATACACTATAAAACGAGTTCGCATCCCTCGACCTCACTCTAAAATAAGTGTTAGGTCCAAAGTATCGTAGAAGGAGGGGTTGAATACGATACTCACAAATAATTTAATTTCGTTCGCGGATTAATCTTTCAGTTCTATAACGAAATCAAACACACCAAACCAAATCAAGTTTCGGGGAATATATCTTTTTATAAATATAAACCTCGAGGGGTGCTACAATTTCTAATCCGTAGATTAGCGTCAATGAGTTTAAGGTAACACAAATACAAAACAATAATCAAGTTCTGAGCACTATTAATTTCTCTGGTAATTTTCTCCGGCTCTTCTCTCTCTCAGTTATGTGTCTGTGTTGAATACCTTAACTGAAGAAGACACAATCTTCTCTCTGTATTAATTGTAGTCTGTTTTGAAAAACCATCGAATGAGAATTGTAGAAACAATCCTGGCCGTTGGATCTTCATCAACCTTTCAGAAAAGGAATTCTTTTCACCTGCTCCCATAATAAAAAACCATCGAATGAATAAAAATCCATCGAATTAAATAAATAAATTTGTCATTCGATAGTTTTTAAAACAAAACTATCGGATGCCAAACTAATTTACTTTGGTTTTTAATTAATCATTTCAACTACCATTCGATAGTTTTTCAATTAGAAAAACCATCGAATTTCTCTTTCTTGTCTTTAGTCCATAAATGATTCCACTGAGCTTCTGGGTGTTTAAGAAATAGACTGTATCAATTTCTTCTGAGACGATAAAACAACTTGATCTTTTTAGTGCCGTCACCTAGTGCAACTGGTC
Organism: Heracleum sosnowskyi; assembly: GCA_030848705.1. NCBI lineage: Eukaryota > Viridiplantae > Streptophyta > Magnoliopsida > Apiales > Apiaceae > Heracleum > Heracleum sosnowskyi. Next base: position 59,375,935 of record CM061240.1, on the reverse strand, counting down.
TGGTTCACAGATGAATAACACTTGATCAATTCTTATTTTATATCTTCAATACAATGCTGCTGATACGTCCCTTGTCCTTCTGGTTGCTTCATCACTGGAATCCCGTGGTACTGAACCCTAAATCATTCACATACTTCTGTCATCTTGAAAGTCTTGTTTCTTTTGCTGTCACTGAGGCTTGAACATTTTCATGAACTTCTTTCCGTGACCTGTTTACGGACTTCAAGAATACATAACGTATTTTGATTTTTTGTGTTTACCTTTTCTTCTTTGATTCTGGATTCCTGTGCTTCTGTTAATATTATTGTCTGTCTTGTCCTTTGTTGAGTTGTAGTTATCTCTTTTAGATCTTATGTTACATTATGCTTTACAATCTCCCCCTATTTGATTGGATAGAGTTCGACAAGCAAATACTTCGAGGATAACTCAACTAACTAAGGAAACATGAAACTACTTAAAGTAAGACAGCGTAATAATATTAATGCATTCTGGATCAGATATTTATACATTTCCAGATTTCATAATTCAAAAAACAATTAAACTTTATACAATGAAGTTGCTCCTCTAGTCTGAGCTGATAGTTCTCTTGTTCTTTGCTTCATCATTCAGTCCATTCCAATCTCACCTTCTTCAATCATTGGATCGGAGTTAGCAGCTTGATAATCAATCACTGATGGATAGTGCAGTGGTTCTCCAGGTTTAAGGATTGCTCCTCTGATGTGTCTTCCAATATACTCAACCTCTTGACCCACTCCAGCCCACAACCATGCAATGTTAACATCTTTCTTGTTTGGCTTTGGCATGTTTGGCAGTCTGGTATGCACTTCCAATCCTCTTTCCACTCTTTTCCTATAGTAAGGAACATTCTCCATTAGAAATCTTCTAAGAGTGTCTGCTGCTTTGTCCTTCTCCGTTGAAGAGAATCCAGTGGATCTAAGATACTTCTCAACTGAGATTAGATAGTTGCTTGGGTAGTCCCTCAGTTTGTCCTCAGCCAAATAGCAGATTCTGAACAAGTCATTCGTCATGAATCTAACCATTGGAGGATCTTCAGTAATCTCTGGACTGACTTTCATCACGATCTCCTTAACATGCTCTCGGAGCAGTTCATTTAGCCTTGTAGTTCTTTGGATCTTGATGAGTATAGCCTGCAATTCTGTATATGTCCTCTGTTCTAAAAACTTAGTAGAAATCACAAATGTACCTTTCTCCAGAAAACTGATTAATAAGCTCCAGGCACCATTTGCTTTAACCCCAGCATTCAGACAGATTATAGAGCTTCTCAGTGCTTTGAAGTAAGTCTGATCATCAAGATTAGCACTTCTGATGTCCTGAATAATGACTTCCACCTCCGCATTGTCGTTGACTTGTAATCCGTCTTCAACTCCACAAAAGGTTTTATAAGCCATTTCCCATTCAGTACCATCTTTCTTTGCCAGATCTATCATCTTCTTCTTCCTCACTTCATTATACACCTTCATTCTCTTTAGCTTTTCACTTCTCAGAATTGCTTGCTGTTTTTCTTTCTCAGCTTGCCTGGCATCTATTGCAGCTCTCTGAGCTCTTATTGCTTCCAAGGCAGCTTCTTCTTCTGGTGACAGAGAATTTGATTCTTCTTCCATAATATCCTCATCCAAGATAGGATGTTCTATTGGTTCAGGATAATATGGTTCATGCTCCTCTTGAATAGGTTGCTCTTGCATGAATTCAAATTCCTCTTCACTCTTCTCTTCCTCTGTTATTCCCAAATGACCTAACAGAATTGTAGAAGGGGGGGGGGGTTGAATACAATTCTTGATATTTTCTTGAAACAAAACACTTTATGAAATTAAACTGAACTGAATAAATAAAAACACAAGATATAAATAATTCAGTTGGATTGTTTGATGATCCAACTGAAGTGTTTTTATTGCGGAAATAATCTGTGATACAAATGTTCACAGCTGCTCAGTTACAATGTTGTAGAGAAGAATGCTCTCAAAAATAGCTAATACAATCTATTTGTTTTTCTTCTCTGTTTCTAAAGTGACTGCTACACTTGGTTATAAAACCCCAAGTTTACAATTCTACATTTGGTTAAACTAAAGAATAATAGAAGTAACCATCAGTAGCTTGCTTTTCATTCCTTTTGTCCAATGGTCCTTGGAGATCTTTGCTTTTGTCTTCATGCTCATTATAATCATTCCCAAGAGCCTTATTGGAAATTGGAATGTTTCCTTATTTCCAGTAACCACTTTGATGGTTTCCAATGCAAAGTACACTTCCATATCTCCTTTTAGATCTGTTCAGTAAACTGTCACTATCACTTTGTCAACTGTTCAAAAAGCAACATTGATTCGTTGATAGCAAGGAGATGTGTTTCGTTGATAGCTTCATTCTTCATTCCGTTGATGGTGTTTCCCTCGTTTCGTTGATGGGTAAACTCCATACCGTTGACAGAGTAATCTTCATACCGTTGACATGTCTTCACTTAGGCAGAATTACAAGGCATAACATATTTACAATTAACCAACCTATTTTGCCTATCTAGTACATAGTCAACATGACTTAGAAAACCTATCTAAAACATATAATAGAATGCCTATCATACTGTGAAGTATTGTACAATGCAATTGCTACAACACTCATTTCGTTGATGAGCTTCCTGTCAACGAAACACTGCTAAGCATGCTATTTCGTTGACAGCTACAAAATTGACTTTACACAAATTCTACTAAGTGTTTTATGCTTATCATCAAGAACAACATATTCCTAACAATCTCCCCCAATTTATGACTGATAGAATAACAGCCATAAATCAAGAGACTTGATGATAACAAAAACACTCAGATACATCATAAATTACAAAAGTAGAAAATGTATTAAGCTTCAAAACTTTATAGACAAAATATAAGACTTACAAGACTAATGCCCACAAGTGCTCCTCTAGTCTGAGCAAATGTTTCATTTGTGACTTCTTTGTGGCATAGTCTTCTTCCCTCTCTTGGAGTTGTTTTCCTCAATCTGGACCTGTAGTCTTCTGTAGAAGATTTTCTCCTCTTCATCTTGATCACCAAGCTTGGATTGCATCAGCTTTAGAGTTTGATTAGATGCCTTCTCCAGCTGGTCTTCCATTCTGAAGAATCTTCTGCAATTGTCCTTGTCCTTAAACTCCATCATCCAATAAGGTTGAAGATGGATTTTCTTTCCTGTTGAGGGAACTCTAAGTATCCTTGGAAGAGCCTCAGGCTTGTTCCAGCTAGCCTTTAACTGACAGATTTTGGAGACCACCTCAGACTTGGCTGTTTTGGTGAAACCGAAGTCCTTTTTCAAGCATCTAAACACTGAGAGTAGTGTTTGATAGTCTTCTCCTAAAATTCTGTAGAGAGGCCACACTTGTTCTCTACCACCCTTGAATGTGAACACTAGTCTTTCAGGCAACTTTTGAGAAGCTGCAATTCCCCTTACTTCCACCAGGTTGTCTAAGTCAAGATGTAGACTGGATTCTTCCCTGATGTCAGCAATGTACATGCAGTCCTCTGGGTTTGAAGGGGGTTTTTGAGATTGTGGCTTTCTCACAAAAACAGGCTTTGCTTTGACAGGCCTCTTCTTTGTCTTCATTGGTTGGTCCTTTTCTAACAGGAACTTTGGAAAGTATGCCTCATCAAAATCAATTGGTTCCTCTTTTGGCATGATTGGTTGATCATGAAAATTGACAGGATGTGCAGGATCACAGGCCAACTTTCCCTCAAAAACTGGATTAGCAATTGTTGGAGGTGCAATAGGTATAGAAGAGTCTGATGCAGTACTCTGAGAATCAGCACTCTCAAAGTCTATGTTTCTCCTAGCTCTCTCTTTGGGTTGCCTTGTGCTCTTCTTTGAACTCCTTTCCTCTCTAGTGCTTTCCTCTTGCTTCCTTTCTTCTTCATCTAGAGCTTGAGCTACTGCAAGAGCTTGCATAGCTGCTCTTTCTGATTCCTCAGCCTTGGCTTCAGCAAAGTTTGGATGACCAGCCCAAACACAGATTTGTTGTCCATTCCTGTAGACAATTGCCCTTTGCTTCCTTATCTCATAATCATTACTTTCCTTGCTTTTTGTGATGAGTAGACCAAGAAGCTTGTGCTCATCTGGATAAGGTGCAGGATAGAAAGTCCTTGCTATGTTTTTGCCCTTTGGTTTAGCAGGGGACTTGGGAGATAGGCTTCTTTGAATTGTAGCTTGTTCCACATCCCTAATGCATGAAGTTTGTCCTTTTTCCTTCCTTGGTCCTTGAGTGACTCCATGTAGAAGGGGCTCTTGGTGATAGAAAGAATTTGTCTGTGGCTCCCATTCCGTTGATGCTAGTGCCATGGCATTCGTTGATGGCTGTTCCGTTGATGGATTTGAGTCCTTATCTTCAGTAATCTTCTTGAACTTTGCTTCTATATTGGACCAATGTTCTTTGATTTGTTCTGCAAGTCTCATCCTCATAGAAGCTTCTTGTATAAGGTCAATACCATCCTTTTGCTGCTTTCCAAGCTCCCCCATTGCTAATGGCTCCTTTGGTAGGGAAATGGCTGGGACCATAACCTTGGTAATCTGAATGTCTAGCTCCTTAGATTTCTCCCCCTTTTTGTTATCATCAAAAGAGATGGCTGGGAGTCCTTGAGCTGCCACTAGCTGGGCCAATAGTTGAGTTTGTTTCTCCTGTTCCTTTTGCATCTGTGATAGAGTGGCTTCCACCTTGTCCACTCTAGAAGAGAGAGTCTTCAAGGAGGAATCCACTTCAGGTTCTTTAGAGAAAAACCTGTTCATCCTGGACACAGTGAGAAGAGGAAGCTTTTCATCTAGCCTCCTATCATTAGCAGCCCTAAGGTTGCTGATTGAATCCTTGATCTCTGTAGCCTCAATCCTTGTCTGCAACATTTGTAGCCTTTGAATTTCCAGAGAATCCATTATGGCTTTGTAGAATTTCTTGTCCCTTGCTCCTGCAGACTCATGAGCTAGATATGCTTCTTTGTACTGCCTTGTGATAGCAGCATCCAAATTGCTTCTACCATGCATATCTTGAGAAAGCCAGTTTGGTGTAGGAGGCACCACAGAAGTCCCAGTCTGTGCAGTAGTGGCCACCTGTAGAGTGTCACCAAAGCTATCCTCATTATCAGAAAAATCAAAGTCTCCACTTGCTTCAGCTCCTGGAGGTAGATTGGTCAAGGCATCCTTTGCTCTTTGCATTGATGCAGTTGTGTGAATTAGTTGTAGTGACCTCTCTGCCTCCACATTGCCCTGTTGAGCCAAAATTTGATAGGCTGACACAGGATGAGTAAAGGTCTCAGGATCCAGGGAAATACTATCCAGAGTTTGCTGATAAACCTCTTGGAAAGTAAGTTCCCTTTCTCCCTCACTGACCTCCATTAACTCATTAGCAATGGCTGCTTCCATCCTTATTTCTCCTGTAGTCCCTTCTCTCTCTCCACTCTGTTCTTGCATCATGGGCTCCCCATGGCTCACACCTCTCACACCCTCACCTTCACCTTCTAAGGTGGAACTCTCAATCTCTCCTTTTGCCTGGCTGGAAGAAATAGCCAGCCTCTCACTCACATTCTCTCCTTTTGCCTGGCTGCAAGCCAGCCTCTCAGTTTCACTCCCTCTCAGTCCTAGAAGTGTCTCAACTACCACTAGATCATCTGCACTAGTTGTGGGAACAACTTGATTTTCAATTAAAGGTGCAGAGTGAACTATCAACGGAATGGTAGTTTGAACTGTCAACGGTATGGATACCGTTGATGGAGAAACACTTGTCAACGAAATAGACTGTTTCGTTGATGAAGTCAAGAAAGCACTTTGAGAATGAGAAATTACAGTAGAGTCTGTGGTGATTGATTTTAGAGATTGGTCCACAGATCCCCTTGCAATTTCAGGAAAAATTGGTTGATGGCCCAACAAATCACTTAGCAAGTGATGGCCACCAGCTTCAGAGTGGGGCTTCTCCAAGATTAGAGTTGGAGAATCAGGAATAGATGTATGGATCATGTCCACATCCAAAGATTGAGTTGGTGAATTTGATGGAGATAATTCAAGATTGATGTTTAGAGAAGAGGACTGTAACCCCAGAGAAATGATAGGGGTTACATCAAACTGAATTTGAGAAACTGGAAGTGTTGCTTCCAGTGTGTGTGCACCCTGTGTACCCTTGGACTTTTGCTTCACTCTCCTTTGGTATTGGGAAAATGTAGACTTTGGGCTTGAAGTGTCCCTTACCCTTTTGGACTGTACTCTAGGAGGAGAGCTTGTTTCAATAATCACATCCTTTTGGGAGGATGCAATTAGACTTGTGTTTAAATCCATGTTACTCATTGTGCCTTGTTGGGAAGACACAATGGGGCTTGGCTGGTACACACTAACCTGTCCTTCCTTATCCTTGGGGTTTCTTTGATGTTCACCCCTTCCCTCACCTCTCACAACTCCAGACTCACTCCCCTTAGGTTGTGTGGTAGTTTTTACAACAGGTGCCTTTTGAGAAGCACCTGAGGTTGGCTTGGAGGATTTCTTTGTTTTTGGTTTTGTTGCTAGGGTAGGAGCCTGTTGGGTCACAGCTACAGACTCCATAGCAACATTGGAAGGTAAAACAGTAGAGGTGTTAGCTACACTAACAGGGATAGTAGTAGTTACCTCAATGATTGGCAGATACACCACTGGAACATCACCATTGTGGTTCAGCCTCAGTATGTCTGTCAATACTCTCTTTTCTTGCACAAAGCACTCGAACCTGGCATTAGGGTTAGAGATAACTAATGGTGCTGGACTAACATGGTTAGCCAACATCATCAGAAACCTAGCATAATAGATATTTTTCTTCCTATTTGCTTTGTCACCCAACTTAGCACCAATTTCATACATAAGTTGGGTGCTAAAGTTGTGATATCTATCATTTAGAAGCATGGTTAGGAGAATTAACATAGAGTTAGTTAATGCATCAAAATTACTAATCTTTCCAGAAAAGACCTTAATGAATGCATCAGCTAAATAACTGTATTCCCTAACCAAACCTCTCCTAATTATTCTACCCAGATTATCAGTAGGCAAAGAGTAGTTTATAGAATTTAACATGGTAGTTATTTCAGTGTTAGTAGGCAAAGCATCACAGTTATTATCAGGAATATGTAAACATGCTTGCAAAACATCAGAATTAACTATGTACTCATTACCTTGAAGAGTGAATTTTAGTGTGCAGTGTGTTCCACTATACTCACATGAGGTCCAAATTTCCTCGATTATCTCATTGTAGAGTGGTGTAGAGTGAAACATTGCATAGCTCAACTTGCAATTCTTCATGAAATCCATCATTTTGAAGAACAGTCTGTTCGGGTTTTCCTTGACAACAAAAGGGATGGAGTTGTTCTTCTCATAGATGAACCCTCCAGCAGACATAAGCTTGACTATAGGTGCCATTGTTGATTAAAGGAAAGCTTCGAACTGAATTGCTTGTTAGAGAGAAGAAGAGAGAAAAATCCTTTGGAATTTTTGAGAACAGGTAAAAAGAAATAATGAAAATAAAATTTCTTAAATACTCCCCCAAAAATTCTCAGAAAATGAATCCAATAATAAATGTAAATTACTGGATTGGCTTAAAAATATAACCGTTACTCTTAAAGTATTACCATGATTTATACTTACAGGGGTGTATGCATAGATCGTGGTAAAAGACGTGTCAATTTTTTAACGGTTCAGATTAAAAGCGCTTTATATCAACGAATCAGAATTGGGCGTTTAAGGTCCTGTCTATTTCGTTGATAAAACTGCGTTTCGTTGATATAAAAGAACTATCAACGAAACACCCAGAAAAAGTGCTAAGACTGTCAACGAAATGGTGCATTCCGTTGGCATAGTAATTTTGACTTAGACAAAATTTTACCTTTTCCTGAGAAAATTCATTCACAGAAAAACATAGCAAATTTCTGGCTGCATTTTAACTTGCAAATATCTCAAAAATAATTAAGAGAAATTTAGCATACCTAGCTCACTTACTAATCTTGAGAATGTTGATTCATCAAGTGGCTTGGTAAAGATGTCTGCAAGTTGTTGTTCACTTGGAACAAAATGTAACTCCAAAGTACCATTCATAACATGTTCTCTAATGAAATGGTACTTGATGTCAATGTGCTTGGTCCTTGAATGCTGCACTGGATTCTCAGTAATGGCAATGGCACTAGTGTTGTCACAGAAAATAGGAATTTTCTCAACTCTTAATCCATAATCAAGTAGTTGGTTTTTCATCCATAAAATCTGTGCACAACAACTTCCAGCTGCAATATACTCAGCCTCAGCTGTGGAGGTAGAAACTGAGTTTTGTTTCTTGCTGAACCATGACACAAGCTTGTTTCCTAGGAATTGACAGGTTCCAGTTGTACTTTTCCTGTCAATTTTACATCCTGCAAAATCTGCATCTGAATAACCAATTAGTTCAAAACCAGATTCTCTAGGATACCAAATGCCAAGGTTTGGTGTTCCTTTGAGATATCTGAAAATTCTTTTAATAGCAACTAAATGGGATTCTCTAGGATCAGCCTGAAATCTAGCACATAGACATGTAGCAAACATAATATCAGGTCTACTAGCTGTTAAATATAAAAGTGAGCCTACCATGCCTCTGTAACTTGAAATGTCTACAGATTTTTCCTTAGTATTCAATTCAAGTTTGGTGGCAGTAGGCATGGGAGTTTTGGCAGGAGAGCATTCCATTAGGTTAAACTTCTTTAATAAATCATGAATGTATTTTGTTTGACTAATGAAAATGCCTTCATTAACTTGCTTTACTTGAAGACCAAGAAAGTAAGTTAATTCTCCCATCATGCTCATTTCATACTTACTTTGCATAAGCTTGGCAAACTTTTGACAAAGTTTCACATCTGTAGACCCAAAGATTATATCATCTACATAAATTTGAACAAGTAAAGTAGAGCCATTTACAACCCTGTGAAAAAGAGTTTTATCTACAGTACCTCTAGTGAAATGATTCTCAAGGAGGAACTGTGAGAGAGTGTCATACCAGGCTCTAGGTGCTTGTTTCAAACCATAGAGTGCTTTGAGAAGGAAGTACACATAGTCTGGAAAATCATCATCTTCAAAACCAGGAGGTTGACTTACATACACCTCCTCTTCCAATTCCCCATTCAGAAAAGCACTCTTCACATCCATTTGATAGACCTTGAAATTGGCATGGGCTGCATAGGCTAGGAAAATCCTTATTGCTTCTAGTCTTGCAACAGGAGCAAAGGTTTCATCAAAATCAATTCCTTCTTCCTGTGAATAGCCTTTTGCAACCAATCTAGCTTTGTTCCTTGTGACTATGCCATTTTCATCCATCTTGTTTTTGAACACCCACTTTGTGCCTATAACACTCCTGTCATTAGGCCTGGGCACCAGCTTCCAAACATTGTTTCTCTCAAATTGGTTTAGCTCTTCTTGCATGGCTAAAACCCAATCTGGATCTAGAAGTGCATCCTCAACTTTCTTTGGCTCATCTTGAGACAGAAAGCTACTATATAGACATTCTTCTTGAGTTGCTCTTCTAGTTTGGACTTTTGAAGAGACATCACCTATAATAAGTTCAAAGGGATGATCTTTAGTCCATTTCCTTGAGGGAGGTAGATTTGCTCTTGAAGACGTAGCTTCATGATCATGATTGCCTTGATTGGATATTTGTCCTTGAGAAACTCCCCCTGAGTTTGTTGTCCCTAAGTGATCACTTCTAGAAGTATTCCTATGACTATCAACGGTATGACCGTTTTGGCTGTCAACGAAACGCTCATTCTGACTGTCAACGAATCCACCATCATGACTGTCAACGAAATGACCATTTGGTCTGCTAGCTGCTATCCTTTTTAACCTTAATGCAGCAATTTCATCTTCACTGCTGCTTTCATCTGTGCTAGATACAACAACTTTAGGCTGTTTCTCAGTAGCCTTATCATGATTCACTTGATCTCCTTCCTTATTTTCAAAAGAAAGACTTTCATGGAAACCTTCATCACAGAGACCTTGGATTTTGAGATCATCAAAAACAACATGTACAGATTCCATAACAATGTTGATTCTGAGATTATAGACCCTGTAAGCTTTCCCTGCTGCATATCCCACAAATATTGCTTCATCTGCCTTTGCTTCAAATTTCCCCAAATGCTCAGCTTGATTTCTCAGAACAAAGCACTTGCATCCAAAGACATGAAGAAAATCCAATAGTGGCTTCTTTCTTTTGAGTAACTGATAAGGGGTCATTCCTTTGGCCTGATTAATCAAAGAAATATTTTGAGTAAAGCAAGCTGTGTTAACTGCCTCAGCCCAAAAATATGTAGGTAACTTTGATTCATCTAGCATTGTCCTTGCAGCTTCAATAAGTGTTCTGTTTTTCCTTTCAACTACACCATTTTGCTGTGGTGTTCTTGCTGCTGAAAACTCATGCAAAATACCATTTTCTTCACAGAACACCTTCATGCTTGAATTCTTGAATTCTGTCCCATTGTCACTCCTAATCCTTCTTACTTTGAAATCAGGATGATTGCTTACCATCTTGATGTGATTGATAATGATTTCACTTGCCTAATCTTTAGAGTGCAAAAAGAAAGTCCATGTAAATCTAGAAAAATCATCAACAATCACAAGACAGTATTTCTTCTTTGAGATGGACATAACATTTACAGGGCCAAATAGGTCCATATGAAGCAATTCAAGCTGCTGGACAATTGATGACTCTGTCTTGCTTTTGAATGATGCCTTCTTCTGTTTTCCCTTTTGACAGGCATCACACAAACCATCCTTGGAGAACTCCACCTGTGGAATTCCTCTAGCAAGATCTTTCCTCACCAAATCATTCATAACTTTGAAATTCAGATGGGATAACTTCTTGTGCCATAACCAACTTTCATCCTTGCTTGCCTTGCTGAAAAGACAAGTGATGGTGTCTGAACTTGTGCTACTAAAGTCAGCAATGTACACATTCCCCCTTCTGAATCCAGTCATTACCACATTGTTGTTTCCTCCTTTAGAAACAACACAGGCTTCTCTAGAAAAAGTAACTAAAAATCCTTTGTCACAAAGTTGGCTGATACTAAGCAAGTTGTGCTTAAGACCATCCACCAATGCAACCTCATCTATGATGACATTCTCTTTTGAAATCAAGCCATATCCCTTTGTGTAGCCTTTGCTGTCATCTCCAAAAGCAATACAAGGGCCAGCTCTTTCCTGAAACTCTGTGAGCAGGGTAGAATCACCAGTCATGTGTCTTGAACAACCACTATCCAAGTACCAAAGATTCCTTTTGTCTCCCTGCACACAATAAAACCAAATCAAGTCGATTTTGGTACCCAAGTTTCCTTGGGTCCTGTCTTGTTAGCCTTTGCATTCCCTTTTGTACCATTTTTCACTTTGGGCTCAGATTGATTCAAATCAATCTTTACCCTTGGTGTTGATTTCTGAGGGTTGCTCATATTTTCATTCATAGCATGCATAGTTGGAGGAACAATCATGTTATTCATGTTCCATGGCATTTGTGGCATGTTAAACATATTCATGTAAGGATTAGACACAAATGGCATGCTAGCATATGGATTCTGAAATTGTGCATATGGAGCAAACATGTTAGACATAACAGGCATTGTAGGCATGGAACTGTTCATTGCAGGCTTGGGCATTCTCACATTAGGAGTTTTCTTAACAGATTTGCAGTTAGTAGACAAATGACTAACACTTCCACAATTAACACATGTCTTTCTAGGAGCATATTTATCAGGTGTGTAATTGTTGTGTTTGTTAATTCCTACTTTGCCATTCCTGTTATTCTTTTTATTTCCCTTAGCCTCATTATGAACTTTCTCTACCTTGTCTTTCAATTGCTTGTTAGACAAGTGACCTACATTAGCTCTCTCAACAGGCTTCTCAATTTTCTTTAAAATACTAGACTCACCTTGAACAAAGTTCTTGGTGACAGGACCATACTTGTCATTAAGTCTAGTGAGTTTATCTTTTCTTTTGTCTGTCAACGAAACAGCCTGATCGGTTGATGGTTCATGTGTCAACGAAACATTGCATTCCGTTGACATATCAACCTTCAACAAATGATCATTGTTGTTTGTTGACTCTGTTCCTGATTCTAAGGTTTCACCAACATACCCTAGCTTCTCTTTGTTCCTTTCCCATGATTGCTCACAGAAGGATTCCACGCCTTGAACATTAATTATGTTGGTAGCAACATTCCTGGCATCCTTCCATTTTGCAATCACACTTTGTTCTATCTCAAGTTGTGTTCTAAGAATTTCTTCCCTTTGTAACACGTTCTCAAGTTCCTTCTTAGCATCCCTACTAACACATCTCATTTTCTCAAATTCAATGAGCTGTGCTTCTAACATTGCATTCCTATCACTTAAGAGCAGATTGGTCTCTTTTATTCTTGAATTCTCTTTAGTAAGTGATTTAAGAGTAACACGCAAATTATATAATACAGTAGACATTTCATTTACTGCATTGTCGCATTCCTCTTTAGAAAGCTCAGAAAGATTAGTAATTGTTACCTGGTTGCTTGAGGAACTTGCTTCCTGCTCATGATTGTCAGCCATAAGAGCCAAGTTGACATACTCAACATCATCATCAGAATCTTCACCATTACCAGCCCAATCATACTCCTGAGACATGAAAGCCTTTTCTTTTTGTTTGAGAAGTTCAAAGTATTTCTTTTTATAATCAACAGGCTCAAATTTCCTGTTGCCCTTCTCAACCTTGGGCTTTCTGTAGTCTCCAGCAAAGTGACCAAGCATTCCACAATTGAAACATTTTGACTTAGACTTTTCAATCCAGTTTGTTTTGCTAGGTTGAAAGTCTCTTCTTGGTGGCCTTGCTTCTGAGTTTCTTTTGAACTTGAACTTAGAGAATTTTCTAGACAGAAAAGCAATGTGTTCATCAATCTCATCTAAGTCCTCCAAGTTGGCTGGTTCTGATTCTTCTTCTTCTGTCATCTTGTCTTTACCCTTGCTAACATCACTCCTACAACTAGATCGACTAGTTGTGGCCTTTGCAGCTTCTTTATTGTCATCTTCAAGTTGGTTCACTGATGCAATCAATGCAATAGATCCACCCTTCTTCTGTACCTTTTCAATTTCTTCATCTTGCTCCATTTCCAGCTCATAAGTCTTCAAGGTTCCATACAGCCTTTCAAGAGTGTAGTCTTTGTACTCTTGAGTGTTTCTGAGAGAAACAGTCATAGGCTTCCATTCTTTTGGAAGAGCTCTAAGAAATTTAAGGTTTGAATCCTTGGTTTGATAGATCCTCCCATACAACTTTAATCCATTCAAAAGCTTTTGAAACCTACTGAACGTGTCATTTAGGGTTTCACCAGCTTTAAAATGAAAATGCTCATATTGTTGTATAAGGAGTTGCATTTTATTTTCCCTGACTTGCTCAGTTCCTTCACAGAGTGTTCTAACAGTATCCCATACTTCCTTAGAGGTTGTACAGTTGATAACATTGTCAAACATCTCTTGCTCCAAACCATTAAACAGAATGTTCATGGTCCTTTTGTCTTTATGAACTTCTGCAATATCTTCAACAGTCCATTCTGAGACAGTTTTTGGAATCTCTACATCAGGTGCATCATCTGGCAGTCCAACTCTAGAGTCAAGCTTCATGGGAACGTGTGGACCTTTCTCAATGCAGTCTACATACCTCTCATCCATAGACATGAGATGTAAATGCATCTTTACTTTCCAGTGAAAGTAATTGTCTTTATCAAGAACTGGTATCTTCACACCTGCATCCTTCTTCACCATGGTTTCTGTTTTTGGTCTTGATCTTTAAACTTCTTGTATGTTAGAAGCTTGCTCTGATACCAATTGTTATTCCCAAATGACCTAACAGAATTGTAGAAGGGGGGGGGGTTGAATACAATTCTTGATATTTTCTTGAAACAAAACACTTTATGAAATTAAACTAAACTGAATAAATAAAAACACAAGATATAAATAATTCAGTTGGATTGTTTGATGATCCAACTGAAGTGTTTTTATTGCGGAAATAATCTGTGATACAAATGTTCACAGCTGCTCAGTTACAATGTTGTAGAGAAGAATGCTCTCAAAAATAGCTAATACAATCTATTTGTTTTTCTTCTCTGTTTCTAAAGTGACTGCTACACTTGGTTATAAAACCCCAAGTTTACAATTCTACATTTGGTTAAACTAAAGAATAATAGAAGTAACCATCAGTAGCTTGCTTTTCATTCCTTTTGTCCAATGGTCCTTGGAGATCTTTGCTTTTGTCTTCATGCTCATTATAATCATTCCCAAGAGCCTTATTGGAAATTGGAATGTTTCCTTATTTCCAGTAACCACTTTGATGGTTTCCAATGCAAAGTACACTTCCATATCTCCTTTTAGATCTGTTCAGTAAACTGTCACTATCACTTTGTCAACTGTTCAAAAAGCAACATTGATTCGTTGATAGCAAGGAGATGTGTTTCGTTGATAGCTTCATTCTTCATTCCGTTGATGGTGTTTCCCTCATTTCGTTGATGGGTAAACTCCATACCGTTGACAGAGTAATCTTCATACCGTTGACATGTCTTCACTTAGGCAGAATTACAAGGCATAACATATTTACAATTAACCAACCTATTTTGCCTATCTAGTACATAGTCAACATGACTTAGAAAACCTATCTAAAACATATAATAGAATGCCTATCATACTGTGAAGTATTGTACAATGCAATTGCTACAACACTCATTTCGTTGATGAGCTTCCTGTCAACGAAACACTGCTAAGCATGCTATTTCGTTGACAGCTACAAAATTGACTTTACACAAATTCTACTAAGTGTTTTATGCTTATCATCAAGAACAACATATTCCTAACATCCTCCACAAGTTCTTCTATCCAGTACTGCCTGATAGGAATAGCTTCTACTGTTTCCCAAACTCTCCATCCATCCTTAGTTTGCTCCTTCTCCCCTTCTCCAACTTTCTCCCCCTTAGTTGAGGAATCCTCGATAAAAGCATCCTCAGCATAAAAGACATTAGAAGGATCAGGTTGTTGATAGGAGGGACCAGGTTGTCCAGATTGTTGGGTTTTCAGCATACTCCATATAGACTGTACTCCATCGCCTTGATTCTCCAAGAAATCCATAAGCTGCTTATTAAAGTCATTTATAGAAGCTAACGACAGGTCAATGTTTTCCAATCTTGAGTTGGTAGTCTTTTCCATATGATCCAGCCTCCTGTTGAGTCTAGACTCCACTCTTGAAAGGTTGTCCATTGCATCCTTCACCCGCGCTTGACCATCCCGGATAACCAGAACGTCCTCTTTCAAAGCTTCATGTCCCTGGGACAGTGCAGTTACTTCATTCATGAATCCATCTTTAAGCTCCCTTACGTCCATCCTCAACTCGACCAGCTCTTCCATAGCTTCCTTCTTTAAGGAGTCCACTGCCTGCTTCGTACCTGTTATAGTGCCAGATGCACTGCCAATGACCCTGGATGTTCTTCTGGAATCAGCTGCAGCCAAGTCAACTTTCTCTTGAATAGACTTTAAAGAAACATTGTCTTGACTGGAGGTGATCCCTTGGTCAAAGGAAGGTCGCAGTGGAACCTTGAATAATGGATTTCCTTCTTTATCATGAACTGTCATCTCCTTGAGGGAAGATTGAACTTGTAGCTCTCTTTCTGTTGGTAACAGCAGATCATCAATATGAGTTAGGGTTTGGGTGTCACTCCTCACGTTTGGCTCTGGGTGTTCACTCACAGTTTCTGTTAGTGTTTCACTCATTTTTCCTTTCCCACTCAGGCCAGGTGTAAGTGTTTGTGTTTCACTCAAATCCATTGTGCTGGTTGTACCTGCAGAAGAAAACACCGTAGCCGTCCTTAAGGAGGTCACCGGTGGTGCAATGGGGCTTCGCAAGTCCCCGTCCTTGGTTAAACCAAGTTGCTGATCATCCTTAGATGATATATCCTTTGTAGGATCTAGAGTTTGAATCTCTAGGGGGTTAGAAACAGGCTCTTTTAACAGCAGAGATCCCGAATCTTCCCCGTGAGTCTGTAAAGACTTCACCTCAGTTGACTCCTCAATAGTAATTGATTCACTGTCAACGAGTTGCCGATCTGCACCTACGTCAGACCCTTTACCCGCAGGATCCAGATATGTTCCATCTGGGGAGGTAGACAATGACCTTTTAGATTGTGCATTTAGGTCAAAGCCTTCTCTCGACGTCTGTGAAGACCCTTGGTTCAGAGAACCTTCAACCAGTGAACCTGACCGTAATATGGTCGGAACACCAGTTGCTTCCGTCAATTCTTCCTTACTTGATTGAGCTATTGGTTCAGATATTGCTTTCGTTAGCGTAGCCCAATCAGCATCAGAAAAATCAGTAAAGGGCTCTTTGAATGAGAGAAATGAAGTATCAGCAGTTGCCTCAGTTTCTGTTCTTCTCCTTTTAGAGGAAGGCAGAGCTGCTGTTGAAGGGTGTATCTCCTTATGTGGTGCTGCTTTGGCACTATCTCCCTCTACACTCAGGGATGTTTCTTTACTGGGTATAGGAGGGGAAGGAGCATCATTTATGTTTTCATTTGGCTCGTTCAAAGGCTCTTCGACCGTGGTTAGAGGTTGTGGGTTTGCAACCTCCTGGTCTGGAATGGCCACTGAGGGCTCTGGATCAACATCCATTGGTTGAGGTTCAGGTGCCAGTTCAAGTTCAGGAATGTTACCTTGAATTACCTGTTCCCCTGGGGGTAGAAGAGGTAGGGGCACCGTTCTTAGATATTCAGTGAGAACAGTGGGTACCCCTGGAAGATAGTTGTTCTTCCTTATCAGAGCGGTTATGGCATTGCTCTTCATCTTCGTACACTCCATTGTGTCTTCAGCTTCAAATGTCTCACGTTCATCATCTGTTAAGACATCATTGAGAATTAGCTGTAGGAACCTAGGATAGAAACAGAGCACATCTTCATTTATGCCTGTTCTTTCATCCAGTGGTCCCATGCACATGATGACTTGATCAATCACTATCCGTCCTATGTTAATATGCCTATTGTTCGTAATGGCAAACCCTATCTTTTGAAGGAATAAGGGAATGCCATGCAGATTAGTAAGCTTGGCAGTAAAAACATGTATCAGGGTATGAAAGAAAAAGTTCCATGGCTTTGGCAGGTAATGCTTTAGGAACTCTCCCACCAAGAAGTTGGGTTGTTGACTTCTGATAAGAGTGAAAAAAGCATGTATTTCCTCAGTTGAGGGATCCGGAACAAGGTTTTCTGTAGGGAAATGAAGTATTCTATTGAAGTCATGTTCCGTAACCCTAATTGTTCTGCCCCCTGGCACAACAAAACTGAAGGACCGTACATTGTTCTCACTTGTGTCCGTGGCGGTTGTGTACAACGCAGTCAATTGATCAATGCAAAGGACCACGGGAGTACTTACAGCGTATGCCACTAACGAACGTGTATTCAAAAACTCTGCCCATGCACGAATTTGAGGATTCGTTATGGATTGCAGATTTTGAAACGAGACATGATTAGTTTTGGTAACAATAAATTCTCCAGCCATTTTAAAAATTTCCAGAAAATTCAAATAAACCAAAACTAATTTTCCGTTAAATTTAATTAATTATTTCTAATTAATCAACCTCTTAACAAAAATTACCCCCTTTTCCTTTAATACAGAACCTCGAAAACTATCAAATCAAGAACCCTAATTGTTAAAACCAACTATCCAACAAAATCAAAAGAAGTCAATTGTTTAAGTAATTGATTTCTAAAGAGTGTTCTTTTAACAATCGACTTGTGGTTCAAAGTTTGGTTCGATGGTTTCTTCTCCACTATCTTTCAAAACTCAAAAAAATAAACAACTATTCACTGTCAAAAGAGAATCAACAGTGAACACCAGTAACAATTTTAAGTTTTACTCGGTTTCAAATTGAAGAAACTATCGAAGCTTGTTCTTGAAACTGTAAAAATGTTTGTAAGTATATATATAAACGGCAGCTTTTTACTTCTCAGATCTGTGAAGAATGAGAAAGAAAAAGGTTCAAGGCACGCTTTTATACTATTTTACACTGACAGGGGTATTTTAGTCTTTTCAGGTTTCGATAGTTTTTAAAGTACTCTCGATATTTTTCTGCAAGGGGTAAACTTGTCAACGTAATTCGATGGTTTTTGAAAAACTATCGAATATTTGAAATGTTTAGAATTTAAAAAGTTTTACAGAAAAACTATCGAGAATGGTTTAATTTGAAATTTTGAAAAACTATCGAGCTGTGACATTTGGAAAAACTATCGAGAATAGTTTGTTTGAAAAACTATCGAGGAGTTTAATTATTGAAAAATTAAATCCTCCCGATAGATTTTCACTTGGATTTCTAAAAACTATCGAGAATTAAATATTGAATTATATTAATTCACTTCGATATATTTTTAAAATTATTCTAAAAAACTATCGAGAAATTTTTCGATAGATTTTCTTTTTCCCTTTCAAAAACCATCGAAATTAATTTCGATAGATTTATCATTGTACTTTGAAAAACTATCGAATTTCCTTAAATTCGATATTTTTTGCTTCTGTCTTCTTTTTAAAACCTGTTCTTGTTTTAAAAATCAGACTTTTTATTTCCTGTCAAGTTTTAATTTTAATAAATCTGTTAAAATTCATCAAAATCAATTCTTAACAGAAAATTCACAATTTTCTTAGAATAAAATCAATTAAATATCATTGAGTGATATTAACCAATTAAAATCTAATGAATTATGCTGCATTAATTTACAATGTTAAAACAAAGCAAATTAATTCAAATTAAATAGATGCTAAAATATTTAGAACAAATATTAGCATCTAAATAATTTTTAGAATTAATAACTAATTAAATGCCAGAAGATATATCATCCATAATTATGACATAAAATTAGTATAATAATCCTAACTACGAGAATTGCTCCAGAAAATAAACTCACAAGTCCAAAGGATATAGCAATTCTTGAACTCATGTATGTACCAGGACTCTCTGCAGTTACTGACTTCTAATCAAAATAAATTAATCAGAAAGATTTAACATCCCAAGTTCACCAACCAGCTTATTGAAAGTGGATTCATCAAGCGGTTTAGTAAAGATGTCTGCAATTTGATCCTCTGTGGGTACAAAATGTAACTCCACAGTTCCATTCATGACATGCTCTCGGATAAAATGATACCTGATGTCGATGTGCTTCGTCCTCGAGTGTTGCACTGGGTTGTTTGAGATTGCTATGGCACTTGTGTTGTCGCAAAATATAGGAATCTTTGTCAACAGAAGTCCATAGTCACGGAGTTGGTTTCTCATCCACAATATCTGAGCACAACAGCTACCAGCAGCAATGTATTCAGCCTCAGCTGTTGATGTGGACACTGAATGCTGCTTCTTGCTATGCCAGGAAACCAATCTTCTTCCAAGAAACTGACAGCTTCCTGAAGTACTCTTCCGATCAATCTTACAACCTGCAAAATCAGAGTCTGTGTATCCAATAAGATCAAATCCTGTATCTTTAGGGTACCAAATTCCAAGATTTGGGGTCCCCTTAAGATATCTAAATATTCGCTTAACAGCTATTAGATGAGATTCTTTAGGATCAGACTGAAATCTAGCACACAAGCATGTTGCAAACATTATATCTGGTCTACTTGCAGTGAGATAAAGTAATGAGCCTATCATACCTCTGTAGCCTGTGATGTCAACCTTCTTACCAGTTTCATCCTTATCAAGCTTAGTGGCAGTTGGCATAGGAGTCTTTGCTGTAGATGAGTCTTCCATTTGATACTTCTTAAGAAGATCCTTGATGTACTTGGACTGACAAATGAATATACCATCTTGTTTCTGGTATACTTGCAATCCAAGAAAGAATGACAATTCACCCATCATGCTCATTTCATAACGACTCTGCATTAACTTAGCAAATCTCTTGCATAGATCATCATTAGTAGAACCAAATATTATGTCATCAACATATACTTGCACCAATATCAAATCATTTTTATGCTTTTTGACAAAGAGAGTTTTGTCTACAACACCTCTTGTAAAATCATTTTCAAGTAAGAATTCAGAGAGAGTGTCATACCATGTCCTTGGAGCTTGTTTGAGTCCATAGAGAGCTTTGAATAGAAAGTACACAAAGTCTGCCAGTTTTGAATCCTCAAAACCTGGAGGTTGTTCCACATACACTTCTTCTTCTAACTCCCCGTTCAGAAAAGCACTCTTCACATCCATTTGATATACCTTGTAATTGGAATGTGCAGCAAATGCCAGAAACATTCTGATGGCCTCAAGTCTAGCTACTGGTGCATAGGTTTCATCATAATCTATACCCTCTTCTTGAGAGTAACCTTTAGCAACCAGTCTGGCTTTGTTTCTCGTTACAATGCCATCTTCGTCCAACTTATTTCTGAATACCCATCTTGTTCCAATAACAGATTTTCCCTTAGGCCTGGGTACCAACTTCCAAACTTTCTGCCTTTCAAACTGATTGAGTTCTTCTTGCATAGCAATTACCCAATCTGGATCATCTAGAGCATCTTCAACTTTCTTAGGTTCTGTTTCTGAAAGAAACCCAGAATAGTGACATTCATTTTGTGATGTTCTCCTAGTTCTCACTCCTGTGTCCGGATCACCAATGATCAAGTGAAAGGGATGATCTCTATTCCATACCCTTTGTCTTGGCAGATGCGATCTTGATGATTCTCCTTGTTCTAGATGTTGTGGAGTGTGACTAGTTGATCCTTCTCCTGCTCCCCCTGAGTTGTTGACGGTTTGATCTGTTGATTCTGAAGACTGACTAGTGGATCCTGTATGTTGAGGATTTCCACTTTGGTCACCACTTGGTCCAGAATCATTATCATTATGATTATTATTAATGACTGTAACAACTTCAGGTACTTCTTCATTGTCAGAGAGATCTCCTGATAGATTTTCAAATACCAAGGATTCAGAGTTCTCTCCAGTTTGCAGGTCTGGTCTTTTAGTGTCGTCAAATGTTACATTAAAGCTTTCTAACACCTTCTTATCTTTAATCACATATACCCTGAAAGCCTTAGATTCCAGAGAATAGCCCAGAAAAATGCCTTCATCTGCTTTGGCATCAAACTTGCCAAGATGTTCTCCATCTTTAAGTACAAAGCACTTTGCACCAAACACATGAAAATACTTCAGTGTTGGCTTCTTGTTGGCCATTAACTCATACGAAGTCTTTTCATGATCTTTGTTGATCAGGGTTCGATTCTGAGTGTAGCAAGCTGTATTCACTGCTTCAGCCCAAAAGTAAGTGGGAAGTTTTGATTCACTCAACATGGTCCTTGCTGCTTCAACCAAGGTCCTGTTCTTCCTTTCCACTACTCCATTCTGTTGAGGAGTTCTTGGTGCTGAAAACTGTCTTGATATTCCTTTCTCTGAGCAGAAATCATTTAGAACTGCATTCTTGAATTCAGTTCCATTGTCTGATCTGATTGTCCGCACAGGTAGCTTAGCTTCCACTTCTATCTTCTTGATGTGATCAATGATTAGTTGTGTTGCTTCATCCTTTGTTTGTATGAACAACACCCACGTGTACTTGGAGTAGTCGTCCACCATCACCAATGCATATCTGTTTCTTGAAAGTGACATAACATTAACTGGACCAAATAAATCCATATGAATCAGCTGTAATGGTTCAGTAATACTTGTCATTCCTTTGCTTCCATGTGATGCTTTCTTCGACTTCCCCTTTTCACATGCTTCACATAGTCCCTCCTGATTGAATTCCATCAGGGGCAACCCTCTCACTAACTCTCTCTTTACCAAAGAGTTCATAGTTTTGAAGTTCAGATGTGAGAGCTTCTTGTGCCATAGCCAACTTTGTTCTGAAGATGCCTTTGCATAGAAACATGTAACTTCTCCTTCACTGGTAGAACTTAAGTCAGCTATAAACAAATTTCCTTTTCTCACTCCCAGTAGAGTAAGCTTCTCATCCTTCCTGTTGGTGATCAAGCACTTGTCCTTTCTGAAATCTACATTGTAGCCTTTATCACAGAACTGACTGATGCTTAGAAGATTGTGCTTTAATCCTTCAACAAGAGAGATGTTTTCAATGATGACATTTCCAGCTTTCAATTTACCATATCCCGTAGTGAATCCTTTGCTGTCATCTCCAAAGGTTACAATCGGGCCGGTCTTCTTAACCACCTCTGTAAGCAGGGACTCTTCACCTGTCATGTGTCTAGAACAGCCACTATCCAAAATCCACACAACCTTTGAGCTTTTAACCTTACCCTGCAATCACAGATTGATTAAGCGGACTTTGGTACCCAAAATTGTTTGGGTCCTGAAGGTTTAGATGATTTAACAGGAGTAACATTCAATTTGGTCTTACCCTGTTTGATATTCATAGTATCTGTGGATTTAACATTATCAGTGCTATTGCTACTATCAGACATCAACTTAAAATAAGCATGCATGATGTTGTACTTACATAGCAAACACTCTTTCTTTCCACAGGGCTCATGATTATCAGGCATGTCAGACATGTTATGCATTTCAGAAGTATTAGCAGTTTCTACTTTAACCTTTTTACATGCATGTGTAAGGTGTCCAGCAGAATTACAAATAGAACACAACTTCCTAGATGCAATGGGAGAAGATGGAACCAATTCCTGATTAACAATCTTTTTCCTCCCATTCCTGTTCTTTTTAACATTACTAACTAAGGAACCTACTTCAGTTTTAGGTAAATCAGGTTTAGGTAATGCATTCTTTACTGATTTCCTAGGTAACTTAGTCTTTACCTCTTTTTCCTTCACTAAATCCTCCTCAAGCAATTCTTGAGCTATGAAAAGATCATCCTCATAAAAGAGAGGTGGAAATGGCTTAACAAAAACTGGACAATCAACATTCTTAAGAACATGTGGAGTATTCCTTTTGACAACTGAAGGTGTCACAGGGAATTCCAAAATCTTCTTACCAGCTTTCTTGTTATAGTCAAATCCTATAGCAGTTTTATTCTCTACGGCCTGAGTATCAATGATTTCCTTAGCCACTAGAGCGGAATTCTTAAAAGCATTCAGCTTCAAATCTAGATCTGAAATCTGCTTCCTGAGGATAGTCTCTATCTCATCATTACACTTGACCTTGTTCTCTAAGTACGCATTCTTTTGCTTAAGATCTTCTAATGTTACAGCTACAAGCTCTAGTTCTTCATTTTTAGATTCTAGCCTTTTAATCTTAAGAACTAGTTTAGCATTTTCCATTTCAGATGCTAGCATGCTTGTGTGTACATTAAACAATTCTACACTAAGATCTTGCACAGTTTTCTTGTACTCAGAATTAGACATATCAATTGTAGTTAAGATAGGTACCTGAGATGATTGAGGTGATTCCTCTGAAGAGTCAGCCATTAGAGCGACATTTACATATTCCTCCTCTTCATCCGAATCAGTATCATCCCAGTGCTTTCCCTCTGCTATGTAAGCCTTCCCTTTCTACTTTCCAGAGAATGCCTCCAACTGCTGTTTAAGCTTGGCATTCTCCTTCTTCAACTCATCATAAGAATCCTTCTTACCATAGACATCTTTCATGTCTCTTGCTTGACGAGGCTTCCGGCATTCAGTGGCGAAATTGTAACGACCCCAAAATCCCGCACAAGGGAATTCGGTTCGTCACTACTTCAACCATCAATACCTGCTCATAATATATTCTACTATAACAACAATAGTAACTCCACACATCTAACTCCACAGGTTATAGTCTTAGAACCTAACATACATTACCAAAAATATTATAACATCAGAGTACTTTCCAGAATCTCACTCCATAGTCTTCTTAAGGTTGATACATATCTCCCTAATATAATACATAATCATTTCTACAATGAGTTTGCTTTACATTAATAGCAAATCTGCCGGCTTAACTACAAAATCGTAGTCTTCCTCCCACTATACTTCATCAGTTGAAGGGCCTTTCCCCTTGTCTTGATAAGGTTGGTACGATCCACTCGCACCGTCTCCTCTTCTCCCTATTTTATTAAATTAACAACATAGAAACATATAGCAAGAATGAGCCAAAGAATGCTCAGCAAGGTTATAACTCGGAGAATGTATTTATTTAAAACATTTGAACTACTATAAAACTCTGTTTTCAAAATATTCTACTACGGTAGTAGTGAGCCGACTTGCTCGGAACCTCACCCTAAGGACTAGCCGGCTCGCCCGGGCCGTCATCCATAGGTTGCTACCACAACTATGAACACATAGGTTCTCGGCATTATGCCTACTACTGTTTTGGACTTTAGTTGGAGCATCGCCACGCATTCTGTGCTATAACAGGTGATCAGTCTGCTATAACCGTCTGGTTTTACTACGATAGCTGTGAGCCGACTGGCTCGGAACCTCACCCTAAGGACTAGCCGGCTCGCCCTGGCCGTCATCCATAGGTTACTACCGTAGAAGGGGAAGCCGACTTGTGCGGACCTTCTCCCTAATAATTGCTGGGCCGGGCGTTACTCCGGTCTCTTACGCAGCTCCAGTCCATAAAATAAGAGGTCGGAACTACTTACCGCCTTCCATCTCATCATCTTAGATGCCACGTATAATGCCACGTGCACCTCAATTTACTAGTTTATAATAATAAAGAAATACATCCATAAACCATGAAATACCTACTTAAGTAATAATAGAGTTTTCCCCCTCGAACGATTAAGGGGAAAGATATGAATAACATCTTTGATTATGGACTTTCAATAATCCAGACCAATACCTCAAGTCAACTTCGTCTCTACTATTATCTTCCTACAACATCCAAGTAACAACCAACAATGATATATACGCCTTTCAATTGCACGAATAAAATTCAGTAATTTATCACATAGCTAGAATATTTGCAGTTCAAAATACCTTTACTCCGAACGATAGAGTAAGAGTTAGTATACTTGCCTGATGCTCGAGAAGTGATAGGGTTCGCGACGATGTCGGACAATCTAGACAAAGTCAAAGAAAACGCACGATTAATCCCCTAGATACTCCACTTATAATTTAATGCTTAAACACGTAAGCGAATCACAATCATAGCACTTAATGGCTTAATCTAGCCTCGTACTAAGTCCATGTTACTCGTCAAATACTTAAGTCGTAAGTTTGGTTCGAAACCGATCCTCAAATTCAAGTTATACTTAACCATTTATAACATTGGTTTCTAAGTCGTGTTCTTAGTGGTTTTCACTTGCGCAACCTCTGCTGTCGTATTTTTATAAAATCGAAAAATATTCTTTTTAATCCGAATCTTTTTCGTGAGCCTCCCTAACTGTCTCTAGTATTATTCCTCAAAGTTTCACATTTTAATATGGCTTATAAGTGGTCCAAATATAGCCTCAAAGTGACTGACCAGAGATGGGTTGTTCCTCTGAACGGCGTTTACTAAAACTCACTTTTCTCTTAAACCGTAAATCGGATTAACATGATTCTTGCGCTCACGTAAACTAGAAACAAGGCTCTACACACTCATGTTTATCATTGAACCAAAAGAGGCAGTTAATATTTCGGATTATAGGCAGTTTTTAGAGTTAACGAGAATCGGGCATTACGACGGCTTAAAACTTAACGTTTTCCATTTTCAAAACACAACCAAATCAATACCATTCAATCCCAAACTCACCATCCACCTTATACTCCCTCCACTCAGTCAAAATCTTCTTACCAGCTTTCTTGTTATAGTCAAATCCTATAGCAGTTTTATTCTCTACGGCCTGAGTATCAATGATTTCCTTAGCCACTAGAGCGGAATTCTTAAAAGCATTCAGCTTCAAATCTAGATCTGAAATCTGCTTCCTGAGGATAGTCTCTATCTCATCATTACACTTGACCTTGTTCTCTAAGTACGCATTCTTTTGCTTAAGATCTTCTAATGTTACAGCTACAAGCTCTAGTTCTTCATTTTTAGATTCTAGCCTTTTAATCTTAAGAACTAGTTTAGCATTTTCCATTTCAGATGCTAGCATGCTTGTGTGTACATTAAACAATTCTACACTAAGATCTTGCACAGTTTTCTTGTACTCAGAATTAGACATATCAATTGTAGTTAAGATAGGTACCTGAGATGATTGAGGTGATTCCTCTGAAGAGTCAGCCATTAGAGCGACATTTACATATTCCTCCTCTTCATCCGAATCAGTATCATCCCAGTGCTTTCCCTCTGCTATGTAAGCCTTCCCTTTCTACTTTCCAGAGAATGCCTCCAACTGCTGTTTAAGCTTGGCATTCTCCTTCTTCAACTCATCATAAGAATCCTTCTTACCATAGACATCTTTCATGTCTCTTGCTTGACGAGGCTTCCGGCATTCAGTGGCGAAATTGTAACGACCCCAAAATCCCGCACAAGGGAATTCGGTTCGTCACTACTTCAACCATCAATACCTGCTCATAATATATTCTACTATAACAACAATAGTAACTCCACACATCTAACTCCACAGGTTATAGTCTTAGAACCTAACATACATTACCAAAAATATTATAACATCAGAGTACTTTCCAGAATCTCACTCCATAGTCTTCTTAAGGTTGATACATATCTCCCTAATATAATACATAATCATTTCTACAATGAGTTTGCTTTACATTAATAGCAAATCTGCCGGCTTAACTACAAAATCGTAGTCTTCCTCCCACTATACTTCATCAGTTGAAGGGCCTTTCCCCTTGTCTTGATAAGGTTGGTACGATCCACTCGCACCGTCTCCTCTTCTCCCTATTTTATTAAATTAACAACATAGAAACATATAGCAAGAATGAGCCAAAGAATGCTCAGCAAGGTTATAACTCGGAGAATGTATTTATTTAAAACATTTGAACTACTATAAAACTCTGTTTTCAAAATATTCTACTACGGTAGTAGTGAGCCGACTTGCTCGGAACCTCACCCTAAGGACTAGCCGGCTCGCCCGGGCCGTCATCCATAGGTTGCTACCACAACTATGAACACATAGGTTCTCGGCATTATGCCTACTACTGTTTTGGACTTTAGTTGGAGCATCGCCACGCATTCTGTGCTATAACAGGTGATCAGTCTGCTATAACCGTCTGGTTTTACTACGATAGCTGTGAGCCGACTGGCTCGGAACCTCACCCTAAGGACTAGCCGGCTCGCCCTGGCCGTCATCCATAGGTTACTACCGTAGAAGGGGAAGCCGACTTGTGCGGACCTTCTCCCTAATAATTGCTGGGCCGGGCGTTACTCCGGTCTCTTACGCAGCTCCAGTCCATAAAATAAGAGGTCGGAACTACTTACCGCCTTCCATCTCATCATCTTAGATGCCACGTATAATGCCACGTGCACCTCAATTTACTAGTTTATAATAATAAAGAAATACATCCATAAACCATGAAATACCTACTTAAGTAATAATAGAGTTTTCCCCCTCGAACGATTAAGGGGAAAGATATGAATAACATCTTTGATTATGGACTTTCAATAATCCAGACCAATACCTCAAGTCAACTTCGTCTCTACTATTATCTTCCTACAACATCCAAGTAACAACCAACAATGATATATACGCCTTTCAATTGCACGAATAAAATTCAGTAATTTATCACATAGCTAGAATATTTGCAGTTCAAAATACCTTTACTCCGAACGATAGAGTAAGAGTTAGTATACTTGCCTGATGCTCGAGAAGTGATAGGGTTCGCGACGATGTCGGACAATCTAGACAAAGTCAAAGAAAACGCACGATTAATCCCCTAGATACTCCACTTATAATTTAATGCTTAAACACGTAAGCGAATCACAATCATAGCACTTAATGGCTTAATCTAGCCTCGTACTAAGTCCATGTTACTCGTCAAATACTTAAGTCGTAAGTTTGGTTCGAAACCGATCCTCAAATTCAAGTTATACTTAACCATTTATAACATTGGTTTCTAAGTCGTGTTCTTAGTGGTTTTCACTTGCGCAACCTCTGCTGTCGTATTTTTATAAAATCGAAAAATATTCTTTTTAATCCGAATCTTTTTCGTGAGCCTCCCTAACTGTCTCTAGTATTATTCCTCAAAGTTTCACATTTTAATATGGCTTATAAGTGGTCCAAATATAGCCTCAAAGTGACTGACCAGAGATGGGTTGTTCCTCTGAACGGCGTTTACTAAAACTCACTTTTCTCTTAAACCGTAAATCGGATTAACATGATTCTTGCGCTCACGTAAACTAGAAACAAGGCTCTACACACTCATGTTTATCATTGAACCAAAAGAGGCAGTTAATATTTCGGATTATAGGCAGTTTTTAGAGTTAACGAGAATCGGGCATTACGACGGCTTAAAACTTAACGTTTTCCATTTTCAAAACACAACCAAATCAATACCATTCAATCCCAAACTCACCATCCACCTTATACTCCCTCCACTCAGTCAAAATCTTCTTACCAGCTTTCTTGTTATAGTCAAATCCTATAGCAGTTTTATTCTCTACGGCCTGAGTATCAATGATTTCCTTAGCCACTAGAGCGGAATTCTTAAAAGCATTCAGCTTCAAATCTAGATCTGAAATCTGCTTCCTGAGGATAGTCTCTATCTCATCATTACACTTGACCTTGTTCTCTAAGTACGCATTCTTTTGCTTAAGATCTTCTAATGTTACAGCTACAAGCTCTAGTTCTTCATTTTTAGATTCTAGCCTTTTAATCTTAAGAACTAGTTTAGCATTTTCCATTTCAGATGCTAGCATGCTTGTGTGTACATTAAACAATTCTACACTAAGATCTTGCACAGTTTTCTTGTACTCAGAATTAGACATATCAATTGTAGTTAAGATAGGTACCTGAGATGATTGAGGTGATTCCTCTGAAGAGTCAGCCATTAGAGCGACATTTACATATTCCTCCTCTTCATCCGAATCAGTATCATCCCAGTGCTTTCCCTCTGCTATGTAAGCCTTCCCTTTCTACTTTCCAGAGAATGCCTCCAACTGCTGTTTAAGCTTGGCATTCTCCTTCTTCAACTCATCATAAGAATCCTTCTTACCATAGACATCTTTCATGTCTCTTGCTTGACGAGGCTTCCGGCATTCAGTGGCGAAATTGTAACGACCCCAAAATCCCGCACAAGGGAATTCGGTTCGTCACTACTTCAACCATCAATACCTGCTCATAATATATTCTACTATAACAACAATAGTAACTCCACACATCTAACTCCACAGGTTATAGTCTTAGAACCTAACATACATTACCAAAAATATTATAACATCAGAGTACTTTCCAGAATCTCACTCCATAGTCTTCTTAAGGTTGATACATATCTCCCTAATATAATACATAATCATTTCTACAATGAGTTTGCTTTACATTAATAGCAAATCTGCCGGCTTAACTACAAAATCGTAGTCTTCCTCCCACTATACTTCATCAGTTGAAGGGCCTTTCCCCTTGTCTTGATAAGGTTGGTACGATCCACTCGCACCGTCTCCTCTTCTCCCTATTTTATTAAATTAACAACATAGAAACATATAGCAAGAATGAGCCAAAGAATGCTCAGCAAGGTTATAACTCGGAGAATGTATTTATTTAAAACATTTGAACTACTATAAAACTCTGTTTTCAAAATATTCTACTACGGTAGTAGTGAGCCGACTTGCTCGGAACCTCACCCTAAGGACTAGCCGGCTCGCCCGGGCCGTCATCCATAGGTTGCTACCACAACTATGAACACATAGGTTCTCGGCATTATGCCTACTACTGTTTTGGACTTTAGTTGGAGCATCGCCACGCATTCTGTGCTATAACAGGTGATCAGTCTGCTATAACCGTCTGGTTTTACTACGATAGCTGTGAGCCGACTGGCTCGGAACCTCACCCTAAGGACTAGCCGGCTCGCCCTGGCCGTCATCCATAGGTTACTACCGTAGAAGGGGAAGCCGACTTGTGCGGACCTTCTCCCTAATAATTGCTGGGCCGGGCGTTACTCCGGTCTCTTACGCAGCTCCAGTCCATAAAATAAGAGGTCGGAACTACTTACCGCCTTCCATCTCATCATCTTAGATGCCACGTATAATGCCACGTGCACCTCAATTTACTAGTTTATAATAATAAAGAAATACATCCATAAACCATGAAATACCTACTTAAGTAATAATAGAGTTTTCCCCCTCGAACGATTAAGGGGAAAGATATGAATAACATCTTTGATTATGGACTTTCAATAATCCAGACCAATACCTCAAGTCAACTTCGTCTCTACTATTATCTTCCTACAACATCCAAGTAACAACCAACAATGATATATACGCCTTTCAATTGCACGAATAAAATTCAGTAATTTATCACATAGCTAGAATATTTGCAGTTCAAAATACCTTTACTCCGAACGATAGAGTAAGAGTTAGTATACTTGCCTGATGCTCGAGAAGTGATAGGGTTCGCGACGATGTCGGACAATCTAGACAAAGTCAAAGAAAACGCACGATTAATCCCCTAGATACTCCACTTATAATTTAATGCTTAAACACGTAAGCGAATCACAATCATAGCACTTAATGGCTTAATCTAGCCTCGTACTAAGTCCATGTTACTCGTCAAATACTTAAGTCGTAAGTTTGGTTCGAAACCGATCCTCAAATTCAAGTTATACTTAACCATTTATAACATTGGTTTCTAAGTCGTGTTCTTAGTGGTTTTCACTTGCGCAACCTCTGTTGTCGTATTTTTATAAAATCGAAAAATATTCTTTTTAATCCGAATCTTTTTCGTGAGCCTCCCTAACTGTCTCTAGTATTATTCCTCAAAGTTTCACATTTTAATATGGCTTATAAGTGGTCCAAATATAGCCTCAAAGTGACTGACCAGAGATGGGTTGTTCCTCTGAACGGCGTTTACTAAAACTCACTTTTCTCTTAAACCGTAAATCGGATTAACATGATTCTTGCGCTCACGTAAACTAGAAACAAGGCTCTACACACTCATGTTTATCATTGAACCAAAAGAGGCAGTTAATATTTCGGATTATAGGCAGTTTTTAGAGTTAACGAGAATCGGGCATTACGACGGCTTAAAACTTAACGTTTTCCATTTTCAAAACACAACCAAATCAATACCATTCAATCCCAAACTCACCATCCACCTTATACTCCCTCCACTCAGTCAAATCCTCCATGAATATTCAAAACAAATTCATAACCCATCCTCCAAACTTAACCAACAATTCCTTTAATCACTTAAAACATCATAACATCACTAATCATCATATCATTCATAAAATCATCAAAACTCAAAATAAGGGCTAGGGTTTCTTGAGGTGATTACCTTCCTTGGAGTGTGTATGAACTCACTAAGCCTTATATACTCCTTACAAAGCTTAAACCTTAAGATTCAATCAAGAAAACAAGTTAACAACTTTCGGAGTTACTATTCATCGTTACTTTGTAAAATCCATATAAAATCGACAAACAAGAGTTTGGTTCTCAACTTTTTACCACACCTTCTACTCTTCAAGGGCTTTCTTTTGAGTCCTTCCTCATTACCAGGGGATGCTTGAAGCTCGAGTTATTGGCTTTCTAAGGTGAGTGGTCGAAACTGGAAAAGCAGGGCAGTTTCCGTTCTCCGACTTGGGGAAGGGATTTGACTAGTCTACACCCCTTTGTTGGCCATGAAATTTTGATCGAATGTTACCCATGGAGTGGAGAAGCTATGGTTAAAATTTGGTGATTTAAGGATGGATAGAAATGGAGTTATGGATTTTTCTCTTCTCCTTGCTCAAGCTGTGCAGAAAATCTGGAAAATGGGGGAGAGTTTCTCTTCCTTTCTTTTTTCTTCTTATCTTCTTTAATTTAATAAAAGTGCTGATATTTATTGGTTAAGGGGGTGAGTCATCACCTTGGTTGCTTCTTCTCTCGACATGTGTCGAACATGCATTGGTTCTGTTAAAGTAACTTTACTGGTTCGCTTCCTTTCACATGGATGCTCCAAATGTTGCATTCCTCGAATTAATCTTGTTACATGTTACTTCCATGTCTATATTTAATCCTGTAAATGTTGCCTTGTCCCTCTTGAAACGATTCGAAATATTTTCTAAAAAGAGCGAATAAAAGTTTTTACGCGATTCTCGCAGTGAATAGTAACTATTCACTATTCACTCCAACCATCGAATCCTTAAATCGACTTCAATAAAATAATAAAATTCCAAAATATTAAATCCTCAAATCCTCAATTTTAATATCTCATTTCTTGAATATAATAATATATAATTCACTGCCCGGTCAAATACTACACCAAAAATAAAATTTGGAATTTCTGAATTCCGATCGTCTTTGCATTCACTTATTTACTCCGTAGATCATTAGTATGACTTCGGAATATCCACACTACGTCTCGTACATAGGTGACATGAAAAACTTTGTTAATCCTCAAAATCACTATTCATCCACCAAATTCACTATTCACTGATGCACTTAATCATAATAAGAAAAGTTTTAATTCTACCAAAAATTCGGGTTATTACAGTCTCCCCTCCTTAAAAGGATTCCGTCCCGGAATCAGCTTAGGAATAACTGGGGGTACTCCTCTCCCATTGCACTTTCTAACTCCCAGGTGGATTCTTCCACTTCCTGAATTTCCACAAACCTCTCACTAGCTTGGCAACCTCGCCACTTAGCACTTGCTCTTTTCCATCCGTGATTTCCACAGGTTGTTCTTTGTAAGTCAGACCAGGTTGTATATCTACCTGCTCGTATTCTAACATATGCCGGGCATCTATAGTATACTGACGTAGCATTGACACATGAACCCCGTTATGACCATTCTACAAGTTTGGGGGGGGGGGGGGGGTAAGGCTATCCATCTCGTATTCTACTCTTAATGCCTGCTCACTACTTCCATCAGTTCTACTCTTCTCAACTCCTAAAAGTCCTATATTCTCATCCTTAGTACTACATCCAACTTTCCATTTAGGAACTCCATGAGAGCTCTCGCGTCACTTTCTCCTCTCTTCTTGACTCCCTCTACCCTAGTTCTAAGGTTTATAACCTATGGCTCTGATACCATCTGTAACGACCCCAAAATCCCGCACAAGGGAATTCGGTTCGTCACTACTTCAACCATCAATACCTGCTCATAATATATTCTACTATAACAACAATAGTAACTCCACACATCTAACTCCACAGGTTATAGTCTTAGAACCTAACATACATTACCAAAAATATTATAACATCAGAGTACTTTCCAGAATCTCACTCCATAGTCTTCTTAAGGTTGATACATATCTCCCTAATATAATACATAATCATTTCTACAATGAGTTTGCTTTACATTAATAGCAAATCTGCCGGCTTAACTACAAAATCGTAGTCTTCCTCCCACTATACTTCATCAGTTGAAGGGCCTTTCCCCTTGTCTTGATAAGGTTGGTACGATCCACTCGCACCGTCTCCTCTTCTCCCTATTTTATTAAATTAACAACATAGAAACATATAGCAAGAATGAGCCAAAGAATGCTCAGCAAGGTTATAACTCGGAGAATGTATTTATTTAAAACATTTGAACTACTATAAAACTCTGTTTTCAAAATATTCTACTACGGTAGCAGTGAGCCGACTTGCTCGGAACCTCACCCTAAGGACTAGCCGGCTCGCCCGGGCCGTCATCCATAGGTTGCTACCACAACTATGAACACATAGGTTCTCGGCATTATGCCTACTACTGTTTTGGACTTTAGTTGGAGCATCGCCACGCATTCTGTGCTATAACAGGTGATCAGTCTGCTATAACCGTCTGGTTTTACTACGATAGCTGTGAGCCGACTGGCTCGGAACCTCACCCTAAGGACTAGCCGGCTCGCCCTGGCCGTCATCCATAGGTTACTACCGTAGAAGGGGAAGCCGACTTGTGCGGACCTTCTCCCTAATAATTGCTGGGCCGGGCGTTACTCCGGTCTCTTACGCAGCTCCAATCCATAAAATAAGAGGTCGGAACTACTTACCGCCTTCCATCTCATCATCTTAGATGCCACGTATAATGCCACGTGCACCTCAATTTACTAGTTTATAATAATAAAGAAATACATCCATAAACCATGAAATACCTACTTAAGTAATAATAGAGTTTTCCCCCTCGAACGATTAAGGGGAAAGATATGAATAACATCTTTGATTATGGACTTTCAATAATCCAGACCAATACCTCAAGTCAACTTCGTCTCTACTATTATCTTCCTACAACATCCAAGTAACAACCAACAATGATATATACGCCTTTCAATTGCACGAATAAAATTCAGTAATTTATCACATAGCTAGAATATTTGCAGTTCAAAATACCTTTACTCCGAACGATAGAGTAAGAGTTAGTATACTTGCCTGATGCTCGAGAAGTGATAGGGTTCGCGGCGATGTCAGACAATCTAGACAAAGTCAAAGAAAACGCACGATTAATCCCCTAGATACTCCACTTATAATTTAATGCTTAAACACGTAAGCGAATCACAATCATAGCACTTAATGGCTTAATCTAGCCTCGTACTAAGTCCATGTTACTCGTCAAATACTTAAGTCGTAAGTTTGGTTCGAAACCGATCCTCAAATTCAAGTTATACTTAACCATTTATAACATTGGTTTCTAAGTCGTGTTCTTAGTGGTTTTCACTTGCGCAACCTCTGCTGTCGTATTTTTATAAAATCGAAAAATATTCTTTTTAATCCGAATCTTTTTCGTGAGCCTCCCTAACTGTCTCTAGTATTATTCCTCAAAGTTTCACATTTTAATATGGCTTATAAGTGGTCCAAATATAGCCTCAAAGTGACTGACCAGAGATGGGTTGTTCCTCTGAACGGCGTTTACTAAAACTCACTTTTCTCTTAAACCGTAAATCGGATTAACATGATTCTTGCGCTCACGTAAACTAGAAACAAGGCTCTACACACTCATGTTTATCATTGAACCAAAAGAGGCAGTTAATATTTCGGATTATAGGCAGTTTTTAGAGTTAACGAGAATCGGGCATTACGACGGCTTAAAACTTAACGTTTTCCATTTTCAAAACACAACCAAATCAATACCATTCAATCCCAAACTCACCATCCACCTTATACTCCCTCCACTCAGTCAAATCCTCCATGAATATTCAAAACAAATTCATAACCCATCCTCCAAACTTAACCAACAATTCCTTTAATCACTTAAAACATCATAACATCACTAATCATCATATCATTCATAAAATCATCAAAACTCAAAATAAGGGCTAGGGTTTCTTGAGGTGATTACCTTCCTTGGAGTGTGTATGAACTCACTAAGCCTTATATACTCCTTACAAAGCTTAAACCTTAAGATTCAATCAAGAAAACAAGTTAACAACTTTCGGAGTTACTATTCATCGTTACTTTGTAAAATCCATATAAAATCGACAAACAAGAGTTTGGTTCTCAACTTTTTACCACACCTTCTACTCTTCAAGGGCTTTCTTTTGAGTCCTGCCTCATTACCAGGGGATGCTTGAAGCTCGAGTTATTGGCTTTCTAAGGTGAGTGGTCGAAACTGGAAAAGCAGGGCAGTTTCCGTTCTCCGACTTGGGGAAGGGATTTGACTAGTCTACACCCCTTTGTTGGCCATGAAATTTTGATCGAATGTTACCCATGGAGTGGAGAAGCTATGGTTAAAATTTGGTGATTTAAGGATGGATAGAAATGGAGTTATGGATTTTTCTCTTCTCCTTGCTCAAGCTGTGCAGAAAATCTGGAAAATGGGGGAGAGTTTCTCTTCCTTTCTTTTTTCTTCTTATCTTCTTTAATTTAATAAAAGTGCTGATATTTATTGGTTAAGGGGGTGAGTCATCACCTTGGTTGCTTCTTCTCTCGACATGTGTCAAACATGCATTGGTTCTGTTAAAGTAACTTTACTGGTTCGCTTCCTTTCACATGGATGCTCCAAATGTTGCATTCCTCGAATTAATCTTGTTACATGTTACTTCCATGTCTATATTTAATCCTGTAAATGTTGCCTTGTCCCTCTTGAAACGATTCGAAATATTTTCTAAAAAGAGCGAATAAAAGTTTTTACGCGATTCTCGCAGTGAATAGTAACTATTCACTATTCACTCCAACCATCGAATCCTTAAATCGACTTCAATAAAATAATAAAATTCCAAAATATTAAATCCTCAAATCCTCAATTTTAATATCTCATTTCTTGAATATAATAATATATAATTCACTGCCCGGTCAAATACTACACCAAAAATAAAATTTGGAATTTCTGAATTCCGATCGTCTTTGCATTCACTTATTTACTCCGTAGATCATTAGTATGACTTCGGAATATCCACACTACGTCTCGTACATAGGTGACATGAAAAACTTTGTTAATCCTCAAAATCACTATTCATCCACCAAATTCACTATTCACTGATGCACTTAATCATAATAAGAAAAGTTTTAATTCTACCAAAAATTCGGGTTATTACAGTCTCCCCTCCTTAAAAGGATTCCGTCCCGGAATCAGCTTAGGAATAACTGGGGGTACTCCTCTCCCATTGCACTTTCTAACTCCCAGGTGGATTCTTCCACTTCCTGAATTTCCACAAACCTCTCACTAGCTTGGCAACCTCGCCACTTAGCACTTGCTCTTTTCCATCCGTGATTTCCACAGGTTGTTCTTTGTAAGTCAGACCAGGTTGTATATCTACCTGCTCGTATTCTAACATATGCCGGGCATCTATAGTATACTGACGTAGCATTGACACATGAACCCCGTTATGACCATTCTACAAGTTTGGGGAGGGGGTAAGGCTATCCATCTCGTATTCTACTCTTAATGCCTGCTCACTACTTCCATCAGTTCTACTCTTCTCAACTCCTAAAAGTCCTATATTCTCATCCTTAGTACTACATCCAACTTTCCATTTAGGAACTCCATGAGAGCTCTCGCGTCACTTTCTCCTCTCTTCTTGACTCCCTCTACCCTAGTTCTAAGGTTTATAACCTATGGCTCTGATACCATCTGTAACGACCCCAAAATCCCGCACAAGGGAATTCGGTTCGTCACTACTTCAACCATCAATACCTGCTCATAATATATTCTACTATAACAACAATAGTAACTCCACACATCTAACTCCACAGGTTATAGTCTTAGAACCTAACATACATTACCAAAAATATTATAACATCAGAGTACTTTCCAGAATCTCACTCCATAGTCTTCTTAAGGTTGATACATATCTCCCTAATATAATACATAATCATTTCTACAATGAGTTTGCTTTACATTAATAGCAAATCTGCCGGCTTAACTACAAAATCGTAGTCTTCCTCCCACTATACTTCATCAGTTGAAGGGCCTTTCCCCTTGTCTTGATAAGGTTGGTACGATCCACTCGCACCGTCTCCTCTTCTCCCTATTTTATTAAATTAACAACATAGAAACATATAGCAAGAATGAGCCAAAGAATGCTCAGCAAGGTTATAACTCGGAGAATGTATTTATTTAAAACATTTGAACTACTATAAAACTCTGTTTTCAAAATATTCTACTACGGTAGCAGTGAGCCGACTTGCTCGGAACCTCACCCTAAGGACTAGCCGGCTCGCCCGGGCCGTCATCCATAGGTTGCTACCACAACTATGAACACATAGGTTCTCGGCATTATGCCTACTACTGTTTTGGACTTTAGTTGGAGCATCGCCACGCATTCTGTGCTATAACAGGTGATCAGTCTGCTATAACCGTCTGGTTTTACTACGATAGCTGTGAGCCGACTGGCTCGGAACCTCACCCTAAGGACTAGCCGGCTCGCCCTGGCCGTCATCCATAGGTTACTACCGTAGAAGGGGAAGCCGACTTGTGCGGACCTTCTCCCTAATAATTGCTGGGCCGGGCGTTACTCCGGTCTCTTACGCAGCTCCAGTCCATAAAATAAGAGGTCGGAACTACTTACCGCCTTCCATCTCATCATCTTAGATGCCACGTATAATGCCACGTGCACCTCAATTTACTAGTTTATAATAATAAAGAAATACATCCATAAACCATGAAATACCTACTTAA
Organism: Heracleum sosnowskyi; assembly: GCA_030848705.1. Lineage (NCBI taxonomy): Eukaryota > Viridiplantae > Streptophyta > Magnoliopsida > Apiales > Apiaceae > Heracleum > Heracleum sosnowskyi. The sequence goes on along the minus strand of CM061240.1, from coordinate 59,337,927 downwards.
GTAATAATAGAGTTTTCCCCCTCGAACGATTAAGGGGAAAGATATGAATAACATCTTTGATTATGGACTTTCAATAATCCAGACCAATACCTCAAGTCAACTTCGTCTCTACTATTATCTTCCTACAACATCCAAGTAACAACCAACAATGATATATACGCCTTTCAATTGCACGAATAAAATTCAGTAATTTATCACATAGCTAGAATATTTGCAGTTCAAAATACATTTACTCCGAACGATAGAGTAAGAGTTAGTATACTTGCCTGATGCTCGAGAAGTGATAGGGTTCGCGACGATGTCGGACAATCTAGACAAAGTCAAAGAAAACGCACGATTAATCCCCTAGATACTCCACTTATAATTTAATGCTTAAACACGTAAGCGAATCACAATCATAGCACTTAATGGCTTAATCTAGCCTCGTACTAAGTCCATGTTACTCGTCAAATACTTAAGTCGTAAGTTTGGTTCGAAACCGATCCTCAAATTCAAGTTATACTTAACCATTTATAACATTGGTTTCTAAGTCGTGTTCTTAGTGGTTTTCACTTGCGCAACCTCTGCTGTCGTATTTTTATAAAATCGAAAAATATTCTTTTTAATCCGAATCTTTTTCGTGAGCCTCCCTAACTGTCTCTAGTATTATTCCTCAAAGGTTCACATTTTAATATGGCTTATAAGTGGTCCAAATATAGCCTCAAAGTGACTGACCAGAGATGGGTTGTTCCTCTGAACGGCGTTTACTAAAACTCACTTTTCTCTTAAACCGTAAATCGGATTAACATGATTCTTGCGCTCACGTAAACTAGAAACAAGGCTCTACACACTCATGTTTATCATTGAACCAAAAGAGGCAGTTAATATTTCGGATTATAGGCAGTTTTTAGAGTTAACGAGAATCGGGCATTACGACGGCTTAAAACTTAACGTTTTCCATTTTCAAAACACAACCAAATCAATACCATTCAATCCCAAACTCACCATCCACCTTATACTCCCTCCACTCAGTCAAATCCTCCATGAATATTCAAAACAAATTCATAACCCATCCTCCAAACTTAACCAACAATTCCTTTAATCACTTAAAACATCATAACATCACTAATCATCATATCATTCATAAAATCATCAAAACTCAAAATAAGGGCTAGGGTTTCTTGAGGTGATTACCTTCCTTGGAGTGTGTATGAACTCACTAAGCCTTATATACTCCTTACAAAGCTTAAACCTTAAGATTCAATCAAGAAAACAAGTTAACAACTTTCGGAGTTACTATTCATCGTTACTTTGTAAAATCCATATAAAATCGACAAACAAGAGTTTGGTTCTCAACTTTTTACCACCCCTTCTACTCTTCAAGGGCTTTCTTTTGAGTCCTGCCTCATCACCAGGGGATGCTTGAAACTCGAGTTATTGGCTTTCTAAGGTGAGTGGTCGAAACTGGAAAAGCAGGGCAGTTTCCGTTCTCCGACTTGGGGAAGGGCTTTGACTAGGCTACACCCCTTTGTTGGCCATGAAATTTTGATCGAATGTTACCCATGGAGTGGAGAAGCTATGGTTAAAATTTGGTGATTTAAGGATGGATAGAAATGGAGTTATGGATTTTTCTCTTCTCCTTGCTCAAGCTGTGCAGAAAATCTGGAAAATGGGGGAGAGTTTCTCTTCCTTTCTTTTTTCTTCTTATCTTCTTTAATTTAATAAAAGTGCTGATATTTATTGGTTAAGGGGGTGAGTCATCACCTTGGTTGCTTCTTCTCTCGACATGTGTCGAACATGCATTGGTTCTGTTAAAGTAACTTTACTGGTTCGCTTCCTTTCACATGGATGCTCCAAATGTTGCATTCCTCGAATTAATCTTGTTACATGTTACTTCCATGTCTATATTTAATCCTGTAAATGTTGCCTTGTCCCTCTTGAAACGATTCGAAATATTTTCTAAAAAGAGCGAATAAAAGTTTTTACGCGATTCTCGCAGTGAATAGTAACTATTCACTATTCACTCCAACCATCGAATCCTTAAATCGACTTCAATAAAATAATAAAATTCCAAAATATTAAATCCTCAAATCCTCAATTTTAATATCTCATTTCTTGAATATAATAATATATAATTCACTGCCCGGTCAAATACTACACCAAAAATAAAATTTGGAATTTCTGAATTCCGATCGTCTTTGCATTCACTTATTTACTCCGTAGATCATTAGTATGACTTCGGAATATCCACACAACGTCTCGTACATAGGTGACATGAAAAACTTTGTTAATCCTCAAAATCACTATTCATCCACCAAATTCACTATTCACTGATGCACTTAATCATAATAAGAAAAGTTTTAATTCTACAAAAAATTCGGGTTATTACAGTCTCCCCTCCTTAAAAGGATTCCGTCCCGGAATCAGCTTAGGAATAACTGGGGGTACTCCTCTCCCATTGCACTTTCTAACTCCCAGGTGGATTCTTCCACTTCCTGAATTTCCACAAACCTCTCACTAGCTTGGCAACCTCGCCACTTAGCACTTGCTCTTTTCCATCCGTGATTTCCACAGGTTGTTCTTTGTAAGTCAGACCAGGTTGTATATCTACCTGCTCGTATTCTAACATATGCCGGGCATCTATAGTATACTGACGTAGCATTGACACATGAACCCCGTTATGACCATTCTACAAGTTTGGGGGGGGGGGGTAAGGCTATCCATCTCGTATTCTACTCTTAATGCCTGCTCACTACTTCCATCAGTTCTACTCTTCTCAACTCCTAAAAGTCCTATATTCTCATCCTTAGTACTACATCCAACTTTCCATTTAGGAACTCCATGAGAGCTCTCGCGTCACTTTCTCCTCTCTTCTTGACTCCCTCTACCCTAGTTCTAAGGTTTATAACCTATGGCTCTGATACCATCTGTAACGACCCCAAAATCCCGCACAAGGGAATTCGGTTCGTCACTACTTCAACCATCAATACCTGCTCATAATATATTCTACTATAACAACAATAGTAACTCCACACATCTAACTCCACAGGTTATAGTCTTAGAACCTAACATACATTACCAAAAATATTATAACATCAGAGTACTTTCCAGAATCTCACTCCATAGTCTTCTTAAGGTTGATACATATCTCCCTAATATAATACATAATCATTTCTACAATGAGTTTGCTTTACATTAATAGCAAATCTGCCGGCTTAACTACAAAATCGTAGTCTTCCTCCCACTATACTTCATCAGTTGAAGGGCCTTTCCCCTTGTCTTGATAAGGTTGGTACGATCCACTCGCACCGTCTCCTCTTCTCCCTGTTTTATTAAATTAACAACATAGAAACATATAGCAAGAATGAGCCAAAGAATGCTCAGCAAGGTTATAACTCGGAGAATGTATTTATTTAAAACATTTGAACTACTATAAAACTCTGTTTTCAAAATATTCTACTACGGTAGCAGTGAGCCGACTTGCTCGGAACCTCACCCTAAGGACTAGCCGGCTCGCCCGGGCCGTCATCCATAGGTTGCTACCACAACTATGAACACATAGGTTCTCGGCATTATGCCTACTACTGTTTTGGACTTTAGTTGGAGCATCGCCACGCATTCTGTGCTATAACAGGTGATCAGTCTGCTATAACCGTCTGGTTTTACTACGATAGCTGTGAGCCGACTGGCTCGGAACCTCACCCTAAGGACTAGCCGGCTCGCCCTGGCCGTCATCCATAGGTTACTACCGTAGAAGGGGAAGCCGACTTGTGCGGACCTTCTCCCTAATAATTGCTGGGCCGGGCGTTACTCCGGTCTCTTACGCAGCTCCAGTCCATAAAATAAGAGGTCGGAACTACTTACCGCCTTCCATCTCATCATCTTAGATGCCACGTATAATGCCACGTGCACCTCAATTTACTAGTTTATAATAATAAAGAAATACATCCATAAACCATGAAATACCTACTTAAGTAATAATAGAGTTTTCCCCCTCGAACGATTAAGGGGAAAGATATGAATAACATCTTTGATTATGGACTTTCAATAATCCAGACCAATACCTCAAGTCAACTTCGTCTCTACTATTATCTTCCTACAACATCCAAGTAACAACCAACAATGATATATACGCCTTTCAATTGCACGAATAAAATTCAGTAATTTATCACATAGCTAGAATATTTGCAGTTCAAAATACCTTTACTCCGAACGATAGAGTAAGAGTTAGTATACTTGCCTGATGCTCGAGAAGTGATAGGGTTCGCGACGATGTCGGACAATCTAGACAAAGTCAAAGAAAACGCACGATTAATCCCCTGGATACTCCACTTGTAATTTAATGCTTAAACACGTAAGCGAATCACAATCATAGCACTTAATGGCTTAATCTAGCCTCGTACTAAGTCCATGTTACTCGTCAAATACTTAAGTCGTAAGTTTGGTTCGAAACCGATCCTCAAATTCAAGTTATACTTAACCATTTATAACATTGGTTTCTAAGTCGTGTTCTTAGTGGTTTTCACTTGCGCAACCTCTGCTGTCGTATTTTTATAAAATCGAAAAATATTCTTTTTAATCCGAATCTTTTTCGTGAGCCTCCCTAACTGTCTCTAGTATTATTCCTCAAAGTTTCACATTTGAATATGGCTTATAAGTGGTCCAAATATAGCCTCAAAGTGACTGACCAGAGATGGGTTGTTCCTCTGAACGGCGTTTACTAAAACTCACTTTTCTCTTAAACCGTAAATCGGATTAACATGATTCTTGCGCTCACGTAAACTAGAAACAAGGCTCTACACACTCATGTTTATCATTGAACCAAAAGAGGCAGTTAATATTTCGGATTATAGGCAGTTTTTAGAGTTAACGAGAATCGGGCATTACGACGGCTTAAAACTTAACGTTTTCCATTTTCAAAACACAACCAAATCAATACCATTCAATCCCAAACTCACCATCCACCTTATACTCCCTCCACTCAGTCAAATCCTCCATGAATATTCAAAACAAATTCATAACCCATCCTCCAAACTTAACCAACAATTCCTTTAATCACTTAAAACATCATAACATCACTAATCATCATATCATTCATAAAATCATCAAAACTCAAAATAAGGGCTAGGGTTTCTTGAGGTGATTACCTTCCTTGGAGTGTGTATGAACTCACTAAGCCTTATATACTCCTTACAAAGCTTAAACCTTAAGATTCAATCAAGAAAACAAGTTAACAACTTTCGGAGTTACTATTCATCGTTACTTTGTAAAATCCATATAAAATCGACAAACAAGAGTTTGGTTCTCAACTTTTTACCACACCTTCTACTCTTCAAGGGCTTTCTTTTGAGTCCTGCCTCATCACCAGGGGATGCTTGAAGCTCGAGTTATTGGCTTTCTAAGGTGAGTGGTCGAAACTGGAAAAGCAGGGCAGTTTCCGTTCTCCGACTTGGGGAAGGGATTTGACTAGGCTACACCCCTTTGTTGGCCATGAAATTTTGATCGAATGTTACCCATGGAGTGGAGAAGCTATGGTTAAAATTTGGTGATTTAAGGATGGATAGAAATGGAGTTATGGATTTTTCTCTTCTCCTTGCTCAAGCTGTGCAGAAAATCTGGAAAATGGGGGAGAGTTTCTCTTCCTTTCTTTTTTCTTCTTATCTTCTTTAATTTAATAAAAGTGCTGATATTTATTGGTTAAGGGGGTGAGTCATCACCTTGGTTGCTTCTTCTCTCGACATGTGTCGAACATGCATTGGTTCTGTTAAAGTAACGTTACTGGTTCGCTTCCTTTCACATGGATGCTCCAAATGTTGCATTCCTCGAATTAATCTTGTTACATGTTACTTCCATGTCTATATTTAATCCTGTAAATGTTGCCTTGTCCCTCTTGAAACGATTCGAAATATTTTCTAAAAAGAGCGAATAAAAGTTTTTACGCGATTCTCGCAGTGAATAGTAACTATTCACTATTCACTCCAACCATCGAATCCTTAAATCGACTTCAATAAAATAATAAAATTCCAAAATATTAAATCCTCAAATCCTCAATTTTAATATCTCATTTCTTGAATATAATAATATATAATTCACTGCCCGGTCAAATACTACACCAAAAATAAAATTTGGAATTTCTGAATTCCGATCGTCTTTGCATTCACTTATTTACTCCGTAGATCATTAGTATGACTTCGGAATATCCACACTACGTCTCGTACATAGGTGACATGAAAAACTTTGTTAATCCTCAAAATCACTATTCATCCACCAAATTCACTATTCACTGATGCACTTAATCATAATAAGAAAAGTTTTAATTCTACCAAAAATTCGGGTTATTACAGAAATGCCCTAACTCATTGCAGTTATAGCATCTTGATTTGCTTCTATCAATCATGCCAGTCTTGTAGCCTCCCTTAAAGCCTGTACTAGGTGTATAATTGCTCTTCTGGAATCTGTTGGTTGAGCCCTTGAACTTGTACTTAGGGTTTCTCTTGAAACGAATATGACTAAACTTTGCAGCTAAGTACGCCATGGTTTTGTCTTCCATTTGCTCAAGCTCTTCTAGGGTGTAGTAATCACTTTCATCAACACCCAGATTCACAGAGTCCATTTCTGCTTCTATTATCACCTCCTTTCCAGCTCTTTGGGTTTGAACCTGAATCTCAGAAGTTATTGGTTCATCCACTACAAGTGCTGCTGATCTCACAAGTGCATTGTGCTTGCTGTCCACTGTCCCTGATCCGTAGATTATCACCCTTTGTTCCTGTTCCATCTCATAGGTCTTCAACTTTCCATAGATCATCTCTAATGACATCTTTGTGAAGTCAATTCTTTCCCTAATGGATGATGACTTGTGTTCTACATGATGGGGCAGCGTCATCATGAACTTCCTGTTCGATTCTCTCAGTGGATAGGTCTTTCCTTTCATTGCCAATTCATTGAGGAGCTTAGTATACTTCTCAAAGACCTCAGTTATACTTTCTCCTGGCAGTGACCTAAACGCTTCATATTGAGAAGTCAGAATGTCCAATCTGTTTTCCTGCACGTCTTCAGTTCCTTCCATTATTAGGTTAATGGTATCCCACATATGTTTCCCGCTTGTACAGTTCATCAACTGATAGCTCATTTCCTTGTCCGCGGAGTCCGCCAATATCAACATTAAACCGGTGTCCAAACGAATCAGTTCTTTGTCAGAATCTGTAAATTCACTTATATCCTTAGGTTGGGTGCCTGAAGGAATCCTGCTACCATCAGGAGCTGTAGATTCACTAACTGGTTTCATTGGTACAAACGGTCCGTTCTCTAATATGCCAATATACAACGGATTAGATGCCTTGATAAATAACAACATCTTCATCTTCCACAAACCGAAATCATCTCTAGTAAACGGGGGAACTTTAATACCAGCGGTTGTCTTTGGAGCACTCATGGTTTCTGAAAATTTCAAATTGTTTAAAATTCAAGAAATTCCAATTAAATGAAAAATTTTGAAAGTTAAAAAATTTGCTTCGAATTTTCACGCTACGTTTGATTTTGGTCTCATTCACCGGATCTGATTTGTATATCAATCAAGTAGCTCTGATACCAATTGTTAGGTCCAAAGTATCGTAGAAGGGGGGTTGAATACGATACTCACAAATAATTTAATTTCGTTCGCGGATTAATCTTTCAGTTCTATAACGAAATCAAACACACCAAACCAAATCAAGTTTCGGGGAATATATCTTTTTATAAATATAAACCTCGAGGGGTGCTACAATTTCTAATCCGTAGATTAGCGTCAATGAGTTTAAGGTAACACAAATACAAAACAATAATCAAGTTCTGAGCACTATTAATTTCTCTGGTAATTTTCTCCGGCTCTTCTCTCTCTCAGTTATGTGTCTGTGTTGAATACCTTAACTGAAGAAGACACAATCTTCTCTCTGTATTAATTGTAGTCTGTTTTGAAAAACCATCGAATGAGAATTGTAGAAACAATCCTGGCCGTTGGATCTTCATCAACCTTTCAGAAAAGGAATTCTTTTCACCTGCTCCCATAATAAAAAACCATCGAATGAATAAAAATCCATCGAATTAAATAAATAAATTTGTCATTCGATAGTTTTTAAAACAAAACTATCGGATGCCAAACTAATTTACTTTGGTTTTTAATTAATCATTTCAACTACCATTCGATAGTTTTTCAATTAGAAAAACCATCGAATTTCTCTTTCTTGTCTTTAGTCCATAAATGATTCCACTGAGCTTCTGGGTGTTTAAGAAATAGACTGTATCAATTTCTTCTGAGACGATAAAACAACTTGATCTTTTTAGTGCCGTCACCTAGTGCAACTGGTCTGGTTCACAGATGAATAACACTTGATCAATTCTTATTTTATATCTTCAATACAATGCTGCTGATACGTCCCTTGTCCTTCTGGTTGCTTCATCACTGGAATCCCGTGGTACTGAACCCTAAATCATTCACATACTTCTGTCGTCTTGAAAGTCTTGTTTCTTTTGCTGTCACTGAGGCTTGAAAATTTTCATGAACTTCTTTCCGTGACCTGTTTACGGACTTCAAGAATACATAACGTATTTTGATTTTTTGTGTTTACCTTTTCTTCTTTGATTCTGGATTCCTGTGCTTCTGTTAATATTATTGTCTGTCTTGTCCTTTGTTGAGTTGTAGTTATCTCTTTTAGATCTTATGTTACATTATGCTTTACAATAAGGTCGAAAAACAAAAGGGTTCGAGGTCGAAAGAACGAGGTCGAGAATGACCCAAAGAATAAAGTCTATTTTGACCTAGAAAAAACGAGGTCGAAGAAACATGGGGCCGAGATCGAACAAACGAGATCGAAAATACATTGGAAATCGAGGTCGTATTATACGACCTCGTACCAAAATAAAGCCAGGAAATCAGAAAATCTTGGTCGAAAACATATAGAAATGAAGTCGAAGCTATGAGGTCGAAATTAACCTATGATTCGAGGTCGAAACAAACAACATGGGACTAAAATCGAGGTCGAAAATGCATGATCTCGAGGTCGATACATCGAGGTCGACAATGGCCTATGAATTGAGGTCGACAACTTCGACCTCACAACCAATCGAGGTCGAAGACATATTAGAAATGAGGTCGAACAGGTGAGGTCGAAAAAGACTTGGAATTCCTGGTCGATAGCTTCGACCTCATAGCTGTTCGAGGTCGAAAAAAGACTTGATCGAGGTCGAACGATCCTGGTCGAAAATGACCGGGAATTTGAGGTCGAATCCTTTGACCTGGGACCATTCCTGGTCGAAATTGCACTGCTTCCAGGTCGAATTCCTGGTCGAAATTGCACTGCTTCCAGGTCGAATTCCTGGTCGAAATTGTACTGTTTCCAGGTCGAATTCCTGGTCGAAAATGACCTAATTTAAGGTAAAAAAATGCCCTTAAAAATGGAAAATTTTGGGAAAAATACACTATAACTTCTACGAAAATCCCAGGGGAGATTTTCCCAGAAGTTGGGGGGCAAATGATATGGACAGAAAAGTAATTATAGAAATATAATTGACGGTCCAATGAAAAGGCTCGATATTTAATGCCCAAATCCCTAATTATTCATTAATTTCGTAATTAATGAATAGGGAAAATATACAGCTCATGAAAAGAGCCCAAATTATGGAAAATTGGTCAAAGAAGGATCCAGAATCCCAATTAAAGGCAATTAATGAGTCATAGCATTTATCGACAAGGAAAAGACTTATTCAGCAAGCAACACAATGTTTATCCAATAACTAAAAGGAGACTTATTCGCTAAGACTCCCAAACATACCATAAATACTAGGCTCCAGACGCCTATATAAGGTCCCTGATCCTACAATCAGAACTACGTCTTTGGCTTGATTCTCAATAACGATTTGAGATACGTAGGCATCTTGTGAGGACCGATTTAGTCCAGAAACACGAGTGCAACCATTACTGCTCGAAAGCTCATTAATCCTAGCATTAAATTCACAAGTACGTTTTTTAATCCATAACATTTGGCGCCGTCTGTGGGAAGACAACATCAACCATGGCAAACACACGATGAACAGCTTGGGATAATCAAACTCCTGAGGATCGCCCTATCACCTCTGAGGCTGATCAGCCACCGTCGACTACTGGCACACAAGGGGCGAATATCCCCACCAACACTCAAGGACCGGAAATCCCGATTTCGGTTGAAGGGACGAATCCCCTGCAGATGGTCATTCATGGATCTAATCCACAAGAGACCGTTCACCAGCAAACGATCACGACCTCCCCGTTGCTCATGAATGCACCGAGGAGCCTTCAACTCCATACTACTGATCTCCCTCAATACGCGAATCAGACTTTGGGGATACCAAGCTATGGCATGCCCCCTTGACCCATGGCGGGCGGTAGTGGAACTAATCCAATCTACCATGAGGCATATGTGCCCCCTTATATTCAAGGTCTGGGACCCCAAACTCGCCAGACCCCTTTCGTTCAAGATTACTCTGACCCATACACCGAAGATGAGGGTTATACAACTGGGGAGGATGTCGCCCCAAGAAGGAGACGTTCTTCCCAGACAAATCGGGAGCAACCCCAAACTACTAAGGAGAAAATTGCAGCCCATGAGGCAGAGACTGCAAGGCTCAAGAAACTCCTTGCTGAGGAAGAGGCCGCTCAATCTCGGGGCCGAACAACTGAAGGGATCCCAATAATCAACTTGGATCCACCGGCAAGAAGAACCAAGAGGGCCGAAGCCCCAAGGGGTGATCCTAGTATTCTGTTGCCCCTAGGAGATCCTGATGATCCTACACCACCGTTTACTCAAGACATCATGAAAACGGCTATATCCAGAAAATTTAAGATGCCTTCGATCAAAGCCTATGATGGAACGGGAGATCCCGTAAATCATGTAAGGACCTTCTCCAATGCACTGCTGTTGCAACCAACCAACGATGCGGTCAAGTGTAGGGAGTTTCCACAAACCTTGGCAGGCATGGCCCAACGCTGGTATAGCCGTCTTCCTCCCAACTCAATTGGGTCTTTCAAAGAACTAAGCAAAGCTTTTATCAATCAGTTCATTAGTGGAAGGGTGCATGAGGAAAGCTCTGCATCACTTATGGAAATCCAGCAAGGAAAGAATGAAGCCCTAAGGGACTACATCAATCGATTCACTCGAGAGGCTTTGAAAGTCCCAGACTTAGAGGACAGGGTGGCTATGATAGCCCTGCAACAAGGAACTACTGATGACCACTTCAAAAGGTCGTTGGCTAAACATCCACCCGAGAGCATGCTGAAGCTCCAAGATAGAGCCGGAAAGTATATCAAGGCTGAAGAAAGCATGAGAAAGTATGAACCCACTGCTGGCGGTAGTGGAAACTCGAAGAAAAGAAAAGAAACTCAAGAATACGACGTCAAGGAAAAGTTCCCCAGAACATCAAAGAACTCCGATTCTCCCCCCAAGAGAAACAATTTTGGGCCAAAATTCACAGAATATGCAAGATTGAATACTCCCAGGAGTCAAATTCTGATGGAGATAGCCAAGGAAGAAGATCTCAAATGGCCAAAGCCAATGAGGGCTGATTTGTCCAAACGGAACCAAAATCAGTTTTGTCGGTTCCACAAAGAAGTCGGTCATGACACCGACGATTGTAGGCAATTGAAAGATGAGATTGAGTTTCTGATACGAAGAGGAAAACTCAGCAAATTCACCAAGGATGGAATTCAAGGGAGTCAAAGAGGAAACTATGAAAGGAAGGATTACGACAGAAGGGACAACGACCAAGATCGTAACCCTAAGCCCCGAGGGCCAGTCATCAACATGATATTCGGAGGGCCAACTGCTGCTGGGTCCTCCCGAAACTCAAGAAAGGCTTATGCTCGAGAGGTAATGACTGTGGTTGGAGAAGCACCGAAGCGTGCCAGAACAGAAGTGTCAATAGGTTTTGACGATTCAGACTTGGAAGGGGTGAAGTTCCCCCATGATGATCCTCTTGTCATAGTACCTGTGATAGGCAACTCCGAAACAAAGAGAGTCCTGGTTGACAATGGAGCTTCAGTGGATATCTTGTTCCACGATGCTTTTGTCAAGATGGGTTACACTGATTCTCAGCTAACACCCTCAAATATGCCTATATACGGATTCAACGGGGTGGAATCAAAAATGGAAGGCACTATCCAACTCCCAATGACCATGGGGCAAGGGATGAATACGTCTACTCAGATGTTGAACTTCATAGTTATAAAAGCGACTTCAACCTACAATGCAATCCTGGGAAGGACTGGTCTTCATGCGTTCAAGGCTGTTGCCTCATCTTATCATCTAAAAATCAAGTTCCCAACGAGGAATGGGATTGGTGAAGAACGAGGAGACCAAAAGATGGCTAGAAGTTGTTATGTAGCCGCGTTAAGGCCTGATGGAATCGGGGGCAAGTTCTCCCAATTGAAGACATGAATATCAGTGACAATGAGGACCGAAGAGGGAAACCAGCTGAGGATTTAATCCCAATTCCCTTAGTCCCTGGTGAGCCAGAGAAGGTGACATATATTGGAGCACTACTACCTGAGCCATTGAAAAGCAAGCTCATATCTTTTCTTCAAGAGAATAACGACGTTTTTGCTTGGACAGCGGCCGACATGCCAGGGATTGATCCCTAATTGATAACTCATAAACTGAATGTGGATCCTGAAAGGAAGACGGTGAAACAGAAAAAGAGGAATTTTGCTCCAGAGAGGCTTGAAGCCATTAAACAGGAAGTTAATAAACTTTTGGAAGCTGGGTTCATTGAGGAAATTCAATTCACAGAATGGTTGGCTAACCCCGTGATGGTCAAAAAGGCTAACGGAAAATGGAGGATGTGTGTCGACTTCACTGACTTGAATGATGCATGTCCTAAGGATTGTTTTCCCTTACCAAGGATTGATGCACTAATAGATGCTACAGCTGGGCACGAGATGCTTAGCTTCATGGATGGCTTCAGTGGATACAATCAAATCAAGATGCATGAGGATGACATCGCCAAAGTATCATTCATCACTGACTTTGGTGTTTTCTGCTTCTTAGTCATGGCATTTGGACTTAAGAATGACTTAAGAATGCAGGGGCAACCTACCAAAGGTTGATGAACAAAATTTTTGGACACCTAATTGGAAAAACCATGGAGGTCTACGTAAATGACATGTTAGTCAAGAGCCTCGATAAGGCCGATCACATTAAGCACCTCCGAGAGGCATTTGAAGTGCTAAGAACAAACCAAACAAATCAAATAGGTAGAAGTTCTTACCAAAAAAGGAGATTATTGAATGAAACAAAAATAAACAAAACAAATTAAAGGGTTTGGGGCTTTCCACCAAAATCTCCGTTTTCCAAAAATATGAGGTGCAATCCTTATTTATTTATTTTAAAACCTATTTTAATTAATACTCTATTTCATAAATAATAAAAATAATATAAAAATAGTAACTAGCTATTTGCCTTTTATAATTAAAAAAAAATTCTAACAAAATCTACTCTTTTTCAAAAATAACACGTCAATTACCTTTAAATTAAAACATATTATTTTATATATTTTTTATCATTAAAATCTCTATTTTCTAAAAATATGAGGTGCAATCCTTACTTATTTATTTTAAAACATATTTTAAAATTCTATTTAATAAATAATAAAATAATATAAAATAGTAACTAGGTGATTGCCTTTTATAGTTACAACATTTTTTTCTCAAAAAATCTACTTTTTTTCCGAAAATATCACGGAAAATTACCTTTAAATTAAAATATATTACCTTTTTTATTTGGTATCATTAACATTTCTCTGTTCCAAAAATATCAAGTACAACTCTTACTTATATATTTTAAAACCTATTTTTAATACTTTTAATTATTTAAAAAAACTTACCTATTTTAACAAGTCAAAGTATTTTTTTAACAAATACAATTAATATAATTAAAACACATCTAAAAATATTACGGGCATTTACCTTTTTTTTTAATTAAAACATATTAGCTTTTCAATTTGTCCTTATTAAAAAAACTTACCTATTTTAACATGTCAACGTATTTTTTTAATAAATACAATTAATATAATTAAAATACTTCTAAAAATATCACGGACAATTACTTTTTTTTTATAAAAACATGTTAGTTTTTCTATTTGTCCTTATTATTAATATTATTTTATTATAAAATAAAATTAATAATACCTCATTTATCTTCCTCAGTTCCATATGTACTTTTTTATATTTTTTTATGTTTCATTTAATATTTAAGTTTCTCATTTTATAATTTATCATATTAATTTTTACTTTTATTTTAATATTTTCCGTTCACATTATATTTTTTAGTTTATTATTTTTTAAGGCCCGTGCCTTGCACGGGTTATAGGCTAGTAATACTATATTTCTGAAAACCTTAAAAATATATGAATTGGTTTCATAATTTTAAAACTAAAAAATGAATTATTATAATATTATATAATTTAACTAAAAGTTTGAAATTAATCATTAAATTGATGAATAATCTTCTTTCATGATAATGTAAAATGTATAATTTTTTTTTAACTATTTACTCGATTCTCTTAGTGACCCGGGAGTTGTTATCCTTTGTTTTACACATTGCACAAAGTATAAAATTAGATTAATATTGATCGAACTGAACCATATTTTATATTAGTACTTTCAATGGATAACATCATTTTTTACAAAGATCATATGTTTATTGCTTGGTTTTCATTATTGCCTTTATTTTGATTATTCACCTAAATGTTAAACAAAAATATATATATATATATATCAGAATGTCAACATAATTTTTAAATCATGTGTAAATATACATTGAACACTATTAAGTCGTCCTCTTGTTGATTTTTTTTGCTTTAATAAGCTTCGTTTTTGGGGTGAAAGCCCGTAATCTCATTTTATAATCGTGTGCTGCCCAAAATATCATTTCTCGCTGAAAGTGTCTGAAATAACATGTTGTATACGCATTTACAGGATGCAGATACAAGAATATGCATAGCTAGAATGCGTATGTTCATATACACTTCGATTCACCCTCTTACAAGCCTTTAAATATGCATCATATACATGCGTATAATACCACTCACATCACAGATATGCGTATACCGGATGCTCCATATGCATAACCAGCATGCGTAGACTGCATACCACCCCCGGCCCCAACGCTCGTTCTCCACCTCATCTCTATTTCTCATCTCCCACTTCAGTCAACATAATACTCCGCACCTGCAGGTATTCACACCACCATATAAAATCATATCTGGTGCATATATGTATAAACTATTGGGTATAAAGAAGGGGAGGTGAACAAATATGGGGTTTTGGGATGGTGATAATGACAATTTGTGAAGAAAATTGAAAAAGATCTAATCTTTAAAGGAGATGATTTGTGAAAATTGATAACTCCAAATCCCGATCTAGTTCTTCCCGGACGATCCCACGCCTGGAAGCGGTGTCGCTGCGGTTGAGATTCTGCAAAACAACACCGGAGGGGGGTTTGGACCCTGGCGGCGCCTCCGGCGTGAGAATAAGTAATGGCTTTGGAAAGGAAGATAGGACTATAGAGAAATCTCAATATGGAAGTTGTATGTATAGTGTATAATATAGACTAAGTGTGTAAAAGAGAATGTAACCCCTAAACCTTTCCTTCTTGGGTTATTTATAGGCCCAGAATTAGGGTTCAGGGGTTGTACCTGCAATCATGAGCGTTGAATCCTAGGTAGGTAGGACACCTGGGTGATGTTGATGGATTGCACGTGTCCAGGTGAAGGATTGTGGTGTCGTGTGCCAGGCTCCTGCTGGCATGTGGCTTGAATAGGACATAATTGTGCTCATCATTAGGTATCTTTACGTGTCGTCACCAGGTGTGTCCATGAATGATGACCTAAACACGTCACGTACCAATGTGTAATCCTCACATAAGTTATTGCCTTTGTTGCCAGGAATGGATTAGGCTTTGGGCATGAGTTATGGCCTAACTGCGAGCTCGGGCTCAAGTATTAGCTCGGACTTATTGACAAGTCATAATTGGAATATGAGTCCGGACTAGCAGGTGGGTCAGGACTCCGATGTTGGAAGTGAAACAGGACCCGGAAGGGGTCCGGGCTATACATAGTCTATCATCTGCCCCCACTCCCTTATTCAGATTTTCTGGATGGGGGAGTAGAAACCTCTGAATCTGTAACATAGAAAGTGAGTCTCAAGTCCGAAGCTGTGAGGCTTTGGGTAACTTCGAAAAAATTTCTGGGTTAATTGCTGCCCCCAACCCGGATTGTTGTCAAGGATGGGAAATTTTTTTTTGGCTTGATTGTTGCCCCCAACCTGGATTGTTGTCAAGGATGGCAATCCGGTGTTGAAGGTGAGTCTTGATTCTTTCTTAAGTCCAAAGCTGTGAGGCTTTGGGTAGCTTAGAAATTTTTTTTGGCTTCATTGCTGCCCCCCAACCCGGATTGTTGTCAAGGATGGCAATCCGGTGTTGCAGGTGAGCCTTGATTCTTTCTTAAGTCCAAAGCTGTGAGGCTTTGGGTAACTTAGAAAAACTTTCTGGCTTGATTGCTGCCCCCAACCCGGATTGTTGTCAAGGATGGCAATCCGGTGTTGAAGGTGAGCCTTGATTTTTTCTTAAGTCCAAAGCTGTGAGGCTTTGGGTAACTTAGAAAAAATTTCTGGCTTGATTGCTGCCCCCCCCAACCCGGATTGTTGTCAAGGATGGGAATCCAGTGTTGAAGGTGAGCCTTGATTCTTTCTTAAGTCCAAAGCTGTGAGGCTTTGGGTAACTTAGAAAAAATTTCTGGGTTAATTGCTGCCCCCCAACTCGGATTGTTGTCAAGGATGGCAATCCGGTGTTGAAGGTGAGCCTTGATTCTTTCTTAAGTCCAAAGCTGTGAGGCTTTGGGTAATTTAGAAAAAATTTCTGGCTTGATTACTGCCCCCAACCCGGATTGTTGTCAAGGATGGGAACTTTTTTTTGGCTTGATTGTTGCCCCCCAACCCGGATTGTTGTCAAGGATGGCAATCCGGTGTTGAAGGTTAACCTTGGTTACCTTGGAAAAGTTTATGGCTTCGTAGTTCACCCCAACCATTATTGTCCTTGAGCACAAAAGTCTGGACTTAGAGTTTTAATCCTTATGTCGTCCAGTATTTGTTTTCCGGGACGTGGAGCCCGGGCTCTTCTTAATTTATCTCATTCTAGAATTTGAACCGTTTTTGATTGTTTCCCTCCTTTTCTTCTGAAAAGCCACTACCCCATTTTGCCTCGATTTTCATAGATAAGTACTGTCAACAATAAATGCAGTGTCCTTTACTGTCTTTTCGATTTTTACTTTTTCTAACTCACTTCTTGTCAACCAATCGTACTGCGCCACCTGTCCGTTTGGGGTTGATTTATTTCTCCTTATAAAAACCCTTTGTTCACCTTCTTCCTCTTTCTTACTTTACCAAAAAAAAAAATATTCTTGGTTCTTTCTTTCATTACTGTTAAGTTATTGCCTCTTCCTCACGGTTGCTGCTTGATTGTCGCCGTTTTCCTATCCCCCGCACCGATCTCGCTCAAATTGTAAGTCTTTCCGTCTTTCCCGTTTTTATTTCGCCGATTTGCTGCTTTTCTCAAACTTAGGGTTTTTCGGTGCTCTGGTTTTTGACCATTTCTGGTGCCATTTTGTTGCTAAATTGGGTCTATGTTTTCATTTAGTTCTTTATTCGCATTGCATGTGTCTCGAATGAGTTTGTTTGTGGATTTTGAATCTGGGTTTAATAACTGTTCTTGGTGTTCTTGAGATGTGTAGGCTTGTGTATATGTGTATGTATTGTAGTTAGATCCGTAAGTTGGCTTGTGAAGTCTTGTTATAGTGTTTGTGGCGTTTTGTTTTGATATTTCTGTCATTATGATTTCTAGACTAGTCCGGGCATTGCTCTATAGTTCGGGTAGTCATGGTTTTATAGTTAGGATGTTGCGGAAATAACTAACTGGTTTTTGACTTGGCTAGTATGTAACCCGGCTTTGGTAGAAACTAGGATTTGAATGGTAACTGCTAGGGTAACATATATGTGTATAATTGGGAATATATAATCCATACTGAGATAATAAAACTTACTTCAAATTGATCTTTCTAGGTTTATGGTTCAGATTAAGGCTCGTGCAAATCGCGCCCGTCGTGTACTTATACCCCTTTCTGACCCTTCTAGCTGTAACGACTCCCCGACTCCTAGCAATCCGGATATTAGAGAACTATTTTGGTGTAGAATGGCTAAAAATAAGAAACAATCCGGACCCTTAGTAACCCAACTCTTTGTTCACGAACCTCCGCGTGGCGGTGTGCTCAGTACTCCGGAAGGATTTTGGTCGGATACTAGCTACTTCTTTGTGAAGAAGGATCCAGCCATAGAGCAACAATTTTATTATAGAGATCTTAGTACTTTTTATAGGAATCATCAGGAATTTGGCCATCCCGGGCCATACAATAAATCCGAATTCGATATTGCTTTCTCCAGAATGTGTATTAGCGAAGCCCCTTATCCATTGAAAGAAAAATTTATAAATCTCCCTGATGTTCAAATGGACCAACTGGTCCGGGCTGCCTTTCACTTGGGGCCTGAAATTAGCTGGAGATGGCCTCAGCCCGGGGAGAGAATTTACCACAGACCGAAGGATGGTTATTGTTAGGAATATGTTGTTCTTGATGATAATTATAAAAACACTTAGTAGATTTTGTATTAAGTTATTTTGTAACTGTCAACGAAATAGCATGCTTTGCAGTGTTTCGTTGACAGGAAGCTCATCAACGAAATGAGTGATGTAGCAATTGCACTGTACATTACTTCATAGTTTGATATGCAGTTTGTTGAGTACTAGATAGGTTTTCTAAGTCATGTTGACTAAATGGTTAGATAGGCAAAATAGGTTGGTTAATTGTAAATATTTAGTGCCTTGTAATTTTGCCTAAGTGAAGACATGTCAACGGAATGAAGATTACTCTATCAACGAAACAAGGAAGCTCATCAACGAAACAAAGAATAAAGCTATCAACGAAACACATCTCTATGCCATCAACGAATCATTATTGCTTTTCTATACAATTGACAAAGTGATAGTGACAGGTTCCTGACAGATCAAAAAAGGAGATGTGGAAGTGTACTTTGCATTGGAAACCATTAAAATGGACATGGGGAATAAGGAAACATCCCAGTTTCCAATTGGGCTCTTGGGAGTGATCATAATAAGCATGAAGTCAAAAGCAAGGATCTCCAAGGACCACTGGACAAAGGGATGAAAAGCAAACTATTGGCGGTTACTCATTGTACTATTAGTGTAGCCAAAAATAGGGTTGTAAACTTGGGTTTATATAACCAAGTGTAGCAGTTACTTTATTTTTGAGTGAAGAAAAACAAAGAGTTTGTATTAGCTATCTTTGAGAGCATTTTTCTTCTCTACAACCTTGTAACTGAGCAGCTGTGTACATTTGTATCACATATTATTTCCGCAATAAAAACACTTCAGTTGGATCATCAAACAATCCAACTGAATTATTTATATCTTGTGTTTTTATTTATTCAGTTCAGTTTAATTTTATAAAGTATTTTCAAGTTAAAGAAATATCAAAATTGTATTCAACCCCCCCCTTCTACAATTCTGTTAGGTCATTTGGGATTAACAATTGGTATCAGAGCAAGCTTCTAACATACAAGAAGTTTAAAGATCAAGACCAAAAACAGAAACCATGGTGAAGAAGGATGCAGGTGTGAAGATACCAGTTCTTGATAAGGACAATTACTTTCACTGGAAAGTAAAGATGCATTTACATCTCATGTCTATGGATGAGAGGTATGTAGATTGCATTGAGAAAGGTCCACACGTTCCCATGAAGCTTGATTCTAGAGTTGGATTGCCAGATAATGCTCCTGATGTAGAGATTCCAAAACTTGTCTCAGAATGGACTGTTGAAGATGTTGCAGAAGTCCATAAAGACAAAAGAACCATGAACATTCTGTTTAATGGTTTGGAGCAAGAGATGTTTGACAATGTTATCAACTGTACAACCTCTAAGGAAGTATGGGATACTGTTAGAACTCTCTGTGAAGGAACTGAGCAAGTCAGGGAAAATAAAATGCAACTCCTTATACAACAATATGAGCATTTTCATTTTAAAGCTGGTGAAACCCTAAATGACACGTTTAGTAGGTTTCAGAAGCTTTTGAATGGATTAAAGCTGTATGGGAGGATCTATCAAACTAAGGATTCAAACCTTAAATTTCTCAGAGCTCTTCCAAAAGAATGGAAGCCTATGACTGTTTCTCTTAGAAACACTCAAGAGTACAAAGACTACACTCTTGAAAGGCTTTATGGAACCTTGAAGACTTATGAGCTGGAAATGGAGCAAGATGAGGAAATTGAAAAGGTACAGAAGAAGGGTGGATCTATTGCATTAATTGCATCTGTGAACCAACTGGAAGATGACAACAAAGAAACTGCAAAGGCCACAACTAGTCGACCTAGTTGTAGGAGTGATGTTAGCAAGGGTAAAGACAAGATGACAGAAGAAGAAGAAGAATCAGAACCAGCCAACTTGAATGACTTAGATGAGATTGATGAGCATATTGCTTTTCTGTCTAGGAAATTCTCTAAGTTCAAGTTCAAAAGAAACTCAGAAGCAAGGCCACCAAGAAGAGACTTTCAACCTAGCAAAACAAACTGGATTGAAAAGTCTAAGTCAAAATGTTTCAATTGTGGAATGCTTGGTCACTTTGCTGGAGACTGCAGAAAGCCCAAGGTTGAGAAGGGCAACAGGAAATTTGAGCCTGTTGATTATAAAAAGAAATACTTTGAACTTCTCAAGGAAAAAGAAAAGGCTTTCATGTCTCAGGAGTATGACTGGGCTGGTAATGGTGAAGACTCTGATGATGATGTTGAATATGTCAACTTGGCTCTTATGGCTGACAATCATGAGCAGGAAGCAAGTTCCTCAAGCAACCAGGTAACAATTACTAATCTTTCTGAGCTTTCTAAAGAGGAATGCGATAGTGCAGTAAATGAAATGTCTACTGTACTATATAATTTGCGTGTTACTCTTAAATCACTTACCAAGGAGAATTCTAGAATAAAAGAGACTAATTTGCTCTTAAGTGATAGGAATGCAATGTTAGAAGCACAGCTCATTGAATTTGAGAAAATGAGATGTGTTAGTAGGGATGCTAAGAAGGAACTTGAGAACGTGTTACAAAGGGAAGAAATTCTTAAAACACAACTTGAAATAGAACAAGGTGTGATTGCAAAATGGAAAGATTCCAGGAATGTTGCTACCAACATCATTAATGTTCAAGGTATGGAATCTTTCTGTGAGGAATCATGGAAAAAGAACAAAGAGAAGCTAGGGTGTGTTGGTGAAACCTTAGAATCAGAAACAGAGTCAACAAACAACAATGATCATTTGTTGGAGGTTGATATGTCAACGAAATGCAATGTTTCGTTGACACATGAACCATCAACCGATCAGGCTGTTTCGTTGACAGACAAAAGAAAAGAGAAACTCACTAGACTTAATGACAAGTATGGTCCTGTCACCAAGAACTTTGTTCAAGGTGAGTCTAGTAATTCAAAGAAAGTTGAGAAGCCTGTTGAGAGAGCTAATGTAGGTCACTTGTCTAACAAGCAATTGAAAGACAAGGTAGAGAAAGTTCATAATGAGGCTAAGGGAAATAAAAAGAATAACAGGAATGGCAAAGTAGGAATTAACAAACACAACAATTACACACCTGATAAATATGCTCCTAGAAAGACATGTGTTAATTGTGGAAGTGTTAGTCATTTGTCTACTAACTGCAAATCTGTTAAGAAATCTGCTAATGTGAAAATGCCCAAGCCTGCAATGAACAGTTCCATGCCTACAATGCCTGTTATGCCTAACATGTTTGCTCCATATGCACAATTTCAGAATCCATATGCTAGCATGCCATTTGTGTCTAATCCTTACATGAATATGTTTAACATGCCACAAATGCCATGGAACATGAATAACATGATTGTTCCTCCAACTATGCATGCTATGAATGAAAATATGAGCAACCCTCAGAAATCAACACCAAGGGTAAAGATTGATTTGAATCAATCTGAGTCCAAAGTGAAAAATGGTACAAAAGGGAATGCAAAGGCTAACAAGACAGGACCCAAGGAAACTTGGGTACCAAAATCAACTTGATTTGGTTTTATTGTGTGCAGGGAGACAAAAGGAATCTTTGGTACTTGGATAGTGGTTGTTCAAGACACATGACTGGTGATTCTACCCTGCTCACAGAGTTTCAGGAAAGAGCTGGCCCTTGTATTGCTTTTGGAGATGACAGCAAAGGCTACACAAAGGGATATGGCTTGATTTCAAAAGAGAATGTCATCATAGATGAGGTTGCATTGGTGGATGGTCTTAAGCACAATTTGCTTAGTATCAGTCAACTCTGTGACAAAGGATTTTTAGTTACTTTTTCAAAAGAAGCCTGTGTTGTTTCTAAAGGAGGAAACAACAATGTGGTAATGACTGGATTCAGAAGAGGGAATGTGTACATTGCTGACTTTAGTAGCACAAGTTCAGACACCATCACTTGTCTTTTCAGCAAAGCAAGCAAGGATGAAAGTTGGCTATGGCACAAGAAATTATCTCATCTGAATTTCAAGGTTATGAATGATTTGGTGAGGAAAGATCTTGCTAGAGGAATTCCACAGGTGGAGTTTTCCAAGGATGGTTTGTGTGATGCCTGTCAAAAAGGGAAACAAAAGAAGGCATCATTCAAAAGCAAGACAGAGTCATCAATTGTTCATCAGCTTGAGTTACTTCATATGGATTTGTTTGGCCCTGTAAATGTCATGTCTATTTCAAAGAAGAAATACTGTCTTGTGATTGTTGATGATTTTTCTAGATTTACATGGACTTTCTTTTTGCACTCTAAAGATGAGGCAAGTGAAATCATTATCAATCACATCAAGATGGTAAGCAATCATCCTGATTTCAAAGTAAGAAGGATTAGGAGTGACAATGGGACAGAATTCAAGAATTCAAGCATGAAGGTGTTCTGTGAAGAAAATGGTATTTTGCATGAGTTTTCAGCAGCAAGAACACCACAGCAAAATGGTGTAGTTGAAAGGAAAAACAGAACACTTATTGAAGCTGCAAGGACAATGCTAGATGAATCAAAGTTACCAACTTATTTTTGGGCTGAGGCAGTTAACACAGCTTGCTTCACTCAGAATATTTCTTTGATTAATCAGGCCAAAGGAATGACCCCTTATCAGTTACTCAAAAGAAAGAAGCCACTATTAGATTTTCTTCATGTCTTTGGATGCAAGTGCTTTGTTCTGAGAAATCAAGCTGAGCATTTGGGGAAATTTGAAGCAAAGGCAGATGAAGTAATATTTGTGGGATATGCAGCAGGGAAAGCTTACAGAGTCTTTAATCTCAGAATCAACATTGTTATGGAATCTGTACATGTTGTTTTTGATGATCTCAAAATACAAGGTCTCTGTGATGAAGGTTTCCATGAAAGTCTCTCTTTTGAGAATGAGGAAGGAGAACAAGTGAATCATGATAAGGCTACTGAGAAACAGCCTAAAGTTGTTGTATCTAGCACAGATGAAAGCAGCAGTGAAGATGAAGTTGCTGCATTAAGATTGAAAAGAATAGCTGCTAGTAGACCAAATGATCATTTCGTTGACAGTCAAAATGAGCGTTTCGTTGACAACCAAAATGGTCATACCGTTGACAGTCATAGAAATGGTTCTAGAAGTGATCATTTAGGGACAACAAACTCAGGGGGAGTTTCTCAAGGACAAATGTCCAATCAAGGCAATCATGATCATGAAGCTACCTCGTCTAGAGCAAATCTACCTCCCTCAAGAAAATGGACTAAAGATCATCCCTTTGAACTCATTATAGGTGATGTTTCTTCAAAAGTCCAAACTAGAAGAGCAACTCAAGAAGAATGTCTATATAGCAGCTTTCTGTCTCAAGATGAGCCAAAGAAAGTTGAGGATGCACTTCTAGATCCAGATTGGGTTTTGGCTATGCAAGAAGAGCTAAACCAATTTGAAAGGAACAATGTATGGAAGCTGGTGCCCAAGCCTAAGGACAGGAGTGTCATAGGCACAAAATGGGTGTTCAGAAACAAGATGGATGAAAATGGCATAGTCACAAGGAATAAAGCTAGATTGGTTGCAAAAGGCTATTCACAGGAAGAAGGAATCGATTATGATGAAACCTTTGCTCCTGTTGCAAGACTAGAAGCAATAAGGATTTTCCTAGCCTATGCAGCCCATGCCAATTTCAAGGTCTATCAAATGGATGTTAAGAGTGCTTTTCTAAATGGGGAACTGGAAGAGGAGGTGTATGTGAGTCAACCTCCTGGTTTTGAAGATGATGATTTTCCAGAGTATGTGTACTTTCTCCTCAAAGCACTCTATGGTTTGAAACAAGCACCTAGAGCCTGGTATGACACACTTTCACAGTTCCTTCTTGAGAATCACTTCACTAGAGGTACTGTAGATAATACCCTTTTTCATAGGATTGTGAATGGCTCTACAATACTTGTTCAAATTTATGTAGATGACATAATTTTTGGGTCTACAGATGAAAAACTTTGTCAAAAGTTTGCCAAGCTTATGCAAAGTAAGTATGAAATGAGCATGATGGGAGAATTAACTTACTTTCTTGGTCTTCAAGTAAAGCAAGTTAATGAAGGCATTTTCATTAGTCAAACAAAATATATTTTTGATTTATTGAAGAAGTTTAACTTAATGGAATGCTCTCCTGCCAAAACACCCATGCCTACTGCCACCAAACTTGAATTGAATACTAAGGAAAAATCTGTGGACATTTCAAGTTACAGAGGCATGGTTGGCTCACTTTTATATTTAACAGCTAGTAGACCTGATATTATGTTTGCTACATGTTTATGTGCTAGATTTCAGGCTGATCCTAGGGAATCCCATTTAGTTGCTATTAAAAGGATTTTCAGATATCTCAAAGGAACATCAAACCTTGGCATTTGGTATCCTAGAGAATCTGGTTTTGAACTAATTGGTTATTCAGATGCAGATTATGCAGGATGTAAAATTGACAGGAAAAGCACAACAGGCACCTGTCAATTCTTAGGAAACAAGCTTGTGTCATGGTTCAGCAAGAAACAAAACTCAGTTTCCACCTCCACAGCTGAGGCTGAGTATATTGCAGCTGGAAGTTGTTGTGCACAGATTTTATGGATGAAAAATCAACTACTTGATTATGGATTAAGAGTTGAGAAAATTCCTATTTTCTGTGACAACACTAGTGCCATTGCCATTACTGAGAATCCAGTGCAGCATTCAAGAACCAAGCACATTGACATCAAGTACCATTTCATTAGAGAACATGTTATGAATGGTACTGTGGAGTTACATTTTGTTCCAAGTGAACAACAACTTGCAGACATCTTTACCAAGCCACTTGATGAATCAACATTCTCAAGATTAGTAAGTGAGCTAGGTATGCTAAATTTCTCTTAATTATTTTTGAGATATTTGCAAGTCATAATGCAGCCAGAAATTTGCTATGTTTTTTTTTTCTGTGAATAAATTTTCTCAGGAAAAGGTAAAATTTTGTCTAAGTCAAAATTACTATGCCAACGGAATGCACCATTTCGTTGACAGTCTTAGCAGTTTTCTGGGTGTTTCGTTGATAGCTCTTTTATATCAACGAAACGCAGCTTTATCAACGAAATAAGACGGGACTTTAACCGCCCAATCCTGATTCGTTGATTTAGCGCTTTTTATCTGAACCGTTGAAATGTGACACGTCTTTTACCACGATCTATGCATACACCCCTGTAAGTATAAATCATGGTAATACTTTAAGAGTAACGGTTATATTTTTAAGCCAATCCAGTAATTTACATTTATTATTGGATTCATTTTCTGAGAATTTTTGGGGGAGTATTTAAGAAATTTTAGTTTTATTATTTCTTTTTACCTGTTCTCAAAAATTTCAAAGGCTTTTTCTCTCTTCTTCTCTCTATCAATCAATTCAGTTCGAAGCTTTCCTTTAATCAACAATGGCACCCATAGTCAAGCTAATGTCTGCTGGAGGGTTCATCTATGAGAAGAACAACTCCATCCCTTTTGTTGTCAAGGAAAACCCGAACAGTCTGTTCTTCAAAATGATGGATTTCATGAAGAATTGCAAGTTGAGCTATGCAATGTTTCACTCTACACCACTCTACAATGAGATAATCGAGGAGATTTGGACCTCATGTGAGTATAGTGGAACAAACTGCACACTACAATTCACTCTTCAAGGTAATGAGTACATAGTTAATTCTGATGTTTTGCAAGCATGTTTACATATTCCTGATAATAACTGTGATGCTTTGCCTACTAACACTGAAATAACTACCATGTTAAATTCTATAAACTACTCTTTGCCTACTGATAATCTGGGTAGAATAATTAGGAGAGGTTTGGTTAGGGAATACAGTTATTTAGCTGATGCATTCATTAAGGTCTTTTCTGGAAAGATTAGTAATTTTGATGCATTAACTAACTCTATGTTAATTCTCCTAACCATGCTTCTAAATGATAGATATCACAACTTTAGCACCCAACTTATGTATGAAATTGGTGCTAAGTTGGGTGACAAAGCAAATAGGAAGAAAAATATCTATTATGCTAGGTTTCTGATGATGTTGGCTAACCATGTTAGTCCAGCACCATTAGTTATCTCTAACCCTAATGCCAGGTTCGAGTGCTTTGTGCAAGAAAAGAGAGTATTGACAGACATACTCAGGCTGAACCACAATGGTGATGTTCCAGTGGTGTATCTGCCAATCATTGAGGTAACTACTACTATCCCTGTTAGTGTAGCTAACTCCTCTACTGTTTTACCTTCCAATGTTGCTATGGAGTCTGTAGCTGTGACCCAACAGGCTCCTACCCTAGCAACAAAACCTAAATCAAAGAAATCCTCCAAGCCAACCTCAGGTGCTTCTCAAAAGGCACCTGTTGTAAAAACTACCACACAACCTAAGGGGAGTGAGTCTGGAGTTGTAAGAGGTGAGGGAAGGGGTGAACATCAAAGAAACCCCAAGGATAAGGAAGGACAGGTTAGTGTGTACCAGCCAAGCCCCATTGTGTCTTCCCAACAAGGCACAATGAGTAAAATGGATTTAAACACAAGTCTAATTGCATCCTCCCAAAAGGATGTGATTATTGAAACAAGCTCTCCACCAAGAGCACAGTCCAAGAGGGTAAGGGACACTTCAAGCCCAAAGTCTACATTTTCCCAATACCAAAGGAGAGTGAAGCAAAAGTCCAAGGGTACACAGGGTGCACACACACTGGAAGCAACACTTCCAGTTTCTCAAATTCAGTTTGATGTAACCCCTATCATTACTCTGGGGTTACAGTCCCATTCTCTAAACATCAATCTTGAATTATCTCCATCCAATTCACCAACTCAATCTTTAGATGTGGACATGATCCATACATCTATTCCTGATTCTCCAACTCTAATCTTGGAGAAGCCCCACTCTGAAGCTGGTGGCCATCACTTGTTAAGTGATTTGTTGGGCCATCAACCAATTTTTCCTGAAGTTGCAAGGGGATCTGTGGACCATTCTTTAAAATCAATCACCACAGACTCTACTGTAATTTCTCATTCTCAAAGTGCTTTCTTGACTTCATCAACGAAACAGTCTATTTCGTTGACAAGTGTTTCTCCATCAACGGTATCCATACCGTTGACAGTTCAAACTACCATTCCGTTGATAGTTCACTCTGCACCTTTAATTGAAAATCAAGTTGTTCCCACAACTAGTGCAGATGATCTAGTGGTAGTTGAGACACTTCTAGGACTGAGAGGGAGTGAAACTGAGAGGCTGGCTTGCAGCCAGGCAAAAGGAGAGAATGTGAGTGAGAGGCTGGCTATTTCTTCCAGCCAGGCAAAAGGAGAGATTGAGAGTTCCACCTTAGAAGGTGAAGGTGAGGGTGTGAGAGGTGTGAGCCATGGGGAGCCCATGATGCAAGAACAGAGTGGAGAGAGAGAAGGGACTACAGGAGAAATAAGGATGGAAGCAGCCATTGCTAATGAGTTAATGGAGGTCAGTGAGGGAGAAAGGGAACCTACTTTCCAAGAGGTTTATCAACAAACTCTGGATAGTATTTCCCTGGATCCTGAGACCTTTACTCATCCTGTGCCAGCCTATCAAATTATGGCTCAGCAGGGCAATGTGGAGGCAGAAAGGTCACTAAATCTAATTCATACAACTGCATCAATGCAAAGAGCAAAGGATGCCCTGACCAATCTACCTTCAGGAGCTGCAGCAAGTGGAGATTTTGAGTTTTCTGATGCTGAGGACAGCTATGGTGATAATCTACAGGTGGCCACCACTTCACAGACTGGGACTTCTGTGGTGCCTCCTACACCAGGCTGGCTTTCTCAAGGTATGCATGGTAGAGCCACTCTAGATGCTGCTATCTCCAGGCAGTACAATGAAGCCTACTTAGCTCATGAGTCTGCAAATGCAAGAGACAAGAAATTCTACAAGGCCATCATGGATTCTCTGGAAATTCAAAGGCTACAAATGATGCAGACAAGGATTGAGGCTACAGAAATCAAGGACTCTATTAGCAATTTCAGGGATGCTAACTACAGGATGATGGATGAAAAGCTCCCTCTTCTCACTATGTCCAAAATGAACAGGTTTCTCTCTAAGGAACCTGAAGTGGCTACCTCCTTGAAGACTCTCTCTTCTAGAGTGGACAAGGTGGAAGCTACTTTATCTCAAATGCAAAAGGAACAGGAGAAGCAGACTCAACTTTTGGCCCAGCTAGTGGCAGCTCAAGGACTCCCAGTTGTCTCTCTTGATGATAACAAAAAGGGGGAGAAATCTCAGGAGCTAACCATTCAAATCACAAAGGTGCTGGTCCCAACCATCACATTGCCACAGGAGCCACTAGCAATGGGGGAGTTTGGAAAGAAGAATAAGGATAGCATTGACTTGATTCAGGAAGCTTCTATGAGGATACAACTTGCAGCACAGATCAAAGATCATTGGTCCAACATAGAAGCAAGGTTCAAGAAAATTACTGAATCTTCAAAGACAGATCAGCCATCAACAAATGCAATGGTGACTGCACAAGTGGAGCCACAGTTCAAGAGCTCTTATGCTATAGAGCCCCTTCTACATGGAGTCATTCAAGGACCAAGAAAGGAGAAAGGACAAACTTCATGCATTAGGGATGTGGAAGAAGCTACATTACAAAGAAGCTTATCTCCCAAGTCTCCTGCTAAACCAAAAGGCAAAAACATAGCAAGGACTTTCTATCCTGCACCTTATCCAGATGAGCTCAAACTACTTGGACTTCTCATCACAAAAAGCAAGGAAAGTAATAATCATGAGATAAGGAAGCAAAGGGCAATTGTCTACAGGAATGGACAACAAATCTGTGTTTGGGCTGGTCATCCAAACTTTGCTGAAGCCAAGGCTGAGGAATCAGAAAGAGCAGCTATGCAAGCTCTTGCAGTAGCTCAAGCTCTAGATGAAGAAGAAAGACAGCAAGAAGAAAAAGCTCAAAAGGAAAGGAGTGAAAAGAAGAGTACAAGGCAACCAAAGGCAAGGGCTAGAAGAAACATAACCTTTGAAAATGATGACTCTCAGAGTATTGCATCAGACTCTTCTGTACCTCCAACAATTCCTGATCCATCTTTAAAGTTAGCCTGTGATCCCAAACATCTTGTTAATTATCATGATCAGCCAATTGAGCCAAAGGAAGAGCCAATTGAGTTTGATGAGGCTAACTTTCCTAAATTCCTTTTTGAGATGGATCCAAAGAAGAAATTGAAGCAAAGGGCTGTCAAGACAAAGCCAGTATTTGTGAGAAAACCACAACCTCAAAAACCCCCTTCAAATCCAGAGGACTGCATGTACATTGCTGACATCAGGGAAGAATCCAGCTTGCATCTTGATTTAGACAACCTGGTGGAAGTAAGGGGCATTGCAGCTTCTCAGAAGCTACCTGAAAGATTGGTTTTCACATACAAGGGTGGTAGAGAACAAATTTGGCCTCTCTACAGAATTCTAGGAGAAGACTACCAAACACTACTCACAGTGTTTAGATGCTTGAAGAAAGACTTTGGCTTCACCAAAACAGCCAAGTCTGAGGTGGTCTCCAGAATATGTCAAATAAAGGCTAGCTGGAACAAGCCTGAGGCTCTTCCCAGGATGCTAAGAGTGCCCTCAACAGGAAAGAAGATCCATCTTCAACCTTTCTGGATGATGGAATTCAAGGACAAGGACAACTGCAGAAGGTTCTTCAGGATGGAAGACCAGCTGGACAAGGCATCTAATCAAACTCTAAGGTTTATGCAATCCAAGCTTGGTGATCAAGATGAAGAAGAGAAGATCTTTTACAGAAGGCTACAGGTCCAGATTGAGGAGAACAACTCTAGGAGAGGGAAGAAGACTATGCCCCAAAGAAGACAAAGATGAATTATTTGCTCAGTCTGGAGGAGCACATTTGGGCATTAGTTTTGTAAGTCTTGCATTATTTCTAAAAACTTTATGAAGCTCAATACAACTTTTACTTTTATCATGTGTAATATGCCTGAGTGTTTTTGTTATCATCAAGGCTCTTGATTTATGGCTGTTATTCTATCAGTCATAAATTGGGGGAGATTGTTAGGAATATGTTGTTCTTGATGATAATTATAAAAACACTTAGTAGATTTTGTATTAAGTTATTTTGTAACTGTCAACGAAATAGCATGCTTTGCAGTGTTTCGTTGACAGGAAGCTCATCAACGAAATGAGTGATGTAGCAATTGCACTGTACATTACTTCATAGTTTGATATGCAGTTTGTTGAGTACTAGATAGGTTTTCTAAGTCATGTTGACTAAATGGTTAGATAGGCAAAATAGGTTGGTTAATTGTAAATATTTAGTGCCTTGTAATTTTGCCTAAGTGAAGACATGTCAACGGAATGAAGATTACTCTATCAACGAAACAAGGAAGCTCATCAACGAAACAAAGAATAAAGCTATCAACGAAACACATCTCTATGCCATCAACGAATCATTATTGCTTTTCTATACAATTGACAAAGTGATAGTGACAGGTTCCTGACAGATCAAAAAAGGAGATGTGGAAGTGTACTTTGCATTGGAAACCATTAAAATGGACATGGGGAATAAGGAAACATCCCAGTTTCCAATTGGGCTCTTGGGAGTGATCATAATAAGCATGAAGTCAAAAGCAAGGATCTCCAAGGACCACTGGACAAAGGGATGAAAAGCAAACTATTGGCGGTTACTCATTGTACTATTAGTGTAGCCAAAAATAGGGTTGTAAACTTGGGTTTATATAACCAAGTGTAGCAGTTACTTTATTTTTGAGTGAAGAAAAACAAAGAGTTTGTATTAGCTATCTTTGAGAGCATTTTTCTTCTCTACAACCTTGTAACTGAGCAGCTGTGTACATTTGTATCACAGATTATTTCCGCAATAAAAACACTTCAGTTGGATCATCAAACAATCCAACTGAATTATTTATATCTTGTGTTTTTATTTATTCAGTTCAGTTTAATTTTATAAAGTATTTTCAAGTTAAAGAAATATCAAAATTGTATTCAACCCCCCCCCTTCTACAATTCTGTTAGGTCATTTGGGATTAACAGTTATGTTGGAGTATGGCTGGAGACTCTACGGTCCGGATGGAATCCCAGGTGCCATCAGTTTGTAAAACACCTTTGTAAATATGTTTATAGAATTTCCATAATGCAAATTACTCCCAACGGGGTCAAGTGGATAACTTGGTTTTTGGCTTCTTGTGATAAGATGGGGTATCAGCCCACATTGCGACTTTTCCACCAGTTTTTTAAGCTAGTACAATCTAACAAAGAGCCTTTGTATGAGATCCAGTTTCGTGCGAAAGAATGCGGTTACCCATCAGGCACCGCCAAACCGGTTATTCAACAATCGACTTTGAAGTTTTGGAATGGAGAAATTATCTTCTTGAAATGCTTGGACTTGGAGTTCATGCCCTATATTGTTGGTGGTGTTGAAGCGGAAGTGTTTGATGTTTACGTACTCGAAGGGGAAGCCTTGGCTCAAATTCACAAGTTCTGTGAATGCCTTGGTTTCCAAATGACTCGGGATACATTCATGAAACATGATTTATTGTTTGCGCTTGGATGTAAGTCGCTATAATTTCTCTTGTGGACCGGACTAATTCTTTTTGTGTACTAATACGTACTCTTTCTTTTCCACAGGTTTGCCTTTCTTCCAGCCGGAGTTACATAACATCACGTCTTGCAATGCCTTTGCTGCCTCTTTTAAGAAACTCGGTGGTGTCCACAGCACGAAGAGTCCGGGGGATGTTGGGGGGTCCGGTTCTAGTATTCTGAAGGAGGGTGGTGCAGAGTCTGTTGCCCCGAATCCCCCTCAATCCGAACCTGTGGTTGATACTGCTGATGTTGAAATAATAGATGACTTGGAGCAGCGTTCTTTAAAGAAGAGGAAGATCCATGTAGGCAAGAAACCACCTGCCAAGGCAAAAGTCACTGTCGAAAAGATTGTTGCAGACGGGGAGGGCAAAAATCCGGATAAGGAACCTATCCGTATTAGAAATTATACTCTGAAGCAGTTGGCCGGTATTTGTGCTGACATTCCCACCGATACCGATTTCAAAGAAATGGAAAAGTCTAGTACCAGCGCTTGTCTGCAACGTCTTGTTGGCTACTAGGGACATGTATGTTGATTCTTGCTGAAGATTATCTTTATTTTGTGTAATTTTGTCTTTTCGTTGGTTGATTTTGAATTGTGTTTTGTAGACTGGTAGCTTGATCAGTGCACTTGCAAGTGTTATTGTGGCCGAACGGAAATCTGCGAAAGAGTTCGGCAATCAGAAGGATGCCCGACTTTGAGATTTGGAACTTGAAGTTGCTTCTTTGAAAGCCCAGAATGTTGAAAAGGAGTCCGAGTTTTCTTCTAAATTATCCGGGCTTCAAGATGAAATTTCAAAGATTGAGAAGAAAGCTAGTGACGTGGAGGAGTTCAACAAACAGCTTCTTTTGGAAAACACCAAGACCCGTGAAGCTATTATATCCGAATTCAAGGAAAGCCCGGAGTATGACCAAGCTGTCGCGGATGCTGGTGCTCCTGAGGTGCTCCGGGCTTGGCTTGTTGCTGAACGCCATATCAAGACCGACCCAAAAGCTGATTGGGAGTCTTTCGTTGGTGAATTCTTAGCTGCAAAGCTCTCCATCGAGCAAGGAAAGGGAGAACCACAACCTTTCGATGGTCCTGTGCCAAGTTTTCTTCCGCATCCATCCAACCCGGTTATGCCTTCTCCAAACAAATCTGTTGACGAGTAATTTATTATATCTTTTGAACATTTGAGACTTGGATCCTTTGTAACCATAACTCTGTTTTGCTGTTTATACTCTTAACTTTTAGGGATGCAATCCTGTTTTTGTTGTTTTCCTTGTCTTTGTATTGTCATGTCTGCTAAATTTATATTGCTTGTGAGTCCGGTCTTATGGCTTAGTTCTGAACCGGACTCTTTCTTTCGTACTTAGAATAAAATCTAAGTTTTTGTTTTTGATGCGTATTGCTCGTGAGTCCGGTCTCATAGTTTATTTCTGAGCCGGACTCTTTCTTTCGTACTTAGAATAAAATCTAAGTATTTGTTTTTGATGCGTATTGCTCGTGAGTCCGGTCTCATATTTTATTTCTGAGCCGGACTCTTTCTTTCGTACTTAGAATAAAATCTAAGTATTTGTTTTTTATGCATATTGCTCGTGAGTCCGGTCTCATAGTTTATTTCTGGGCCGAACTCTTTCTTTCGTATTTTGAATAAAATCTAAGTATTTGTTTTTGATGCATATTGCTCGTGAGTCCGGTCTCATAGTTTATTTCTGAGCCGGACTCTTTCTTTCGTACTTAGAATAAAATCTAAGTATTTGTTTTTGATGCATATTGCTCGTGTGTCCGGTCTCATATTTTATTTCTGAGCAGGACTCTTTATTTCGTACTTAGAATAAAATCTAAGTATTTTTTTTGATGCATATTGCTCGTGAGTCCGGTCTCATAGTTTATTTCTGAGCCGGACTCTTTCTTTCGTACTTAGAATAAAATCTAAGTATTTGTTTTTGATGCATATTGCTCGTGAGTCTGGTCTCATATTTTATTTCTGAGCCGGACTCTTTCTTTCGTACTTATAATAAAATCTAAGTATTTGTTTTTGATGCATATTGTTCGTGAGTCCGGTCTCATAGTTTATTTCTGAGCCGGACTCTTTCTTTCGTATTTAGAATAAAATCTAAGTATTTGTTTTTGATGCATATTGCTCGTGAGTCCGGTCTCATAGTTTATTTCTGAGCCGGACTCTTTCTTTCGTACTTAGAATAAAATCTAAGTTTTTGTTTAGGGGACCCTGGCTGCATTGCTTGCCTATGGCTCTGAGCCAAGGTTATTAAGTTGCTTATTGCTGGGAATCCTGGCTGCATTATTTGCCTATAGCTCCGAGCCAGGGTTCGTTTTTTGCTTATTGCTGGGGGCCCGGGCTTCCTTTTATGCGTATTGCTATGAGCCCGGGCCATTAAAAAAATTGAAATTTACTGGAAGTGGAAAATATAGGATAATATGAAAAACAACAAGCCCTGTTTTATTTATAGGAAAATCAGGAATACAAAGTTCTTATTCTAACTTTAATAGAAAAGGCTGATATGACATGTTGAAGTCTCTGGGCTTTTTGGAGCTCCTAATTCTTCGTCCGGGTGTTGCCATATTTTCACTGGTAAAATTTTCGGAGTCTAAGGCCATGCCAAGTGTTGGGGACCTCATAGCCATCCATATGGGCCAACCTGTATGTTCCAGGCCGGAGTACTTCCACTATTTTGTAAGGTCCTTCCCATTTTGGCATAAGCTTGCCGGTATTGGTTGGGTCGGAAGCCTCAGTATCACGAAGGACCAGGTCTCCAACTTGAAAGTTTTTAACCCAGGCCTTCTTCCCAAAGTACTCTCTAGTTTTCTCCTTATACTTCCTCATTCTTTCAATAGCTTGGTCTTGAACCTCATCCACTAGAACCAAGTTAGTCCGCAGCCCTTCTTCATTTGCAATCTCCTCAAAATTGATCGCCCAGTGGGAGGGATTTCCAACTTCAATGGGTAGTAATGCTTCAGTGCCGTAGGCTAGTTTAAATGGGGTTTCACCAGTGCTAGTCCGGG
This sequence comes from Heracleum sosnowskyi, assembly GCA_030848705.1. Lineage (NCBI taxonomy): Eukaryota > Viridiplantae > Streptophyta > Magnoliopsida > Apiales > Apiaceae > Heracleum > Heracleum sosnowskyi. Next base: position 59,302,708 of record CM061240.1, on the reverse strand, counting down.
GACTAGTCCTGTATGCCCATAACACGTTGGGTAACTCCTCGAGCCACTTATTTTTACTTTCCTGCAAGCGCTTTTCAATTCCCCTCAGCAATATTCGGTTTGTAACGTCTACTTGGCCATTTCCTCTTGGATAAGCTACTGATGACTTCTTGTGCTTTATCCCTCTTTCCTTCAAATAGCTTTCGAACTCAGATCCCACAAATTGCGGGCCATTATCAGATACCAGAACCTTGGGCAACCCGAACCTCATCAAAATGTTGTCCATGAAACGTATGCAATCATGTTGGTTGATTGTTCTCATTGCTCTGGCTTCAGCCCACTTGGTGATGTAGTCAATTGCCACTAACAAATATCTCAGGTCGCCTTTAGCCCGGGGAAACGGACCCATGATGTCAATTCCCCACACTGCGAATGGTATTGGAGATAGGACTGAAGAGGGCATAACCGGGCTCTGTCTCGGGACATTACTGAATAGTTGGCACTTCTTGCACTTTTTCACAAAATCCACAGCATCATTGTGTATAGTTGGCCAGTAGTAACCTTGTCTAATGATCTTGTGAGCCAGGGCTTTGGCAGCCATATGGTCACCAAAAATACCTTCATGAACTTCCTCAAGACAATAGGTAGCTTCAACCGGTCCAACGCACTTTAGAATTGGTGCAGAGTAAGTCCGACGATAGAGTATACCTTCTTCCAAAAAGAACTGTGCTGCTTTATTCTTGAGTCTTTGAACTTGATTCTTCTCAGAGGGTAGCTCTCCCTTTTCCAAGTATAAGATGATAGGGGTCATCCAGCTGGTTTGATCCTCAATTTCCATGATTTCCTCTTGATCAATTGTTGGTTTATTCAACTCCTCAAAATAGACCGAGCTATCCAAATCAGCCGAGTTCTGGACTAGTTTGGATAGAATATCAGCCTCAGTGTTATCTTCTCTACTTACTTGAATGATTTCAGACTGGGGTATCATGGCTAAGTGACCCTGAACCAGAGCTTGGTACCTTCCCAGAATTGGGTCTTATGTAACATACTCTCTTGTCGTTTGCTTGACCACTATTTGAGAATCGCTGAAAATTATCAGCTTTTTCACCCTTAGGTTTCGGGCTAGACGGAGTCCGGCTAGAAGAGCTTCATACTCCGCCTGATTATTGGTTGCTTGGAATTCAAATCCAATCGCTTGCTTTATTTTGAATCCATCCGGACTCTTGAGTACGAGCCCTGCTCCAGATCTCTCACTTGTTGATGAGCCATCTACATGCAACATCCAGGTTTCATGATCGGGTGTGGACTCCTCCCCGGGTTCTGTCTCCATTGAAATGTGAACAGGTTTCGGGAAAGAACATTCCACAATAAAATCGGCTAGAGCCTGGGCCTTGATAGATGTTCTTGGGACGAAAGTGAGGGAGAATTGGCTTAGCTCAACAGCCCAGTTAACCAATCTCCCCGAGATATCAGGTTTGTGGATGATTTTTCGGAGTGGTTGATCGGTTATTACCTTGATTTCCCTCCCTTGGAAGTAATATCTCAGCTTTCTGGATGCAGTGACGAGAGCAAAAGCAAACTTTTCTAGGTTGGGGTAACGTGTTTTAGCATCTTTGAGTACTTGGCTCACATAGTAAACAGGTTTTTGTTGGCCTTCATGATCCCGGATTAGTGCCGCCCCCACAGCCAGGGTTCCTGCGGAGAGGTACAGGCTTAGAGGTTCTCCGGGCTCGGGCTTGGTCAAAATTGGTGGTGCTGCCAAGTATTCCTTGAGTGAATCGAAGGATTGTTGACATTCCGGGCTCTAGACAATGTCCTTTTTATGTGCTCCTTATAGCAAATTGAAGAAAGGTAGACAACGTTCAGCGAGTTTAGGAATAAACCTTCGCAAATATGCCAAAGATCCTGCTAGCTTTTGTATGTCTCTCTGAGTTCGGGGTGCTCGCATCTCAGTAATGGATTTGATTTTTTCCGGGTTGGCTTCAATTCCCCTCTGGCTAGTCATGAAGCCTAAGAATTTTCCAGCTCTCACCCCGAAAGTGCATTTCTCCGGATTAAGTTTCATCTCTTGCTTCCTCAATTTTTCAAAACACTCTTTTAGATCAGAAATGTGGTCTTGGACAACTGTGGATTTTTCTATCATGTCATCGACATAGGATTCTAAATTTCTCCCCAGCTGACTTTTGAAAATTTCTACCATTGCTCTTTGGTACGTGGATCCACCGTTCCTTAATCCGAATGGCATGAGTTTGTAGACATAAACAGCCCGGTGTGTTATGAAGGCAGTCTTGGCTATATCAGCCGGGTTCATTTTGATTTGGTTATAACCGGAGAAAGCATCCATGAAGCTAAGCATGACATGCCCGGCTGTAGCATCAATAAGTTGGTCAATGCTGGGTAAGGGATATGGATCTTTGGGACAAGAAGCGTCTAGGCCGGTGTAATCAACACACATTCGCCATTTGCCATTGGGTTTCTTTACCAATACCACATTGGCCAACCATTCCGGGTACTTTATTTCACAAATGATATCGGCTTTGAGTAGTTTTTCAACCTCTTCATCCGGTCTCCAAGCAAATACGTCAGCATAGTCCCAGAGTAATTCAGTTAGCTCCTTCTTGAATACTGTGTCCAGACTGTTTGCAATTTTAACTTTTCTATTCGGGTTCCCCTCTACCAGTTCAATGGATTCGAGCTCCACAGCAACCTCTACTTTTGCCATTTCTGCCTTAGAGACATACTGTTGAACCCGGGCTTGCACAACCTGGTCAAGGTAGGTCTGGGCTGATGGGTTTTCGATGTTGTGAACCTCCTTGCCGGGATCTTTCTTCTGTTTATACCTTTGTTTCTTTCTGCTTAAGTTTTTCTGGTAAGAACTTGCCTTTCTTTTGTTCTCAGGGTCCCCGTTTCAGCCATGACTAAAGCCTGCCCGTAGCATCGACTTGCCATTTCATAGTCTCCCCGGACTTCGCCAATTCCACCGGGGGTAGGGAATTTGAATTTGAGATGTGGGGTAGAGGTTATAGCTTGTAGCTTTGTCAAGGCTGGCCTTCCTAGGATAACATTGTAGGAGGACGGGGTGTTGATGATGTAGAATTTCACCATGTTGGTTACTTGTTTTAGGAAAGTCCCAAACAGGACTGGGAGGTATAGTGTACCCTGGATTGGAACCAAGTTGTTCCCGAATCCGTATAGAGGGTCTTCCCTGCAATCATTCATTTTTATGCTGCCTAGCTGCATCCGGTTCATAGTGTGTTTGAACAAAATGTTGAAAGAAGAGCCATTATCAACCAAGACTCTTCTGACCTCATTATCTGCTATATAGAGACTTACAACAAGGGCTTCATTGTGGTTTGGGTTAATTCCTTCGAATTCATCCTTGATGAAGCTTATTACTTGTTCCGGACAAGCTTGCACCATCATTACTTCATCCCCTGAGCCCGGGCTTCTTGGAGGTGAGTTAGATCCGCCCATAACCACGTTCACAACATTCTTGTCTTTTCCGGACCCCCCTCCTCGGTCAGCAACTCTCCGAGCTATATACTGTCCCATGTTGCCTTTTTTTATTTGGTCTTCTACAAAAAAATTCAAGGATAGGCAATTTTCGATTGTATGCCCATGAGTTTCATGGTAATCACAATGTTTATGGACTGATCGATTTTCTGGGGCTGTGAGCATTGGTTTGGGGGGGGGGGGTAATAGAATGGCTTGTCTCGTACCTCTTTCAGAATATCCGCACGAGCCCGGTTTAGAGGAGTCCAATTAGGTTCAGGTCTGGGCTCACGCTTGGATTTAGGCTGTCCGGGCTCACTTCTTTGACTGGAGTCCGGGGGTGGTGATGGCAATGCAAGCTGAGAGCTTTGGATGTAGTTGCTCTGTCTGTTTGGTTTGAACTTTTTATCCTGGTGGAAATTATTCTTTGGCCGGTCCTCAGCCCGGGGTGGGGAGAGTCATTGCCTTGTCATCCTCATAGCTTGAAGGACATCTGTTTCTTTGATAAATCGGGCTGCCATGGAATAGGCAGCCGCCAAGCTCTGTGGTTCTTTATGGATGAGGTCAAGAACATACCTCTCATTGTTGTCGCGGTATAGGTTTCTTCGGAAAATTGTAAGGGCTTCACGTTCATCCAGGTTGCTTACACTGTTGATGGCTTCCTGGAAGCGTTTCATATAGGTGGCCAATGCCTCTCCCCGGGCCTGCCGGACCGTCTCTAGGTGGCACATGTGCATTTTATGGGTTTTATTAGCTCGGAAGCATCTCAAGAAAGCTTCACGAAACTGTTTCCAATTATGAATGCTTCGGGATGGGATCCGGCTGAACCATCTTTGGGCACCGGATTTTAGAGTTGAGGCAAAAAATCTGCATTTGGTCAAGTCATTATAGTAATAGATCATGGCGATCTGCTCAAAATAGTTAACATGCTCCTCAGGGTCTCCCAGACCATTGAAGGAGTCAAAGTTGTAGTGTTTGAGATTTCTTTGTCTAGGTGTGGCCTCAAGAGAGTAGCTGAATGGTGTTAGGGTATCTCCTATATCAAGCCCAGAATCTTGGCCAACTTTCTTTTGTAATTCGTGAATCATGTCAATGAGGTCCTCATGGGGTTCATCTTCATCTGAGATTAGGTCTGGGCTAAGAGCCCGGTTTCTTCTTTTTTCAGTGGTTTTTCCAAGGATCCGGGCTTCTTCTTCCCGGATTCGCTTCTGGACCCTTAGGTCGAGCCTAGCTTGCTCCTCTGCCTGAATCTTCTCTTTCATGTCAGCCAAACTTTTGAGCCTTTCAGCCTCCTCATCCTGGTTTCGGCTGTGAGTTCGGTGAGCTCTTCTTTCAAGGTCTTTCTTCTTGTCCCCAATCCGATCAAAGACAGATCTGGATCGTTGGGATCCTTCAGGGTTATGGGAGTTCTCGCATTGGTCTTGCTCCTCGTTCCGGTTTTGGTTATATAGCCGAATTGCTTCTACAACCTGTTCTCCGGTTAAGTTTTCCATCTGTCCGGGCTCAAGAGCAAGGTCAGTGTATTTGTATTTGTTTACTTCTATGTTCACCCGGGCATCCCCTGGCCGGATGACCTGTGAGGCCAGAGTCAAGACTGGGGGTATTTGGGTTGGGTTTGGGACAATGGGAGCCGGGGTTGGGTTACTCGGGGTGTTCCTGTTTGTGCTCTTACTTCCACAAGCCATGATTCTCACAACAACAGAGGTATATGGTATTTATGACAAAAATTGAAACAAATTCAACAGCAATGTAATTTCAATGGGTTTACACAATTTTTGGCACACAATCTTTCAACAAAAAAGAAAATATTAACTAGATCTGGGTTTTATCAATGAAGGCGGATCAACGTATGCATGTAGTTTCTGGATTTTGTGTGTCTCAAAGTAAGAAAAAATGGATTTTTAAGGTAGAACTATATGTGAACAATATAGATCTAAACAACAAACAGAGTAAGAAAGCTAGATGAAGCTAAACAAGACTAAAAACCAATAGATCTGGGCTAAACAAGGCTAATACACATGCATACTTTGAAGAAATGGGCTAAGGAGTTCATTTTCATGGTTAAAAAGAGTGGGTTTGTTTAGATCTTACTGGTTTTACTCAGGACTCCTTCAAAGATGAAGGAGCTTGTTGAAGATGGTGAGTCTAGCGGCACCGTGACCACAAGACAGGGTTCCCCTCCTTCTAGCACCAAATGATAACTCCAAATCCCGATCTAGTCCTTCCCGGCCGATCCCACGCCTGGAAGCGGTGTCGCTGCGGTTGGGATTCTGCAAAACAACACCGGAGGGGGGTGTGACGCCCTCCAAATCCGGGGTACAGATTTGGGGAGTCACTCGACCAACGAAACTCAACATACCTGAATATAACACATACATAATATAATAATATCATAAAATACCCCTTATCCAAGACCGCATCCAGATTATGGCAGTGAACACAAGTTTCTACAATCTTTTATTAATACAAACCAGTTTTATCAGAGTTATTACATCACAACTTAAGTCCAGAGCCAGACATCTAGTCTAATAATACAAAACAAACAACTACCCTGCCAATGACAACCACTCAAGGAGCTCTCCTAACTGCCGGTGAACTATCAGTCATGCTATGCTGACTCATACTCTCGCTTCACTGGAATAGGGTTAGAAAACAACAAGCAAAAGTGAGCCAAAAGTGCTCAACAAACATCATATATATATCCAATGCAGTTTCATAATGAAAAGAAATCACAAGAATTTGAATCAATGCACAATGCATGATTATATCAACCTCTTCTGAAGAAAACAGACTAGAATTGGATTTTTATTTATCTCATTCAAATCAAAGGTTGAGCTGCTGGCCAGCCACGCATCAACCCCGGGCCTGCTTATAGCAAAGCCCTCCATTGGATCCTTGGCCATCCTGGCCTTAATTATCATCGACCATAAATCTGGTCCTTATTTTAAAAAACATTTCCAATTCTATTACAGCACATAAGCAATACAGGCTTCAACAATAATCACAACAAGAACAAAATAGAATGACAATAACAAAAGCTTCATCTGACAATCAATCACAACGAGGGTGAAATAGTATAATGAATTACAAAAGAGCTTCAACTGATCAAGACCAAGTAAGGTTCGTGAAACAAGTTCAGGATGGTTTCATAGAAGCAACACATCCGTTTCAAGGAAATAAACAAGGTTATAATGTACGCAAGTGAATCGAAGGTGAGGATTCTCAATATTCAACAAGATTGTGAATAATCAAATAAATCGGGAATTTTTCATGGAAACAATGTTATCGGTTCTGATACAGGTTAAGAATTGAATCATTGGTATTGGTTTGATGACAACATGCATATAATAACTCAGAGTAAGATTACTCAAGGATTTGCGAAAGAAATAGACATTTTCCTGGTTCGACGTAGTCAAATTCTACTGTTGCTATTCTACCTTCTCCTTTCCCTTGCTTCAGGAACTCGATTCTATAATACATAACTCATAGTAGTAAATCCCTTCATTTATTCTATCCTCCATATAAACTCATAATCATTTTTAAGTCTAAACAGCCTATCGGGCCAATTTCAAGATTTATCGAATGTACGGCCTATTTTTCCGATAGACAGACTCATACTCTATTCTTTTTATAAGACATTTACGGACAGTAAACACATTATTCCACTTTATATAAACCATATAGTGCTTATAAATATTTTTAAAACAATATTCGAGACTTATTAGAATTTAAATAAGTCGCAAACAAATTTTTAAATCAAATATCGGATTTTTAAACCCAATATAAGTATTTGAATGCAAATAAATCAATTAATAAAATTTATTGACACTCTTTAAATGCTCAAACTATTTTTAAATAATAAAACAGGTTTGAAAATAATTAAACTGAATTTTTAATTAATTAAATCTAATTAATAATTAATTTTTAAGAATTAACTGATTAAAAGAATTAATCAATCAATTAAATAAACGAATTATTAATAAAAAAATAATTAAAACAATTAAGTATAATCAATTTTCGAGTTTAAAATAATAAATATAATTTTCCAGAATTTTTCTGAATTAAAAATATATTTTTAAAATTAACATATGAATTTTTAAATATTTTAAACTATTTTTGAATTATTTTTAAAAATAAAATTCAAAAACAGTTTTTTGAAAATGAATTAGGGTTTTGAAGATTCTCATTGGTTACCCAACTGTCAAGTCACTATCAGCTGAGATAAGTGAACATGTAGTATTGCAAATAGGTCTTCATGCTTGTCAAGCTTTTCCTTTGTGTCCAGTTAGAAGTTAAACTTCTAGGTAGCTGCCTTAACTCTTATTTATCCATCGAGACATAAAAGACAATAGATGACTTCACATTTCACTTGTAGGAATTTGAGCCTTCAAATATTTACAATTTGTACTCCCTATTCCATACATCTATTGCGTCGTTATCCAACATCTTTTAGTCACAGGTGTGTAATGATGACTTCTGAGACTGTCCTCCATTCAACCTGTTAAATAAGGAAACCTTCAAAAGATTCCGTTACATAGATTTGATTTTATGTTGAATGAGATGAACATCAGTAAACGTATTAATTCCATATCCGTAGACTACCATTCTATGTCAATTATCCGTAGAAAGGTGATCTCAGAATATCCGTAGAAGTAATATTCCGTAACTGTATCCATAGATGAGACATGACATTCTTGACTGCATCCATAGATAGACTATGACCTCCTTAACTTCATCCATAGATAAAACATGACATCCTTAGCTGTATCTGATGATCAGCTTCCTTCAGCTTTTATCCGTAGATATGATGTCCCCAGCTTTTATCCGTAGATGAGATAAGATGTCCTCAGCTTCTATCCATTGATGAGATAAGATGTCCTCAGCTTCTATCCGTTGATGGCATATGATGTTTTCAGCTCGTATCCATAGATGAAATAAGATTTCATAGCTTGATCCGTAGAATGGATACACTTAGCTTCATCTTTAGATAAAACATCTTGTCATCCTTTATTGATTCACCATTACTGAGTTGTTTAGGGAGACTTGCCACTGAAACACTTGGTGCTTGATTAGACGTCCATTGGCTTGCTTCTAAATTGCTCCCTAACTTGATGACAGAATATCCTCCAATCATTTGATGTGGCTTTTAGACCTTGGATAGATAAAATGCCTTCTAGTTAGCTTCCTGATTTATCAGCTTCTGTGAACTAGCTTTCTGACAATCAGCTTCGGTATCAAGATCAAATTCTTGTCTTGAGCATTTTGTTATCATCATTCCAAATCTGTCAACACTAACAATCTCCCCCTATTTATGACTGTTAGAACTGGCATAAATCCTTAAGTTGATGATAACAAAACCCTTCAATGTTCTCAGTGATCCTCAGATAGAGATTAATACTGGACAAAATTTGATGATGCTGCAAAAACAAAAAATAACAACTTGAAGCTGTCAGATTCCATATACTTTCCTGTAACTTAGTCTATACCTTCTTCTAAGGGGTTCCAATAGATTGTAATTGAGAGTAGAGAAATTCTGAAGTCTGAGATCTCCTTCTAACTCCCCCTGAGAACAAACTATCTTCTCTAACTTCTCCCCCTTTTTGTTATCAACAATTAGGATAGAAGAGGCATAATCTTAGTTACTGAATAAGATATCTGGGTACAGAAATCCAACACTTCAAGGATCGAAAGATTTCTCTCAGGAATCTCTCTATTCTTGCATCAGGATCTCATCCTGGCTCACTTCACACAACTCACCTTCCCTTACTAAAGGGGTACTCAAAAAAAAAATCTCTCCTTTTGCCATGCTGGAAGAATTAGCATGCCTCTCATTCTCTCCCTCTCCATTTGCCTGGTCTCAAGCCAGCCACTCCACTAACTCCCTACCCACAAACCTATAGATGTCTCAACTATATTGAATTCCTTGATACTCAGTTGGAATGAGCCGAATGATTTTTCAAGAAAGAATCATGGAAATCAATATTGTTGGTCTACGGATAATTGTTGCTTAGGCTTATCTGTAGATTGAAAGACACCTTTCTACGGATGAAGGATATCCGTAGAGGATTTTGAAGAATGGGCTTGTGAAGTAGAAATTGATGTAAGTTCTGTGAAGATTGAATGTGACATTTAAGTGCACAGTGCTTACATCAAGATCATCAAAAAGAGACTAGTGATCCAACAAATTCTTCGAAAGAGAATGATCACTAGGTGAATGGAGCTTCTCCAAGAGTTCAGAAAATGGAGAATCAAGTAATGATGAGTTGAATGCTGCAGTTATCACTTAATGAGATGAAATGGACTGGGGACTGCATCCTCACATTTGAAGAAGATGCATCAAACTGACTTTAAGAATAGTGTGTACTCCCTCTGTGCATGTGCATATATTTTCTTTCTACTTCAAGAGACAGAAATGGTAATAATCCACATTATGCACACAGTGTCCCAATCCCTCACTAGTGCTCCTAGATCAGAGCATTTTTCAATGATCATAGTCTTTTGAGAGACTACAACAAGAAAAGAGCTAATCCTTTTTTACCATTATGCCTTTTTGAGAAGACATAAGGCAGTTTGGCTGGTAATCTCACCCTCACCTTTCTTCTAGTGGTTTCTTGATGTTCACCACTGCCCTCACCCTCACTTAATCCTTTATCACTCCCCACTGGTTAAGATTTGCTAGAATTTTGCAACTACAGTTTGTTGAGAAACTGTAGAGGGGGTTAGGAGTTGTTGATCACATTTAGGGTGTAACTGATAGGGTAGAGAACTTGGTGGTCATCCCAATCAGTTCTCATCTCAGTTTTTGAAAAGGCAAAGAAAAATGATATAGATTTTAGCAAGTGAGAGTTTGATAAGGATAAGATGATTAACTTCCCTTTATCAATGATGAACTGTTAAGAGCCTTCTCCATTGAAGGTTTATTCTCCTAAAGTCCAAGATTGTCAACTTTCCCGTTAATTGTTACAACATCCTCATAGAGACCATCAGAAGCTGCAAAAACCTTAACTTGATAGATTGTCAATTTCTTTCAAATTCCTTTAAGTTTTCTTCTGATGTTTCTTCATTGAGTTCATGCAAAATAGATGAAACAGTTTTTGTGTTGCTCAGAGAGCTCACTAGCCTGTTAGTTAAACAATTAGGGCTTCTTGATAATTTAATCAAAGTTGATTCTTAAGCAAATGGATTTTATAATTCAACCTTTGATCAATTCATTGAAAAGAAAAAAAAATGTAATTAATTTTTATTGTTTGTGTATTCGAGACGTTTGTCATGAGTGTCTTTTTGTTAGGAAGTGAATCCGGTTAACATGCAAGCCATTTTTTAAGCGGATAGACAGGTTAAATGACTTCAAATGCAGAAAGAAAGAAACTGAACAAGCACATCACACAACAATATAATAAACTGGGGAAAATCCCCACATTCATTAAAAAAAAAATTAATTACAATATATAAAAAACACTTAAAAACAAAAAGGCTGGAACATAACATTCCAGCCCCCCCCCCCCCACTAGGTCCCCGCCCTCTCAACCGGAGAAGCAGCTAAACAACAGCTAAGCTGCTGCTGCTGCTCCCCTAGGAGCTCCATTAGGGCCTCCTCCGGGACCTCTACGCCTGTTTCAGGCTGTCAGGGCAACTAGGGATGCCCTCATCACGTCCACTTCATCCCTTTCCTCTTGAAGGAGCTGCTCAACCTTCTCCTGTAGGAGAAGGATCTTGCTGACTCGAGAAAGTCGGTGGTACTCTTCAGGAGAAATGTCAAGAATACCAGGAGCCATTTTGAGTAATTTTTAAAGGATGATGATGAGATGAGGAGCTACAAATGTGCCTTTAAATAGGCAGGTAGTAGCTAGATAACCTGTAACGCCCCCAAATCCGGGGTCAAATGATTTGGTCGTCACACTGCACTCTTAATCCAAACAACCTGTTCAATATAAAATCAACACAATAATAATAATATCTGTGACCCCAACTCTACCAAGAATCTTTAAAGGTTATAGTGCTAGAAACAAGAATCCAAATTTCATTACAAACAATCTTTCTTCTTTACAACCATTCTCTTTACACAAATTCTAATACACTAGTATAACTTCGATAAGAAGTATACCGGCAACTAATCTTATAAAATATATTATTCAATAGAAAACATCTATATGCAAAACCTCTCACTAGCTCCAAATGCTCTGGATCAAAACGTCTTTACGCTAATATCTTTCCCCATCTCTGATCAGCTACGCGGACAACCCTCGCCAATACACCTTCTTTCTGGCAGGCTAAAATATATATAAATAAAACAAGTATGAGCGAATGAATTGCTCAGCAAGCGCATTATTAAATATAATACGAAAGGTTTCCAAAATAAACTTTGGATTTTCAAATAAACAAGCCTTTGGCTTAAACATTTGTAATCTCTAATATTTTCAAAACAAGTTTGGTAATTTACCACAATTTCTCATTCAGTTTCTCGCAACCGAATAGTTTTAAAACACAAAAGATTTATATTGGTCGTTATGATGACCGAATCAACAATAACTACAATAGTATGTAGAAAATATGAAATAAATATAACTCATACGTCTTCAAGACCATAGCTTGTACAAAAATACTAATTTTTAAGATAACAGATCTATTCACAACATTTTCTGAAACCAACAACTCTGGAAGGTTAGAATAATCAAGGGGTAAGAATGAGCCAACACGCTCGGTCAAGAAATAAAGAACGCACTTCAAGACTTCAACATGGTACCGACTGGATATGCGGTATGAATAAAACTCATCAAGATAGATATCTCACGACTGCCAATGGAATCAAGGAAGTGGATTTCGACTATTTGGAATCCAAATGTATTAAGAGTAAGTGATTTCATCAAGATTGAAACCACTATTATTAATCAACGAACCAACAACTTCACGCAACGAATAAACCTGAGAATCAGGTCATAACTCACACGAACAAAACATATGGATGTAACTCATCCCAAAAATAAGAACTTATTCTAGAATTGGTTTTTCACATTTTATCAAATCAAAGGTTGTGCTGCTGGCCAGCCACGCAACAACCCCGGACTAGCTCATGCATAGTCCTCTACGGATCCAAGGCCAATCTGGGCCTAAATTACATCGACCATAAACGGTCCGACCAATAATTGGTCCATTTTTAAAAACATTCCAATTCTATATTATATACGTCAGGTGTCAGAACAATTGACAACCTTACTTCGACAATCAGGTGTCGGAAGAATCGACAACCTAATACAACAATTGCTGGAAAACTCACGTTCCAGGAAACAGTTCAATTATGAAGAATCAATAAAGGGATAGCAATATAATCTAGTATCGACGAGATCGACACAACAATGGGGAGTACACATGGCAAGTAACAACATCATAAATATCGACGAGATCGATGCAACAACTGGGATAACAATGAAGAATAAACAATGACATGCTCAACAAGGTTAAGCCTGATATGAAACCGACAATATGATATCAACAGAAAGTGTAACAAGTCAATATAGAGTAGGGTTCAAAGAATAAACAATAACATGCTTAACAAGATTGAATCTGATATGAAACAGACAATATGATATCAACAGAAAAGGGTAACAAGTCAATATAGAGTAGGGTTCAAAGAACAGGCTCTAGATGGCCTCAATAGTTCAAATCATCACATTATGGAAGAATTAATTAAGGTTTACCAATCTGGTAAATGACAAGAGGGTCAAGTTCAAGTTTAAGAAGAATTCAAGGTGAAGTTTATAAATGAAGAAAACAAGGGTTTATCAACTTCTGACAGAAATAGTTCAAGTCCTTCGAACATGTACTTATAATAGATAAGCCTCGTATTTGAAGGAAGTAAACTAAATCATGCACATCATAAATGAATTCGAATCAGGGAATGGATCAGATGATCGCATTAACAAGAAAGGATAACAAGGTTTGCATAGGTGCAAGGTGAAAAACGGAATACCTGAAGGGCAAGCAACACCACTTCAGAATTTCAGAATAAGTTTTCCCTCATAGGATTCACAAGTTCCCGCTCATCTAGGGTTGGTAATATTCCAACCTAATGTTTTAAAATCATGTCTTTTAAAAGAAAGCCTTAGTATACGGCCCATAATTATCTCTTCAAACTCTTCAGTATAATAAGTATATCTTTCCAATCAATATGAAAATATGAATCTAAACTCAAAAGGTATAAAAGAGTACTCGTCAATTTACGAGATTAAATAACATACTTGCAATTCAATGCAAAGAAATCAACATTTGAAAATTCAGTAATAAGCATTCAACATGCATACTAATAATTCAAGATAATATCCCTTAATTAATAAGCAAGGGTATAAACACTTGCCTCTGGTCCTTAGCTATTTCGTAACGCTGAAACAATACGATTTCCTCCTTATTCTGTCTTGTCGCACGATTCTCTACTTCTGTCCTTCTTTGCTCTAACGCTCTTTCGAACACCACTAGTCTGCTTTTACCATTTCGAATCCACGTGCCAGCCTCGATAGTCAAACATGAGACAGTACTTAGTCTTCAACGTATGATTTCACATTCCATAAACGATCGTAACTTAACTTCGATAATCTGACTCGTCTCGTCCAATAGCCTCTGTTGCACAGACAACCACATTTCAATTGATAGACCAATCGCAATCAACCACATAAGTAATCCACTTAACTCGCTTGACGACAATCCCCATACTATAAAAGTCAACATCTAAGTCAACGGCCTCGTAAATCTCACTTTCTAACATAACCGACAAATTTCTATCCCAACTACCCCTCGTGATGATATTAGACACGACCAAATACTCAAACAAGTCTCAACAAAATTTATTCGCATGCATGACTCAACAACAGATAATTCACATCATTCACATAACATATTTAAACAAGTAACCGGTTACGTATCGGACGCCCGGTCTAATTTACGATATTTAAAACTCAGACACTAGCCCTAGTACGGGCATATACCGACTATAAAACACATTACACAACTCATACAAACCATATAGCACTTATAACTATTTTTAAAACATCATACGAAGCTTATTTGAATTTAAATAAGCCACAAACAATTTTTAAATCAAAAATCGGATTTTTAAATCCAATATAAGTATTTTAAATGCAAATAAATCAATTAATAAAATTAATTGACACTCTTTTAAATGCCCAAACTATTTTTAAATAAATAAACCAAGCTAGAAAATAATCAAACTTAATTTTAATTAATTAAATCTAATTAATAATTAATTATTAAGAATTAACTGATTAAAAGAATTAATCAATTAATTAAATAAATTAATTATTAATCAAAAATAATTAAAATAAATAAATTTAATCAATTTCCGAATTTAAATAAATATTTATGAATTTATAAAATTTTCGGAATAATAAAATGTATTTTTAAATCAAAGATATGATTTTTAGAATTTTTAAACTATTTTTGAATTATTTTAAAATAAATAACTCCAGAAATAGTTTTCTAAAATGAAATTAGGGTTTTTAGGAATCAAAACCGGGTCGGGAAAATCGGGTAAACGGGTCACGAAGAACGTTTCCGGGTCGGCGAAGAACACCACCGGAAAACTGGGTTTCCCAGTTTCCGGCCGGCGTCCGGCCACCGGAAACTTCTCCGGCCATGCCCGAAATCGACCCCAAACACACGGATCTGTACAGGAAAGCAATGGTAACATCGGGACTTCGTTTAATCCACTCAAACACACGCAAAACGGTACAGAATCGCCAGAACAAGAATCGCCGGCGGTGGCGGCGATTTTTCCGGTTGATTCCAAAACAACACCATCTTTAAAACTTTATATATGAAACGATTACTCATGCCACGATCTATTTAATGCCCCAAACACAATCAAGCTTCGACTAACTTAACTCAAACTCCGATTAAACCAAAACTTTCCGGCGAACTTCTATTTTTCCGATCTAGACGATTTACAACTCTAAAAATCGCACAAAAATCATCAACACACTCACCACATCACATACAACTTATTCATACCATCAATTAGCAAGAACAATCAATAACAAGGATTCCCCCAAATTAAACCTAAAATTCGAAATAAATAAAATAATTAAAAATCGGAAAAATTTAAGGATCTTACCCACACAGATGATGATGATGGATTTGGATAGAAGATGATGAGAGATTCATTTTGGTTATAAGAACATCGAAATCGGATTCCGATAACGCCTTCAAAATTGAGTTTGATTCTCAAGAACACGAAGAACACGTTCTAGGGTTTTTCGGATTTTTAACTGTAATTAAGCTTAATTATACGAAAACAAAGTACGATTTGCCTTTTTATAATAAACGGAAAATAATACCCCAAACGACATTTTTGGATCGATACTGATCCGATAGATGGCTTTAAATACAATTTAAAAAAATAAACGCTTTAAATCTTTAATAAAGCATAATACACGTTTCACGAGACGATAAGCATCCATAAAGTACGGATAACTACAAGTATCGTTTAATAATAGATATACGAACCAAAATACTTCTATTACGAATATTTTCGAATACTTCCCACTTTAACGAATGAAATATTGGTACGAACGATATACCAATGTCCCGAATAATTTGGGAACGATCCAAATTTTCTTTTCAATAATTAAAATAAAATAAAATAGTATAACATCCTTTTCAAAATAATTTCAAATTCCCCACACATTTCACATAGCACCACAATATCACATATTCAATCATTTAACGAATAACTTAGCACGTTTAAACAGATAAATCATTTAATAACTCTTAATATGAAATTAAAATTTCATTTCACATCATATAATAACACGTAATTTTCCCGGATCTTACATCCTTTCCCCCTTAACAGGATTCTGTCCTCAGAATCAACTTGCGCAAACATAGGTGGATATTTCTCCAACATCTCATTCTCAAATTCCTAGGTTGACTCTTCAACCTTAGGATTTCTCCTCATACTCATACTAATTTGACTCCTCTATTACTTAACACTTTCTCATACTGACTCAATATCTCAATCGGTTGCTCAACATAGAACAAATTTAACTAAATCTCTATAGGTTCGTATTTTATGAAATATACTATGAATACACCACTCACGGGGTGGTAAGCAAACTTATACGCAACTTTCCCAACACACAGTAGATCGTCGTAAGGTAGCATTTCAAAATTGTCATAATAACTGTTGTCGTAAGGAAATCTAATCAACGGTAAATGGTCCTTCCAATTACCTTAAAAATTTAGTACACAACCATAGTCTGTCTGAATCCTTTAATCAGGTCGCGGATCTCTGTCAAATACAATTAAACTCGTCATTCCATGTCGTAATCTTATCTCATTCAAATAGAGACGAACCAACTCACCCAATGAATACCCCTCATTAATCGGTCAATAATAACTCAAATAATATCATGATAAGCTCTAGGCCTTAACAACTCTACTACACAGTTTATCTTAACATGTCTCCACTTCCAATCAGGAATCTCTTTAGTCGTAATTGTCTACTACATCTCTGTTATTCTGTCTTCCTTTTCTAGCATCCCAATCACTTAAATACTCACCAATATTAATATCCTTTTAAACCTCTTTTATATCCTTACATTTCCTTCTTATCCATTATACTCTCTCGCTCCTTCCTGTAATTGAATTCCATTTCTCTTTCCATAACTCTTTCCTTTATGTAGCCCTTTCTCTTTAATCAATTCTGGTTGAATCCTCATTTCCGTCATTCCTTCTAGTTGATCTCTTGTTATCATAACCTTAAAACTCCATCCTTTCTAATCCTTGAACCGAAGATATTTACGTCTCTAATCTCCCTTTTACTACTCATAATGTCAACCTCTAATATAATCTCTTGGTTAATTCTATTTACTCCCAATATATCTAACAACTGCTCTCAACGATCATATACCTTTTATGCCAATTAACTCTTCAGCTTAAAACAACCCATCATTACCTTATCCATTGTCTTTAAATCCTTATTAACACCTCTTAATCTTCTTTTCCTATCTACAATTGTGAGAATATTCCTTATCAACTTGGTGACTTAATCCATATCTTTAGAATTGTTCTACTTAGTTCCAATAACTTAATTGCTCTCCATCTGATTCCTAAATAATTCAGAAGATACATTCACAGTAACACTCAGGACACCTTTTCCATGGTTCCATCTCAATTCCCAAACAGCTTGATCAACTCAACATCATTTTGATTCTCATCCTATACATCCACATCGACTGGTAAAATCTACCTTAACTATCGTGAGCAAAAGACTTGCAACCATCTCATACAATCCTGAAATACTCAAAGATTAACTCATTCTCCATTATTAGCCTATCATCAAATTTTAAAAGTTCTTCTCATTGAGACACAAATCTATTATGTTCATCTTCCACAACACGGGATATCATCAGCACAATTACACATTTTTCCCCAATTTCCAATCAACTTTTGAATTATCTAACTTCACCTCTTCCACATCGTAACGTTAATCGATAGAGAGAGAACAACTGGCTCCGTTATATGTTACTAGTATTCTAATCGCATCGTAATCCGCTTTCGCTCGTGGTATTTCAATCGCAAATTCTTCGTTCATTATGGTAGGGTAAATTTCAGTTCACCCTAATGGCATACCTCCCAGATTATTTGGTATAACAAAAATTCATGATATTTTGAAGTGAAAAGATTCTATATTGTAGCAAATGTCCCACAATTGGGGTTACCAAATCTGTATATTCCAAAGCAAACATTATTGGAAGTGAAAGAATTACTGAGAGACCAATTTGATCACATGAACTCAATGTTGTGTGTCTCTATTAAGACAGTACTAAAGGTAATTAGCCTTCTTGTATTTCACAACACACAAGTGACGGCGTCCCGTCAGACTTCTATCACATAGACAGATAGTCCTTGTGTCCCCTATAAATAGGGCTGTTTACCTCAGTTGGAGTAGAGAAATATGAAAGAAATTTAGAGTCGGAATGACAACCAGGGCCTTTCGATAAGAATTCTCAAATACACACCTTGGATTGAAATTGAATAGATTCCAAAGGTGTTATTTCCAGAAAAGAAAAACAATCAGAAAGGAAGTATCAACAAATAGTGTTACATCACAATTAGAGTTACCCACTCCAGAAGAATGAAGGAGTTGGAATTTAAATAACATAAGCCTCAAAATTTGAAATAGGCATAACAACAATCTTTGGCGCAATTTAAAACATGATTGACCAAGAGTATCAAATACAAGATCAACAGGTGGAATATATCCATCAACACAGGTTTCTTTTTAAAGGAATGTCAAATATTTCATTAGGATGGGAAGGTATTACCAAGGTCTTCACATATGACTCCTCCGTCGACTCTTTCGATAGCTCGTTATTCGATTTCAGCCCTTCTTGTCCACGTCATTCAATTTCAGCCCTTCTTGTCCACGTTATTCGATTTCAGCCCTTCTTTTCCACGTCGCAAAGTTATCAATATCGTACGTCATCGTTGACTCGTAATAGTCCTCGAAGATTCCGCCTTAGACGTCTACAAACGTAAGAAGTTTCATCCATCTCAGCACAACTATCTCAATCAAATACCTTTATCTTAACTCACTCAGCGGTACTATATCCAATAGTCCAATACGAACTCTAAATGAGCTCTGACGTTCCTTATATAACTATATACACTCCCACACACTCTCGTTTCTAGTTTTACTATAACCCTTGCTCTGATACCAACTGTAACGCCCCCAAATCCGGGGTCAAATGATTTGGTCGTCACACTGCACTCTTAATCCAAACAACCTGTTCAATATAAAATCAACACAATAATAATAATATCTGTGACCCCAACTCTACCAAGAATCTTTAAAGGTTATAGTGCTAGAAACAAGAATCCAAATTTCATTACAAACAATCTTTCTTCTTTACAACCATTCTCTTTACACAAATTCTAATACACTAGTATAACTTCGATAAGAAGTATACCGGCAACTAATCTTATAAAATATATTATTCAATAGAAAACATCTATATGCAAAACCTCTCACTAGCTCCAAATGCTCTGGATCAAAACGTCTTTACGCTAATATCTTTCCCCATCTCTGATCAGCTACGCGGACAACCCTCGCCAATACACCTTCTTTCTGGCAGGCTAAAATATATATAAATAAAACAAGTATGAGCGAATGAATTGCTCAGCAAGCGCATTATTAAATATAATACGAAAGGTTTCCAAAATAAACTTTGGATTTTCAAATAAACAAGCCTTTGGCTTAAACATTTGTAATCTCTAATATTTTCAAAACAAGTTTGGTAATTTACCACAATTTCTCATTCAGTTTCTCGCAACCGAATAGTTTTAAAACACAAAAGATTTATATTGGTCGTTATGATGACCGAATCAACAATAACTACAATAGTATGTAGAAAATATGAAATAAATATAACTCATACGTCTTCAAGACCATAGCTTGTACAAAAATACTAATTTTTAAGATAACAGATCTATTCACAACATTTTCTGAAACCAACAACTCTGGAAGGTTAGAATAATCAAGGGGTAAGAATGAGCCAACACGCTCGGTCAAGAAATAAAGAACGCACTTCAAGACTTCAACATGGTACCGACTGGATATGCGGTATGAATAAAACTCATCAAGATAGATATCTCACGACTGCCAATGGAATCAAGGAAGTGGATTTCGACTATTTGGAATCCAAATGTATTAAGAGTAAGTGATTTCATCAAGATTGAAACCACTATTATTAATCAACGAACCAACAACTTCACGCAACGAATAAACCTGAGAATCAGGTCATAACTCACACGAACAAAACATATGGATGTAACTCATCCCAAAAATAAGAACTTATTCTAGAATTGGATTTTCACATTTTATCAAATCAAAGGTTGTGCTGCTGGCCAGCCACACAACAACCCCGGACTAGCTCATGCATAGTCCTCTACGGATCCAAGGCCAATCTGGGCCTAAATTACATCGACCATAAACGGTCCGACCAATAATTGGTCCATTTTTAAAAACATTCCAATTCTATATTATATACGTCAGGTGTCAGAACAATTGACAACCTTACTTCGACAATCAGGTGTCGGAAGAATCGACAACCTAATACAACAATTGCTGGAAAACTCACGTTCCAGGAAACAGTTCAATTATGAAGAATCAATAAAGGGATAGCAATATAATCTAGTATCGACGAGATTGACACAACAATGGGGAGTACACATGGCAAGTAACAACATCATAAATATCGACGAGATCGATGCAACAACTGGGATAACAATGAAGAATAAACAATGACATGCTCAACAAGGTTAAGCCTGATATGAAACAGACAATATGATATCAACAGAAAGTGTAACAAGTCAATATAGAGTAGGGTTCAAAGAATAAACAATAACATGCTTAACAAGATTGAATCTGATATGAAACAGACAATATGATATCAACAGAAAAGGGTAACAAGTCAATATAGAGTAGGGTTCAAAGAACAGGCTCTAGATGGCCTCAATAGTTCAAATCATCACATTATGGAAGAATTAATTAAGGTTTACCAATCTGGTAAATGACAAGAGGGTCAAGTTCAAGTTTAAGAAGAATTCAAGGTGAAGTTTATAAATGAAGAAAACAAGGGTTTATCAACTTCTGACAGAAATAGTTCAAGTCCTTCGAACATGTACTTATAATAGATAAGCCTCGTATTTGAAGGAAGTAAACTAAATCATGCACAACATAAATGAATTCGAATCAGGGAATGGATCAGATGATCGCATTAACAAGAAAGGATAACAAGGTTTGCATAGGTGCAAGGTGAAAAACGGAATACCTGAAGGGCAAGCAACACCACTTCAGAATTTCAGAATAAGTTTTCCCTCATAGGGTTCACAAGTTCCCGCTCATCTAGGGTTGGTAATATTCCAACCTAATGTTTTAAAATCATGTCTTTTAAAAGAAAGCCTTAGTATACGGCCCATAATTATCTCTTCAAACTCTTCAGTATAATAAGTATATCTTTCCAATCAATATGAAAATATGAATCTAAACTCAAAAGGTATAAAAGAGTACTCGTCAATTTATGAGATTAAATAACATACTTGCAATTCAATGCAAAGAAATCAACATTTGAAAATTCAGTAATAAGCATTCAACATGCATACTAATAATTCAAGATAATATCCCTTAATTAATAAGCAAGGGTATAAACACTTGCCTCTGGTCCTTAGCTATTTCGTAACGCTGAAACAATACGATTTCCTCCTTATTCTGTCTTGTCGCACGATTCTCTACTTCCGTCCTTCTTTGCTCTAACACTCTTTCGAACACCACTAGTCTGCTTTTACCATTTCGAATCCACGTGCCAGCCTCGATAGTCAAACATGAGACAGTACTTAGTCTTCAACGTATGATTTCACATTCCATAAACGATCGTAACTTAACTTCGATAATCTGACTCGTCTCGTCCAATAGCCTCTGTTGCACAGACAACCACATTTCAATTGATAGACCAATCGCAATCAACCACATAAGTAATCCACGTAACTCGCTTGACGACAATCCCCATACTATAAAAGTCAACATCTAAGTCAACGGCCTCGTAAATCTCACTTTCTAACATAACCGACAAATTTCTATCCCAACTACCCCTCGTGATGATATTAGACACGACCAAATACTCAAACAAGTCTCAACAAAATTTATTCGCATGCATGACTCAACAACAGATAATTCACATCATTCACATAACATATTTAAACAAGTAACCGGTTACGTATCGGACGCCCGGTCTAATTTACGATATTTAAAACTCAGACACTAGCCCTAGTACGGGCATATACCGACTATAAAACACATTACACAACTCATACAAACCATATAGCACTTATAACTATTTTTAAAACATCATACGAAGCTTATTTGAATTTAAATAAGCCACAAACAATTTTTAAATCAAAAATCGGATTTTTAAATCCAATATAAGTATTTTAAATGAAAATAAATCAATTAATAAAATTAATTGACACTCTTTTAAATGCCCAAACTATTTTTAAATAAATAAACCAAGCTAGAAAATAATCAAACTTAATTTTAATTAATTAAATCTAATTAATAATTAATTATTAAGAATTAACTGATTAAAAGAATTAATCAATTAATTAAATAAATTAATTATTAATCAAAAATAATTAAAAAAAATAAATTTAATCAATTTCCGAATTTAAATAAATATTTATGAATTTATAAAATTTTCGGAATAATAAACTGTATTTTTAAATCAAAGATATGATTTTTAGAATTTTTAAACTATTTTTGAATTATTTTAAAATAAATAACTCCAGAAATAGTTTTCTAAAATGAAATTAGGGTTTTTAGGAATCAAAACCGGGTCGGGAAAATCGGGTAAACGGGTCACGAAGAACGTTTCCGGGTCGGCGAAGAACACCACCGGAAAACTGGGTTTCCCAGTTTCCTGCCGGCGTCCGGCCACCGGAAACTTCTCCGGCCATGCCCGAAATCGACCCCAAACACACGGATCTGTACAGGAAAGCAATGGTAACATCGGGACTTCGTTTAATCCACTCAAACACACGCAAAAACGGTACAGAATCGCCAGAACAAGAATCGCCGGCGGTGGCGGCGATTTTTCCGGTTGATTCCAAAACAACACCATCTTTAAAACTTTATATATGAAACGATTACTCATGCCACGATCTATTTAATGCCCCAAACACAATCAAGCTTCGACTAACTTAACTCAAACTCCGATTAAACCAAAACTTTCCGGCGAACTTCTATTTTTCCGATCTAGACGATTTACAACTCTAAAAATCGCACAAAAATCATCAACACACTCACCACATCACATACAACTTATTCATACCATCAATTAGCAAGAACAATCAATAACAAGGATTCCCCCAAATTAAACCTAAAATTTGAAATAAATAAAATAATTAAAAATCGGAAAAATTTAAGGATCTTACCCACACAGATGATGATGATGGATTTGGATAGAAGATGATGAGAGATTCATTTTGGTTATAAGAACATCGAAATCGGATTCCGATAACGCCTTCAAAATTGAGTTTGATTCTCAAGAACACGAAGAACACGTTCTAGGATTTTTCGGATTTTTAACTGTAATTAAGCTTAATTATACGAAAACAAAGTACGATTTGCCTTTTTATAATAAACGGAAAATAATACCCCAAACGACATTTTTGGATCGATACTGATCCGATAGATCGCTTTAAATACAATTTAACAAAATAAACGCTTTAAATCTTTAATAAAGCAGAATACACGTTTCACGAGACGATAAGCATCCATAAAGTACGGATAACTACAAGTATCGTTTAATAATAGATATACGAACCAAAATACTTCTATTAAGAATTTTTTCGAATACTTCCCACTTTAACGAATGAAATATTGGTACGAACGATATACCAATGTCCCGAATAATTTGGGAACGATCCAAATTTTCTTTTCAATAATTAAAATAAAATAAAATAGTATAACATCCTTTTCAAAATAATTTCAAATTCCCCACACATTTCACATAGCACCACAATATCACATATTCAATCATTTAACGAATAACTTAGCACGTTTAAACAGATAAATCATTTAATAACTCTTAATATGAAATTAAAATTTCATTTCACATCATATAATAACACGTAATTTTCCCGGATCTTACATAACCCGTGTTTTTAACTAGGGTTAAACATGGGTTAGAAAAGCTAAAGAGACATGCATTAAATCACTCTAGTGCAAATGAAGAGACTACTTGAGTTCCTAGAGTGAAAAATGTGTCTCAGCTCAAATTACAAAAATTATCATGACACAAATATTTTGAATAAAGATAGGGATAAAACTAAATAGCTGGTCATATATATATGTTCAGCTAAATAATATTAAACTAAAATCTCTAGACATAAGAATTAAAAACATCAATACTTTTTGAATAATGTAACAAGTAGGTTATTTGAATTTTCGAGACACTTATTCAGCTGACATCATTCATTAAATGTATGACATTTGACAAATGATATCCCTGAATATTTATCCATGGAAAAATCAAAGAACATCAATGCACTTAGCTTGTTGATGTCTAGAGATGATCAACTATTTAATATCAGTGAGAAAAATAGCTTGCTATCTCATTGAATATTACTCAGAAGATCATTTCTAGACGACTTTACTTATTGCATAACATCATTAAATTGTATTGACTTGTCATGATAACCAAAATAAAAGCAAACAAATAAAACACACAAAACAAACAAATAATTCCAGAGATTTAAATCACTGGCTGCATGCATTTAACACAGATATGTAAGAGAATAAGAAATCATTACCTACCAAGCTCATTTGTCAACTCAAGTGAGTTGCTTCATTAAGAACATTGGAAAGATATCTTGTTAAATGTTGTTCCTTTGGAACACAGTGTAGTTCCACTCCAACATGCACATCACTTCTTCCACTAGCATGGTGCATGAGGTTTGTGTACTTGACTCTTTTGAGAAATGGTTGGATGCTTCAGCTGCATCTTGTGATTTGTCCTTAAGCTAAGCATTTCTTCTGAGCCATGACCTGAACTCATTTCCTTGGGGTTGGCATGAATTGTGCTATGTCTTCTTGATTAGGAGTTTATCCTGCAAGTATCAACATCTAGACATCCAATTAGAGCATAGCAAGTATCTCTTGGATTATCAAGTATTGAATGGTTGATAATCTTTTGAGATACAACAAAGATTCCTAGGAAAAGTTAAGGTACTAGTACATAAACATGTGGTTAACATAATTTCTAGCATTCTGTTACTTAGTTATGAGGAAGATCGCCAATTATCTTTTCAAAACATGAATTTCCTACCAAGATAGGTAATTCAGTTGTGTCAATAATTGGTATGAGAATTCTTAAAAGAATACTTACTTATCTCCTCAGAACTACTTTGCATAAGCTTTTCAGCTTAACAGCAAAGCTATTGATCAGTGATGCTAGATATTACGTAAACTACACTATCTCAGCTAAGGATATATGACTTACAAAGGCTGAGATTTAGATTTTAATTTTCTACAAATATAGACACTGTCTTTTGCACTTTCCGTAGAGGAGCAAAAGTAGTATCCATAGATGTAGAACATTGTCTACGGATAGTCAGTATCCATAGATGAAGCAAAGAAACAAATCCAGTGTTATGAATGACTATCTACGGATAAGGATATCCATCGATAAAGTAAATTTTGACTTAGACAAAATTTTCACTCTTTCTGGAAAACTTGGTTTTCAAGAAAGTCATTTAAACACTGGCTACATATAAGACATCAAGAAAAATATGGAAGTTTATTCGTACCTCACTTACTTACCATTCTGAAGAGGATGGTTGATAAGCAGCTTGGTACTGATGTCGAGTCACACTTGGATCAAAAGGTATTTCCACTGTACTGTTCAACACAGAATCCCTTTAGAGAAAATCTTTGAAGAACCTGATCTTAGCACAGTAGATTTAGAGATTTGCGAGGCAGATGTTCCACTCATTTCTTTAACCAAGACTTTAACTCAAGGAGAAAGATTAGATGTCCATGAAGTAGACATGCAGATTTGTAGGAGCTGGAAAATCTTGCCTTGATCCAAGTGAACACCTTATCCCTTCAACCCAATAACTGTCTTCAGGAGGACTTTCTTCTGGATTTTGGAATAAGCTTCTTATGGTTGGTGCAGGTCTTGAAGATACCATAATATTCTCATCAGTATGATTACGTGAGGTTGATCTTTAACTCAGAGAAACTCCCCCTTAGTTCATTGGGGTGATAACTCAGAGTTATGATCCACCTACGGATGCTACATTGTGGCTTCCTACGGATGCTCCACTTTGGCTTCCTACGGATGCTCCATTTATCCTTTCCATAGATGACTCATTTGAGCTTGAATCATTCATAGTCTAGGCAAACACTCATGGAGATACTGATTCATCCACATAATCATCATCTTCTTCATACCAAAAACCACCTTCCATTTCAAACTTAAATCTGAGAACTCCAGAAAATCTCTCATCAATAAGCTTGATTTATCTGGCATCATCAGAAACAACCTGTATAGACTCCATAACAGTGTTGATTCAGTGACTTAAAGCCCTGTAGGCTTTTCCAACTACATGCACTCTTTATGAGTTGCATGCCCAACCTGGGCTACTGAGTAGATAAAAGATTCGATCTTTGACAAGATGTCTTCTTGAAGTTGCAGAAGTAGATTAACACTTTCTGAGAAATGCTCCCCCTGAGTAGATGTTCCATACAGAAAACCCTTCAGGAAAGAACATAAGATTCCATGGATGGCTGCTTACTTTCCTCTACACATGAATGTCATCTCTTATGAAAGATAGCCAGAAATGCATGTAGAAGAAACCACCACTCTCAGCTTCACCTCTACTTTCTCTTAGCAAAGATCTTTTCTTCCACTCAAGAATTACTTGAGAATATTTATTCAGATGTCAGTTAAACTTAACAATTGTGAAATGTTAAGTATTCGATCATGGGCTAGATGTTCTTCAAGTAATTTCCCACACAGATTCCCTTATCTCCTTTAGCTAAGATTCTATTACTTCCTTGGCTAAGGAATGTGAAAAGAGAAAACTGTTGGCTACACCTTATTCACACAGTTTGATGATTCCTCCTTCAGGTGCTTGAATGATCAAGAAAACATTCTGGCTGCAATAAGTAGCACCAGCCACAACTTTCCAGAGCTCAAAGAGTTATCCTGATTTTCCAAGCAAAGTCTCTGCATATATCCTCATTTTTTTCATAAGATCTCTTCACACTGAATTCTTGAGATAAATTCTTTGGTGAGATTTCATGTGCAGTGGCTGAAAGAGTTTATCAAACGTATGATCTGTCCTGTTCTTCATAGAGGTCTTCTATTGCTTCCCTTAATGGCATGCATCCTTTAACCCATCCTTGGCAAAACTTGGGGTTCCTCTAATCAAGGCTCAGACAGCTTCTTATTCACTGGCTACAATTGTCCTGATTTTGCCTTGTCACAAAGAGATCAAGACATACGATCCTCCAAGGCAGTATTCAAATCAGCTGCATACACTTTTCTAACAAGTGTCCAGTGCTTACCACTTTATTGTATTTCTATTGATGGACAATGCAGGCTACAATTACAAAGTTTCCTTTGTCACATGCTTGATAGATACATAGCAAGTTATGCTTTTATCCATCAACTAGTGCTTCAACCCTAATAGATGATATTATTTGCCAAAGTCATGCTTCATTACTTAATCATGACTACAAATATCATCTCTACTTATCAGTAGAGGGGCTACTTTCCTCTGAGCAATTAGTGAGCAAGACAGAAACTCTAGTAGGAATCTAAAGCTCCCGTATCTTCCTCCTGCACACTTTCAAAACCAAATCAAGCAGGCTTAGGTACCCAAGTTTCCTTGAGCTTTGGCTTTTTAGCTTTTATGACTGTCATCTTCTCTTTCTGAGCTTTTAGCTTCAAAGGATTCGAACCATTCTCATCCCTTTGTTCTGACATTGAGAGATTAGCATTCACATGTTGCTCAAGAATATCAAAATTTGATGCTCGACAAGGAAATGTTTGAGCATATAGATCATTCAAGTCAGGCATGCTCCATGACATTTGAGGCATATTGAATTCATACCAATATGGATGAGGAACAAATGGCATGTTAGCATATCTTGTTGAATCTCGAGCATTGTGAGCAAAAATGTGATGCATGACAGGCATATCAGTCATAGGAAGTTGAGTAGATCTTGTTTGAACAAATCTGCAAGAAGTATACAAGTGATTAACTCTACCACATCGAATGCAAGGCCTTCTGGAAGTACTTTCTTCTGATGGGTAGTTGCTACTACAGTCAATCATTGTTGGTTCATTCAAGCTTTCCTCTTCATATCTATCTGACTCTTATTCCTTGATGGTTTTGCTTCTTAGTGATTGAACATGGTTCTTGAAACCTGGTCCAACCTTATTGCTCAGTTTCTCTAGAGTCTGATTACTCCTAAATGGTTTTACCATCTTTGGAGCAGTCTCCACATCCTTTAGCTTCTTGTTATTGCAATTCCAGGTCTCTTTACAAAATGTGTCCATTCCTTGAGATTTGATAATGTTGGACACAATGTAACTGGAATTATTCCATCTTTCAATAACCTCTTGTTCCTTTCTCAGCTGCTCTTTCAAAACCACTTCTCTTTTTAAGACAGCCTCAAGTTCATGTTTAGCATTCAGGCATTCAGCAAGTGTTTCCTCAAACTCGGAGACTTGAGTTTCCAACATAGCATTTATCTCATTAAGCATAACATTAGTTGCTTTGAGTCTGACATTTTCTTCAATGAGATTGTTAAAGGAAATACGCACAACATGTAATTCATCAAATAAACTCATTACAGTGCTGCAACATACTTCTTTAACATGCTTAGTTGGCTTCATAGAAAATACCTGATTTCTGTTTGAACTTGCTTCTTGATTGTCATAGGCTGTCGGTACAAGGTTGATAGATTCCTCTGTTGATGTTGAACAACCCTCTTTAGTTGAAACCCTTCGCTCAAAAAGGACTTCATCTTCTGGTGTCGTTCCTTCCTTGCCCTTGTCTGATGTGGTTCTGATACATTCACAGATCTTCAGTTTGAATGTCGAGCTTGCTGCTTCTGTTCTCTCCTCTTCTTTCAAATCTTGGTTGGAGATTACCACATCTCTTGTTTCTGTCTCCCCTTCTTTGTTGATAATCTTTGCATCCTGCATAGCCTCAAGATTAGAGCATTCAAGAGTACTTAACAGACTGCTAAAGTTTAGATCTTTGGATTCAGGGGTATTTTTGATAGACACAGAGATATGCTTCCATTTTCTGGGTAGAGAGTTTGCAAACACCAACTTTGAGTCCTTATTTGTCAACTCATTCCCAGCTTCTTCATTGTCACCTCTCTCCATGGTTGAAGTTGCTTTTGATCTTTAAACTTCTTGTATGTTAGAAGCTTGCTCTGATACCAATTATTATTCCCAGAACAATGCAACCTAGATTGTAGAAGGGGAGGGGGGGTTGAATACAATCTAGTTAATTTTACAAAACTTTTTCAAACTTTTTACTGTATGAATATATGTGTTGGTAAATTAACTAAGAATTGAGACAAACCATGAACATAAATGAATTCTTCGAGTTAAAAAAGAAATGCAGGAGACAAGAAAACTTTTTAAACTTTTCAGGTGGGTTTCTCGAAAAAAGCCCACCTGAGGTGTATATTGAAGAATTCTCTGGTTTTGTTTTTCAAAAAACTCCAGATGCTTACACAGATGATGGAAGAGAGCCTAAGTGTTTTACATTCAGCTTTGTGCTCTCTCCACATGCGTAATCTATGCTACTCCACACAGTCTTATATACATCGATTGTGTGTTACAAACAAAACCTACAACATAATAAAATATTACATTTTGGTTCTGCTTGATCACATGCTCGTTTCAGAAACTATCCTATTCGGGAAATGCCTTGGCTGGCATCACAGATAAACTTGTATAATCCCAAATGGTGCTTTCTGATTGAGTGTGCTGCTCTCTTCAAAAATTACTAAGTCCCTGCAATTGACCTAGCTTCCAAGCCCATGTGACATCTACATGAAAGAGACATCTCCTTGGTTACCCAACTGTCAAGTCACTATCAGCTGAGATAAGTGAACATGTAGTATTGCAAATAGGTCTTCATGCTTGTCAAGCTTTTCCTTTGTGTCCAGTTAGAAGTTAAACTTCTAGGTAGCTGCCTTAACTCTTATTTATCCATCGAGACATAAAAGACAATAGATGACTTCACATTTCACTTGTAGGAATTTGAGCCTTCAAATATTTACAATTTGTACTCCCTATTCCATACATCTATTGCGTCGTTATCCAACATCTTTTAGTCACAGGTGTGTAATGATGACTTCTGAGACTGTCCTCCATTCAACCTGTTAAATAAGGAAACCTTCAAAAGATTCCGTTACATAGATTTGATTTTATGTTGAATGAGATGAACATCAGTAAACGTATTAATTCCATATCCGTAGACTACCATTCTATGTCAATTATCCGTAGAAAGGTGATCTCAGAATATCCGTAGAAGTAATATTCCGTAACTGTATCCATAGATGAGACATGACATTCTTGACTGCATCCATAGATAGACAATGACCTCCTTAACTTCATCCATAGATAAAACATGACATCCTTAGCTGTATCTGATGATCAGCTTCCTTCAGCTTTTATCCGTAGATATGATGTCCCCGGCTTTTATCCGTAGATGAGATAAGATGTCCTCAGCTTCTATCCGTTGATGAGATAAGATGTCCTCAGCTTCTATCCGTTGATGACATATGATGTTTTCAGCTCGTATCCATAGATGAAATAAGATTTCATAGCTTGATCCGTAGAATGGATACACTTAGCTTCATCTTTAGATAAAACATCTTGTCATCCTTTATTGATTCACCATTATTGAGTTGTTTAGGCAGACTTGCCACTGAAACACTTGGTGCTTGATTAGACGTCCGTTGGCTTGCTTCTGAATTGCTCCCTAACTTGATGACAGAATATCCTCCAATCATTTGATGTGGCTTTTAGACCTTGGATAGATAAAATGCCTTCTAGTTAGCTTCCTGATTTATCAGCTTCTGTGAACTAGCTTTCTGACAATCAGCTTTGGTATCAAGATCAAATTCTTGTCTTGAGCATTTTGTTATCATCATTCCAAATGTGTCAACCCTAACACTATACTTCCCAAGTACACTTCTCTAGCAACGTTCACTAAACCCTTGTTCCCTAGCCAATATGTCCAACAACTAATGATTACAAATATAGCAATACAAATCAATAAAGTGATTACAACTCAAAACTATGATCCCTCAAAGATATAGTTAGTATATGATATATCAAGAGCTCAAGAATATGTTTGAATATAGCAAAGTAAAAACTGAGTTGAGTGTGTTCTTGTTGTGCTTGGATCGATCTCTGAATGTGTGTGACCGAATTGAACACAAGAACTACTTTATAAAGCTTCACAACCAACGTTCTAAAATCAATCAATAAATTTCAAACGTCTAATGTTCAATTGGAAAGAGTGATTTTGCAACGTTCTTGTGACCGTTTGACAAAGGGTTTGGAAGAAATGAATCGATGAAAGTTTAACCCTTCTGTTTTGTATGTATAGAAAACGCGTATAAAATATTTTGAGGAAAGAAATCTTTTAAAAAAGGCAACTCCTATAATTTTACGAAAATGATAAAGAGAAAGGATTTGATAAAAGATTTGAGCTCTATAATATATTATGTACGAATTATATCATAAAGAGCCCTCACAATATATTTCCTGAAATAAATCCATGAGTATCAAACTTGATCTTTATCTTCAGAAAATCTGAACAGTTGGAATTGGCTTGTTGTTTGCGTACTGATTGTGTACAACTGGCTTGCCAGACTGTCTCGGTGTAGCATCAAATGGCTTGCTGTTTGAATGTTCTGATTGAACAATCAATATGCTGATTTTCCCTGCAAAACTAAGTTAGTACAATATAGAAATAACATGATGTTTTATATCAAACTACAAGCAATCAGCTTGCTGAATGTGATCATCAAAACCATAAGAGTATCATATTTTGTTGTAATTTATAGCTCCCCTTTTCATCCTTTTAATTCTCACGTTTCACATATATAAATAAGGATGAAAAACGGTCTAAAAATTGATTCTAGACCATACACATCCCTCGAAAACAAAGATACATGAGTACTCTTAAAACTTTTATGTAATAACAATAAAGAATCAAGTTACTAAACCGTCTGTTATAAAACAATCAAGCCAGCAAATAACATGTACTCCTTTTTAGGATGAATAGAACTTTGTGCTATCAATCTTCTCAATATCAAAGAATTCTGCAGACAAAACACAACGTACCAAAGTTTAAAACACAACATATAGAATCAAAGGAGCAAATTCCAAAAAAAAAATATAGACATAAAAGTTAGAGGCACAAACGAATTATAGATCACAACAAATAACGGTGATTCAAAAATTAGAGATACAAAAAATGCATTGAGAATGAATGACACAATCTATACTATATTATTAAAGCCGAATCATTAAAAGTTTTGGTTTTCGGTTTTCGGTTATTTTTTGGTTTTCGGTACTTTTTCTAATTAATAAATTAATAATTTAATCAAAATTCGGGAAAGTTTTATTCTACATTAATATTTCACTATATTTTACTACATAAAAATCAAATAATATTGAAATCTAATCAAAAAAATGGAAATGTGGGATATAATTTGTTTAAATTTAGGATATACTGCTACAAATATACTTCTTTCTTTTTAGGATAACGAAAGCTTTTTTCTAACAAAATTTACTCCTTTTCCAAAAATATCATGACAATTATCTTTAAATTAAAACATATTACCTTTTATATTTGTTATCACTAAAACCTCTGTTTTCCAAAAATATGAAGTGCAATCCTTACTTATTTATTTTAAAACCTATTTTCATACTCTATTTAATAAATAATAAAATAATATAAAAATAGTAACTAGCTGATTGCCTTTACAATTAAAAAAAATTCAAACAAAATCTACCCCTTTTCCAAAAATATAATGACAATTACCTTTAAATTAAAATATAATATCTTTTATATTTGTTATCACTAAAATCTTTATTTTCCAAAATTATGAGGTGCAATCCTACTTATTTATTTTAAAATCTATTTTAATACTCTATTTAATAAATAATAAAATAATATAAAAATAGTAACTAGCTGATCGCCTTTTATAATTAAAATATTTTTTTTTCTAACAAAATCTACTTCTTTTCCAAAAATATCACGGGCAATTACCTTTAAATTAAAATATATTACCTTTTATATTTGTTATCACTAAAATCTCTGTTTTCCAAAAATATCAAGTGCAACCCTTACTTATATATTTTAAAACTTATTTTAATATTTTTAATTATTTAAAAAAACTTACCTATTTTAACAAGTGAACGTATTTTTTTAAAAAATACAATTAATATAATTAAAACACATTTAAAAATATTGTAGGTAGTTATTTTTTTTAATTAAAACATGTTAGCTTTCCTATTTGTCCTTATTAAAAAAACTTACTTATTTTAACATGTCAACGTATTTTTTTAATAAATACAATTAATATAATTAAAACACTTCTAAAAATATCACAGATAATTACTTTTTTTAATTAAAACATGTTAGATTTTCTATCAATCCTTATTATTACTATTATTTTATTATAAAATAAAATTAATTAATACCTCATTTATCTTCCTCAGCTCCATCTGTATTTTTTAATATATTTTTTATGTTCCAATTAATATTTAAGTTTCTCATTTTATAATTTATCATATTAATTTTTACTTTTATTTTAATATTAAATTTTTTAGTTTATTATTTTTTAAGACCCGTGCCTTGCACGGGTTATAGGCTATAATATATATATATATATAAATATTTAGAAGATAATTTTAATTTTTGAAATTTATTGATTGAAGAAAAAATTGACTTTAAAAGAAAGTTTATTAATTTAAGAAATAATTGACTTGAATAGAAAGTTTAAGAAAATATTTAAGATGGTAGTTGTAATTGTTTGCTCCATTAATAAAGATTTCAAAGGCAAAAATATTAAAATTATATATTTAATTTCCTATTTTAAGAAAGATTTTAGAGGCAAAAATATTATAATTATATATTTAGTTTCCTCTATTAGTAAAGATTTTAAAGGCAATTGAGATATTTTCGAATCTATAATTTTAATAATTCAAAAAATTGTGAAAATTAGAAATATAGATTGAAGCTATTTGAGAGGCGACACCTCACCGCCCCCGTCTTCTCCTTTATTATAAAGTATATTGATTGATTGATTTTTATATTCAAAATAAAGGTGTTCCACAAAAATAGATAAATAGAATTCGAACAACTTAAAGATTTTTTTAATATAATATAAAGATAAATATAATAAAATAATATTAATAAAGATAATGATATTGATTGGCAAGAATATTGATAAATAAAAAATTTAAGAGAATATCAATATAGTATATTTAGTTTTCTCAATTAATAAAAATTTTAAAGACAAAAATATTAAAATTGTATATTTAGTTTTCTCAATTAGGAAAGACTTAAAATACGATTGAAATATGTTCTAATCAAAAATTTAGTAGAACATTCAAATTGTATATTTACTTTCCTCCATTTATAAAAGATTATAAAGATGAGAATATTAAAATTGTATATTTAGTTTAATCCATTAGTAATGTTGCCCAGTAAATAACAATTGTAGAAGGGGGGTTGAATACAATTGTATAAGATTCTCGACTTAATAAAATATAAATCACAAATATGAAAGAATAATAACAGCTTTATTAAATCTGGTATAAAACTGTTACAAACTCTCTCAAGAAATTCTGATGTTCTTGAGAGCTTCTAGGTTACAAAATACTCGTGTATGTGATTGATATAAAATCAAAACCTAAACTGTGTTTATATACTACACAGCTTCTCTATCGATTACAAGATAAGTCCAAATCAATTACAAACTATATTGAAACATATCCTAACTGACAGCTTCATTCCTATAAACTAGGAACCGACAAAATAAACTTCCTTCTTTAACTAGACTCCATAAATAACTCGAAGTTGTAATCCTGATCAGCTTCCAGTCCTGATGATCAATCATGATCATAGTCCTGATAGAAATCCTGATAGCAATCCTGATACTGATGCTTGAGCAAATACTGATGACGTCAGCAATCCTGATCAGTTGAGTCTAGATCCTGACGATAAGTGACAAAATCTCAATTGGAAAAATCTAATAAAATAGACATAACCTAATTTATCTGCATTTCTATCACTCAAAGCTTTTAAAACAAAACTACCATAATCAAACACTGTAGAATGGATTAGAGAATACTCAATTTTGAGAGATCCTGATGGAAGAGCATCAAAGTTTGATGTCTCTAACCCTAGCATTAAATTCGCAAGCACAATTTTTATTCCACAACATTTGGCACCGTCTGTGGGACAAGAACATCAACCATGGAAAACACACGAAGAACTTCATGTTATCCACCATCGACTTCTGGTGTTCAAACGGCAGGAAGTCAGCCACCACCAACTACTGGTACTCAAGAGACAAATATTCCCCTCACCACTACTCAAGGACCAGAGATCCCAATCTCAGTTGAAGGGACGAATCCCATGCAGATGGTGGTTCATGGAGCCAACCCCCAAACTTAAGAGATGACTCATCATCAACCAATCACATCCTCTCAAGTGATTTTGAATGTGCCCCGAGGCCTTCAACTTCATACTACTGATCTTCCCCAATACACGAATAAAACTTTGGGTATGCCACCTTATGGAATGCCTCCATGACCCCCCGTTGGGAGTAGTGGTCACAATCCACTATATCACGAATCATATGTGCCTCCTTATGTTCGAGGCATGGAGCCCATTAATCAACAAACTCAGACTCAGCAAGTCCCTCTGATTCGAGATTTTTCTGGTCCCTATACCGAAGATGAAGATTATTCATCTGATGATGAAAGAGACGTTCCCCCAAGGAGAAGACGTCCTACCCAAAAAAATCGGGAAACCCAAACTACTAAAGACAATATTGCATCATATGAAGCTGAGGCTGCAAGGCTTAAGAAGGTATTAGCAAAGGAAGAGGCAGCTAGAGCCAAAGGCAAATCAACCGAGAGGGTTCCTGTAATTAAC
This sequence comes from Heracleum sosnowskyi, assembly GCA_030848705.1. Lineage (NCBI taxonomy): Eukaryota > Viridiplantae > Streptophyta > Magnoliopsida > Apiales > Apiaceae > Heracleum > Heracleum sosnowskyi. The sequence continues at coordinate 59,266,450 of CM061240.1, read as the reverse complement.
TTAGATCCTACACCGAGAAAGTCAAGGAGGGCTGAAGCCCCAAAGGGTGATCCCACTGATTTGTTGCCCTTAGGAGATCCGGATGATCCTACACCCCATTTTACTCAGGATATCATGAAAATTCATATATCCAGAATGTTCAAGATGCCAACCATTAAGGCCTACGATGGAACAGGTGACCCTACTAATCACGTGAGAACCTTCTCTAACGCACTATTGTTGCAACCTACCAATGATGCAGTCAAGTGCAGAGCGTTTCCACAAACCCTTGCGGGCATGGCTCGACGTTGGTACAGTCATCTCCCTCCAAACTATATTGGGTCTTTTAAGGAGTTGAGCAAGGCGTTCATCAACCAGTTTGTTAATAGGAGAGTGCATGAGATGAGTTCAGCATCTCTCATGGGAATTCAACAAGGCAAGAATGAATCCTTGATGGACTACATAAATCGATTTACCAGTGAGGCTCTTAAAGTCCCGAATCTGGAAGACAAAGTGGCCATGATAGCCCTGCAACAAGGAACCACTGACGGCCACTTTAAAAGGTCTTTGGCAAAGCACCCCTCTGAAAGCATGTTGAAGCTACAAGACAGGGCCGGAAAGTACATTAAAGCTGAGGAGAGCATAAGGAAATATGAACCAAATACTGGGGGGTAATGGAAACGAAAAGAAGATGAAGGAGACTCAAAATTATGATGCAAATGACAAGTACCCCAGAACAACAGAGGATTCTGATCTTGCACCAAAGAAGGGTAATCCCGAACAAAGATTCTTGGAGTATGCAAGATTGAATGCTCCTAGAAGTCAAATCCTGATGGACATTGAGAAAGATGTTGATCTCCGATGGCCGAAGCCACTGAGGACTGATATGGAAAAAAGAAACAAGAACCAATTCTGTCGGTTCCACAAAGAGGTTGGTCATGACACCGACGATTGTAGACAACTGAAGGACGAAATTGAATTCTTGATCCGAAGAGGAAAACTGGATAAGTTCACCAAGGATGGGAATCAAGGAAACCAAAGAGGAAACTATGAGAAGAAAGACTATGACAGAAAGGATAATGATCAAGATCATAATCCTAGACCCCGAGGTCCAATTATCAACATGATATTTGGAGGACCGACTGTGGCTGGCTCTTCCAGGAATTCACGAAAATCTTATGCTAGAGAGGTAATGATTGTTGTTGGAGAAGCACCAAAGCGTGCCAAAAAAAAAGTTACCATTAGCTTCGATGATTCTGACCTAGAAGGGGTAAAATTTCCTCATGATGACCCATTGGTCATCACACCTGTGATAGGCAATTCTGAAACCAAGAGAGTTCTGGTTGACAATGGAGCTTATGTGGATATCTTATTCCACGATGCTTTTATCAAGATGGGATATACTGACTCACAGTTGACACCCTAAAACATGCCTATTTACGGATTCAATGGAGTCGAATCAAAGGTAGAAGGCACAATCCAACTCCCTATGACTATAGGGCAAGGCTCGAAGACTACGACTCAAATGCTGAACTTCTTGGATATAAAGGCAACCTCTACTTATAACGCAATCCTTGGAAGGACTAGTCTTCATGCTTTTAAGGCTGTTGCCTCAACATACCACTTGAAAATAAAGTTTCCTACAAGGAACGGGGTTGTTGAAGAGCGAGGAGATCAGAAAATGGCTAGAAGTTGCTATATAGCCCAACTAAGACCTGATGGAGTCGGGGGCAAGTTCTCCCAATTGAGGACATGGATTCAAGGGATGATGAATATATAAGGGGAAAGCCAACTGAGGATTTGATCCCTATCTCATTAGTTCCAGGAGAACCAGATAAAGTCACTTACATTGGAGCACTGTTGCCTGAACCCTGGAAGGGCAAGATTATATCTTTCCTCCAAGAGAATGAAGATGGCTTAGCTTGGACAGTAGCTGATATTCCAGGGATCGATCCCCAATTGATAACTCACAAGTTGAACGTAGATCCCGAAAGGAAGACGGTGAAGCAAAAGAAGAGGAACTTTGCTCCAGAAAGGCAAGAGGTAGATAAGCTCTTGGAAGTAGGATTCATTGAAGAGATTCAATTCCCTGAATGGTTGGCTAACCCGGTAATGGTCAAGAAAGCCAATGAAAAGTGGAGAATGTGCGTAGACTTTACGGACTTGAACGATGCATGTCCTAAGGACTGTTTTCCCCTACCAAGGATCGACATTTTAATAGATGCCATTGCAGGGCACGAAATGCTAAACTTCATGGATGGATTCAGCGGATACAACCAAATCAAGATGCATAAGGATGACATTCGCAAGGTATCATTCATTACTGATTTTGGTGTTTACTGCTACTTAGTTATGGCCTTTGGACTCAAGAATGCAGGTGCCACATACCAAAAGTTAGTGAACAAAATTTTCAAACATCTCATTGGCAAGACCATGGAGGTTTACGTGGATGACATGTTAGTCAAAAGCCTCGATAAGGCCGATCACATAGAGCACCTCCGAGAGGCATTTGAAGTGCTGAGACACCATAAAATGATGTTGAATCCTGCCAAGTGCGCCTTTGGCGTAAGGTTAGGCAAGTTTTTGGGTCTGATGGTCTCTAAATGAGGAATTGAAGCCATCCCCGACAAAATTAAAGCAATTGTGGATATGGAACCACCGCACTCTGTTAAAGATGTTCAGAAACTCACTGGGAGAGTGGCAGCATTGGGAAGGTTCATCTCTAAGTCAGGGGAAAAGTGTCTACCCTTCTTCAAAGCATTGAAGAACATGAAAATTTTTGAGTGAACAGCAGAAAGCCAAGAAGCCTTCGCGGCCTTGAAAAAATACATGACTGAAGTACCATTGTTGACAAAACCAAAACCTGGAGAAACGCTCTATCTATACTTGGCAATTTCAAACACCGCCTTGGGAGCTATTTTGGTGAAGGAAAAATCAAAGGTTCAGAAACCCATCTACTATGTGAGCAAAATTCTGCACGGAGCATAAGTAAAATACTCTCTGATAGAAAAGTTTGCTTTAGCCTTGATCATGGCCTCAAGAAAATTACGCCCGTACTTTCAGGCGCATAAGATAGAAGTCTTGACTGACCAACCATTAAGAAACATCCTGCATAGTCCTAAGGTCAGTGGAAGACTGATCAAATGGGCGATCGATTTGGGAGAGTTCGACATCAAGTATAAGCCTCGAACGGCCATTAAATCACAGGCACTTGCTGACTTCATGGTTGAATGTATCATCGACAACCAAGAAGTCGGGGAACATGAAATAGTACCCTTGGAGGGCAAATAAGTTGAAAAACAAGATGAAGAGATGGTATTTAAGGAATATTGGGTGCTTTATTTTGATGGGGCATCAAAACCAAAATCAAGCGGAGCAGGTTTAGTGCTACAAAGTCCCGATGGATTTCTCATTGAGTATGTACTAAAGTTGGACTTTCCGACAACAAACAATGAAGTTGAGTATGAAGCCCTGATAGCCGGCTTAGGTTTGGCTGGGGCCTTGAGAGTTAATACTCTCAAAGTCTGTGGAGACTCGAGATTGGTAGTCTCACAAGTAAATGGAGAATTTGAGGCTAAGGATGAAACCATGGCCAAATATCTGAAGCTTGTGAAAGCCATCATGACCCAGTTTGATGAATGCTATATAAACACATCCCTAGAGAGGTAAACATGAAGGCCGATGCCTTGTCTAAATATGCTTCTTCTGAGATAGAGAACTATGCCGGAAGTGTATACTTCCAAGTCTTGAAGACCCCGAGCATCAATGGAAAACTAATAGCACCTATTGACATAGGTGGCTGTTGGATAGACCCCATTAAGGCTCATCTTGCAACCGGTTGGTTACCAAATAATGCCTTGGAGGCACGAAAGTTGACAGTCAGAGCATTGAGGTACGCCTTGATCGAAGGGATCTTATACAAGAAGTCTTTTGCCATTCCTTATTTGAAGTGTCTACGACCCCAGGAGGCGGAGTTAGCCTTGAAAGAAGTTCATGAGGGAATTTATGGGCAGCACTTGGGGGGCAGGGCCCTTGCTCATAAAATCACATGTCTAGGCTTCTACTAGCCAGATATGCTTGATAATGCGAAAGATTATGCGAAGAAGTGCGAACGGTGTCAAAAGCATGCACTTGTGGTTAGGCAACCGCCCGAGATGTTAACATCAGTTAACTCACCAATCCCGTTTGCCATGTAGGGCATGGACATACTTGGGTCATTTCCAGTGGCAAGTGCACAAAGGAAGTTCTTGATAGTGGCAATTGACTACTTCACCAAGTGGATTGAGGCTAAACCTCTAGCCAAGATAACCACCAAACAAGTATTGCAATTTCTATGAGAAAGTGTAATGTGTCGATATGGAATCCCACGAATCCTGGTCACGGACAATGGGAAGCAGTTTGACAATGAAGATTTCAAAAAGTACTGTGAGGAGAACAACATTGAGGTGCGATTCACATCAGTTGCTCATCCTCAAGAAAACAGACAAGCCAAGGTGGCCAACCGAATCATCCTATATGGAATCAAGAAGAGAGTTGAACGCTCAAGGAACACTTGGGTGGACGAGTTGCTCCCTATACTTTGGGCATATCGTACCACTTGCAAGGTTACTACTGAAGCAACTCCATTCATGTTAGCCTATGGGGCAGAAGCGGTGGTGCCAGTGGAGATTACTCATACCTCCCCAAGAGTAGGTGTAATATCCGTGAATTTTATTATTTGATTAAATGATATATTTAATCTAAAATATTTATGTTGGAATATTGGAATATTATTATATGATATTTAGTGTGTGATTATGTGCTAAATGGTGAGTCGGAAGCCCCTTTCAAAAATTTCGTCATTTGGAATTTTCTTCAAATTTGAGCCGTTTTGATAATTCAAGAGCCCCGTTGAAATTTCGTACATTCATTTTTAATTCTTCGTCTTTCGTATTCGAATCGTTATCGAAAGGGTTATGGGATTCTATTTAACCCTACCTATTTGATTCTGCAAATTAATTTCAATTTTTGATCCGAAAAAGGAAAAATCGTTCCGAACCCTAATTGCTTAAGGGGACGGATTTATCGTTCTATATCAATATTGAAGTTGTTATAGCCCTAGTATTCTTGAGCATTAGTTATATAATGATATATATCAATTTGGATAATCATCAACCTTTTTAACCCCTTATTTTTAGTAAAACGTGTTTTTGACCTAATTAGGGTTTTTAAACGATCTAACGAATCAATATCGATCCAAAAATGTTATTTGGGGTATTATTTTTCCAGAAATATAAAAAGACCAATCAGACTTCATAACCCTAGCAATTCTTCAGAAATTACTCAAAAATATTCGAAATTCCCAAAAATTATTTTGTGTTCTTGATCTTCAATCAATTCGTTCTAAGGGTTATTGAAGTCCAAATTTGAAGTTCTTATACTCAAATCAAAGCCCCAAAAATCTAGTTTCAGAATCTTCCAACCTCATCATCATCTGGTAAGTATTCGATTTTATATTGATTTTACAAGTTTCGAATTAAAATTAGGGTTCTTAATTAATTTGGGGATTTTCATTCTGTTGATTCTCCGTTCAATTGGTTGCTTCTAACATGTTCCTAGGGTTCTAATTAGCAAGAATCCATGCTTTAATTTCATGTTTAAGTTCAATTTAGTCGGGTTTGATTTTCGGGTTTTGACCCGATTTCTTCTTTCGATTCGTACGTTCTTGATATTGATCTGACATTGTTTTTGATAAAGGGCTTTGATTGTATGAGTTATAAGCTTTATTTTGGTATATTAATCTTTGAGTTTCATGTAGGATTTAAGTAGATCGGGTTTCCGGCCGAGGTCGTCGCCGGCGAGTTCTTTGAATGAATTCTGGGCACGATTCCGGCATGGGACAGATGTGTGTGTATGTGGGTTGTGTTTGTCTCGCAAAAGCGAACAAAAGCCCTATGGTTTGGTTTTGTTTTGATCGGAAACGGCGAAGTCCGGCCACCGGACGCCGGCCGGATTCTGGAAAACCCAGATTCCGGCGGGTTGTTCTTGGTGACCCGGATTCGTTCTTCCCGACCCGTTTACCCGATTTTTCGACCCGGTTTCAATCTTCAAAACCCTAATTCATTTTCAGAAAACTGTTTTTGAATTTTATTTTTAAATTTAATTCGAAAATAGTTTAAAAACTTTAAAAATTCATATTTTTATTTTAAAAATATATTTTAATATCAGAAAAATTCTGATAAATTATATTTATTATTTTAAATCCGAAAATTGATTAAACTTAATTATTTTAATTATTTTTAATTAATAATTAATTTATTAATTAATTGGTTAATTCTTTTAATCAATTAATTCTTAAAAATTAATTATTAATTAGATTTAATTAATTAAAAATTCAGTTTAATTAATTTCAAGCCTATTTATTTATTTAAAAATAGTTTGAGCATTTAAAGAATGTCAATTAATTTTATTAATTGATTTATTTTCATTTAAATGTTTATATTGGATTTAAAAATCCGATTTTTGATTTAAAAATTAGTAATGACTTATTAAAAATTCAAATGAGTTTCAGACGATGTTTTAAAAATATTTATAAGTGCAATATGGTTCATATTAATTGTGTGTTGTGTTTTATAGTCTGTATATGCCCGTGCTAGGGCAAATATCTGAGTTTTAAATATCGTAAATTATACCGGACGTCCGATACGTACCCGGTTACTTGTTTAAATGTGATTATTGATTGAATAAGTGTCGAGAGTAGAACGAGAATAGTTAGACTTATTGTAATGAGTTGTTTAATTATAGAATCGAGTTCCCGGAGCAAGGGAAAGGGGAAAGTAGAGTGAGCAGAGTCGATCCGACAGCAGCTTAGACCAGGCAAGTATCTGTGCCTTTACTTGTGATAAAAATTATTATTGTCTTGATTACTTGAATACCGTTATCCCCAGAACAATTCAAATTATCCATCTTTTAACCGCATTTGGACAACTGATTCCATTTCCTTAGAAATTCTTGATTCTTTGATTTGATCTGCATCGGAAACCCTTATTTCCAATTTACTTGATTATTGTTTACCACCTATTGTTGCTATTTATCATCCTTTGATTATCATTGACAACCTTTGATTATTTGACTTCCATCTTGACTACCAATTACGGTTATTGATTAACGATTACCAATATTGATTCCCTTATTGAATGAGTACACTGTACCATTGAAATTACTCCATGATTATTTCTCGACCTTCACTTGATACTGAACAGTTGAAACTCTTTTGCAATTACTATACATTCAGTTTATCTTATTGAGCATGTTATTGTTTATACCCTATTATAGAATTGGCATGTGTTTTTAAAAATGGACCAGTAATTGGTCGGAATAACTTAAGGCCCAGATTGGCCTGGGATCCAGTAGAGGACTATGACATGAGCTAGTCCGGGGTTGATGCGTGGCTGGCCAGCAGCACAACCTTTGATTTGAATAAAATGTATAAGCCAAATTCTAATTCTTTACTTCAATCATTATTGATACAAAGCATGTGTTAGCTAAATATTGTTGATTCTGATATCTTAAATTCGTATCCTTACAACTGTGATAGAAATGATTCGTTGATGTTTGCTGAGCAATTTTGGCTCACTCTTGCTTGTTGTTTTCTAACCCTATTCCAGTGAAGCGAGAGTATGAGTTGGCATAGCGTGACCGATAGTTCACCAGCAGTCAGGAGAGCCCCTCGAGTCACTGTTATTGGCAGGGTAGTTGTTGTTTTGCTTTTCTAGATTTAATGTCTAGATTTGAACTTTAGTTGTGATGTAATAACTCTAATAAAACTGGTTTGTAATAATAAAAGATTGTAGTAGCTTGTGTTCATTGCCATAATCTGGATGCGGTCTTGGTCAAGGGGTAATTGTGTCTTTATATATATTATGCATGTGTTAAATAGTATTCCGTTGGTCGGATGACTCCTCAAATCTGTACCCCGGGTTTGGAGGGCGTCACAGTTGGTATCAGAGCAACAGGTTATGGCATTTGAAACAAGTTAGGACTTAGGGTCCAGGATAACATAGAGAGTTAGGAATTCACGTAAGGATATTAGGAGGTCAACTAGGGATATTACGCGTAGTAATTAAATGTGGTTATAATTGCAGCCCCTTAGTTCTAGTTCAGACTCAGACCCTTCCGAGGATACGATAGCAGAGATACCTACACCCGTTGAGAGAGCAGGACCGTCTCGTCCAGTGCGATATCAGCCTAGGCATCAGGACCCAGTAGTCAGGAGAGATCAGATACCTTGTCCTATTCCACTCCGACAAGTAGCCCCAGCACCAGCATCTCAGGCATCAGTTTGTGGGCCTTTGTATCAGTTATGTGAGCCACCAGTTCCACACCATGTGTATCAGAGGGTGAGAAGAGAGAAGGATTTCCTTTATGGACAGGTTATGGAGATGGGTAGGATTCGTTCGATCGAGGCAGCCGCTGTCAGAGAGAGAGACAGACTTAGAGATCAGATGAGAGACATTCAGATGAGGTTTAGGGTTACGAGGACTTTGGTTGAGACTCGATTGCATGGATTAGCTTCTAGTCGAGAGGGAGAGACAGTAGCAGGGATGAGACAGATTTTGGATTATGCGATGAGTGAGATTGCAGAGGTTTCAGGACCCCCGTTATGGCCGGCAGGAGCAGGTGATCTGTGAGCAGGTATCGGTAGCAGACAGATGTGACATGGATATATGGTTCTAGATAGTTAGTATATAGATGCATATTGTAGAATCAGCAGTGCACCGGGCTTATAGGAACGCCTCGGGTTGTTGTTGCATTTTTGTTGTTGTATTGCTGGTCGGCAGTTATGGTTCAGCCATGATATATTTTCTTTTGAAGCGTTCTATGCTTGTACTGACTCTATCTATATATATATGATAAACCTCTTTTATAAAACTGTATTTATTCCCCTGTCATTCATTTCCAGCATCATAACTGTTATTCTACTTATTGCAACGAGTGTATCCATACACCGTTGAGAAGATCTGTAAACCTTCGAGATATCAATGGTGATCCTTCCTTCTCTTATATGAACTGTTTGATTAAGCCAATCATTGTTTATTCATCAGCGATATGGCTCCTAGACGACAAACCCGTTCAACTGATACTTCTGACCAAGAAGGTCAACAAAATACACCTCCCACGGGCCGTGTGGACCCGATGGTAATCCAGTTGTTAAATACCCTTACTCAACAGACTGCCGCATTAGCACAGCAGCAACGTGCATTTCAGCAACAGCTCTTAGAACAGCAGCAACAGCATCAGCAACATCAGCATCAGCAGCATCAACAACAGCACCAGCAAGCAGCACCGGCAGTTACGTTCAAATCTTTCCAGGCAGCAAAACCTCCAGAATTTAAAGGATCAGCAGACCCTGTAGAGGCTAAGGCATGGTTGAAAGAGATGGAAAAGGCTTTTGCCTTGATAGAGGTGACAGAGGATAAGAAGACAGAGTATGCAAGCTATTTTCTGAAGAATGAGGCTAGTTATTGGTGGGAAACGAGTAGGGCTATGGAGCCCGAGGGATTGATTACGTGGGCAAGATTCACAGAGTTGTTTTTGGAAAGGTATTTTCCGGACTATATGAGAGATCAGATGGAATTAAAGTTTTTGGAATTAAAGCAGGGAAGCATGACAGTGCCCCAATATGAAACAAGGTTTACGGAGTTGTCAAGGTTTGTTCCAACCTATGTGGATACGGAAAAGAAGAAGGCCAAGAGGTTCCAGCAGGAACTGAGGTCTTGGATTCGTAGTAAGTTAGCTGTATTGGAGTTGGACACCTATGCAGCGGTGGTCCAAAAGGCAATGATTGCAGAGGCAGAGAGTGATTCTTACATGAAAGAGAGGGAGAACAAGAAAAGGAAAGCAGGGATACCCGATAAGGGACAGCAGCAGGGAAGTTTTCAAGGGCAAGCAAATAAGAAGCTGGGATTTCAGCACGGAAGGAATACAAGTTTCAGGAAACCAGACACCGGAAGCGTAGGACAAGATAACCGTCTACTAACCGGCAGTCAGCAGGGACTTTCTAGACCCCCACTACCAGAATGCAAGACATGCGGGAAGCGACATCTAGGGATATGCCATCGATTGACTGTCACATGCTTTAAATGCAATCAGAAGGGACATTATTCCCGGGATTGCAAGATAGGCATCGTGTGTCATCGGTGTAAGAAACCAGGTCACATGATTAAGGACTGCAGAGCACCAGCAACCGTGAACAATATGATTCGGGCAATTGAAGCACCCCCAGTTGTTAACGTCCAGCCGTTAGCCAGGACCTACAATATGTCAATGGGAGAAGCAGTGAGAGATTCCGACGTGGTGGCAGGTACACTTCTAGTAAATTCTATTCCTGCACAAGTGTTAATAGATTCGGGAGCGACGAAGTCTTTTATTTCTGAGACGTTTGCTCGTAGATTGAATTGCGTAACGAAACCTTTAAGTGGAGTGTTGACTATAGAGATAGCTAATCAGGATCGTATCGCGGTCAGTTCATATTATCCCCGTTGTGAGATAGAGATTTTGGGAAATCGTTTTTATGTTGACTTGTTACCTTTTAAGTTAGGTGAATTTGATGTGATATTAGGGATGGATTGGTTGACTGAGCATGATGCAAGTATTGATTGTAAGAATAAGAGGGTTACTTTGATTACCCTAGAAAAGAAAGAGATAATATTTAGAGGAGAGAAACAAAGAAAGAGGTTCCTGACAATGATTCAGGCTAAGAGGTTATTAAGGCAAGGTTGTGAGGCGTATCTAGCTTATGTGATAGATATAGATAAGGAAGTTTCTAAGTTAGAAGATATTCCAGTCGTAAATGAGTTTCCAGATGTTTTTCCGGAAGAATTACCAGGTTTACCTCCAGATAGAGAGATTGAATTTGCGATAGACTTAGTACCAGGCGCGGAGCCAGTATCGAAGGCCCCTTACAGAATGGCACCAGTGGAGATGAAGGAATTGGCTGATCAACTGCAAGATTTGCTAGAAAAAGGAATTATTAGACCCAGCGTTTCACCGTGGGGAGCACCAGTACTGTTTGTCAAGAAAAAGGATGGAAGCATGAGATTGTGTATAGACTATCGGGAGTTGAACAAGCTGACCATTAAGAACTGTTATTCCCAAATGACCTAACAGAATTGTAGAAGGGGGGGTTGAATACAATTCTTGATATTTTCTTGAAACTAAAACACTTTATAAAATAAAACTGAACTGAATAAATAAAAACACAAGATATAAATAATTCAGTTGGATTGTTTGATGATCCAACTGAAGTGTTTTTATTGCGGAAATAATCTGTGATACAAAAGTACACAGCTGCTCAGTTACAAGGTTGTAGAGAAGAATTGCTCTCAAAATAGCTAATACAATCTATTTGTGTTTCTTCTCTCACTCTTTTTAAAGTAACTGCTACACTTGGTTATATATCCCAAGTTTACAATTCTACGTTTGGTTAAACTAAAGAATAATAGTAGTAACCATCAGTAGCTTGCTTTTCATTCCTTTTGTCCAATGGTCCTTGGAGATCTTAGCTTTTGTCTTCATGCTCATTATAATCATTCCCAAGAGCCTTATTGGAAATTGGAATGTTTCCTTATTTCCAGTATCCACTTTGATGGCTTCCAATGCACAGTACACTTCCATATCTCCTTTTAGATCTGTTCAGTAAACTGTCACTATCACTTTGTCAACTGTTCAAAAAGCAACATTGATTCGTTGATAGCAAGGAGATGTGTTTCGTTGATAGCTTCATTCTCCATTCCGTTGATGGTGTTTCCCTCGTTTCGTTGATGGGTAAACTCCATACCGTTGACAGAGTAATCTTCATACCGTTGACAGAGTAATCTTCATACCGTTGACATGTCTTCACTTAGGCAGAATTACAAGGCATTACATATTTACAATTAACCAACCTATTTTGCCTATCTAGTACATAGTCAACATGACTTAGAAAACCTATCTAAAACATACAATAGAATGCCTATCATACTGTGAAGTATTGTACAATGCAATTGCTACAACACTCATTTCGTTGATGAGCTTCCTGTCAACGAAACACTGCTAAGCATGCTATTTCGTTGACAGCTACAAAATTGACTTTACACAAATTCTACTAAGTGTTTTATGCTTATCATCAAGAACAACATATTCCTAACAATCTCCCCCAATTTATGACTGATAGAATAACAGCCATAAATCAAGAGACTTGATGATAACAAAAACACTCAGATACATCATAAATTACAAAAGTAGAAAATGTATTAAGCTTCAAAACTTTATAGACAAAATATAAGACTTACAAGACTAATGCCCACAAGTGCTCCTCTAGTCTGAGCAAATGTTTCATCTGTGACTTCTTTGTGGCATAGTCTTCTTCCCTCTCTTGGAGTTGTTTTCCTCAATCTGGACCTGTAGCCTTCTGTAGAAGATTTTCTCCTCTTCATCTTGATCACCAAGCTTGGATTGCATCAGCTTTAGAGTTTGATTAGATGCCTTCTCCAGCTGGTCTTCCATTCTGAAGAATCTTCTGCAATTGTCCTTGTCCTTAAACTCCATCATCCAATAAGGTTGAAGATGGATTTTCTTTCCTGTTGAGGGAACTCTAAGTATCCTTGGAAGAGCCTCAGGCTTGTTCCAGCTAGCCTTTAACTGACAGATTTTGGAGACCACCTCAGACTTGGCTGTTTTGGTGAAACCGAAGTCCTTTTTCAAGCATCTAAACACTGAGAGTAGTGTTTGATAGTCTTCTCCTAAAATTCTGTAGAGAGGCCACACTTGTTCTCTACCACCCTTGAATGTGAACACTAGTCTTTCAGGCAACTTTTGAGAAGCTGCAATTCCCCTTACTTCCACCAGGTTGTCTAAGTCAAGATGTAGACTGGATTCTTCCCTGATGTCAGCAATGTACATGCAGTCCTCTGGGTTTGAAGGGGGTTTTTGAGATTGTGGCTTTCTCACAAAAGCAGGCTTTGCTTTGACAGGCCTCTTCTTTGTCTTCATTGGTTGGTCCTTTTCTAACAGGAACTTTGGAAAGTATGCCTCATCAAAATCAATTGGTTCCTCTTTTGGCATGATTGGTTGATCATGAAAATTGACAGGATGTGCAGGATCACAGGCCAACTTTCCCTCAAAAACTGGATTAGCAATTGTTGGAGGTGCAATAGGTAAAGAAGAGTCTGATGCAGTACCCTGAGAATCAGCACTCTCAAAGTCTATGTTTCTCCTAGCTCTCTCTTTGGGTTGCCTTGTGCTCTTCTTTGAACTCCTTTCCTCTCTAGTGCTTTCCTCTTGCTTCCTTTCTTCTTCATCTAGAGCTTGAGCTACTGCAAGAGCTTGCATAGCTGCTCTTTCTGATTCCTCAACCTTGGCTTCAGCAAAGTTTGGATGACCAGCCCAAACACAGATTTGTTGTCCATTCCTGTAGACAATTGCCCTTTGCTTCCTTATCTCATAATTATTACTTTCCTTGCTTTTTGTGATGAGTAGACCAAGAAGCTTGTGCTCATCTGGATAAGGTGCAGGATAGAAAGTCCTTGCTATGTTTTTGCCCTTTGGTTTAGCAGGGGACTTGGGAGATAGGCTTCTTTGAATTGTAGCTTGTTCCACATCCCTAATGCATGAAGTTTGTCCTTTTTCTTTCCTTGGTCCTTGAGTGACTCCATGTAGAAGGGGCTCTTGTTGATAGAAAGAATTTGTCTGTGGCTCCCATTCCGTTGATGCTATTGCCATGGCATTCGTTGATGGCTGTTCCGTTGATGGATTTGAGTCCTTATCTTCAGTAATCTTCTTGAACTTTGCTTCTATGTTGGACCAATGTTCTTTGATTTGTTCTGCAAGTCTCATCCTCATAGAAGCTTCTTGTATAAGGTCAATACCATCCTTTTGCTGCTTGCCAAGCTCCCCCATTGCTAATGGCTCCTTTGGTAGGGAAATGGCTGGAACCATAACCTTGGTAATTTGAATGTCTAGCTCCTTAGATTTCTCCCCCTTTTTGTTATCATCAAAAGAGATGGCTGGGAGTCCTTGAGCTGCCACTAGCTGGGCCAATAGTTGTGTTTGTTTCTCCTGTTCCTTTTGCATCTGTGATAGAGTGGCTTCCACCTTGTCCACTCTAGAAGAGAGAGTCTTCAAGGAGGACTCCACTTCAGGCTCTTTAGTGAAAAACCTGTTCATCCTGGACACAGTGAGAGGAGGAAGCTTTTCATCTAGCCTCCTATCATTAGCAGCCCTAAGGTTGCTGATTGAATCCTTGATCTCTGTAGCCTCAATCCTTGTCTGCAACATTTGTAGCCTTTGAATTTCCAGAGAATCCATTATGGCTTTGTAGAATTTCTTGTCTCTTGGTCCTGCAGACTCATGAGCTAGATATGCTTCTTTGTACTGCCTTGTGATAGCAGCATCCAAATTGCTTCTACCATGCATATCTTGAGAAAGCCAGTTTGGTGTAGGAGGCACCACAGAAGTCCCAGTCTGGGCAGTAGTGTCCACCTGTAGATTATCACCATAGCTGTCCTCATCATTAGAGAAATCAAAGTCTCCACTTGCTTCAGCTCCTGGAGGTAGATTGGTCAAGGCATCCTTTGCTCTTTGCATTGATGCAGTTGTGTGAATTAGTTGTAGTGACCTCTCTGCCTCCACATTGCCCTGTTGAGCCAAAATTTGATAGGCTGACACAGGATGAGTAAAGGTCTCAGGATCCAGGGAAATACTATCCAGAGTTTGCTGATAAACCTCTTGGAAAGTAAGTTCCCTTTCTCCCTCACTGACCTCCATTAACTCATTAGCAATGGCTGCTTCCATCCTTATTTCTCCTGTAGTCCCTTCTCTCTCTCCACTCTGTTCTTGCATCATGGGCTCCCCATGGCTCACACCTCTCACACCCTCACCTTCACCTTCTAAGGTGGAACTCTCAATCTCTCCTTTTGCCTGGCTGGAAGAAATAGCCAGCCTCTCACTCACATTCTCTCCTTTTGCCTGGCTGCAAGCCAGCCTCTCAGTTTCACTCCCTCTCAATCCTAGAAGTGTCTCAACTACCACTAGATCATCTGCACTAGTTGTGGGAACAACTTGATTTTCAATTAAAGGTGCAGAGTGAACTATCAACGGAATGGTAGTTTGAACTGTCAACGGTATGGATACCGTTGATGGAGAAACACTTGTCAACGA
The DNA here is from genome assembly GCA_030848705.1 of Heracleum sosnowskyi. Lineage (NCBI taxonomy): Eukaryota > Viridiplantae > Streptophyta > Magnoliopsida > Apiales > Apiaceae > Heracleum > Heracleum sosnowskyi. Next base: position 59,251,294 of record CM061240.1, on the reverse strand, counting down.
AATAGACTGTTTCGTTGATGAAGTCAAGAAAGCACTTTGAAAATGAGAAATTACAGTAGAGTCTGTGGTGATTGATTTTAAAGAATGGTCCACAGATCCCCTTGCAACTTCAGGAAAAATTGGTTGATGGCCCAACAAATCACTTAACAAGTGATGGCCACCAGCTTCAGAGTGGGGCTTCTCCAAGATTAGAGTTGGAGAATCAGGAATAGATGTATGGATCATGTCCACATCTAAAGATTGAGTTGGTGAATTTGATGGAGATAATTCAAGATTGATGTTTAGAGAATGGGACTGTAACCCCAGAGAAATGATAGGGGTTACATCAAACTGAATTTGAGAAACTGGAAGTGTTGCTTCCAGTGTGTGTGCACCCTGTGTACCCTTGGACTTTTGCTTCACTCTCCTTTGGTATTGGGAAAATGTAGACTTTGGGCTAGAAGTGTCCCTTACCCTTTTGGACTGTGCTCTAGGAGGAGAGCTTGTTTCAATAATCACATCCTTTTGGGAGGATGCAATTAGACTTGTGCTTAAATCCATGTTACTCATTGTGCCTTGTTGGGAAGACACAATGGGGCTTGGCTGGTACACACTAACCTGTCCTTCCTTATCCTTGGGGTTTCTTTGATGTTCACCCCTTCCCTCACCTCTCACAACTCCAGACTCACTCCCCTTAGGTTGTGTGGTAGTTTTTACAACAGGTGCCTTTTGAGAAGCACCTGAGGTTGGCTTGGAGGATTTCTTTGATTTTGGTTTTGTTGCTAGGGTAGGAGCCTGTTGGGTCACAGCTACAGACTCCATAGCAACATTGGAAGGTAAAACAGTAGAGGTGATAGCTACACTAACAGGGATAGTAGTAGTTACCTCAATGATTGGCAGATACACCACTGGAACATCACCATTGTGGTTCAGCCTGAGTATGTCTGTCAATACTCTCTTTTCTTGCACAAAGCACTCGAACCTGGCATTAGGGTTAGAGATAACTAATGGTGCTGGACTAACATGGTTAGCCAACATCATCAGAAACCTAGCATAATAGATATTTTTCTTCCTATTTGCTTTGTCACCCAACTTAGCACCAATTTCATACATAAGTTGGGTGCTAAAGTTGTGATATCTATCATTTAGAAGCATGGTTAGGAGAATTAACATAGAGTTAGTTAATGCATCAAAATTACTAATCTTTCCAGAAAAGACCTTAATGAATGCATCAGCTAAATAACTGTATTCTCTAACCAAACCTCTCCTAATTATTCTACCCAGATTATCAGTAGGCAAAGAGTAGTTTATAGAATTTAACATGGTAGTTATTTCAGTGTTAGTAGGCAAAGCATCACAGTTATTATCAGGAATATGTAAACATGCTTGCAAAACATCAGAATTAACTATGTACTCATTACCTTGAAGAGTGAATTTTAGTGTGCAGTGTGTTCCACTATACTCACATGAGGTCCAAATTTCCTCGATTATCTCATTGTAGAGTGGTGTAGAGTGAAACATTGCATAGCTCAACTTGCAATTCTTCATGAAATCCATCATTTTGAAGAACAGACTGTTCGGGTTTTCCTTGACAACAAAAGGGATGGAGTTGTTCTTCTCATAGATGAACCCTCCAGCAGACATAAGCTTGACTATAGGTGCCATTGTTGATTAAAGGAAAGCTTCGAACTGAATAGCTTGTTAGAGAGAAGAAGAGAGAAAAAGCCTTTGGAATTTTTGAGAACAGGTAAAAAGAAATAATAAAACTAAAATTTCTTAAATACTCCCCCAAAAATTCTCAGAAAATGAATCCAATAATAAATGTAAATTACTGGATTGGCTTAAAAATATAACCGTTACTCTTAAAGTATTACCATGATTTATACTTACAGGGGTGTATGCATAGATCGTGGTAAAAGACGTGTCAAATTTCAACGGTTCAGATAAAAAGCGCTAAATCAACGAATCAGGATTGGGCGGTTAAAGTCCCGTCTTATTTCGTTGATAAAGCTGCGTTTCGTTGATATAAAAGAGCTATCAACGAAACACCCAGAAAACTGCTAAGACTGTCAACGAAATGGTGCATTCCGTTGGCATAGTAATTTTGACTTAGACAAAATTTTACCTTTTCCTGAGAAAATTCATTCACAGAAAAACATAGCAAATTTCTGGCTGCATTTTAACTTGCAAATATCTCAAAAATAATTAAGAGAAATTTAGCATACCTAGCTCACTTACTAATCTTGAGAATGTTGATTCATCAAGTGGCTTGGTAAAGATGTCTGCAAGTTGTTGTTCACTTGGAACAAAATGTAACTCCACAGTACCATTCATAACATGTTCTCTAATGAAATGGTACTTGATGTCAATGTGCTTGGTCCTTGAATGCTGCACTGGATTCTCAGTAATGGCAATGGCACTAGTGTTGTCACAGAAGATAGGAATTTTCTCAACTCTTAATCCATAATCAAGTAGTTGGTTTTTCATCCATAAAATCTGTGCACAACAACTTCCAGCTGCAATATACTCAGCCTCAGCTGTGGAGGTAGAAACTGAGTTTTGTTTCTTGCTGAACCATGACACAAGCTTGTTTCCTAGGAATTGACAGGTTCCAGTTGTACTTTTCCTGTCAATTTTACATCCTGCAAAATCTGCATCTGAATAACCAATTAGTTCAAAACCAGATTCTCTAGGATACCAAATGCCAAGGTTTGGTGTTCCTTTGAGATATCTGAAAATTCTTTTAATAGCAACTAAATGGGATTCTCTAGGATCAGCCTGAAATCTAGCACATAGACATGTAGCAAACATAATATCAGGTCTACTAGCTGTTAAATATAAAAGTGAGCCTACCATGCCTCTGTAACTTGAAATGTCCACAGATTTTTCCTTAGTATTCAATTCAAGTTTGGTGGCAGTAGGCATGGGAGTTTTGGCAGGAGAGCATTCCATTAGGTTAAACTTCTTTAATAAATCATGAATGTATTTTGTTTGACTAATGAAAATGCCTTCATTAACTTGCTTTACTTGTAGACCAAGAAAGTAAGTTAATTCTCCCATCATGCTCATTTCATACTTACTTTGCATAAGCTTGGCAAACTTTTGACAAAGTTTCACATCTGTAGACCCAAAGATTATATCATCTACATAAATTTGAACAAGTAAAGTAGAGCCATTTACAACCCTGTGAAAAAGAGTTTTATCTACAGTACCTCTAGTGAAATGATTCTCAAGGAGGAACTGTGAGAGAGTGTCATACCAGGCTCTAGGTGCTTGTTTCAAACCATAGAGTGCTTTGAGAAGGAAGTACACATAGTCTGGAAAATCATCATCTTCAAAACCAGGAGGTTGACTTACATACACCTCCTCTTCCAATTCCCCATTCAGAAAAGCACTCTTCACATCCATTTGATAGACCTTGAAATTGGCATGGGCTGCATAGGCTAGGAAAATCCTTATTGCTTCTAGTCTTGCAACAGGAGCAAAGGTTTCATCAAAATCAATTCCTTCTTCCTGTGAATAGCCTTTTGCAACCAATCTAGCTTTGTTCCTTGTGACTATGCCATTTTCATCCATCTTGTTTCTGAACACCCACTTTGTACCTATAACACTCCTGTCATTAGGCCTGGGCACCAGCTTCCAAACATTGTTTCTCTCAAATTGGTTTAGCTCTTCTTGCATGGCTAATACCCAATCTGGATCTAGAAGTGCATCCTCAACTTTCTTTGGCTCATCTTGAGACAGAAAGCTACTATATAGACATTCTTCTTGAGTTGCTCTTCTAGTTTGGACTTTTGAAGAGACATCACCTATAATAAGTTCAAAGGGATGATCTTTAGTCCATTTCCTTGAGGGAGGTAGATTTGCTCTTGAAGACGTAGCTTCATGATCATGATTGCCTTGATTGGATATTTGTCCTTGAGAAACTCCCCCTGAGTTTGTTGTCCCTAATTGATCACTTCTAGAAGCATTCCTATGACTATCAACGGTATGACCGTTTTGGCTGTCAACGAAACGCTCATTCTGACTGTCAACGAATCCACCACCATGACTGTCAACGAAATGACCATTTGGTCGGCTAGCTGCTATCCTTTTTAACCTTAATGCAGCAATTTCATCTTCACTGCTGCTTTCATCTGTGCTAGATACAACAACTTTAGGCTGTTTCTCAGTAGCCTTATCATGATTCACTTGTTCTCCTTCCTCATTCTCAAAAGAGAGACTTTCATGGAAACCTTCATCACAGAGACCTTGTATTTTGAGATCATCAAAAACAACATGTACAGATTCCATAACAATGTTGATTCTGAGATTAAAGACTCTGTAAGCTTTCCCTGCTGCATATCCCACAAATATTGCTTCATCTGCCTTTGCTTCAAATTTCCCCAAATGCTCAGCTTGATTTCTCAGAACAAAGCACTTGCATCCAAAGACATGAAGAAAATCTAATAGTGGCTTCTTTCTTTTGAGTAACTGATAAGGGGTCATTCCTTTGGCCTGATTAATCAAAGAAATATTTTGAGTAAAGCAAGCTGTGTTAACTGCCTCAGCCCAAAAATATGTAGGTAACTTTGATTCATCTAGCATTGTCCTTGCAGCTTCAATAAGTGTTCTGTTTTTCCTTTCAACTACACCATTTTGCTGTGGTGTTCTTGTTGCTGAAAACTCATGCAAAATACCATTTTCTTCACAGAACACCTTCATGCTTGAATTCTTGAATTCTGTCCCATTGTCACTCCTAATCCTTCTTACTTTGAAATCAGGATGATTGCTTACCATCTTGATGTGATTGATAATGATTTCACTTGCCTCATCTTTAGAGTGCAAAAAGAAAGTCCATGTAAATCTAGAAAAATCATCAACAATCACAAGACAGTATTTCTTCTTTGAGATGGACATAACATTTACAGGGCCAAATAGGTCCATATGAAGCAATTCAAGCTGCTGGACAATTGATGACACTGTCTTACTTTTGAATGATGCCTTCTTCTGTTTTCCCTTTTGACAGGCATCACACAAACCATCCTTGGAGAACTCCACCTGTGGAATTCCTCTAGCAAGATCTTTCCTCACCAAATCATTCATAACTTTGAAATTCAGATGGGATAACTTCTTGTGCCATAACCAACTTTCATCCTTGCTTGCCTTGCTGAAAAGACAAGTGATGGTGTCTGAACTTGTGCTACTAAAGTCAGCAATGTACACATTCCCTCTTCTGAATCCAGTCATTACCACATTGTTGTTTCCTCCTTTAGAAACAACACAGGCTTCTTTTGAAAAAGTAACTAAAAATCCTTTGTCACAAAGTTGGCTGATACTAAGCAAGTTGTGCTTAAGACCATCCACCAATGCAACCTCATCTATGATGACATTCTCTTTTGAAATCAAGCCATATCCCTTTGTGTAGCCTTTGCTGTCATCTCCAAAAGCAATACAAGGGCCAGCTCTTTCCTGAAACTCTGTGAGCAGGGTAGAATCACCAGTCATGTGTCTTGAACAACCACTATCCAAGTACCAAAGATTCCTTTTGTCTCCCTACACACAATAAAACCAAATCAAGTTGATTTTGGTACCCAAGTTTCCTTGGGTCCTGTCTTGTTAGCCTTTGCATTCCCTTTTGTACCATTTTTCACTTTGGGCTCAGATTGATTCAAATCAATCTTTACCCTTGGTGTTGATTTCTGAGGGTTGCTCATATTTTCATTCATAGCATGCATAGTTGGAGGAACAATCATGTTATTCATGTTCCATGGCATTTGTGGCATGTTAAACATATTCATGTAAGGATTAGACACAAAAGGCATGCTAGCATATGGATTCTGAAATTGTGCATATGGAGCAAACATGTTAGACATAACAGGCATTGTAGGCATGGAACTGTTCATTGCAGGCTTGGGCATTTTCACATTGGCAGATTTCTTAACAGATTTGCAGTTAGTAGACAAATGACTAACACTTCCACAATTAACACATGTCTTTCTAGGAGCATATTTATCAGGTGTGTAATTGTTTTGTTTGTTAATTCCTACTTTGCCATTCCTGTTATTCTTTTTATTTCCCTTAGCCTCATTATGAACTTTCTCTACCTTGTCTTTCAATTGCTTGTTAGACAAGTGACCTATATTAGCTCTCTCAACAGGCTTCTCAATTTTCTTTGATTTACTAGACTCACCTTGAACAAAGTTCTTGGCGACAGGACCATACTTGTCATTAAGTCTAGTGAGTTTATTTTTTTCTTTGTCTGTCAACGAAACAGCCTGATCGGTTGATGGTTCATGTGTCAACGAAACATTGCATTCCGTTGACATATCAACCTTCAACAAATGATCATTGTTGTTTGTTGACTCTGTTTCTGATTCTAAGGTTTCACCAACATACCCTAGCTTCTCTTTGTTCCTTTTCCATGATTGCTCACAAAAGGATTCCACGCCTTGAACATTAATTATGTTGGCAGCAACATTCCTGGCATCCTTCCATTTTGCAATCACACCTTGTTCTATCTCAAGTTGTGTTTTAAGAATTTCTTCCCTTTGTAACACGTTCTCAAGTTCCTTCTTAGCATCCCTACTAACACATCTCATTTTCTCAAATTCAATGAGCTGTGCTTCTAACATTGCATTCCTATCACTTAAGAGCAGATTGGTCTCTTTTATTCTTGAATTCTCTTTAGTAAGTGATTTAAGAGTAACACGCAAATTATATAATACAGTAGACATTTCATTTACTGCACTATCGCATTCCTCTTTAGAAAGCTCAGAAAGATTAGTAATTGTTACCTGGTTGCTTGAGGAACTTGCTTCCTGCTCATGATTGTCAGCCATAAGAGCCAAGTTGACATACTCAACATCATCATCAGAATCTTCACCATTACCAGCCCAATCATACTCCTGAGACATGAAAGCCTTTTCTTTTTGTTTGAGAAGTTCAAAGTATTTCTTTTTATAATCAACAGGCTCAAATTTCCTGTTGCCCTTCTCAACCTTGGGCTTTCTGCAGTCTCCAGCAAAGTGACCAATCATTCCACAATTGAAACATTTTGACTTAGACTTTTCAATCCAGTTTGTTTTGCTAGGTTGAAAGTCTCTTCTTGGTGGCCTGGCTTCTGAGTTTCTTTTGAACTTGAACTTAGAGAATTTTCTAGACAGAAAAGCAATGTGTTCATCAATCTCATCTAAGTCCTCCAAGTTGGCTGGTTCTGATTCTTCTTCTTCTGTCATCTTGTCTTTACCCTTGCTAACATCACTCCTACAACTAGATCGACTAGTTGTGGCCTTTGCAGTTTCTTTATTGTCATCTTCAAGTTGGTTCACAGATGCAATCAATGCAATAGATCCACCCTTCTTTTGTACCTTTTCAATTTCCTCATCTTGCTCCATTTCCAGCTCATAAGTCTTCAAGGTTCCATAAAGCCTTTCAAGAGTGTAGTCTTTGTACTCTTGAGTGTTTCTGAGAGAAACGGTCATAGGCTTCCATTCTTTTGGAAGAGCTCTAAGAAATTTAAGGTTTGAATCCTTGGTTTGATAGATCCTCCCATACAACTTTAATCCATTCAAAAGCTTTTGAAACCTACTAAACGTGTCATTTAGGGTTTCACCAGCTTTAAAATGAAAATGTTCATATTGTTGTATAAGGAGTTGCATTTTATTTTCCCTGACTTGCTCAGTTCCTTCACAGAGAGTTCTAACAGTATCCCATACTTCCTTAGAGGTTGTACAGTTGATAACATTGTCAAACATCTCTTGCTCCAAACCATTAAACAGAATGTTCATGGTCCTTTTGTCTTTATGAACTTCTGCAATATCTTCAACAGTCCATTCTGAGACAGTTTTTGGAATCTCTACATCAGGTGCATCATCTGGCAGTCCAACTCTAGAATCAAGCTTCATGGGAACGTGTGGACCTTTCTCAATGCAGTCTACATACCTCTCATCCATAGACATGAGATGTAAATGCATCTTTACTTTCCAGTGAAAGTAGTTGTCTTTATCAAGAACTGGTATCTTCACACCTGCATCCTTCTTCACCATGGTTTCTGTTTTTGGTCTTGATCTTTAAACTTCTTGTATGTTAGAAGCTCGCTCTGATACCAATTGTTATTCCCAAATGACCTAACAGAATTGTAGAAGGGGGGGTTGAATACAATTCTTGATATTTTCTTGAAACTAAAACACTTTATAAAATAAAACTGAACTGAATAAATAAAAACACAAGATATAAATAATTCAGTTGGATTGTTTGATGATCCAACTGAAGTGTTTTTATTGCGGAAATAATCTGTGATACAAAAGTACACAGCTGCTCAGTTACAAGGTTGTAGAGAAGAATTGCTCTCAAAATAGCTAATACAATCTATTTGTGTTTCTTCTCTCACTCTTTTTAAAGTAACTGCTACACTTGGTTATATATCCCAAGTTTACAATTCTACGTTTGGTTAAACTAAAGAATAATAGTAGTAACCATCAGTAGCTTGCTTTTCATTCCTTTTGTCCAATGGTCCTTGGAGATCTTAGCTTTTGTCTTCATGCTCATTATAATCATTCCCAAGAGCCTTATTGGAAATTGGAATGTTTCCTTATTTTCAGTATCCACTTTGATGGCTTCCAATGCACAGTACACTTCCATATCTCCTTTTAGATCTGTTCAGTAAACTGTCACTATCACTTTGTCAACTGTTCAAAAAGCAACATTGATTCATTGATAGCAAGGAGATGTGTTTTGTTGATAGCTTCATTCTCCATTCCGTTGATGGTGTTTCCCTCGTTTCGTTGATGGGTAAACTCCATACCGTTGACAGAGTAATCTTCATACCGTTGACAGAGTAATCTTCATACCGTTGACATGTCTTCACTTAGGCAGAATTACAAGGCATTACATATTTACAATTAACCAACCTATTTTGCCTATCTAGTACATAGTCAACATGACTTAGAAAACCTATCTAAAACATACAATAGAATGCCTATCATACTGTGAAGTATTGTACAATGCAATTGCTACAACACTCATTTCGTTGATGAGCTTCCTGTCAACGAAACACTGCTAAGCATGCTATTTCGTTGACAGCTACAAAATTGACTTTACACAAATTCTACTAAGTGTTTTATGCTTATCATCAAGAACAACATATTCCTAACAAGAACAAGTATCCGTTACCTCGAATAGATGATCTGTTTGACCAGCTGAAGGGAGCGGTACATTTTTCAAAGATCGACCTACGGTCAGGATATCACCAATTGAAGATTAGACCAGACGACATACCGAAGACAGCCTTTCGAACAAGGTATGGGCACTATGAATTTTTAGTAATGGCGTTTGGACTAACGAATGCACCCGCAGCTTTTATGGATCTAATGAACAGGATTTTCAAGAGATATTTGGACAAGTTTGTAGTGGTATTCATCGACGACATCTTGATATACTCGAGGACAGAAGAAGAGCATGCAGACCAGTTGCGAATTGTGTTAGAAACGTTGAGACAAGAAGGACTATACGCGAAGTTTTCCAAGTGTGAATTCTGGTTGAAAGAAGTTCATTTCTTAGGACACGTGGTGAGCAGCGAAGGCATCAAAGTGGACCCAGCAAAGATAGAGGCAGTGAAAGATTGGGAGAGACCAAGGACACCGACTGAAGTCAGAAGTTTCTTGGGATTAGCCGGATACTACCGGAGATTTGTGCAAGATTTTGCGAAGATAGCTACTCCAATGACCAAGCTGACAAGGAAAAGCGAGCGATTCATATGGAACGAAAAGTGCGAAGAAGGCTTCCAAGAGTTAAAGAAAAGACTAACTACGGCACCGGTATTGATGTTACCAGACGATCAAGGTCATTTCGTAATCTATAGTGATGCGTCGTATAAAGGATTAGGATGCGTACTTATGCAACATGACAAGGTGATTGCTTATGCGTCAAGACAGTTGAGACCCCACGAACAGAAGTACCCTACACACGATTTGGAGTTAGCAGCTATTGTGTTTGCTTTGAAGATATGGAGACACTACTTGTATGGAGAAAGATGTGAAATTTACACCGATCACAAAAGTTTGAAGTATATCTTTACTCAGAAAGAGCTGAACATGAGGCAACGAAGATGGTTAGAACTAATCAAGGACTACGACGTTTCTATTAACTATCATCCCGGCAAGGCAAATGTGGTAGCAGATGCATTGAGCAGAAAAGAGAGATTAAACACACTAATGATGACCAAAGAGTTATACAAGGAATTTGAGAAGTTAGAAATCGAAGTAATTAATCCGAAGAACGCGACGGAAATGATTTATACCATGACGTTTCAACCTGAATTGTTGGAGAAGATACGAAAATGCCAAGAGCAAGTTATGAACGACGATGTGAGTAAAATGACAGGTGAGGAAATATGCAGCCAACCGGACGACAAAGGGATCTTGAGATTTGCTTCTCGGATATGGATACCTAACGTAACGGAACTGAAAAGTGAGATTCTGCACGAAGCACATAACTCGAAGTATTCAATTCATCCAGGGAGTACGAAGATGTATCGAGATCTTAAGACGAACTTTTGGTGGCCAGATATGAAGAGAGAGATTGCGGAATGGGTAAGTAAATGCTTTACGTGTCAAAGAGTTAAGGCGGAACATCAGAGACCAAGTGGATTACTTCAACCATTGGAGATTCCCGAATGGAAGTGGGAACACATTGCGATGGACTTTGTAGTAGGATTGCCTAGAACAAAAGCTAACCATGATGCCATCTGGGTTGTCGTGGATCGATTGACGAAATCTGCGCATTTTCTTCCGATTAACGAGAGATTCTCGCTGGATAAGTTAGTTCATATTTACATAAAAGAAATCGTAGTACGACATGGAGTTCTAGTATCGATAGTGTCTGATAGAGACCCTCGATTCAATTCAAGATTTTGGAGGAGTTTTCAAGAGTGTTTGGGCACCGAGTTGAGAATGAGTACGGCTTATCATCCGCAGACGGACGGTCAAAGCGAAAGGACAATTCAGACTATTGAAGATATGCTTAGGACATGTGCACTTGATTTTGAAGGCAGTTGGGACGATCATCTACCCTTGGTGGAATTTTCATATAATAATAGTTTTCACGCGAGCATCGGAATGCCACCTTACGAAGCTTTGTATGGACGAAAGTGTCGATCTCCAGTATATTGGGAAGAAGTTGGTGAACGGAAAATGATAGGACCAGAACTAGTACAACGAACAAAAGAAGTGATTCAATTGATTCAGAGAAGATTGATAACAGCTCAAGACCGACAGAAAAGGTATGCGGATCTAGCCAGAAAGGATGTGGGATTCGAGGAAGGAGAGCAAGTGTTACTAAAAGTTTCCCCATGGAAAGGATTAGTTAGATTTGGAAAGAAAGGGAAGTTGAGTCCGAGATATGTTGGGCCGTTTGAGATTTTGAAGAAGGTAGGCGAGGTAGCTTACGAGTTGGCATTGCCACCGCATATGCAGCACGTTCATAATGTATTTCATGTATCTATGCTTAAGAAGTATCGACCAGATTCGAATCATGTAATAGAGTATGAACCAATAGAGGTCCAGGCAGATTTATCATATGTAGAACGACCAATTCAGATAGTGGATCGTAAGGAGAAAGTACTAAGGAATAAGACAGTAGCGTTAGTGAGAGTTTTGTGGAGGAATCCTAAAGTAGAAGAGTCTACCTGGGAGTTAGAGAGTGAGATGTTAGAGAAGTATCCCCAGTTGTTTCCTTGATCTGATTCTGAGGACAGAATCCTATTAAGGGGGGAAGGATGTAATATCCGTGAATTTTATTATTTGATTAAATGATATATTTAATCTAAAATATTTATGTTGGAATATTGGAATATTATTATATGATATTTAGTGTGTGATTATGTGCTAAATGGTGAGTCGGAAGCCCCTTTCAAAAATTTCGTCATTTGGAATTTTCTTCAAATTTGAGCCGTTTTGATAATTCAAGAGCCCCGTTGAAATTTCGTACATTCATTTTTAATTCTTCGTCTTTCGTATTCGAATCGTTATCGAAAGGGTTATGGGATTCTATTTAACCCTACATATTTGATTCTGCAAATTAATTTCAATTTTTGATCCGAAAAAGGAAAAATCGTTCCGAACCCTAATTGCTTAAGGGGACGGATTTATCGTTCTATATCAATATTGAAGTTGTTATAGCCCTAGTATTCTTGAGCATTAGTTATATAATGATATATATCAATTTGGATAATCATCAACCTTTTTAACCCCTTATTTTTAGTAAAACGTGTTTTTGACCTAATTAGGGTTTTTAAACGATCTAACGAATCAATATCGATCCAAAAATGTTGGGGTATTATTTTTCCAGAAATATAAAAAGACCAATCAGACTTCATAACCCTAGCAATTCTTCAGAAATTACTCAAAAATATTCGAAATTCCCAAAAATTATTTTGTGTTCTTGATCTTCAATCAATTCGTTCTAAGGGTTATTGAAGTCCAAATTTGAAGTTCTTATACTCAAATCAAAGCCCCAAAAATCTAGTTTCAGAATCTTCCAACCTCATCATCATCTGGTAAGTATTCGATTTTATATTGATTTTACAAGTTTCGAATTAAAATTAGGGTTCTTAATTAATTTGGGGATTTTCATTCTGTTGATTCTCCGTTCAATTGGTTGCTTCTAACATGTTCCTAGGGTTCTAATTAGCAAGAATCCATGCTTTAATTTCATGTTTAAGTTCAATTTAGTCGGGTTTGATTTTCGGGTTTTGACCCGATTTCTTCTTTCGATTCGTACGTTCTTGATATTGATCTGACATTGTTTTTGATAAAGGGCTTTGATTGTATGAGTTATAAGCTTTATTTTGGTATATTAATCTTTGAGTTTCATGTAGGATTTAAGTAGATCGGGTTTCCGGCCGAGGTCGTCGCCGGCGAGTTCTTTGAATGAATTCTGGGCACGATTCCGGCATGGGACAGATGTGTGTGTATGTGGGTTGTGTTTGTCTCGCAAAAGCGAACAAAAGCCCTATGGTTTGGTTTTGTTTTGATCGGAAACGGCGAAGTCCGGCCACCGGACGCCGGCCGGATTCTGGAAAACCCAGATTCCGGCGGGTTGTTCTTGGTGACCCGGATTCGTTCTTCCCGACCCGTTTACCCGATTTTTCGACCCGGTTTCAATCTTCAAAACCCTAATTCATTTTCAGAAAACTGTTTTTGAATTTTATTTTTAAATTTAATTCGAAAATAGTTTAAAAACTTTAAAAATTCATATTTTTATTTTAAAAATATATTTTAATATCAGAAAAATTCTGATAAATTATATATATTATTTTAAATCCGAAAATTGATTAAACTTAATTATTTTAATTATTTTTAATTAATAATTAATTTATTAATTAATTGGTTAATTCTTTTAATCAATTAATTCTTAAAAATTAATTATTAATTAGATTTAATTAATTAAAAATTCAGTTTAATTATTTTCAAGCCTATTTATTTATTTACAAATAGTTTGAGCATTTAAAGAGTGTCAATTAATTTTATTAATTGATTTATTTTCATTTAAATGTTTATATTGGATTTAAAAATCCGATTTTTGATTTAAAAATTAGTAATGACTTATTAAAAATTCAAATGAGTTTCAGACGATGTTTTAAAAATATTTATAAGTGCAATATGGTTCATATTAATTGTGTGTTGTGTTTTATAGTCTGTATATGCCCGTGCTAGGGCAAATATCTGAGTTTTAAATATCGTAAATTATACCGGACGTCCGATACGTACCCGGTTACTTGTTTAAATGTGATTATTGATTGAATAAGTGTCGAGAGTAGAACGAGAATAGTTAGACTTATTGTAATGAGTTGTTTAATTATAGAATCGAGTTCCCGGAGCAAGGGAAAGGGGAAAGTAGAGTGAGCAGAGTCGATCCGACAGCAGTTTAGACCAGGCAAGTATCTGTGCCTTTACTTGTGATAAAAATTATTATTGTCTTGATTACTTGAATACCGTTATCCCCAGAACAATTCAAATTATCCATCTTTTAACCGCATTTGGACAACTGATTCCATTTCCTTAGAAATTCTTGATTCTTTGATTTGATCTGCATCGGAAACCCTTATTTCCAATTTACTTGATTATTGTTTACCACCTATTGTTGCTATTTATCATCCTTTGATTATCATTGACAACCTTTGATTATTTGACTTCCATCTTGACTACCAATTACGGTTATTGATTAACGATTACCAATATTGATTCCCTTATTGAATGAGTACACTGTACCATTGAAATTACTCCATGATTATTTCTCGACCTTCACTTGATACTGAACAGTTGAAACTCTTTTGCAATTACTATACATTCAGTTTATCTTATTGAGCATGTTATTGTTTATACCCTATTATAGAATTGGCATGTGTTTTTAAAAATGGACCAGTAATTGGTCGGAATAACTTAAGGCCCAGATTGGCCTGGAATCCAGTAGAGGACTATGACATGAGCTAGTCCGGGGTTGATGCGTGGCTGGCCAGCAGCACAACCTTTGATTTGAATAAAATGTATAAGCCAAATTCTAATTCTTTACTTCAATCATTATTGATACAAAGCATGTGTTAGCTAAATATTGTTGATTCTGATATCTTAAATTCATATCCTTACAACTGTGATAGAAATGATTCGTTGATGTTTGCTGAGCAATTTTGGCTCACTCTTGCTTGTTGTTTTCTAACCCTATTCCAGTGAAGCGAGAGTATGAGTTGGCATAGCGTGACCGATAGTTCACCAGCAGTCAGGAGAGCCCCTCGAGTCACTGTTATTGGCAGGGTAGTTGTTGTTTTGCTTTTCTAGATTTAATGTCTAGATTTGAACTTTAGTTGTGATGTAATAACTCTGATAAAACTGGTTTGTAATAATAAAAGATTGTAGTAGCTTGTGTTCATTGCCATAATCTGGATGCGGTCTTGGTCAAGGGGTAATTGTGTCTTTATATATATTATGCATGTGTTAAATAGTATTCCGTTGGTCGGATGACTCCTCAAATCTGTACCCCGGGTTTGGAGGGCGTCACAGTAGGGGCCTTTGAGCCTGAATCGAGCGAAGAAGGTATGAGGTTGGCTCTTGATCTAATTGATGAAGTCATAGATGAGGCAAATGCCAAGATCGTGGAACATCAGAAGCGAGCATCTTTCTACTACAACCTGAGGGTTAAAGAAAGGTTCTTTCGTCAAGGAGACTTGGTTATCAGAAAGATTGAAGCATCTGGGGTTGGACAGAAAGGAAAATTAGCCCCTAATTAGGAAAGGCCCTACAAAGTCAAGAATGTGTTTGGACGAGGCTCGTATAGGCTAGAAATCCTCGAAGGGCATGAGGTGCCAAGGACTTAGCATGCCTCAAACTTAAAAGTTTATTATGTTTAGTGCATCCTAAAAGGATCCGCTAGTAGGACAAGTAGAAATAAGGTTCGATGAAATCATGAGGTTCCTGGAAAGCAGATGAAGGGTTGAACCCGTTTTGATTGGTAGAAACATCCTCAAAGCATTGCCAAGACAAACTACAAATGAATGCAAATGAAAACATACAAAATATGCATGTCAACTGCACAAATAGAGATGAATACAACGAACCCCGAAGGGTGAATGTTGCTAATAAACATACAAAAGAAAGCCTAAGATGCTTATTGTTAATTAGCGAAAATTTCAAGCTCAAGAGAAGTTTGATATGATAGACTTGAGAAAGAATCACTACGAGTGGAGCCATCAATAAGAACTCATAAGGGTGAAGGGTTGAAACCCCAAAACCCTAAGACATTCAGTCCAAACCCCATCATTCGATATGCTCAATGAAAGGCTTGAAGCCAAAACAAGACGGTATAAGACATAAAAGGCTTATGCAAATGTCAAGTTAGCCTCGAATAAGGCAAAATTATCGTAAATGTTTAGGTCGCTCCACACTTTATACCAAGACGATACTCGTGAAATACTAGTGTATATTAAAATCCCCAAAAAAGGGTAGTAAGTCCTAGGTAAGGGATAAAAAGAGCCCAAGTTTCAAAAAAGACCGGTATAACTTCTATGAAATCCTAGTGCATTATCATAGAAGTTGGGGGGCAAATGATATGGGTTAAAAATAACCCTAAAGACATAATTAATATTGCATTAATTAAACCTAGTTGGTCCATAAATAAGGCCCATTAATAAGGCCCGAAACTCTAATTAAACATTAATTTCGTAATTAATATTTGGGCTAGAAGTACAACCTGTATTAGGAGACGTCCAATACAGACTTGTTCTAATACAATTGGGCTTGTTTCAATACAAGTCTGTTATGATATGGAAACAACTCCTACAAAGAAGGATCTAGAATTAATCCTTATCCACCTTCAAGGATAAAACTTATCATTCAAGGAAGTGATAATACTTATCCACCGTCAAGGATAAGACTTATCCTTCAAGGAAGTGATAATATTTATCCACTATCAAGGATAAGATGTATCCTTCAAGAAAGTGATAATACTTATCCACCGTCAAGGATAAGATTTATCCTTCAACTTATCCACCGTCAAGGATAAGATTTATCCTTCAAGGAAATCAATACTTATCCAATAGGCTTCTAAACGCCTATATAAAGGTTCTGAACCCTCATCTCAGAACTACGTTTTAGACTTCATCCTCGAATAAGGACATACAAGTCACTACGTCCTTGGTGTGCCCCTGCCACCATAACCCCGAGGGCAACACCAAGAACTACATTTTTGGCTTGATTCTCAATTACGAATTGAGATATGTAGACATCTTGTGAGGACCGTTTTAGTCACGAAACACGAAAACAATCATTAAAGCTCGAAACTCTCTAACCCTAGCATTAAATTCGCAAGCACAGTTTTTATTTCACAACAATAATAAAAGTTTGCAATTAAATTTTTTTATTTACCCTATATAAAAAATTATATTATGTAATATTTTAGATGCAACTAGGTACAACTAAAGGGGTTGTTTCGAAATTTTGTGTATTATATTTGTATAATCCACAATGCACCGATTTTTTTATATATTTTATTGATAATTGAAAAATATAAGATATTGCATTTTTGGTTGTGTATTAACAAGTTTAAATAATTTATTAATGATTGAAAAATATAGTGTAAAATATTTTTGGGGTGTATTCATGAGTGGAAGATATATATAATACAATGGGTATTTTATGATATTTTAGGAGTATTTATAAAAGATAACACGATTTAATTAAAAAGTAACTTGTTTTAATTATAAAAAGAAAATATTAATAATTGAAAATTTTAGTATATTTACTATTTTCAAGTATCAAAGGTTAATATATTTAAATTAAACGGTAACACAATTAATTAATAGACAATCAGCTAATTGATAATATATATTATTATTTTATTATCTATAAATTAAGAATAAAGGACCAACACCGAAAAGCAAAAAACAAATATTTTAATATTTTCGTTTTAATATAATGACAAAAACTTATTAAAATTTATTCTAATTTATTAAAAATTGGAAGATTGAGTAATTATAACACACTCAATCTAGTTAATGAGTACCTTAATATAACTTGAGTCTTGAACTCTAATCTCTTTATGAAAGAACTTTATAATCATGAAAATTTTTCTAGAGAAATTATGAAATTAAAAAAATTATGAATGATAATGAAAAATTATTCATTTTGAAAATGAGTTCCAGAAAGTCATATTTCAATAAATCATCACTTTTCTTGAAATATTCTTGTCTTAAAAAATATTTTATTTTTCCCAGAAAATGAATATATATTTCCAAAATGCCAAACTGATACACAAAAAATATTTTGAGGAACCCAAACACATCTATCTATACTATAATATTATAAGCAAACCACCCTCTATTTGGTTGATAGTTTGGTCATTTAGTTTGGTCCTCTAAATAATAACCGTTAGATGTAAATATAGGTAAATGAGAACCGTTGTATGTAATATTAAAAGAATATTCTTTTTTTGATATCTAAAATGCTCCCACGGGTTCAAGGTTCGAATCCCGTCAACAACATATTAAAAAATTTTAATATCAAAATACAAATAAATGCTAATAAAATAAGATAAAAAATACTAAAAAATCATATAAAAAATACTATTATAAGCAAACTACCATCTATTTGATTGGTTGGTAATTTGGTTCTCTAAATAATAACCGTTAGATATAAATATAGATAAATGAGAACCGTTTGATGTAATATTAAAAGAATATTATTTTCTTGGTATCTAAAATACTCCCACGGGTTCAAGATTCGAATCCCGTCAACAACATATTATTATTATTAAATATTTATATTATCTATTTTTCTAAGCTACATTCAAAAGTTCAAGATATTATTCCATCGACAACATATTAAAAAAATTTAAGATCAAAATACAAATAAATGATAATAAAATAAGATAAAAAATAATAATAAATCATATAAAAATACTAAAATAATAAACAGAAATCATGAATTTCCTTGTTGAAAAAATAATTACAGCAACTCGCAACCGTTAATAGTTTTGTTTCTGCTAAATTATAAGTATTTGTATAGAAATGATTGGTACGATGATATGACTTGTGATATGAGATTGGTGAATAGAATTTGTTGCAATGCTTCACGGAACTTATCCACTGCGCATCAACACCCATTTCACTTATCCCGTTTACAAAATATTGTGCAAACATGTGCTGAAAACAGGGCAATCACGCAAGGGATTGCTTCCCATTCTCAAATTATTCAGCTTGGACATCAATCAGATACATTAACTTCAAATATGCTCATCAACATGTACTCTAAATGTGGCCTTCTTAATCAGGCCCGTCATGTGTTTGATCAAATGCCTGAAAGAAGCCCCGTTTCTTGGAATACTATTATTGGCGCATATACACAAAATGGAAGTGAGAGTGAGGCTTTTAGACTCTTTATGCACATGCAAAGGGAAGCTGCTAGCGAGTTTAGTGAGTTTACGGTTTCAAGTGTTCTTTGTGCTTGCGCTGCTAAATGTGCTGTGTTAGAGTGTAAGCAGTTGCATGCTTTTTCGCTCAAGGCGTCGATTGATTCAAATTCCTTTGTGGCTACTGCTTTGGTTGATGTTTATGCTAAATGTAACTTGATTAGGGATTCTATATTGGTGTTTGAGTCTATGTCCGAGAAGAGTGATGTCATGTGGAGTTCAATGGTTGCCGGATATGTGCAGAATGAATTTTTTGAAGAGGCAATATTGTTGTTTCACCGATCACGGGTTACTGGCTTGGAACATAACCAGTATATATTTTCTTCTGTTATCTCTGCTTGCGCAGCTTTGGCTTCTTTGATCGAAGGCAATCAAGTGCATGCAGTGTTACATAAATCTGGTTATTATTCAAACGTTTTTGTAGTGTCATCTCTTGTAGACATGTATGCCAAATGTGGAAGCATAAGAGAAGCTTACTCTGTATTCTGTTGTGCAGAATTTAAGAATGTCGTTTTGTGGAATGCAATGATCTCTGGCTTCTCTAGACACGCTTGCTCCATACAAGTGATGGTATTGTTTGAAAAAATGCAGCAGATGTGCTTACGCCCAAATGAAGTAACTTATGTTTCGGTTTTATCAGCATGCGGCCATATGGGTATGGTTGAAAAAGGAAGGAAGTATTTCGATATGATGACAAAGGAACATAATGTTTCACCAAATGTTTATCACTATTCATGCATGGTTGATGTTCTTGGTCGGAAAGGACTGATTAATGAAGCAAAGGATTTGATAGACGACATGCCCTTTGATGCTACCGCTTCCATGTGGGGTTCACTTTTAGCCTCCTGCCGAGTTTATGGGAATGTTGAGTTGGCAGAGGTTGCTGCAAAACAGTTATTCGAGATTGAACCTCACAATGCAGGCAACCATGTCTTACTTTCAAACGTATATGCTGCAGACAAAAGGTGGGAGGACGTTGCATCGGCAAGGAAGTTACTTAAAGACAGTGAAGCAAAGAAAGAGCGAGGCAAGAGCTGGATCGCATCCAAGGACAAGGTACACACGTTCATGGTTGGAGAAAGAAGTCACCCTAAAATATCTGAGATTTATTCTAAACTAGAGGATTTATTAGAGGAAATGAAAAAGCTTGGTTACAAAGGTGAGACTAAACACGACTTGCATAACGTAGAGGACTACAGGAAGGAGCAACTTCTATGGCACCACAGCGAAAAGCTAGCACTTGCATTTGGGCTACTGTACTTACCTTCTTGTGCTCCAATAAGGATTATGAAGAATCTTAGAATTTGTGGAGATTGTCATCTTTTTATGAAGCTTGCATCGAGTATAACCGGAAGAAAGATCATTGTTAGGGATAATAATCGATTTCACCATTTTGGAAATGGAAGTTGTTCTTGCGGGGAGTTTTGGTAACTTCTATATTTACATCGACATGTTAGATTATACCTTTGGGGGGTTTATTCTAAATTTTACCAAGAAGTTGTAGTAATATTTTGAATATAGTAACTAATTGTTATACTTAAGAATTTCAAAACAATATGATAATATATATATGTGAAAATACTTGTTAAGAGTAAGTTGTCTGGAGTCTTCTTATGTTCTACTATGATAGTTCAATATAAGTAATACTCTTCAACTCCAAAGAAATAGCTTAGCACTTGAGATGATGGTGCTGTTTCTTGGAATTGTAGACCTGATTTCTAAAGATTTATGACTTAAAATTGTTGGATACTTGGATATGCCGAGTACAGTATATTCCATCTAAGATGCAACTTCTTTTCAAGCCCAAAAAACATTGAGACTTTGAGAGATAAGGGGAAGGTCTAGTTTATGTCTGATAAACTAATTTGTAAGTTTTCCCTAAATTATCCGAAAATGAAATAAATTCAACTCGATATCATGTTAACATAAACTTTAACCTAAACAGAATACATTTGTGTTAACTACTAGGACCATACTAAAATAATGTAAACTTTACATGTTTGTGTAAAATTTATAATACTAGCCTGTAACCCGATGTACGGCTTCTTTTAATATGGTATTTGTTTTTCTATAATAATTTTTAAAAATTGTTTTTTAATAACTATTTTATGATAAAATAATAATAATATTAAATATGAGTATTATTTATTTGATTAATATTTCTAATAATATTGTTTTGTAAGGTTTAATAATGAAAATAATTTTAAATTTAAATATGAGTATTATTTATTTGATTAAGAATTTAAATATTAGTTGTAATTATTACAAATAAGTTTTATTGTAAAATTGTACATTTGTTACAGTTTTGTGTGATTAGTTTACTTTTAATTTTATATAAATTTTTGTGTTTGTTGTTATTATACTTGTAAGGTTTAATAATGAAAATAATTTTGAATTTAAATATGAGTATTATTTAATTGATTAAGAATTTAAATATTAGTTGTAATGATTACAAATAAGCTTTATTGTAAAATTGTACATTTGTTACAATTTTGTGTGATTAGTTTACTTTTAATTTTATATAGTTTTTTGTGTTTGTTGTTATTATACTTTTCTATTGAGAGTTTTTTTATTGTGAAGAAAAGTATTTTATTGAATTTTAAGGATGATTATTTTTTTCTGTATAAACGACTAATTGTGCGATGTACGGCTTCTTTTAATATGGTATTTTTTTTCTATAATAGTTTTAAATAATTATTTTTAATAAATATTTTATGATAAAATAATAATAATATTAAATATGCGTATTATTTATTTGATTAATATTTCTAAATATTAATCAAATAAATAATACCAAACAACTACTGTACTTGTTTCTTTATTTGTATCCTAAATTTCAAATCCTATTAAGAGTACTCATAAATTTTATTAAAAAAAAAGAGTACTCATAAATACTACTACTAAGAGCCTATATTCAAGCTTTCTTGTGATTTTTGTTATGCGATCATGAATGGGATCCCAAAATTGTCAAGTTGAGCTCCTTTAGAAATGAGCTGAAGAAAAATTGGACTTTTATTGAGCCACACATAGCATTACTATATTCTTAGAATTATAACTAATATTGTTGTACAAGAATTATACTACTTGAATGTAGTAACATATAATCATAGCTTCATCACCACCAAAACATGTAATTTAATCGACAATTAACCGAAACAAAACACAAATGTAACATAGTAGGTTATTAATTTATAAGATAAGCTAATCAATCCAAATAGGTTCAATAACACCCATATAAAAGTACTTAACATCTTTAAAAGAAAAAATAACACAAAGAGATTATTTGTCCAAATATAGAAATTCTGAGAATCTAACATGTATGAAAAACTAAACATTTCATTGAGCACATTTCTGAACATTTTTTTACATCTAGTATAAGTCTAGGTAATAGTCAATAGATTCAATAAGATAAGCCGAAAGGCATCCCATAAGCAGAGCAACTGTAATAATCCCAAAATTTGGACTTAGTTAATTTTTTTTTTAATTTATTGATGAATAGTAAATTTCTGAGCCGAAAAAGATTTTCAGACCACCCTATATACGGGGCGATATAATAAACTTTCAAAGTCGTATTAGTGATCTGCGATGTAAATGAAGGAATGCAAAAGCTGTCAGAATCGGAAAAATAGCATTTCTGTTTTCTCCGAAATTTCACCAATAACGGACGGATTAATCATTATTTGAAAGTATTGGAGGATTAAATTATCAATCCCTTGGATATGGATTTAATAAAAGAATTAGAGATATCGAGAACGTTTACGGTAAACTACTTCGATAGAACCCTTAAGAAATCCCTGTGAACGTTCATCAAGATTAAGTCGTAACCGAACAACGAGACACGAATCGATTTAAATACGAGATTAAGCGGTGACAGAAAAACGCGACATTTACAGGATTAAGTATAGACATGGAAGTAACATGTAACAAGATTAATTCGAGGAATGCAACATTTGGATCATCCATGTGAAAGGAAACAAACCAGTAAAGCTACTTTAACCAAACTCCTGCATGATCGACATGTGTCCTATGACTAAGCAACAAAGGCAATGACTCACCCCCTTTATCTGCAAAATATCACACAATTATCAATCAACCAAGGCAAAAAGAAAAAGAAAAAGCTTTCCCCATTTCCATCCCAGATTTTCTGCTCAGCTTGCACAAGGAGGAGAGAAAAATTCATAACTCCAAATCTACTTGTCCTAAAATCACCAACTTTTAACCATATCTTCTCCACGCCATGGGTAAAATTCGTTCAAAATTTCATGGTCAACAAAGGAGTGTAGCCTAGCCAAATCCCTTCCCCAAGTTGGAGAACCCAAACTGTCCAGTTTCTGTCCAGCGGAAAGATGGGGCTCAAAACCCTAGCTAGGAAGCTTCAAATTGGGCGATCTATAACTCCAAAGAAAGCTTATGAAGATTAAAAGGTCTGGTAAAACTCTTAGCACCGAACTCTTATTTTTCGATTTGTTATGGATTTTACAAGATGAGGATGAATGGTAACTTTTCATGATTCTTGATTTTGTTTCTTAAGGATTAAGCTTGTTAAGGTTTGTTCAAAGCTCAAGGAAGGATTATAAACCATTGTTAGTGTATATGAAGCATCAAGTAAGGTATAAACTCTTGAAACCCTTAGTTATAAATTGATTTATATGGTTAGTTTTAAGTATAGTTTAGTTAGTTTGATTATAAGGATGATTAAGTGATTTTGATGAAAGTTGAAGTTGTTTTGATGGTAAGCAAGTAGATGTTGGTTTTGACTGATTGGTGATGATTATGGATTAGTAATGATGTTGAGGATTTGACTTGGTGATTTGGTTTGGATTGATCTTGTAAGTTTATGATTAAACTTTGGAATCGTTAAAACATAGCCGTTATAATGCCCGAATTTACTTAAGCCTGTTTTGTTTGAGGTATTCGAACATAAGTACTTCTGTCCAAGGCCACCACTGCCTATTATAGTGTAGGTCTTGTTTCAAGGTTCGTTTTGGTTCGAAGATCATGTGAATACGATTTACGGTTTAGGAGAAACATGTGTTTTAGTGTAAGGCGTTCGTAAAACCAAACCGTGCCACTTAGGCAACTTTGAGGCTATGATTGAACCACTTAGAGGTCATAATAAAATGTGAAACTTTGTGATAACATGCGAGGTGTGTTTAGGAAGACCCTCGAAAAGATTTCGTGTTAAAAGGATTATATCTCAATTTTATAAAAATGCGTGAGCGATCATGCTCGAGTAGAGGATCTTAAGGAGTTAACTTGAAAATGGACTTGTACTTGAGTTAGTATATATTTGGGATGGTGAAAGCGTTTAAGTTATTAATCTTGGACCTTGTGTTGATTCTAGATTACTGGACCAACCTGAGACTTATTGCTACTTCGAGATTTCCAGGCAAGTTTTCTCATTCAATGCTGTATTTTAAAGTACTATATTCTGATGTATGCATATAATAGATGCAAGTTTTCAAAACCCATACTTACTGTTGTTGTGATAATAAACTGTTTCATATATGTTATGTAAATGCGATGTATAAATTGCATGCTTGTTTTTGAACTGCAATATATATAGCAATACTTGAGGATATGATTTGAGGTGGGGCTTATAAGCTAGATATGGGATATCAGTTATAAGTCAGTTTTGTATATAATGCCCTGGGATAAGGGCGGGTGATTTTCTCTAAGATCAGAAGTAATTATATTTCGGTATATGTTAAGGATTATTTTCCGATAAAGATATCGGGTAACTGTTATTCGAGGATTTATTTATTTATTTAATGAATATTATTTTGAATATTCATTTGAGGATTATTGACTTAAAGAATACCATTTATATTCATTTGAGGATTATTGACTTTAAGAATATTATTGTGAATATTCATCTGGGTATTAATTAATGAATATTAATTTTTGAATATTCATTTGAAGATTATTTAATTATTCAATGAATATTATTTATGTATATTCATTCGAGGATTAATTATTTATTTAATGAATATTGCTTTTAAATATTCATTTGGTATTTAATTATTTAATGAATATTATTTTCGAATATTCATTTGAGGTTTATTTATTTAATGAATATTATTTTCGAATATTCATTTAAAAAGAGTTTAAGTAATTGTTTATAATAAATATTTATTAAATATCCTTAATTGTTTATAAATTAATAAATATTATTCAAATATTTATTTAATATTCTAAAATGATTTAAAAATCATAAAACCCTATTTAAAAATTATTTAAGGCCTTCATTAATTATTTAAAATATTTTCTGGCCTTCAGAAAAATCATTTAAAACAGTAGGGGTTCCCCGAATATTATATTGAGTTTATTAAGACACTTAAATACGATTAAAATATTTTCCAACTCCTCAAAAATTGGGAATCCAGTTTAAGGAGCGACTAATGATTTTACTCTTCCAATTCCTCGAAAGAGTTTATGCTTTGGGATCACTGCCCTATCCTAACGAATTTCAAATCAAAGCATCTCAGAAAACTCCGACTACTCCCAATTCGAAATTTCGCGAAGCGAATCCTTCTCGGTGATTACTCTGGTTGACTAAGTCAACTCCCCTTGTGACTTACTTCCCCAAACAATCAGGGAGTAAGGTAATCAGAAATAATGAACAGTTTTGGCAAGTATCTTATACTTGGGGAATCAGGATTAAACCTCGATTCCGGTTTTATTGAATATTCATCCGGGACTAGGAGGAAACGTGTAAGAGGCTGTGGGACAGTCCATCAAATTATATAGCGTAAGAGGCTGCGGGGCAGTCCAGCATCTATCTCGTGTAAGAGGCTGTGGGACAGTCCATCAGATTATATAGCGTAAGAGGCTGCGGGGCAGTCCAGCATCTATCTCGCGTAGGAGGCTGTGGGACAGTCCAGCAGATACAAAGCCCGTATGAGGCTGGGGTGATAATCGTGTTAGGATGTCATCCATCTACTAGTAGAAAAGTGTGAGTGCGATACAACGACTGATCATCGTGTATCGTGGTGTGCTCCAGATAGTCCCATCTTCCGATTGGAATTGTACTGTGACATTGTAACGAAAGCCTAGGTGCTGAGTTACCGATAATGTTGACAGTGGTTGAAAAGTATACTTCTTCTACAGTATCTCGAACTATACGGCATGTTTTGACGAAAAGAATATTTCAATATATCATTCTGTATACGAATGAAGTTTTAAAAGTTTTCAATTATGGTATCAGCTTACATATACGATTATGCTGCTATATATTATCGCCGAGCTATAGTGCTCATTCTTGCTTCTTTTATATATCACAACACAACAGAGTCAAAAAGGTGTTCATTACGAATATTTTACAGTGTTTTGAACAGTATGAGATATCTAAATATATATGCATACATATATGTTGAGAAAGTATTTAAGATATACAGTATATTGAACTGTATAGTATTTTGAGTCAATGAATAGGCGTTAAGCCTTGATTCCAATATTTGATATCTATTTTAAAAAGATATGTTTTGAGTCTTGGTTTATCATACTGATACCAAGGATTTCCAAATGATTACGAAGAGTATATGAGTATGATTATAAGTCATACGGTATTTTAAAAGATATACTATTTTGGGGTAGACCCTAGTAATGATAAAAGCTTTGATCCCATATGGATTATCTTCCAAAAAGGTTTAAGGATTTAAACTGGGATAGATTTCTTGCTGAGCACTATTAGCTCATTCTTGCTTTATTAAATATTTCAGCATGAGGAAAACATTGCCGAATCCACCTCGGGTTACGAGAGCAAGGGAATGGAGAGACCACCCTGGAGTTAGTTGACGCAGGATGGATACTGTCAGTGTGAGCAGAATGGTTGCAGCTTGAATTAGTGAGAATTATTTTGAGTGGGTTTGTATTACTAAACCTTGTATAGAATTGTGAGGTATATTATTGTAACTTCAGGTAGAGGTTGTAAATAACAGATGAGGTCCTGGATAGTTCATTTGGGTTGTAATAACAAGTGTTACTTATTGTTGCTCATTTCCAAGGCTATAACTTGTGTGTGTGTGCGTAAGTGATTGGGGTCTTTGGAGTTGTATTATTAGAATGTTGTAAGTAATGCAGGTATTGTATCATTGATGGAGCGTGACAATCCAGATTCCTGACCCCGGATCTGGGGGTGTTACAGCAACTTTGCATTTAACACACGTATAATCATCAATTTGATCAGGGTGCACAGGATATCCATCAGGTTGATAGTGATTGTCATCATTTGGAAGATGAGCATTGCAGATAGGCACACCACTTAATGCGTCAAATATTGTATCTGGATAAATTTGTCCGCCGATTTTTTTTAAAGCCATTATCATGCCAGTAATTGCATGCTTTGTCTCTGGTGAAGTAATCATGATTATGATAGCATTGACATCATCTTCTCTTTTTTCAGGTAAGAAATATATATCAAACATATTCTTAAATAGCAAGGAGAGCATGTGACCTTTTTCAGACAATTCTTCAATAATTTTGTAAGAATATTGTAAGATGTCATAGTAAACATGATTTCTCAGAACTACACTTTTACAAACCCAGTAAAATTCGGCATCCATGTTACCAAGTTGCTGTGCCATAGCCATGAAGTATGTGAACATACTTTCATTAGGTCTGCGCATATCGTGTCCCCAATGATATAGTTCTTGAATAGGAATATGGTCCAATAAAGCTTTGACTGTTTTTTTTGTTTGACCCTTTATCCAGAAAATTAGGAAATTAAAGAATTCTTTGAACCTATCATGTGTTATCTTCATGAGTATAATTGCTATTGTACTTAATGGCATGTCGTGTATAAAATCGTTTGATGATTGCTTAATAGCGTTCTAGTTCTTGCACGTAGCACGTACACATATCCGTTCTTCATAGTTGAGTTTGTTTGTCACTAACCTCATTAAATCTGGTTGGAGATGGTTCTATTTGCATTGAGTTTTGTTGCGTCTTTCTAGTCTCAGCCTCTTTCTAGCCATCGGTGTTGGTTGATTTTTTTTGATATTGCATGCCGTAGTCTTCGGTCGCATACAATTCATATTGTTTTTTTGGTAAGGTTTTTATGATAGATTTATTGCGAGAAGTAAAAGGTAAAAAATGCATAAGAAAATTATATAGTTTCTGACCTTTGGAAGCATTATTTCAGTGTCACCATAAGTAATTTGTTTTTCCATTGAACTTTGAGATAACTCTTGTTTTTTTTTTGTTTCTCTAAATGCCTGTTGTGAACTTTTGTTGGGAGCTTCATTGTTTCTCTTTGTTTTTGACGTGGTGGTTTTGTTGAGAAGAGGTTGCATTGGAGATGAGCCAGTTGGTTATTGTTACTGATATGTCTTCTAAGTAAAGTATAATTCAAACTGAATGAGCAAAGTATAACTTTGAGTGGGTGTTTGTTTCCTGGTGTTTTATTCTTGGTTGTTATTTAATGTTAATCACGTTATTTTATTTTAGAAGTTTTCTTTGTTTTTGTAACTCTATAAGTTGAGTTTTATTTGATCTAAGTTATGTTTAGATATTAAAGTTGTATTAATGGTTTGAAACACTTCTTCTTTTATGTGTTTTTAAAAAAATATATTTAATTTGTTAAATTTTTTTATTATGTTTCTTGTTTACAAATTATATCTATCTAATTACATTCTTTGGTTTTAGTAGAATAGAATTACACACGTGAGTTGTATTCCTGCACTCTGCACAGGTATGTATCTATCGAGGTTTATTTATTTTCCTAGCAGAGGTTTGTTTGGTGGAATAACTTTTGCCACCCTTTTTGGTATTTATATAGATATTGTAAATAGTATGGATGTTGTTGTCTAAGGCCTGGGATTAGGCTATTTGTGAATTAGTTGGAAGTTGTTAATCCATTTTAAATTTATGATTGTTGTTGTGTTCTTAATTGCTTTCAAAAATTACAAAGTATGTTGTCTTTTTTTGCAGCATAAAGTTGATTATGGCTGGGTTTGTGGTTGCTAATTTTTCATGTTTCTTTGAATTTGGCAGAATTGTGAGGGTTTTTTTTTGCAATAATTTTTATTTTTTAATAATTTTTATATAGTTTTCTAAATTTTTATTTTATTTTTTCAGAGAATTCCGAAGAAATTTAGTAAACGCTATAGACCAATTATTCCAGAAGATATTTTTTTGATCACAGATAATGGTGATAGATGGTTTTGTGAATATGATCATATGAGTTGTCGTATTGTTGGGCTTGAAAATTTTATGGAATTTTACGGTGTGAAAGTATACTGTTTTTTTGGTTTTGACCTATTTTGGTAAAGATGAGTTTGGCGTAAACATCTATTCACCAAAGTGTTGTGAAATTTTTTATCGTAAGATATTAAATGCTGATGTGAACATTAGAGAGAAAGACACAGTTGATT
This sequence comes from Heracleum sosnowskyi, assembly GCA_030848705.1. Classification (NCBI taxonomy): domain Eukaryota; kingdom Viridiplantae; phylum Streptophyta; class Magnoliopsida; order Apiales; family Apiaceae; genus Heracleum; species Heracleum sosnowskyi. The sequence continues at coordinate 59,222,006 of CM061240.1, read as the reverse complement.
TTAAAGTTTCCCTTAATTATTCCATATCTGAAGAAAATGATGGTGCTTTATTTTTTTGCAATGTTTCTTGGAGTGACTTTAGATTTTTTAGACTTGTGATACGATCAGTTCATTTGAATCGGGAATACGTTAAAGTGGTATGTATGCTTTGATGTACTTAATTATGTTTGTTTTAGTTGTTTGATTATGATTTTAACACTAATGTGTTTCTTGTTTAATCTTGTAGCCTGTATGTGAAGAGCTGTATAGTCTTTTCAAAAATTGGAGCAGTGGAGAAATGATTACTTTGTGGTTGTTGAATAAGTGTTGGGAAATTGAAATTGAGTGGCATAATTATTATTGTATGTTTGGTAAAGGCTGGAGTAAATTTTTAAATGAGGCAGACATTCTCCTGGGTGACACTTGCATTTTTGAATGTACTGGTAAACGTTTCGAATTCAATATTTGCATTGAGAGGCAAGAAGACAATGATTTTATTATTGTTAATCCTGGTGATGTTGAGTTTATCTTTCTAGTTTATCTATTTTGATTTTTTAAATTAATCTTGTCTTTTTTTAATTTTATATGTTATTTTGTTTTTATCTTTGCAGATTTATGTGGTGTTAAATTCTTCCAGATTTTATTTTTTCAATCATTGGATCATGGAAAAATTGTAAGATATTAAAATAGTGTTGAGTTCCTGGGTTTGCTGTGTTGTTAATTTGCAACGATATTTTTCACCATGGCTATTAAATTATAATGTTCTTGATAGGTGTTGCCAATGTCGCTTGGGGACAGTTTTTTTTATTCATTGTCAAAAGTTGTTGAATTTGTGATGCCAAATAATGAAACGTGGTCCATTTGTTACCGAAGAAGTCCCCCGAGTTTTATATTGACAAAGGAGTTCACATCATTGTATAATTTGAAAGAGAATTTTATTGTTGTATTTGAGTATGTTGGACATTCAAGTTTTTTTGTACGGATTTTTGACCAAAGTTGTTTGGAGATATCATACTCCAAATTGTGCAAGGCGTCAAAGGGAGATGATATTTTCTTGAAGTCCGAATTTCAATTTGGATTCATTAAAGGGGTTCATCTTGATGTCAATTACTTTAGGAAAGTCAAAGGTAATAATAACCCTAAGTTATTTAAAATATTCTCCCAAGTATTTTCTTGTGTTTTTTTTATTCTTTGATGTTATTGTCAGGTATTGTAAAAGATTATGTAGGGATGGTGGATAAGGCCTACGAAGGGTCTAACTTATTATCGTTGTGGAAGAGTAACCATATTTTTGGTCGATTTGTGATTGCATTAGGGTGTTCACACATTCATGATAAGTTACAAAATGTGGTAAGCAAGATTAGTTGATGTTTTATTTGATGTTTCATAGTTCAATTGTATGTTTTTAATAAAATTTTTAATTTTTTTACAACAGTATTTCTGGAATTTTGAGAGATCTTTTTCAGAAAATTGGAAAAATGGACCTGTTTCAAGGTTAATTGCTCATAAAAGGCAATGGAGAGTCATTATCAAACTTAATCGTAATTTGTGCAAGTTTGGACGTGGATGGGATAAATTTATTGGAGACAATGATTTAGGTGCAGGCGACGTATGCATATTCAGTTTGCGTAATTGTGTTAGAAAAATATTCACTGTTGATGTTATTAGGGCATGATTTCTTTTTGTTTTATATTGCAGGAGTGTTTTATTAGTTTTGATTTTTTTTTTACTATTAGACCTTTTGTTATTGAGATATGTGTGGTACCTAATTGTGTTGTTTAATTTATGTGTAGTATTAATGGATCATATTAGTGTACTTTGAAATTTAATTTTTGGGGATTTTGTTGATGTATATGTGAAACAAAATTGTCAAGGTGCAAATTATTGTTTGTTTTGCACTTATGAGTTATGAGTGTTGGTGAGATCCTTTGTTATTTCTGTTTTTTTTTGTTTATTCACTATATAATTGGCACATATAAATAGTGCGAGTTTGGATTAAATAATCTTGAAACGTCTGTAGCATTGTATTGATTTAGCATATGCTGTTGGCTGCTGCAGACCTTATTTTTTCAAGTGCTGGGGAAATGGTTTGCTGTGAGATCTTGGCTACTGAAAAGCCTGCCACTTGCCCCTGTAGATTAAAAGTTACCAAACATGTAGAGGATGCAATAAAATACATAAGCTAGTTTTTTTTTTAATTACTATAGGAAAATTAAACTCAGATTTGTTCAAAAGTAGATAGTAAATAACTTTCCAGTATAGCTCATTCACCTCAGGACATCATTATTTCCGGCTGTAACTCGTATGCTTTTGCCAAGATTGGCGAGTTTAGTTGTGACGGGGCCTGGTCCCTCCCTGATTCCACTACATTTGAAGATTCTGAACGTATTTCTGCCTGGAAACAAACCTTCTTATACCCTGATGTTTACAGTCTTGCCAGACTCTATTAGATACCATAATATACAACAAAGCTACATGAAAGAGATTAAAATGCATAATTTTTTCGCCTGAACAGTGCAACAACAATGATGCAGCAATGAAATTCAGAAAAACCACTGTCTATTATTCCAAATATGGAACATATACCAAACAACTACTGGTACTTGTTTCTTTATTTGTATCCTAAATTTCAAATCCTATTAAGAGTACTCGTAAATACTACTACTAATAATAATCATAGGATAAGTATTTGATATTTCCAGTTCTTATTTTTGACGCTTGGTTTGGTTTTTTTTACCAACTGATGCCTTATTTTGATTGCTTCTATTTGTGTAACTTCATGATATGAAAATAGGATTGTAAATTGTAAGTTTTAGTTGGAATAAATACCTCCTCCCCAACATATTATTAAGAACTGTTGGCAACATCTCTTGACTTGTTGACTTTCCAGACTTAGTTTCTGGCCAGTTCCTAGTTCTTGTGTTACTTTATTCTGCTACTGGCCTACCTAATTGAAACCTGCAGTACTGAGACAAAAATGTGGGTGTTGCTGCATTTTGACAATTTGCGTTGGCTTTGTTATCTATTAGCGCCTATGTGTTTTAGACTTCTGTATACTTCATGGGTCTATAGAATTTAGTGGCATCATTGTTTAGTTGCATCCTTTGTGTTTGGTTTTTTCTGCAGGTCTTGCTAAGTTGTATATTCATGCTATGGTTCTTCAATATTCTTATTAACTTGAGTTTTGTATTCTTTTAATTTTTAAATCTTACCTTATGCCAATAAATATATCTGCAGAAACTTGATAAGAGCATTAGAAAGTTTGTTGTTAATACTCCACATGTATCAGAGGATGGTGGAATGTTGAATGGAGCTATGAAAACTACCATTTTTGTGCTTGATGCTAATACTGGAAGGAGAATCCACACTTGTCCAAACTGGATACATGGTTACGATGGGATTTAACTTTGTTGAAGGTACCGAAAGTGTAGAGATGGCTTCGGAAATATAAGAAACGTATAAAAATGAAAAAATAGCAAGAGAAAAGAATATTAACCTTCATGGTTTCATAAAAACAAATAGAGAAAAGAGAAAATCTCTCTATTTACGTGGTAGAGGGAGGAACTCATAAATATGAAGGCAGATGAGTTGCCGCTTCACATCATTCGAACAGACTATTTATTGTCATATGCCTAAAAAAAGTATACATGGAATGTGTCAGTTTCTAAAATAGGTGCTGCTTTTCTTTGTCAAGAAATTGAGAATTCAATTAGTGGATCACGTGAAAATTATGGAAATGAACTTCCTTCCAAGCCTTCTGTTCATTTTAATATGCCATTGCAATGGCCAATCAAAAATTGCAGTGACACGGCTATGCAGTAGTAATGTGTTAGAATACTTCTCAAAATCAGATAAGAGACCACTAGGTTATCACGAAGACATGACAACACCTTCTCCAGAAATCAACAAAGAACATTGGTAGTGTTGAAAAAAGGGATAAGAAAACATTGTTTGATCTTGAAGATGGAAATTCAACCACTGACAGTCAAAGTAAAGACAGTCTAATTAGCCTGTGAAGTTGCATTTATCATGTTTGGGTTGTAACCACGAGGTTGAGGAGCTTCACCAACTGTGTAGCAATGATAGCATAATATATAGCAAGGCTACAACAAAGAGATCAAAATGCATAGTTTTTTCGTTTAAAAAATGCAACAGCAATGATGCAGCAATGAAATTCAGAAAAACCATTGTCTACTATTCCAAATATGGAACATATCAAACAACTATTGGTAATTGTTTTCCTTAATTTTATCCTAAATATCAAATCCTATTAAGAGTACACATAAATAATCCTACTACTAATAATAATAATAGGATAACTATTAGATAATTGCAGCTCTTATTTTTTACGTTTGTTTTACCAACCGATGGCTTTGTAATAGATGATGGCGGTGGTTGCGGATCTCCATTTTGTTCTTCTGGTGTCTTCCGCTTATTCTCTGAATCATCTTTGGAGTTTTGTCCATTATCATTGTCCACTTGCTCATCTAAGATCACAGCCTGAGGCTATGCATTGTTGAAGTTTGTAACCTGGACTTCTTCTATTTGAGTCACTGTAAATCCTTCTCCTTTCTTAATTGTATTGTAACTTGTTAGCCTCAGCTTGAATATATATGTCTTACCCAACATGTTATTAAGAATTGGTGGTATCATATCTTGGCTTGCGTCCTGCTTAACAAATATTTGGGCTTAGTTAATAAAAGTTAAAAAAGGATGTTAACTATATGAAGGATAAAATAGCAGTATCCAAATTATGTACCTTATCATTGCTGAGTATATGTTGTGTCGAGACATTGATAATTTTCTTGACATGTCTATCAAAAAGTACAAAAGTTGTAACTGATGTTTCATCCTCTACTTCCACTGTAACCCGATATATAGGAATTGGCGGTACTTTATTGTTTGGGCAGTTACTGCATTGTTGCACCTCGTTTATTATTTTGTTGCACTTGCTACACCCCATATAGTACCAATCGCAGCCTGGTAGTATAGCAACCACCGTTGCTTCAGTGAAGAATGCAATAGCCTAGAGTGTTGAATTATCATCGACAATGGTCAAGTGAAGAATTTAAGATATAATGTGTTATTTTGAATTATTATGTAAATGAGATAATAAATAAAATGTCATTAGTAACTTACATCTTTTCCCACGGGCAATTGAGCATCAAATAATTGTTGTATAGTAACCTTTTCTACATCCTCTGTTGTAGTCTTAATTTGTCTTGTAAGAGATGGAACATTTTCCGGAACTAAATCAGCTTGCATGTTTGAATTAGTACGTAATGCTAAAATGGCCGGATGATCAATGTTGAAGTAGAGTTGTGTTGAACTACTTGACCATAAGACATGCTCTTCTGTTAAACATAAAAAGAAAGTGTGCCAACCCAAAATATTAGCCGCATCTAAGACAGACCTAGAAAAAAATCACAATGTATAACTTGAAGTCCTATGAAATTATGCTAAGAATGAACCTACATGAGCAGGGATAAACTATAGGCAATAATCTACGGAGGGATTAAAACAAAAATTGTAGGAAAAGGGGCAAAATAGAAAAACACACCAATTCTGTAGTTAAAAATATGCAGGGAATAAACTTAAGTAGAAATCTTCTAAGATAAAATCAATGAAGTATAATTTGCAAAACGTAAGATTATCAATTCAGTGTACTACCTGATACCAATTTAGTAGTGGTACTTGTTACAATAACATAGATATTTGGCTTTTCATGATATTTTGTCCTTAGTTGTAGGAAATCATGTGCTTGATTTTCCCACAATGTGATCTTCATAGTTTCATTCCTACAACAAAATTAAAATAAACACTCGACTGTAATATAACAGAAGGAATAATAATTTTTTAAATTAAAGTAAGACACGGGACTATTAAATCCAGACCTCTCATTTGTAAGAGCAATTTGCACATTCCTTTTTCCATTATTTGTGGTTTGTATTGGAGTATACTTTGTTAACTTGTCAACTACATCTGTCAACATTTGAATAACATGAGCATTTGATATATGTTTTAAAACACATGTTAAGATAACAAATTAATTCATATAATTACCCATTAGAGTGACAACATCCCCCTCCTTTGTTCTTGCAGCTTCAAATGTTTCAATCTCAAATTTATACCTAGGTATTGTTGGTATATCATCAAGGGCATCAATTTTAGTTTTCCTGTTAAAATTGATGACATATTCTCCAGAAATTGGCCTATATGTATCAGCTGCTTTGGCTACAATGTAGTCTGAAAACATGTAGATTTTTCCAGTTTTCACTTGTTTCTTAAAAAGTGCTATGAGACTGTACTCCGATGCTACGGCTTGTATCTGTGTACCCTTCATAAATTGTATAAATTGTAGATTAGTAGAACATGTTGTATATATCCGTACACACCAGCACATACATAATGAATTATATCCAAGTTTTTGTAGTAAACAAACCTCCTCATCAAGCAGAAGATTTTATTTAATGATTTATCTCCATATAATCTTCAATGGATATTGTCCTTTTTATCCGGCTTAATGATGAAGATGGAGTGTGATAATCTGTTGGTTTATTGAAGAAGCATGTTGTAGAATTGCGTAAATCCGGTGATTCACTGTATGTGGTATATGTTTCGAAGATTATGGTTTCAATAAAGATTTTGAAAGTACTGTAGGGTTTTTTGGCCATAAATTTTGTGGTTTATGTTTAAAGATTTATGTTATTGTAGCTATCAACAAAGGTCCTGGATGCTTGTTTTTACGCTGTCCTCATCGAATGATTTCGAATATATTTTGTGGTTCATCTTAGTGTTCGCCCCATCTGATTTTATATTTTCTGAATCTTAACTAAATGCAGCAATTCACGTAATACTAATTGTTTTGCAATCAAATAAAAATACATTACTATCTTAAAATCTCACAATAACAACTGAGAAGCACATAAAATATGTGGTTGCGTTAAAATTAAATAGGACGGAGAAGTCCTGATAAGCTAGTAACACACATATAACATTTTAAAGCAAGTCACTATAAAGTAACGCAAACAATTTTTCATCGAGAATTTATAATTCCAGAATAGGCAATTATGTATTTATAAATTGTTGTTAGCTTAATTAATCATTATAATGTAGTGATGCATAGTCGGTATGTAATAATTAAATTTTAATAAGTGAAGGAGTTGCTGACCTGGGAATTGTTTCAAGACATCCTTATTGATAAGATCCACATCTTCATTTAATGGAGTCAATATAGCACGATCCCTGAAGTAGTCAGAGTCATTATTGTTGGACAATTCTGAATAAATTGCATGAATAATCACTTTCTTCCCATCATTTCCTGGATCGAGGCTTAATTCAGGTGGAATTTCGACCCAGCTTGGCTCGTTTCCTTCGATGGACGCAACTGTAGGTACCTGTCCGTCGCCAATACTAATAACCCAATCAGCAAATGCAATTTTTTGACCAGAAATTGTGACCGGTGGCACACCAGATTCGATCCTCATATTTTGATCCAATCTAAAAACTTTACAATGATTCCACAAGCAAGATCTATTAATGGATGCCATGACAACGTCTTCACGTCCCTTTTTGGGTAAAACGGGAAGGATTTGTCTAAAGTCACCGCCAAGTAACACTGTTTTCCCTCCAAATGGTTTGTCAAGGTTGTTCACGTCTTTATGTCGCATGAGGTCGCGAATTGATCGGTCAACCGCTTCAAAAACATGTTTATGGTTCATTGGAGCTTCGTCCCAAATTATTAAATCAGACTGTACAATTAATTCTGCCAGAAACGATTGTTGTTTGATATCACATGTACTATTTTCATTAACGTCAATCGGTATCTTACATCTCGAATGAGCAGTCCTACCTCCCTCAATTAGCAGTGATGCAATTCCAGAAGATGCAACTGCAAGAACTAATTTTCCTTCTGATCTAAGGTTGTCAATAATAGTCTTCCATAAAAAAGTCTTTCCCGTACCTCCATATCCATATACAAAAAAAAACCTCCTCTTTTACACCTAACATTGTCTACAATAGTTTGGAAAACATCTTTTTGTTTTTCATTTAACATGGCAAGACATCTCTTTCCCTCAACTGATAATGCTTGCCTATCATACATACACTCTTCGTATAAAAGAGTGTTCATACTTTGTCGTTGCAAATCTTTATCTAATTTTGGCAAAGTTGGAAAATCAGCCACTGTTTTACCTCTTTTTCGCAATTGCAACTCAATATCAAATAATGCAAGGCATTCAAGTTGCTCGTCACTAATAACAAAATTGTGCCTTTGGATAATTTTTCCTTTGCTTATGCTCAATATCATCAGAGAAGGTTTTCCAATGTTCATCCCACAAAGATCTCACATCAGAAATATCACAAAATAATAAGAGTGTAACAAATAACTCACGCAATTGAGCACCTGTTTGATGGATAGAAGCATCTCTAATTGCATTATTCCATTCATCATCACACTCTAGAAGACCATGGTGAAAGCAAGCTTCTTTGTAGGTGTTGTAAACAACACTGTTCACTGTCCGAACATCCTCAAAAGACGTTGCACCTCGGACAATGTTCAACAACATTCTTAAATAGAACCTCTCACCTGTATTGAGTACATTAGTTCAGAACTAAAAAAGAAATTGTATAAAATGCTCAAGGGAAAATTTTTGAAACACACATATACACACACACACATTTTATATATTATATATATTACCAACTTGTGTAAAATTTAGCACACACACATTATATATATTACCAACTTGTGTAAGATTTAATAATTAGGCAACTGACCGTATAAGTGAGTTCAAAATTAACAATCAATAGGATGTAAATCCACACCGAATGAGAATAGTTTAATCAAAAAACAAAAAACCTAACTAATTTTTTTAATGAAGAAATATTTAAGACAAATACTAATGAATACTTTAGAATATTTATACGTGGATGGTGGGTTTACACAAATGGATATATACATGGATAAATCATATGGCATATATAGGGAGCTTCATTTACACTAAGTGTGTTATTTTTTGAATAGAAATGTTTTTTAAAATCTAAGTAATTAACTTAATGTGTAATAGTTATATTATTATATTTCAAGCCAGAAACTATTTATGTCATCCACAATGTCGTTACAATACATTTTAAAACTAATGAACCTAATACTTGGTAAAATGATTTGGTTTTTTAGTTGATTGTTTGCAATATATGTAAACAACATTTTGTATTCTAGCACGTAGAGGTTGAAATTAAATACCATTGAACAATTGAACTTACCAGTCGTAGGGTGAACGTAGACCAAACGACCAACCACGCATATTTTGTTCTTTCTGCGTTTCCAAATTTTTTTAGCTTCATCCCATAAGTATTTTTCAGGAAACTCTACAAATGTTAATCCTCTTGCAAATGGATCTCTACTGTTTGCCCGAAACCATTGAATAAACATAGTTGCTTCTGGGTTTATTCTATCCACAACTGACGGTAATGACTCATCATATTTAAAACAAATCTGTTGTTCATTTTCCAAATGGAAAACTAATTTCGTAACTGTTAACTCGTAAACACGCAAGTATACGCGATCACAAATAGCAAGTGATAAATAGAATTCGTTCCGCAGAGACAAGGTGTAAATGCCAATTTAATACCTATGCAACAGTGTATGGTTACTTCTTAATGCTTGACCAATTATCAAATTGATTTGTTAATTACTAACTTAACTAATAAAACAATTATCAACTAAGAGTGAATTAACCACGAGATTACTTATGTAATAGAAAACATGGAGTTCCAATTTCATTGAATATTTCACTAAGGGTTGACACATAGAATTGATATAGGTGATAAAACTTGATAATTAATCAGATAACACGACAAGAATATGAGCTATCTTTCAATATACTCATATCAAACCACTTAACATCCACAACAGTTAGAAGTCAAGAAGACACCACATCACGTTCAAATTATATATGTCTATACAATCTGGAAACACAACTGGTTTAAGCACAAGTTATCTATAAGATTACATGGAGCAATATATATTGGTCAAATCATACCACTAATCATGAACATCAAATTAATTCATGAACCCATGCTAGTATGGCAAAATCTCAATCCTCGAATCCACTTTCGCAATCATCAAGGATTAATAAATTAGATGCTAGCTACACATCTATCAATTAAATCAACCATACTAGATTATCGCAATTAAATCACCCAATAATCAATTACATGTCAAACACAATAATTACGTAAACAAATCCATTGGAACCCCATGATAATGATTTAGTTCATAATTAAACTAATCACCATCATGGGTTCCAAAGAAATCATAAATCTACAAACAATTAATAATAAATAATAAAAGAGAAATTGAGAGCAAAATAAATCCCGGAAAATGTAGAGAAGAAATACAAAAGATGAAATCCATGGGCCTCCTTGCTTGTCACGAGCTTGAATAACCCTCAAAATTGATCTCTCTCTTTCTTTCGATAATAAAATGTTCAAGATCCTAAATACCCTCCTAATAGATGTTTTTAAAGTCTAAGATATTACATAACAGAGCCAACTGCTAGCCCTACTGAAAATAGGCCCAAATATTATTTTGACCCGGAGAAAATAGAATGTTTCGAAAAGAAAGACAGAACTCGCGCCCCTGCGCTTGGAAGTCGCGCCCCTGCGCTTGGAAGTCCCTGGAATCAGCTACAACCTGCGCTAGAGCGCCTAAATTTCGAGCAAGAGCGCCTCAGAGTTTGAGCAAGAGCTCCTCAATCTTGAGCAAGAGCGCCTCAATCTTGAGCAAGAGCTCCTCAGAGTTTGAGCAAGAGCTCCTCAATCTTGAGCAAGAGCGCCTCAATCTTCCTGTGTTCTGCTGAACTTGCACTTTGAAACATTTTCTCCACAAATCTCTAAATTAATTCCACACCACCTATAACACCATTTTAGCACTATAAAGCCTTCAACCATGCAACCTACAAAAATTACACAACAACGTGTCAAATGACAACGAAACTCGAGAACTTGCAAACGATTAAAGTCCAAACGGAAGGTAAATAGTGGATATAAAATCCATTTATCAAACCCCCAAACTTAAACCGTTGCTTGTCCTCAAGCAATGCAACTAAACCCTAAATTGATAAATGAATGCAACTAAAAACTAAATGTCATGATAATGCAACAATGTCCTAATGCAATGATCCCACACAAATTACCAAAACCAACTCAACACGCAAACGCCTCAAGGAATGTGACAGCTCCAAACAGAGCTCGATTAAGTCCCCGTATACTAACAATACATGCCCGGAAACGTGGTGTGTGCAATTCTCACTAGATATACTCTCGTAACTAGATCAAAGGCATAACCAATTCTTCGCCAAGACAATCACATGTTTATAAACAGAATGAACTCTAGACACAAGAAACCACTTAAAGACACCTCAATATCCACTTGAGTTAGACAGGAATTCATGCATTTATTACAAAACAACATACTAAACACAATACACATGCTTATTTGACCGTGCAATGGTTGAGACCCCAAAAGGCTTATACAATAATACCCATGTAGCGAGCTTTAGGTTAGTGGATCCCAGACCGGAAAAATCTTAGGTCACTAGGCACAAAGTCCCCTAGAACTTAATTGCTCGAGTATTAAAGAGCTCAACCTGATCAATTTTGCATAAACAACTAACAAAATACTTTTTTTTTTTCTTTTCTTCTTTTCTTTTCTTTTTTTTTTCTTTTTATTTTTTTTTATTTCGGAATGAGTGCGCTTTGCCTTTTTCTCATCCCACCCTAGACTACTCATCTTTTCAATGAGCCGGCTACTAGCCATTTGACGCCTAGCCTCTATTGACAACTAGCATGATATCCCTGTTTTCCCCCAAACTTAGACTTAAGTGCTTCTTTCAATTTCAAGAGAATAGAAAACATTCTAAATATAAATAAGTGATTAAATCTCAACAGCCAAACTAGGTATGACTCGATCTAGCCCAAGAGCAACCAATGCAACCGTGAAAAGATTGTGTTCCCGACACACGCAAGTCAATTTCATAAGAACTTAATTCAACCCTCACACTCAAATTAACGTCGACCTATCGAGCCAGAAACAACCACTCATATGGAATCATGTGATATGCATGAACAAAATGATATTACAAACCTAAATAATTCTATATGACATGGCATACTAAATGCAAACTAAATGACATGGCACAACTAAATGCAAAATTTCTAATATGAATTTCTAATATGAACTAGCATGAATATGCAACTATATGCAATGCAATGATTCTTGATACCCTAAAATCACCCCCAAACTTATGAATTTCAATGTCCTCATTGAAGGTAAATTACAGGTACAAGAAATACTCCCCTAGTCGTCGGCATCGTCATCCTCCTCAGGTGGTGTGTCTGGTGGTGGATAAACATGATGCACTCCAAAAACTAGCCAATCCACCTCAATGCCATCAGCTGCTAAGCCATGGTTGAGAGAAACGGTCGCATCCGCGGCTTCTCAGTCCAGAATTTTTTTTTTTTTTTTTTTTTTAAACACACCACTCTAAGAAATGCTGGAAAACATGGGTTGCCTCCCACGAAGCGCTGTCGTTAACGTCATTTAGCCGGACTTGACTAACCAGAATCACGTTATACTGCCACCATGAGTGGTTGGTGGCCCAAACGGAGGATCCTGATGGTGCTCTCCAAATTCACTTCCTGACAAATTTTTAGCAACAATAACAGGAAAAATAGACGACTGTCCAAAATATGCATACCTCAGATGATTTGATGAAGATTTAAGAACGAGATTAGCAGTTTTTTTAAATGACGGCTTAAGCCGCACCTGAGAGTTCAAGAGCTCTGTCAAACCAAGCGACTCGTTTGGCATATCAAATTTCCTCTTCCAAGGAACTGCATTTAACATCTGAACATGCTCTGCTTTTACCTCCTCAGTACGAGGCTTGCTTAGTACACAGACATCGAATGGATCCGACTTCAACAACTGATCAAACGGTTTATTCTGACCAGTATCAACCCCTTCCACTCTAAAACACTTTTCATTATCTTCCGGAACATTGATGGCCTTAAACACATTAAAGGAGACAGTCTGATCTTGCACTCTCATTGTGAGCTCTCCTTTTTGGACATCGATCATCGTTTTGCCCGTGGCTAAAAATGGTCTTCCCAAGATGATGGGAATCCTCTTGTCTTCCTCAAAGTCTAGAATAACAAAATCAGCAGGAAAGATGAGCTTACCCACTTTTACTAGGACATCTTCCACCACACCTCTTGGATATGTAATTGAACGATCAGCCAGCTGCAATGTCATGTTCGTTGGTTTCGGATCAGGCAGACCAAGCTGCTCAAAAACAGATAATGGCATCAAATTTATACTAGCTCCCAAGTCACATAAGCATTTGTCAAAAGACAATTTCCCGATAGTGCAAGGTATTGTAAAGCTCCCAGGATCCTTGAGTTTCGGAGGCAATTTCTGTTGCAGCACAGCACTGCATTCCTCAGTCAACGCCACAGTTTCCAAACCCTCAAACTTCAATTTCCTGGATAAAATACCCTTCATGAACTTGGCATAGCTCGGCATCTGTTCTAGAGCTTCTGCAAAAGGTATATTAATTTGTAACTTCCTGAACACCTCCAGAAACCTGTCCAATTTCTTGTCGATCGCTTGCCTGTAGGCTTTTCTTGGATATGGGGGAGGTGGAAAAATCTGTTCGCTCTCTTTAGTCTGCTCCTGAGAAGATTTCTCAACAGACCTCTTGTTATTGTCCCCTTCTTCAACCAACTGCTCAGCTGCCAGCTTAGGAATTACCTCTTCTTTTTCTGGGGAAGGCACAAGTAGTTGTTCCTGGAAATCTTCGTCTTCCTTGGCTGCTAATGCTGGATTGCTTGTGACTCTACCAGACCTGAGTGTTATGGCATTCACCTGCTCTTTAACTTCCCTCTTGCCTGGATTAACTTCTGGCTCATTAGAAAGAATTCCCTGAGATATTTTCAGCATCGCACTAGTAAGTTATCCCATCTGATTCTCCACGGTCTTGAGCGAGACCGCCTGACTTTTAACCATCAACCTCAACTCTTCCAATTCAGATTGTTCTTTAAAAATTTGACCAGAATTTCCATGAGCTTGTTGAAATCCTGGTGGCTGAAACTGCTGCTGAAAATTCTGCCCTTGCTGCTGAAAACCTGCAGAGTTGTATGGCCTAGCTTGAAATTGCTGATGCGGTTGTTGTGATTGCTGTATGCCACCCTGATTATTGCTCCAACTGAAATTCGGATGATTCCTGTTGCTCGGATGATAAGTATTCGGGGCTGGTTGTTGCTGATTCGGAAAGTTGCTCACAAACTGCACTGATTCATTAGAAATGGCACACTGCTTCGTCTCATGTGCACCTGCACATAGCTCACAAACACTAGCTACCTGACGAATCCCATGATTTGCCAAAGAATCAATCTTCATATTCAATGCCTCTAGCTGAGTCGCTAAAGCTGTAGCTGCACTAACATCAAGAATTCCCGCCACCTTTTGCTGTGGCATTCTCTGCGTTGGACTCTGATATTCATTTTATGCCATCATCTCAATCAGATCATATGCTTCCTCGTAGCTTTTAGCCCATAGAGCTCCACCTGATGCTGCATCCACCATCGGTCTCGACTGCCACCCCAATCCATTATAAAAAACAGTTAATGATCATCCAGTCCGGCATTCCATGATGGGGGCATTTTCTGAGCATCTCTTTATAACGCTCCCAAGCTTCACACAATGACTCACCCTGTGCCTGGGCAAACTGAGCAATAGCATTCCTTATGGCAGCTGTTTTCGCCATAGGAAAGAATTTGGAGAGAAATTTTTGTGCAAGCTCTTCCCAAGTAGTGATAGACCCAGCCGGTAAAGAATGTAACCAGCCTTTAGCCTTGTCCCTCAAAGAGAAGGGAAAGAGTCTCAGCTTCACAACATCATCTGAAACACCATTGAACTTGAAGGTGTCACAAATTTCGATGAAATTCCTGATATGCATATTAGGGTCCTCAGTTGCACCACCCCCAAACTGGACTGTGTTCTGCACCATTTGGATAGTACCAGGCTTAATCTCAAAGGTATTCGCTGCGATAGCTGGCCTGACGATACTCGATTGAATATCATTTATCCTTGGTTGCGAATAATCCATGAGTGCTCTTGGCGGTACCTCTGGATTAGGATTAGCATCTCCCATTGTAACAACCGGTTCAACTTCTTCTTCTAGTAAATTTATCTCTTCCTTCCTTTCTAGTTCCGCTTTGGTTTGATCTCGTGTTCGCATGCACGTTCAACTAACTGAAAACAAAGGGCAGGAAGACACAAGATAGGTAAGTAACACGAATCAAGTCAGTAATCTATAACGACCACTGCTGACAAGCACATAAATGCCAAATAACACCGAAGTCCCCGGCAGCGGCGCCAAAAACTTGTTAACTCGTAAACACGCAAGTATACGCGATCACAAATAGCAAGTGATAAATAGAATTCGTTCCGCAGAGACAAGGTGTAAATGCCAATTTAATACCTATGCAACAGTGTATGGTTACTTCTTAATGATTGACCAATTATCAAATTGATTTGCTAATTACTAACTTAACTAATAAAACAATTATCAACTAAGAGTGAATTAACCACGAGATTACTTATGTAATAGAAAACATGGAGTTCCAATTTCATTGAATATTTCACTAAGGGTTGACACATAGAATTGATATAGGTGATAAAACTTGATAATTAATCAGATAACACGACAAGAATATGAGCTATCTTTCAATATACTCATAGCAAACCACTTAACATCCACAACAGTTAGAAGTCAAGAAGACACCACATCACGTTCAAATTATATATGTCTATACAATCTGGAAACACAACTGGTTTAAGCACAAGTTATCTATAAGATTACATGGAGCAATATATATTGGTCAAATCATACCACTAATCATGAACATCAAATTAATTCATGAACCCATGCTAGTATGGCAAAATCTCAATCCTCGAATCCACTTTCGCAATCATCAAGGATTAATAAATTAGATGCTAGCTACACATCTATCAATTGAATCAACCATACTAGATTATCGCAATTAAATCACCCAATAATCAATTACATGTCAAACACAATAATTACGTAAACAAATCCATTGGAACCCCATGATAATGATTTAGTTCATAATTAAACTAATCACCATCATGGGTTCCAAAGAAATCATAAATCTACAAACAATTAATAATAAATAATAAAAGAGAAATTGAGAGCAAAATAAATCCCGGAAAATGTAGAGAAGAAATACAAAAGATGAAATCCATGGGCCTCCTTGCTTGTCACGAGCTTGAATAACCCTCAAAATTGATCTCTCTCTTTCTTTCGATAATAAAATGTTCAAGATCCTAAATACCCTCCTAATAGATGTTTTTAAAGTCTAAGATATTACATAACAGAGCCAACTGCTAGCCCTACTGAAAATAGGCCCAAATATTATTTTGACCCGGAGAAAATAGAATGTTTCGAAAAGAAAGACAGAACTCGCGCCCCTGCGCTTGGAAGTCGCGCCCCTGCGCTTGGAAGTCCCTGGAATCAGCTACAACCTGCGCTAGAGCGCCTAAATTTCGAGCAAGAGCGCCTCAGAGTTTGAGCAAGAGCTCCTCAATCTTGAGCAAGAGCGCCTCAATCTTGAGCAAGAGCTCCTCAGAGTTTGAGCAAGAGCTCCTCAATCTTGAGCAAGAGCGCCTCAATCTTCCTGTGTTCTGCTGAACTTGCACTTTGAAACATTTTCTCCACAAATCTCTAAATTAATTCCACACCACCCATAACACCATTTTAGCACTATAAAGCCTTCAACCATGCAACCTACAAAAATTACACAACAACGTGTCAAATGACAACGAAACTCGAGAACTTGCAAACGATTAAAGTCCAAACGGAAGGTAAATAGTGGATATAAAATCCACTTATCAGTAACAACTGGCTTCCGGTAGTGAATTGGAAATTTGAAGATACGCCAACATGCCTCTGCAGAAGAAAGATAACGACATGCTATATAATCATCTACTTCGTTAGTAGCTATATTACCTTTGCCTTCTCCACAATTGGCATCCTTGAATTTTCCAATAGCAATAGTTGCTCGGTCAGGACCCTTTGTTATATATTTGAACATATACTTAATCAATAGTCCTTGATTGCACCATTCTATATTCATGTGAGCTTGATACTTCACAATAAGTCCCCTATTGTATGGCACAACAAACCTAAAAATAGATGTTAATATGTCCATATAAGAATCCCCATGTTTAATATTTTTTAAAAAGAAGGTTAGAAAATAAATCAATTAAAAAATCAATACAGGTTATCTATTTCAATTTCCTTCAATTGTATTATACGCTTGTCATTTCGTCTTCTATAAACAGGATAGCCATTTGCGTCAATAGTAGTTTCATTCCTGAATTCTTTCGGGTAAAACTTTGTACATTGGTCATCGCGCATGCAAGCAAAATTTCTATTATACGATCCACAAGGACCATGAATCATATATTTTGAAATAGCCTCATATCCAACGGGATCAGTTTCTTTATCTGGAATTTCGGCACATATTAGTTGGTGAATCTCGTCAGTTGAGCGACATTTGTCAGATTCTTCAAGCCAAATAATTATGTGTGCATGAGGCAAACCCCTCTTCTGGAATTCAATTGTATATGCAACTGCATAAGATATTTTAAAGTTGAAATTAAACTTGTAAACCTTAACAAACAATATGACATTATGAATAAAATACAATTCATGAAAAATGATAATACATTTAATAAAGTGTATCGTGAACTTGTTATGAAATAATGGCAGTTGTTTAAAAGTTAACGAACATACATTTATTAAAAAAATAATATTAGAAGCATGTGTAAGTGCAAACAAATTAGAGATTACTATTTTTTATGCACAAATGCATCTAATGGGGTTCAATCTTAATTTATTAATTTATAAAGTCATAAAATTAGATACATATTCATATAAAATTATATTATAATATATAATTTATTACATTTTCTCAAACCTAAGTATATGCGCAAACTAATTGCATTAGATACATATTGACATTGTTGATTGTGACATGCATCTATAATATATATACTGTTATTCATCTTGCAGCAAAATGGTAAAATAAGTTCTATGTTGATACCAAGTTAGGGTTCGATTAATTGTGCACAACTTATAATATTCGTTGCAACCTACTCTTTCATGCTTATTAAGTATATTTTTTTCAAACCTAAGTACATGTGCATCATCTACATATTACTAATTGATTTTTCCAGAAAATAAAAAGATTCTAAAATCTAAGTATAAATAAATATAAAAAGGAGGCAATAGTCATTGTAAGTTAGTCTTATATACAATATATTTTAACATGACCATAAGAAATATTAGTTGGTGTCGAGAAAATATTTTTTACCATGAAAAAAGGTAGTAATCCTAAAAAGTATGTTAAAAGTGAATAAAAAAATACCTCAAATCACTTTTCCAAGAACATGTTTGTCGGTCAAATCTTCCAATAGCAAGTCCAACTTAATCTTAAATACTCTGGACAATATATCGGGCCTGTCAGATGGGCTACTATGTGGTATCTTATCACAATATTCCTTTATTTCAGGCCATTGGGGGTTACATGTAAATGTAATAAACAAATCAGGGCTGCCAAATCTTCTACAAACAGCCATACAGTCTTGGTAATTCTGTTGCATGTAACGTGGGCTGCCAGTAAAGGAGGATGGGAGTACGATTCATTTTCCTACCATGGAAGCATCAGTATCCCCTTTATTCACAGAATCAACAATGTTATTATACAAATCAGATCTTAATATTTTTTGATTCCTTAAGACCCATGTAAGTCTTGTATGTTCAATACACGTCCATGCATCAACTACAAACTGTAAAAATAACCGCCCCCCAGCAAGTAAAGTATGACCTTCGTTATCTCTATATTGAAGTCTAAAAGAATAATACTCACGGATACTCAACGAATTTCTTTCATTTTCTGACCTGCTACTTATGCCATCATGTAATATATCGAGCCTGTAACCATCTTCTCCATATGGGAATAACAATGGGTACTGCAAGGACATAAAACATGGATGCAAAACTGAGACCCTATGCAAGTTCCCACCCCTAGTCTGTACTAAAATATCTCTACTATCGGTCAGATTATCATTTGCAACTAAAGCTGCAAATTCATAGGCATTGGTTGGGATATTACTCTCTCGGCCATCCGTTTCTCGATTTGCAATCAAACGTAATTGTGCTGGAACAATATCTGTATCTTTGAATCTATCTCGAACATTCCGATAAATATCTACTAAAGCATTATCCCGGTTCAACATTGCAGACAGAGATTCTGTTATTTCTACATCAAGTCTATTATCGCCATTTGGAAAATTCAAACGTTCCTCCAATTGCTGTTGATTATCATACATATATATTTGTGAAAAAACTGCTTTTTTCGAACCTTCTAGATGTAGTGATCCAATTTGATGATAAACTTCACCAAAAATGCGATAAACATATGGTCCACCACCATTATTAATTTCTCTATCTACATTACCTCCCACGGAGGTAAATGCAAATGCATTATTGTACAACCGTAAAGATTTACGAAATGATGTACTCTTGTTATTAGCCCCGTCTAGCAATGTCTTCAATTCTGGAGGAGTTTCTCTTAATAATGGCAAACGTACTTTTCCATTACCGCAACACAAATAAAACTTATTTGATTTTGTTCGTTTTTGCTTTTTGGTTTGCTCAAACCTCCACATTAGAGCTCCACAGTCACAACATATCTTATCAGCAGAACCTATATTAAGTATTTCATCGCTCGATGCTGCATTCATAAATATTTAGAAATAACCAAGGAGTAAAATCTTTGAAACGTTAAATAGAATAAAAAATTACCAAATTTTTCTTTAATGCCATTTATTTTGGTCCTCATTCTCTTACTCAATGGAGGCAAAGCTGCAACATCGGTAATTTGTTAACAAACATACATAGAAAAATAATTCATGTAATAAAAATTACAGAACCAACCTGCAAAAACATACATAGAAAAATAATTCATGTAATTCAAATTACAGAACTAACCTGCAAATTTAAGCAGCGGTCTAACAATTAATTTCGAAGCATCGTATTCCACACTTGGAGTCGTATTTTTTGAACAAATAACATGTACCGTGTATACGGGATTCATGATTTTTAAATATAAAGAATGCAACGATCAAAATGAATATCGACAAACACAAACCAGACTGTAGTTTTTTTTCTCTGTACTTCTCACGCCTGCGTTCATTACGTTTATCCTTGGGTTTTTTAGCCACATTATCCAAAACACCGAGGCTATTTTCCATAGTGACATTCTGTGAATTTGTAAAATCCAGAGGCTAGAGGTTACCATTTGAAATTGTAA
Organism: Heracleum sosnowskyi; assembly: GCA_030848705.1. NCBI lineage: Eukaryota > Viridiplantae > Streptophyta > Magnoliopsida > Apiales > Apiaceae > Heracleum > Heracleum sosnowskyi. Next base: position 59,201,564 of record CM061240.1, on the reverse strand, counting down.
GTATATGCTCTAATATAAATTAAAATTTAGATGGATACCTGATCATCCCGATGCTCAGCACTCTCATAAGCTCTCTAAGATAATTCATTTACAATTTAATAAGTAAGTATGGAAGAATAGAGCATTCCAAAAGCAGTCCACAATACTAACTTCTTATATATATTTTAATTTAATTTGTAATTCAGTCCTAAATACCTTTTCCATGTACTTTTTCTGCCGTTTTGCATTACGCTCTTCTTGTTGTTCAACAGTTTCAGAGTTTCTTCTTTTACGATATCTTTCTCTTGCCTTTGTCTTATTGGCCTCCAATTTCAGAGATATGCCTATAGTTTAAACATGTAAACGCTTAGAGATATAATTCTATTATTAAACAAATCAAGGGAACTTTCAATTTTTATTTAGTCTACATAACATCTATGACTAAAAATAGTTGCTCATTAGTTTTCAATTGTTTTACATTTAATGTCAAGGAAAGGTTACTATCATGCAAGCATCATAAGTAAATCATTTGGCGACCTATACATACATAGTCAAGGAGGCAATACCAATAAGGTTTCGAGTATTGTGTACATTTTAAGGACCAAAGCAGAATTGTCATAACTTGTGCACCAGATCAGTTACTGTAAGTTTCATATAAGTTGTCCAGTTTTAGCTCTATAAAATCCAGTATGGAATAGTCATAATCACCGCCCCCAAATGTTATTTATCATCAAGTTTTACATAGATTGTGCTCATTTTATTGAAGTTACAAATGCATTGATATTCATAAGAATGTTTGGCATAAGTCAACATACTTGTAACCGGAGTGCTATCACCAAAAACCAATGGCAATGAAGGTTGAAATTCACTTTGTTGGTTTCCTAATAAAATCATTACAAACAAATAAGGGGCATTTAGTAAAAATGTTTACAATCATGTTAATCATAAACATGTACCGTGGCTCAAAAAGTTCCTCGTTGCAATCACCTATTATTGAAAATGAAAAGACCAAGGGGTTGGCATTAAATAGGCAAAACTGAACATAGATTGAGCGATGAATGAAAATATCATGCAATACTTGTTGAATGTATCTTGCTTGCGGTCAATCCGTTGCTTTTTAGTTTTTGACTTTCTTTTTGTGCAATTTTTGCCTTTTGCAACATTGCTCTTACTTGCATCATGATTGAAACGGTTCCTCGATACAATAAGCTTCTGTTTAAACTGGATAAATGAAGAGGTCAGTATTATATACAGGCAAAATTGAACAAAATTGAACATAAATTCAGCGACAAAGAAAATTATTATGTTATACTTGTTCGTATTTTGCTTTTATGTATTTTGCTTCGCGTTTCTTATTTCGTTGATCCTGTTGCTCCCTAGTTTCAGGCTCCTTTCTTTTGCATTTTCTCCCTTTCACAAAAAACTTACGAGATTCAGAGCCTATGGAAATATATATGGCCAACAAAATTTTAATATCAAGAGTCAGTAAAGCCATACAATACATAAAATATGCCAAAGCTGTTACTAAAGTTTTGCTCACTAAAAAATCTAGCATTTAAAATATAGGGATTTGCCTAAATCAGAAAACTTGAATATTTCATGCATAGGGAAATAATAGCATGGATAAATTGACAAAACAGATAAATTGACATTGACACACCAGATGTATTATATGGGGTAGTGGTTCTATGTGAGTTATTTGTTAATACTTGTTGAATGTATCTTGCTACACGTTTCTTATTGCGGTCAATATGCTGTTTTTTAGTTTCTGACTTTCTTTTTGTGCAATTTTTGCTTATAGCATGGATAAATTGACAAAATAGATAAATTGACATTGACACACCAGATGTATTATATGCGATAGTGATTCTATGTGAGTTATTTGTTATTCCGTCCACCGTATCTAGGTCGTACATAATAACTGTCAAGCAACAAAAAATATTAAAAGAACATTCACCGCATCTAAAATATAGAAATTTTCTAAAATCAGAAAAGTTGAATATTTGATATATAGGGAAAGTATAAAATAGATAACTTGACAAAACAGATAATTTGACAACGACACACCAGATGTATTGTATGTGGTAGTAGATGATGTTCCGTCCAAATAACTCGCACTCTCCATGTTATAGTGTGTAACTGTCACGTTAAAAAAAATACAAAAGTGTATTTGTACAGGTAAGTTTGAAAAAGAAAGGTTAAAGACGCATATGTGCCAATGTAATCATAACAAATAATTCACTTCAATTATAGAAAAACACGAAAACAAATCTCGATTTGGAAGCATTTCAGGTATAAGCAATACATAAAGTTAAAATAATCAATCAACAAACAAACCAGAGCGTATCATTCTTTCCTTGTCATCTTGACGCATTTTTGCGTCACGCTTAATCCTACATTTTCCGGCCATGATTTCTGACAAACTCATTTCCCGAACAATCTCCACAAAGTTTGAAAATTATTTAAAGGTAATTATTTAAGATGAGCATCAATTTTAATTATTTTAAGCAAAAGTCTCAGCTTGTAATACCTGGTTCTCATATATTTCTCGTTGTTTCTTGTTACGTTCCAGGTATTTTACCCAAGGTTCCTCACTGCTTTCATCTCCATGTTCATCAGTTTTGAAACCACCTCTTTCATCAGTTTTATTCTCCATCTCGCATTAAATTACTGCAAAGCAAGAAAAACATCAAAGCTTAGGTACGTAGATTAATCAAGCCAGGTGGACGTGATATTTTAGAAAGCAATCATTTTATAACCACATTATAGATAACTATATCACAAGGTTCTAATGCACAACATAAGCATAATGCTTTCTATAGGTATCCAAGTCATACTTTGATAGGTATCCAAGTCAGAGAGCATGCCACAAAAACAATTACACACATCCTACCATAAGTAATACATGAATAAGAATTAGTGTTCAAATCTACCATAGAAATCAAGATTTACAGAGATATACACGCCTTGGATCAAGCAATGAGAAAACAACAAATGGAGCTGGAACATGAACATTTATGCCACCCTAAATCAAATGCAACTTATAGTAAAGCTTAATCCAAGAAACATTGTAGTAAAGATATTGTAACTAATGTATTTACTTATCTGGGGACGACAAATTTGTTGCAGTTTGATATTGCAACTTCGTAAAAAAAATTATTATTTTACCCTAGTATGAGAAAACAAACGGATCTTTTCTTTCTCGGCAAGAACCTGCAAATTAAGTTGACAAATCCAAATTCGATTGTACCTGCCCAGCTTTTAACTCAGTCTAAAAATATAAGCTTTAATGACATATCTGCCAAGAGCAGCAATCTATGAGTTGAATGGAACTACATTAAAATTCAGATTTTAACATTAAATTCAAACTTAAGAATGTACTTATTTTTGTTAACAATGTTGATGGCCTCGTCTAAGCTGTCAGCCTAAGCATAATAAAGACATCTAAATTTAAGAATAATTAAATGAGCTTACAATAAATAGTTAAATTCAAATTATGTTGAATATTTGGACATAAATTGACGATCCTAATAAGTCATCACACTAACCTCTAGAGTTTCAATAATTGAACAATCTTGTAATGTCTAACACTTTTTTTTAATATTTTTTCTAAAAGTCTCATCTTGGTTGGGCATGTTGTGAGAAGTGACTCGTTCTTAATTGGCTCAGCTTTGTAGTCCCTTGTCAACATTATACTAATTTTATCAAAAACTGAAAATGTTAATATGATTAAACTGTACAATGCTAGGCTTCATACAAATTAAGAATGACGGGACAATGCCAGATCCAGTTTCAGCCATGAGAGTGGAGGAAAAAATTGGATACACTCTAGTTCTCTTTGCAAACCTATCTTTGATCCTAAGCCTGGTTTCTGCATAATCTTTTCTTGACACGTACCTGATTGTCTTTTCAAACTTTCCAGTTCTTTCCTTTTCTCCGTGTCTGAGGACTATGGCCCATATCCAGTGGAGTAAAGTGAGTTGGTTACTGAATAGATGGGCTGGAAAATAAGTCAGTTGTACCTTTAGGGGGTCTTGGTTGTGTGGCGGAGATATCAATCCTGTAGAATACGGAACCACCCAAACATGAGGATACAAAAACCAAATATTGAAAATATAATTTAGTTGTTCTAAGAAAATAATTATCTAGATGAGTAATGTATTTATATGTACGGATAACAGTGTAGAACTTATTTCCTAGCCTGCAACTTGAAGCAACCCTATAAACGTATATATTTTTTAATTGATTTAGAATTCGCAGGCATCAGAATTATGATAAGAACTACTTATGCATCAACATAATGCTTTTAATTGATTTAGAATCCGCACGTATCAGAATTATGGTAAGAATGAGGATACAAAAACCAAATATTGAAAATATAATTTAGTTGTTCTAAGAAAATAATTATCTAGATGAGTAATGTATTTATATGTATGGCTAACAGTGTAGAACTTAATTCGTAGCCTGCAACTTGTAATCCAGAGCTTTAACTTGAAGCGTACTTTTCATAATTATGGACTTTAATCAGCAACCCTATAAACGTATATATTTTCTAATTGATTTAGAATTCGCAGGCATCAGAATTATGATAAGAACTACTTATGCATCAACATAATGCTTTTAATTGATTTAGAACCCGCAAGTATCAGAATTATGGTAAGAACTACCTATGCATCAACCTAATGCAAGAATCAGTACTGTGTAAATTCATACGTATTTACAAAGTAATATTCAAACTCATATTTGAATACGTAAGTGACAAACTTAAGCGTACTTTTCATAATTATGGACTTTAATCAGCAACCCTATAAACGTATATATTTTCTAATTGATTTAGAATTCGCAGGCATCAGAATTATGATAAGAACTACTTATGCATCAACATAATGCTTTTAATTGATTTAGAATCCGCAAGTATCAGAATTATGGTAAGAACTACCTATGCATCAACCTAATGCAAGAATCAGTACTGTGTAACTTCATACGTATTTACAAAGTAATATTCAAACTCATATTTGAATACGTAAGTGACAACTGTGTAGTAATAAAACTACTCTCCTGTTATTTTTTAAATCTACCAATGTTGAACTAACATTTTTTACTAACAACTGTGTAGTAATAAAACTACTCTCCTGTTATTTTTTAAATCTACCAATGTTGAACTAACATTTTTTACTCAGAATTATGGTAAGAACTACTTATGCATCAACCTAATGCAAGAATCAGTACTGTGTAAACTCATACGTATTTACAAAGTAATATTCAAACTCATATTTGAATACGTAAGTGACAACTGTGTAGTAATAAAACTACTCTCCTGGTATTTTTTAAATCTACCAACGTTGAACTAACATTTTCTACCTACAGCTGCTAGCAAGAGTAATAATTTGGCCTAATACTTATAGCTAGAATATCACTTCATATAAAATGCAGAATCTGAGTGTCAGAATTTGTAGTTTATTATATATGCCATTCCCAGTTGTGCTTTTCTAGATTAAAGTGATGGTTTTATAACCTTCATCTAGTTGTTTCCATCCACAAGCTATTAAAATTCCAACTGCATCAGCTCTGCTGAAATCACAAGTCAATGCCTACAAAAGCCAATCTAAACAGCACACAGCAACTGAATTTAAGGCAAACTGAATCACACATACAACTTCTAATCTCATATCTAAATTTAAATTCACTACTGCAAGAAATAACATTATCAAAATTATCAAAATTAGTAAAAGTGAATGAAGAGCTTCAGAATAGTTATGAATTGCAAATGAACAATATTAATAACAAAAATTGTACGACAAAATCCATAATTCTTCAAAAACCATTCAGAAGAGAGATTAAATTTTCCACAGCGACATTTAATCAAACATGGAGCAATTCAAGAGAGATTATTCCCCAATTTTACCTGGACGAAATTGCTGCCCGATTGTTGACGATTGTTGAGAAGTTTTCTGTTCTGGGTTGCTTCAACCGCGCACAGAGTCCTTTTTCCTTTTATTTCCTAGAGCAGTGTTTTCGTAGTCCTTTTTCCAGAGCTGTGTTTTCGTTCGTGTGTTTTTTTGGAAAGGGAGGTTTTTTTATGGAAGGTGTTAACCACGACCAAATTATACCCTGTTTCACTCTTAATAGTATAGTATAGATTTACAAAATCATCTTCAACCTATTTATACGGTATATTTTTATAAAAAAAAAATCTTTTATTTATAAGAAAATATATTCTTCTTCTAACATTTTCAAAAGATAATTGTGTCATTGGAATATAATACATTATAAATACGATATAGATGAAAATATATATGTTTTGATAACAAAGACGACTGTATATCAAATTGATGTCACGTTATTTAATTTAAATTGATACCAAGTGAATATTTGATATCAAACTGGTGTACGTTAATCACTTCTTGTAAATTTTAACATGATATTGTATATGCTAGTGTATTGAGATTTTAGTGTCGGAGATGCTTTAAAAACAACTCCAAGGACATTTACCATCTTCCCCTTTTGGCTTTAACAATGATCTTGCATTTGAATCTTATAGACCCCTTGGGGCTCCTAGTGATCTTGATCTCCTTGTTGCTTTGAGATTTTAAATGAGGGCTGATTCTGATGGGAGGGTAGGAAAGGTGACTGCCTCCAGTTCTGATGGGAGGCCTGAGATCTCAAAATTTTAGAGGGTTGGTCATTTTTTTAAACAGAAATTATTAAGTATATATAAACTCATAATGGTTCATCAGATTTTGAATTAGTTACTCTTACTTAAGTATTAAGAATTATTAACACTAAAAATTTATATACTATAAGGATTCGTGTATGCATTTGAGATTCTTGAATTTGTTAAATAGTTTAGACTTTGGAAAATAAATTTTTTTATCACTAAACTATTACCTCTTTTAGAAACTTACCATCAAACAATAATTTTACTCAATATTATCACTAACGTTGTTGACGTTTTTCATTTTTGTCATTCTGTTAAATTTTGTAATCAGACTTTTAAAAAAATAATCAATGTGGACTATTTTTCTGATGTGTACATGCCATGGTGTGTGTATATACATATAACCCGAATAAATTACTTGAGTCCATATACATCTCGGTCACTATAATTTTGGAAAAAAATAAATTAAAGTTGATAAGGTTACAACTTAAGTTCTATGGGTGCCCTTTCTACAGAGACACGAGAAAGTATTGTTGATTTATTAGTGATATAATTAAAAATATTCGAATGAAGTGAGCAAGATGATTTAAGAGTTGACAAGGCTACAACTAAAGTGTTAAGTACTAAAATTGCTTGCTTAGAATCACCGTTGAAGATATACTTTGGGGAAAAATTACTATTACTGTATTGTGTGTTATTATGCTTTGTGTATATCATAAGATGAACATCTAATTTTCTATTATGTAATTATTTGAACTAATGGAATTCATTGATTGTATAACAAATTTCATTTTACACTTTATTTTTTTCGTTTATTGATTTAATAATGCAGCATCGGACATATATTTAGCCACATAAAAAGCCACATGGATGTAAAGTGACAAGTGGCAACAACACTAACGGATGTTAAGTTTTTTTAATGGAAAGATTAGTTTTTAATTACAAAATTAGTTGACGCTCAATTCTGAGAAACATTTTAGTTTGGTGATAAATTTCTAAAACAACTAATAGTTTAGTGATAAAAAAAATTATTTTCCCTTCATCCAAATGCTACAATTGTTAATAGAATTATATTATATGTGTGCCCGTGTTAGTGGTTTTTTTTTTGTTAAGTGTGTTAGTGGTTGTTGCATCAACAAAAGGAATCTTTTTAAAGTTGAAATTGCTGAAAAGTCGTATTGTTCCATATTAAATAGGCCTAATAACGGGAAGTATCATACACAGAATACTCACTACAACTAGGTGATTTGCTCTTAAAGTTTAGGGGTATTGTTCTAACTAGAACTCTACACGGAAAAGATAATGGATCCTAACCAAAGTACGTAGACTTGATTCTCTATATAATACTCCCTCCGTCCCCCTCAATTCTTTACATTGGAGGACGGGGACTCGACACCCATTTTAAGGCTCTTTTAATATATACTTCGATAAATTATTTTAATTTTTTTTCTTTTTCTGAATAAATATATAATGTTTAAATTTTTATTTAGAAAAAGAAAGTTTTAAAAATAAGTTGTAGAGCTGTACTTTATAGGAGCCTTAAAATGTGTGTCAAATAGTGTAAAAAACTGTAAAGAAATGAGAGGGACGGAGTGAGTAATAGAAAAATACATAGGCAACTTAAGAGGGATCCGATTCAACAACCGAGATTCTAGAGCCTCTCTCTTGGAATAAACTAAGCTCAGTCGATTCTCTATATAATAATAGAAAGATACATAGGCAACTTAAGAGGGATATGATTCAACAACCGAGATTCTAGAGCCTCTCTCTTAGAATAAACTCTCAAGCTCAGTCTAAAATTCTCAAAAACTCCAATCTCCTCCATTAATGGCCATGAAAAGCCACTAAAGCTCTATACGAAAACCATTAATGTTGATGTCGATTTTCATCATGGACACCGTCTGTAGAAATATGTAGAGAAAAGTTATCATTAAATACTATCATTTTAATCAAATTAAGTTGTTTCATGGCAGTAAGGATTACGCATGCGAGAATGGATTCCCATCAATCAATCAATATATCAATATCTTTTATATATATAAAGGAAAACCCGCAGGAGCTCTCAGATCGTCCGAAAGTTATTTATCTATTTTTCTAGACCTTCTGAATTTTAATTCAATAAAATTAAATTTCCTTATTTAAATTCGAATTTATAGGATAGAAAAAATAGCAATTGCCTTTTAAATCTATTATATATATAATAGAGCAACTAGGGGTTTAGTGAGACAATTTATTCAATGTTAAATTACTAAATTACCCCTCTTATATTATATTAAGGATTAAAAAATTGTTTCTAATGGGAATTGAACCCTTGACCTCTTGATTAGAAGTTACATTCCTTACCACTATGCTAGATATCAACTTTGGTTATATTATCAAACTCTTTATTAATATTTGCAAATACTCAATATGTTATATTCTATTTTGATCTCTTCTTGTAATCTCCTTGATAAGGTAGATAATTCATTTTCACAAATGCCTTAAAATCATATTTTTGACCAGATTAGAGAAAAACTCGCGCAAGATATACAAAATATTATAAAATTGGAATTGATCCATAAAAAAGGATTATATTAATATTTTAATATTATAAATCATGTTTATTTGTATTAAATATATAAAGACTCAGATTATATATACTATTAGATTACAAATTCTATATACTATCAGATTATATATATTAGATTCCTGATTACCTTTTCAATATAATATTGATGATAATAGATTACTAAATTACCCTTTTAATTTTATATTGATGATAAAAAAATTGTTTTTAATGAGAATTGAACCATGACCTAAGTGATAATGTGACAAATGTTGACATCTATAGCCACTATTACTTATTATAGTCTTTTTTAATTTTTATTTTAAAATTTAAAACTATCAACCTATTTACTCCATTCCAATTATATCCTTATATATAATAAGCGTAAAACGGATTTTATTCATCATTTAACATTTATTAATGCTTCATTATAAGATATTAACAACTTATAGATTATATACGCAGTTTGGAAATTTTAGATACTAATATAGATTAAAACTTTAATTTTACTACGATCCTATATATATTATAAATCTCGTCTTCAATAAATAAATTTTATATGTTGATCATTTTCGAAAAATACACTATTAGTATATAAAGTATTGAACCCGAAAAATGCAAAAGAGTTTTCTCTTTGTATACTAATAAAAAAGTTTGTATTGGAGATTTTTACAAAAAAGTTGAAGTTATCATTGGATGATTAAATCAAATCTTAATTAAAATTGGTTTAATTTTTTTGAATATCTATGATAAAATGTTAAAATTATTAATTGTTAAATTATTTGTGTCAAGTGACAATTGTAAGGTGAAACGAGTAACTTATCACGAATCAGTTTAACGGCTTCTTGAGAGGTATAAGTAACAGTTTTATAAATAAATTATATCCACAACTGTACAATTATTGCATTCAACGTGTGCTATTATCTTTTAATCTATTATCTATTATATATATAATAGAGCAACTAGGGGTTGAGTGAGACAAAAAAAATCAGAGTGAAATTATGATTATACCCTTTAAATCATATGATGAAATTATTACCTCTTTCTTAATTTCTTTAAAGTATATTAACTGTTTTGTAATTAATACTTATTGTTTACATACATGATATTTTAAATGAAATATATTATTTAAAAAGTAATAAAATATAATTTAAAATATTAATGATATTGGAATAAATATACATAACATAAATTTATGATATCGAATGGTTAGTAATGTGACATAGTTTCATGTTATCTTCATTGTGGTCAAAGTGATTTGCGAGAGAGTTATTCATTGTTAATCAATTAAGAATACTAGCTTAAAACCCGTGCGATGCACGGATTGTTAATTGTTATTTTAATATTATTTTTTAAATTTTATTAATTGTAATTGTGCAAAAAATAAGTAGGCATGTTAAAATAGGTAAACACTTTTAATTAATTAAAAACATTAAAACAGATTTTAAAATAAATACGTATAGGTTTGCCCGTTATATTTTTTGAAAATGGGGGGTTTTATTAAGAAAAAATAAAAAATACAACATATATTTAGTTTAAAAAGGTAAATGCCCGTGATATTTTTGGAAAATAAGGTTTTAAAATTTAATAATTAAAAGTATTTAAATATGTTTTAAAATAAATAAGTAAAGAGTTTTCTGTGATATTTTTGAAAAAAAATGGATTTTAGTGAGAAAAATAGAAAAATTAAATTGTAAAAGACAATTTCCTGTGATATATTTAGAAAATGTGATATTTTGTTAGAAAAAATATATAATGTGCTTTAACTGAAAAGGTAATTGATTATAAATAGGTATTTGATTATTTATATTTTAATATTTTTAGTAATTGCATTTGTTAAGAAAAATAAGTAGACATTTAAAATAGGTAAACTTTTAAAAATAACTATAATATTAAAATATGTTTAAAAATAAATAACTAAATGTTTGCCCCGTGATATTTTTGGAAAAGGAGAGGTTTTAGTAAGAAAAAATAGAAAAACTAACATGTTTTAGTTAAAAAAGGTAATTGTTTGTGATATATTTAGTTAAAAAAGGTAATTGGTTATAAATAGATAATATTATTTTTTAATAATATATTTCTATAAATAAGTAAGGTTAATTAAGTAAAAACATGAAGTACAGTTAATTGAGGGCAATTAAGTAAAATCACAACGTACCATACCGACCAACCATAAGTAAGGTTAATTAAGTAAAATCACAACGTACCATACTGACCAACCAAACTTTTAATGTTTCGTCTATTATATAATAGTATTGATGTATGTAAAAACATATCGAGTTTTTTTAAAAAAAATTATGCAGTAAAAAAAACATCAAATACTTATTTACTCGAAAATCAATAGCAACTTATTCACATCCAAATCATAGACATATCTAACACAAACTTCTAATTCAACGAATACAATACAATAAAAAAGAGGAATATTAACTTTACAAACAACTACGGCTAACTTAAAATTTTCAAATATCTGAATCACCAAACCATCAACACTAATTAAGAATATGTATACAAAATCATATCAAGTTTTTTAAAGAACAAATTATGCAGTAAAGAAAGATCAAAATACTTACTTATTCGAAAATCGACAACAAACTATTTACATCCAAATCATATACGTGTATCACACGAACTTTCGATTAAAGAAATAAAATATAATAAAAAATAGATATATTAATTTTACAATAACCATTTCTAACTTAAATTTTCAAATATTTCGGTAATCAAACCATCAATATGAATATAACACAAACAAATATACCGGAATTAATGACAAATTATAAAATATTTTAGAATAAACCCGTGCCTCGCACGGGTAATAAAGCTAGTTTTTATTAATAAAGGAAACTAAATATACAATTTTAATATTCTTCCTTTCTCAATTTTAATTCAATAAAATTAAAGTTTCTTATATAAATTTGAATTTATAGGTTAGAAAAAATCTCAATTACCTTTTAAATCTTTACTAATGGAGGAAACAAAATATACAATTTTAATATTCTTTCTTTTAAAATCTTTAATAATTGAGGAAAGTAAATATACTATTTTAATATTCAACATCTTTATCTTTTTATCTTATCAATTTTTATTTTCTTTCTCTTTTAATTTATCTTCTTCTTTATATATATAAGAAAAACAACTCTCACATTGTCTGAAATTAAATTAAATTTCCTTATTTACATTCGAATTTTTAAGAAAGGGCATAAATATAAATCATTCTTATTTAAAATTTAATTAGACATAAATTAAAAAAAAACTCTATATAAACTAGATGTCCTAACAAAATTTGTTAGTCTGCCATTGGTCTTCTTTTTCCCTACATATTATACTTTTTCATGTCTTTTTTTCTCCTTTTTGCTTTTATGTCCATTCTTCTTTAATTTTCGCTTTCGTTATAGGTCATTGAAGAATAAAAGAATTGGGAAGAGAAAAGCTCACCTTTGTGATTATGAGGGGTGCCTATATTATACTATCCATGGTAAATTTTTAATAAGTGTTTTGTGTAAAGCATAATGTAACATAAGATGAAACAGAGATAACTACAACTCAACAAAGGACAAGACAGGCAGTAATATTAACAGAAGCACAGGAATCCAGAATCAAAGAAGATAAGGTAAACTCAAAAAATCAAAATACGTTATGTATTCTTGAAGTCCGTAAACAGGTCACGGAAAGAAGTTCATGAAAATGTTCAAGCCTCAGTGACAGCAAAAGAAACAAGACTTTCAAGACGACAGAAGTTGTGAATGATTTAGGGTTAGTATCACGGGATTCCAGTGATTTAATTGAAGTAACCAGATCAACAAAGGACTTATCAGCAGCACTGAATTGAAGACATAAAAGAAGAATTGATCAAGTGTTAGTCATCTGTGAACCAGACCAGTTGCACCCATTTTAAGGCTCTTTTAATATATACTTCGATAAATTATTTTAATTTTTTTTCTTTTTCTGAATAAATATATAATGTTTAAATTTTTATTTAGAAAAAGAAAGTTTTAAAAATAAGTTGTAGAGCTATACTTTATAGGAGCCTTAAAATGTGTGTCAAATAGTGTAAAAAACTGTAAAGAAATGAGAGGGACGGAGTGAGTAATAGAAAAATACATAGGCAACTTAAGAGGGATCCGATTCAACAACCGAGATTCTAGAGCCTCTCTCTTGGAATAAACTAAGCTCAGTCGATTCTCTATATAATAATAGAAAGATACATAGGCAACTTAAGAGGGATATGATTCAACAACCGAGATTCTAGAGCCTCTCTCTTAGAATAAACTCTCAAGCTCAGTCTAAAATTCTCAAAAACTCCAATCTCCTCCATTAATGGCCATGAAAAGCCACTAAAGCTCTATACGAAAACCATTAATGTTGATGTCGATTTTCATCATGGACACCGTCTGTAGAAATATGTAGAGAAAAGTTATCATTAAATACTATCATTTTAATCAAATTAAGTTGTTTCATGGCAGTAAGGATTACGCATGCGAGAATGGATTCCCATCAATCAATCAATATATCAATATCTTTTATATATATAAAGGAAAACCCGCAGGAGCTCTCAGATCGTCCGAAAGCTATTTATCTATTTTTCTAGACCTTCTGAATTTTAATTCAATAAAATTAAATTTCCTTATTTAAATTCGAATTTATAGGATAGAAAAAATAGCAATTGCCTTTTAAATTTTTATTAATAAAGGAAACTAAATATACAATTTTAATATTCTTCCTTTCTCAATTTTAATTCAATAAAATTAAAGTTTCTTATATAAATTTGAATTTATAGGTTAGAAAAAATCTCAATTACCTTTTAAATCTTTACTAATGGAGGAAACAAAATATACAATTTTAATATTCTTTCTTTTAAAATCTTTAATAATTGAGGAAAGTAAATATACTATTTTAATATTCAACATCTTTATCTTTTTATCTTATCAATTTTTATTTTCTTTCTCTTTTAATTTATCTTCTTCTTTATATATATAAGAAAAACAACTCTCACATTGTCTGAAATTAAATTAAATTTCCTTATTTACATTCGAATTTTTAAGAAAGGGCATAAATATAAATCATTCTTATTTAAAATTTAATTAGACATAAATTAAAAAAAAACTCTATATAAACTAGATGTCCTAACAAAATTTGTTAGTCTGCCATTGGTCTTCTTTTTCCCTACATATTGTACTTTTTCATGTCTTTTTTTCTCCTTTTTACTTTTATGTCCATTCTTCTTTAATTTTCGCTTTCGTTATAGGTCATTGAAGAATAAAAGAATTGGGAAGAGAAAAGCTCACCTTTGTGATTATGAGGGGTGCCTATATTATACTATCCATGGTAAATTTTTAATAAGTGTTTTGTGTAAAGCATAATGTAACATAAGATGAAACAGAGATAACTACAACTCAACAAAGGACAAGACAGGCAGTAATATTAACAGAAGCACAGGAATCCAGAATCAAAGAAGATAAGGTAAACTCAAAAAATCAAAATACGTTATGTATTCTTGAAGTCCGTAAACAGGTCACGGAAAGAAGTTCATGAAAATGTTCAAGCCTCAGTGACAGCAAAAGAAACAAGACTTTCAAGACGACAGAAGTTGTGAATGATTTAGGGTTAGTATCACGGGATTCCAGTGATTTAATTGAAGTAACCAGATCAACAAAGGACTTATCAGCAGCACTGAATTGAAGACATAAAAGAAGAATTGATCAAGTGTTAGTCATCTGTGAACCAGACCAGTTGCACCCATTTTAAGGCTCTTTTAATATATACTTCGATAAATTATTTTAATTTTTTTTCTTTTTCTGAATAAATATATAATGTTTAAATTTTTATTTAGAAAAAGAAAGTTTTAAAAATAAGTTGTAGAGCTATACTTTATAGGAGCCTTAAAATGTGTGTCAAATAGTGTAAAAAACTGTAAAGAAATGAGAGGGACGGAGGGAGTAATAGAAAAATACATAGGCAACTTAAGAGGGATCCGATTCAACAACCGAGATTCTAGAGCCTCTCTCTTGGAATAAACTCTGAAGCTCAGTCGATTCTCTATATAATAATAGAAAGATACATAGGCAACTTAAGAGGGATCTGATTCAACAACCGAGATACTAGAGCCTCTCTCTTAGAATAAACTCTCAAGCTCAGTCTAAAATTCTCAAAAACTCCAATCTCCTCCATTAATGGCCATGAAAAGCCACTAAAGCTCTATACGAAAACCATTAATGTTGATGTCGATTTTCGTCATGGACACCGTCTGTAGAAATATGTAGAGAAAAGTTATCATTAAATACTATCATTTTAATCAAATTAAGTTGTTTCATGGCACTAAGGATTACGCATGCGAGAATGGATTCCCATCAATCAATCAATATATCAATATCTTTTATATCTATAAAGGAAAACCCGCAGGTGCTCTCAGATCGTCCGAAAGCTATTTATCTATTTTTCTAGACCTTCTGAATTTTAATTCAATAAAATTAAATTTCCTTATTTAAATTCGAATTTATAGGATAGAAAAAATAGCAATTGCCTTTTAAATTTTTATTAATAAAGGAAACTAAATATACAATTTTAATATTCTTCCTTTCTCAATTTTAATTCAATAAAATTAAAGTTTCTTATATAAATTTGAATTTATAGGTTAGAAAAAATCTCAATTACCTTTTAAATCTTTACTAATGGAGGAAACAAAATATACAATTTTAATATTCTTTCTTTTAAAATCTTTAATAATTGAGGAAAGTAAATATACTATTTTAATATTCAACATCTTTATCTTTTTATCTTATCAATTTTTATTTTCTTTCTCTTTTAATTTATCTTCTTCTTTATATATATAAGAAAAACAACTCTCACATTGTCTGAAATTAAATTAAATTTCCTTATTTACATTCGAATTTTTAAGAAAAGGCATAAATATAAATCATTCTTATTTAAAATTTAATTAGACATAAATTAAAAAAAACTCTATATAAACTAGATGTCCTAACAAAATTTGTTAGTCTGCCATTGGTCTTCTTTTTCCCTACATATTATACTTTTTCATGTCTTTTTTTCTCCTTTTTGCTTTTATGTCCATTCTTCTTTAATTTTCGCTTTCGTTATAGGTCATTGAAGAATAAAAGAATTGGGAAGAGAAAAGCTCACCTTTGTGATTATGAGGGGTGCCTATATTATACTATCCATGGTAAATTTTTAATAAGTGTTTTGTGTAAAGCATAATGTAACATAAGATGAAACAGAGATAACTACAACTCAACAAAGGACAAGACAGGCAGTAATATTAACAGAAGCACAGGAATCCAGAATCAAAGAAGATAAGGTAAACTCAAAAAATCAAAATACGTTATGTATTCTTGAAGTCCGTAAACAGGTCACGGAAAGAAGTTCATGAAAATGTTCAAGCCTCAGTGACAACAAAAGAAACAAGACTTTCAAGACGACAGAAGTTGTGAATGATTTAGGGTTAGTATCACGGGATTCCAGTGATTTAATTGAAGTAACCAGATCAACAAAGGACTTATCAGCAGCACTGAATTGAAGACATAAAAGAAGAATTGATCAAGTGTTAGTCATCTGTGAACCAGACCAGTTGCACCCATTTTAAGGCTCTTTTAATATATACTTCGATAAATTATTTTAATTTTTTTTCTTTTTCTGAATAAATATATAATGTTTAATTTTTTATTTAGAAAAAGAAAGTTTTAAAAATAAGTTGTAGAGCTATACTTTATAGGAGCCTTAAAATGTGTGTCAAATAGTGTAAAAAACTGTAAAGAAATGAGAGGGACGGAGGGAGTAATAGAAAAATACATAGGCAACTTAAGAGGGATCCGATTCAACAACCGAGATTCTAGAGCCTCTCTCTTGGAATAAACTCTGAAGCTCAGTCGATTCTCTATATAATAATAGAAAGATACATAGGCAACTTAAGAGGGATCTGATTCAACAACCGAGATTCTAGAGCCTCTCTCTTAGAATAAACTCTCAAGCTCAGTCTAAAATTCTCAAAAACTCCAATCTCCTCCATTAATGGCCATGAAAAGCCACTAAAGCTCTATACGAAAACCATTAATGTTGATGTCGATTTTCGTCATGGACACCGTCTGTAGAAATATGTAGAGAAAAGTTATCATTAAATACTATCATTTTAATCAAATTAAGTTGTTTCATGGCACTAAGGATTACGCATGCGAGAATGGATTCCCATCAATCAATCAATATATCAATATCTTTTATATCTATAAAGGAAAACCCGCAGGTGCTCTCAGATCGTCCGAAAGCTATTTATCTATTTTTCTAGACCTTCTGAATTTTAATTCAATAAAATTAAATTTCCTTATTTAAATTCGAATTTATAGGATAGAAAAAATAGCAATTGCCTTTTAAATTTTTATTAATAAAGGAAACTAAATATACAATTTTAATATTCTTCCTTTCTCAATTTTAATTCAATAAAATTAAAGTTTCTTATATAAATTTGAATTTATAGGTTAGAAAAAATCTCAATTACCTTTTAAATCTTTACTAATGGAGGAAACAAAATATACAATTTTAATATTCTTTCTTTTAAAATCTTTAATAATTGAGGAAAGTAAATATACTATTTTAATATTCAACATCTTTATCTTTTTATCTTATCAATTTTTATTTTCTTTCTCTTTTAATTTATCTTCTTCTTTATATATATAAGAAAAACAACTCTCACATTGTCTGAAATTAAATTAAATTTCCTTATTTACATTCGAATTTTTAAGAAAGGGCATAAATATAAATCATTCTTATTTAAAATTTAATTAGACATAAATTAAAAAAAAACTCTATATAAACTAGATGTCCTAACAAAATTTGTTAGTCTGCCATTGGTCTTCTTTTTCCCTACATATTGTACTTTTTCATGTCTTTTTTTCTCCTTTTTACTTTTATGTCCATTCTTCTTTAATTTTCGCTTTCGTTATAGGTCATTGAAGAATAAAAGAATTGGGAAGAGAAAAGCTCACCTTTGTGATTATGAGGGGTGCCTATATTATACTATCCATGGTAAATTTTTAATAAGTGTTTTGTGTAAAGCATAATGTAACATAAGATGAAACAGAGATAACTACAACTCAACAAAGGACAAGACAGGCAGTAATATTAACAGAAGCACAGGAATCCAGAATCAAAGAAGATAAGGTAAACTCAAAAAATCAAAATACGTTATGTATTCTTGAAGTCCGTAAACAGGTCACGGAAAGAAGTTCATGAAAATGTTCAAGCCTCAGTGACAGCAAAAGAAACAAGACTTTCAAGACGACAGAAGTTGTGAATGATTTAGGGTTAGTATCACGGGATTCCAGTGATTTAATTGAAGTAACCAGATCAACAAAGGACTTATCAGCAGCACTGAATTGAAGACATAAAAGAAGAATTGATCAAGTGTTAGTCATCTGTGAACCAGACCAGTTGCACCCATTTTAAGGCTCTTTTAATATATACTTCGATAAATTATTTTAATTTTTTTTCTTTTTCTGAATAAATATATAATGTTTAAATTTTTATTTAGAAAAAGAAAGTTTTAAAAATAAGTTGTAGAGCTATACTTTATAGGAGCCTTAAAATGTGTGTCAAATAGTGTAAAAAACTGTAAAGAAATGAGAGGGACGGAGGGAGTAATAGAAAAATACATAGGCAACTTAAGAGGGATCCGATTCAACAACCGAGATTCTAGAGCCTCTCTCTTGGAATAAACTCTGAAGCTCAGTCGATTCTCTATATAATAATAGAAAGATACATAGGCAACTTAAGAGGGATCTGATTCAACAACCGAGATACTAGAGCCTCTCTCTTAGAATAAACTCTCAAGCTCAGTCTAAAATTCTCAAAAACTCCAATCTCCTCCATTAATGGCCATGAAAAGCCACTAAAGCTCTATACGAAAACCATTAATGTTGATGTCGATTTTCGTCATGGACACCGTCTGTAGAAATATGTAGAGAAAAGTTATCATTAAATACTATCATTTTAATCAAATTAAGTTGTTTCATGGCACTAAGGATTATGCATGCGAGAATGGATTCCCATCAATCAATCAATATATCAATATCTTTTATATCTATAAAGGAAAACCCGCAGGTGCTCTCAGATCGTCCGAAAGCTATTTATCTATTTTTCTAGACCTTCTGAATTTTAATTCAATAAAATTAAATTTCCTTATTTAAATTCGAATTTATAGGATAGAAAAAATAGCAATTGCCTTTTAAATTTTTATTAATAAAGGAAACTAAATATACAATTTTAATATTCTTCCTTTCTCAATTTTAATTCAATAAAATTAAAGTTTCTTATATAAATTTGAATTTATAGGTTAGAAAAAATCTCAATTACCTTTTAAATCTTTACTAATGGAGGAAACAAAATATACAATTTTAATATTCTTTCTTTTAAAATCTTTAATAATTGAGGAAAGTAAATATACTATTTTAATATTCAACATCTTTATCTTTTTATCTTATCAATTTTTATTTTCTTTCTCTTTTAATTTATCTTCTTCTTTATATATATAAGAAAAACAACTCTCACATTGTCTGAAATTAAATTAAATTTCCTTATTTACATTCGAATTTTTAAGAAAAGGCATAAATATAAATCATTCTTATTTAAAATTTAATTAGACATAAATTAAAAAAAAACTCTATATAAACTAGATGTCCTAACAAAATTTGTTAGTCTGCCATTGGTCTTCTTTTTCCCTACATATTATACTTTTTCATGTCTTTTTTTCTCCTTTTTGCTTTTATGTCCATTCTTCTTTAATTTTCGCTTTCGTTATAGGTCATTGAAGAATAAAAGAATTGGGAAGAGAAAAGCTCACCTTTGTGATTATGAGGGGTGCCTATATTATACTATCCATGGTAAATTTTTAATAAGTGTTTTGTGTAAAGCATAATGTAACATAAGATGAAACAGAGATAACTACAACTCAACAAAGGACAAGACAGGCAGTAATATTAACAGAAGCACAGGAATCCAGAATCAAAGAAGATAAGGTAAACTCAAAAAATCAAAATACGTTATGTATTCTTGAAGTCCGTAAACAGGTCACGGAAAGAAGTTCATGAAAATGTTCAAGCCTCAGTGACAACAAAAGAAACAAGACTTTCAAGACGACAGAAGTTGTGAATGATTTAGGGTTAGTATCACGGGATTCCAGTGATTTAATTGAAGTAACCAGATCAACAAAGGACTTATCAGCAGCACTGAATTGAAGACATAAAAGAAGAATTGATCAAGTGTTAGTCATCTGTGAACCAGACCAGTTGCACCCATTTTAAGGCTCTTTTAATATATACTTCGATAAATTATTTTAATTTGTTTTTCTTTTTCTGAATAAATATATAATGTTTAAATTTTTATTTAGAAAAAGAAAGTTTTAAAAATAAGTTGTAGAGCTATACTTTATAGGAGCCTTAAAATGTGTGTCAAATAGTGTAAAAAACTGTAAAGAAATGAGAGGGACGGAGGGAGTAATAGAAAAATACATAGGCAACTTAAGAGGGATCCGATTCAACAACCGAGATTCTAGAGCCTCTCTCTTGGAATAAACTCTGAAGCTCAGTCGATTCTCTATATAATAATAGAAAGATACATAGGCAACTTAAGAGGGATCTGATTCAACAACCGAGATTCTAGAGCCTCTCTCTTAGAATAAACTCTCAAGCTCAGTCTAAAATTCTCAAAAACTCCAATCTCCTCCATTAATGGCCATGAAAAGCCACTAAAGCTCTATACGAAAACCATTAATGTTGATGTCGATTTTCGTCATGGACACCGTCTGTAGAAATATGTAGAGAAAAGTTATCATTAAATACTATCATTTTAATCAAATTAAGTTGTTTCATGGCACTAAGGATTACGCATGCGAGAATGGATTCCCATCAATCAATCAATATATCAATATCTTTTATATCTATAAAGGAAAACCCGCAGGTGCTCTCAGATCGTCCGAAAGCTATTTATCTATTTTTCTAGACCTTCTGAATTTTAATTCAATAAAATTAAATTTCCTTATTTAAATTCGAATTTATAGGATAGAAAAAATAGCAATTGCCTTTTAAATTTTTATTAATAAAGGAAACTAAATATACAATTTTAATATTCTTCCTTTCTCAATTTTAATTCAATAAAATTAAAGTTTCTTATATAAATTTGAATTTATAGGTTAGAAAAAATCTCAATTACCTTTTAAATCTTTACTAATGGAGGAAACAAAATATACAATTTTAATATTCTTTCTTTTAAAATCTTTAATAATTGAGGAAAGTAAATATACTATTTTAATATTCAACATCTTTATCTTTTTATCTTATCAATTTTTATTTTCTTTCTCTTTTAATTTATCTTCTTCTTTATATATATAAGAAAAACAACTCTCACATTGTCTGAAATTAAATTAAATTTCCTTATTTACATTCGAATTTTTAAGAAAGGGCATAAATATAAATCATTCTTATTTAAAATTTAATTAGACATAAATTAAAAAAAAACTCTATATAAACTAGATGTCCTAACAAAATTTGTTAGTCTGCCATTGGTCTTCTTTTTCCCTACATATTGTACTTTTTCATGTCTTTTTTTCTCCTTTTTACTTTTATGTCCATTCTTCTTTAATTTTCGCTTTCGTTATAGGTCATTGAAGAATAAAAGAATTGGGAAGAGAAAAGCTCACCTTTGTGATTATGAGGGGTGCCTATATTATACTATCCATGGTAAATTTTTAATAAGTGTTTTGTGTAAAGCATAATGTAACATAAGATGAAACAGAGATAACTACAACTCAACAAAGGACAAGACAGGCAGTAATATTAACAGAAGCACAGGAATCCAGAATCAAAGAAGATAAGGTAAACTCAAAAAATCAAAATACGTTATGTATTCTTGAAGTCCGTAAACAGGTCACGGAAAGAAGTTCATGAAAATGTTCAAGCCTCAGTGACAGCAAAAGAAACAAGACTTTCAAGACGACAGAAGTTGTGAATGATTTAGGGTTAGTATCACGGGATTCCAGTGATTTAATTGAAGTAACCAGATCAACAAAGGACTTATCAGCAGCACTGAATTGAAGACATAAAAGAAGAATTGATCAAGTGTTAGTCATCTGTGAACCAGACCAGTTGCACCCATTTTAAGGCTCTTTTAATATATACTTCGATAAATTATTTTAATTTTTTTTCTTTTTCTGAATAAATATATAATGTTTAAATTTTTATTTAGAAAAAGAAAGTTTTAAAAATAAGTTGTAGAGCTATACTTTATAGGAGCCTTAAAATGTGTGTCAAATAGTGTAAAAAACTGTAAAGAAATGAGAGGGACGGAGGGAGTAATAGAAAAATACATAGGCAACTTAAGAGGGATCCGATTCAACAACCGAGATTCTAGAGCCTCTCTCTTGGAATAAACTCTGAAGCTCAGTCGATTCTCTATATAATAATAGAAAGATACATAGGCAACTTAAGAGGGATCTGATTCAACAACCGAGATACTAGAGCCTCTCTCTTAGAATAAACTCTCAAGCTCAGTCTAAAATTCTCAAAAACTCCAATCTCCTCCATTAATGGCCATGAAAAGCCACTAAAGCTCTATACGAAAACCATTAATGTTGATGTCGATTTTCGTCATGGACACCGTCTGTAGAAATATGTAGAGAAAAGTTATCATTAAATACTATCATTTTAATCAAATTAAGTTGTTTCATGGCACTAAGGATTACGCATGCGAGAATAGATTCCCATCAATCAATCAATATATCAATATCTTTTATATCTATAAAGGAAAACCCGCAGGTGCTCTCAGATCGTCCGAAAGCTATTTATCTATTTTTCTAGACCTTCTGAATTTTAATTCAATAAAATTAAATTTCCTTATTTAAATTCGAATTTATAGGATAGAAAAAATAGCAATTGCCTTTTAAATTTTTATTAATAAAGGAAACTAAATATACAATTTTAATATTCTTCCTTTCTCAATTTTAATTCAATAAAATTAAAGTTTCTTATATAAATTTGAATTTATAGGTTAGAAAAAATCTCAATTACCTTTTAAATCTTTACTAATGGAGGAAACAAAATATACAATTTTAATATTCTTTCTTTTAAAATCTTTAATAATTGAGGAAAGTAAATATACTATTTTAATATTCAACATCTTTATCTTTTTATCTTATCAATTTTTATTTTCTTTCTCTTTTAATTTATCTTCTTCTTTATATATATAAGAAAAACAACTCTCACATTGTCTGAAATTAAATTAAATTTCCTTATTTACATTCGAATTTTTAAGAAAAGGCATAAATATAAATCATTCTTATTTAAAATTTAATTAGACATAAATTAAAAAAAAAACTCTATATAAACTAGATGTCCTAACAAAATTTGTTAGTCTGCCATTGGTCTTCTTTTTCCCTACATATTATACGTTTTCATGTCTTTTTTTCTCCTTTTTGCTTTTATGTCCATTCTTCTTTAATTTTCGCTTTCGTTATAGGTCATTGAAGAATAAAAGAATTGGGAAGAGAAAAGCTCACCTTTGTGATTATGAGGGGTGCCTATATTTTACTATCCATGGTAAATTTTTAATAAGTGTTTTGTGTAAAGCATAATGTAACATAAGATGAAACAGAGATAACTACAACTCAACAAAGGACAAGACAGGCAGTAATATTAACAGAAGCACAGGAATCCAGAATCAAAGAAGATAAGGTAAACTCAAAAAATCAAAATACGTTATGTATTTGAAGTCCGTAAACAGGTCACGGAAAGAAGTTCATGAAAATGTTCAAGCCTCAGTGACAACAAAAGAAACAAGACTTTCAAGACGACAGAAGTTGTGAATGATTTAGGGTTAGTATCACGGGATTCCAGTGATTTAATTGAAGTAACCAGATCAACAAAGGACTTATCAGCAGCACTGAATTGAAGACATAAAAGAAGAATTGATCAAGTGTTAGTCATCTGTGAACCAGACCAGTTGCACCCATTTTAAGGCTCTTTTAATATATACTTCGATAAATTATTTTAATTTTTTTTCTTTTTCTGAATAAATATATAATGTTTAAATTTTTATTTAGAAAAAGAAAGTTTTAAAAATAAGTTGTAGAGCTATACTTTATAGGAGCCTTAAAATGTGTGTCAAATAGTGTAAAAAACTGTAAAGAAATGAGAGGGACGGAGGGAGTAATAGAAAAATACATAGGCAACTTAAGAGGGATCCGATTCAACAACCGAGATTCTAGAGCCTCTCTCTTGGAATAAACTCTGAAGCTCAGTCGATTCTCTATATAATAATAGAAAGATACATAGGCAACTTAAGAGGGATCTGATTCAACAACCGAGATTCTAGAGCCTCTCTCTTAGAATAAACTCTCAAGCTCAGTCTAAAATTCTCAAAAACTCCAATCTCCTCCATTAATGGCCATGAAAAGCCACTAAAGCTCTATACGAAAACCATTAATGTTGATGTCGATTTTCGTCATGGACACCGTCTGTAGAAATATGTAGAGAAAAGTTATCATTAAATACTATCATTTTAATCAAATTAAGTTGTTTCATGGCACTAAGGATTACGCATGCGAGAATGGATTCCCATCAATCAATCAATATATCAATATCTTTTATATCTATAAAGGAAAACCCGCAGGTGCTCTCAGATCGTCCGAAAGCTATTTATCTATTTTTCTAGACCTTCTGAATTTTAATTCAATAAAATTAAATTTCCTTATTTAAATTCGAATTTATAGGATAGAAAAAATAGCAATTGCCTTTTAAATTTTTATTAATAAAGGAAACTAAATATACAATTTTAATATTCTTCCTTTCTCAATTTTAATTCAATAAAATTAAAGTTTCTTATATAAATTTGAATTTATAGGTTAGAAAAAATCTCAATTACCTTTTAAATCTTTACTAATGGAGGAAACAAAATATACAATTTTAATATTCTTTCTTTTAAAATCTTTAATAATTGAGGAAAGTAAATATACTATTTTAATATTCAACATCTTTATCTTTTTATCTTATCAATTTTTATTTTCTTTCTCTTTTAATTTATCTTCTTCTTTATATATATAAGAAAAACAACTCTCACATTGTCTGAAATTAAATTAAATTTCCTTATTTACATTCGAATTTTTAAGAAAAGGCATAAATATAAATCATTCTTATTTAAAATTTAATTAGACATAAATTAAAAAAAAACTCTATATAAACTAGATGTCCTAACAAAATTTGTTAGTCTGCCATTGGTCTTCTTTTTCCCTACATATTATACTTTTTCATGTCTTTTTTTCTCCTTTTTGCTTTTATGTCCATTCTTCTTTAATTTTCGCTTTCGTTATAGGTCATTGAAGAATAAAAGAATTGGGAAGAGAAAAGCTCACCTTTGTGATTATGAGGGGTGCCTATATTATACTATCCATGGTAAATTTTTAATAAGTGTTTTGTGTAAAGCATAATGTAACATAAGATGAAACAGAGATAACTACAACTCAACAAAGGACAAGACAGGCAGTAATATTAACAGAAGCACAGGAATCTAGAATCAAAGAAGATAAGGTAAACTCAAAAAATCAAAATACGTTATGTATTCTTGAAGTCCGTAAACAGGTCACGGAAAGAAGTTCATGAAAATGTTCAAGCCTCAGTGACAACAAAAGAAACAAGACTTTCAAGACGACAGAAGTTGTGAATGATTTAGGGTTAGTATCACGGGATTCCAGTGATTTAATTGAAGTAACCAGATCAACAAAGGACTTATCAGCAGCACTGAATTGAAGACATAAAAGAAGAATTGATCAAGTGTTAGTCATCTGTGAACCAGACCAGTTGCACCCATTTTAAGGCTCTTTTAATATATACTTCGATAAATTATTTTAATTTTTTTCTTTTTCTGAATAAATATATAATGTTTAAATTTTTATTTAGAAAAAGAAAGTTTTAAAAATAAGTTGTAGAGCTATACTTTATAGGAGCCTTAAAATGTGTGTCAAATAGTGTAAAAAACTGTAAAGAAATGAGAGGGACGGAGGGAGTAATAGAAAAATACATAGGCAACTTAAGAGGGATCCGATTCAACAACCGAGATTCTAGAGCCTCTCTCTTGGAATAAACTCTGAAGCTCAGTCGATTCTCTATATAATAATAGAAAGATACATAGGCAACTTAAGAGGGATCTGATTCAACAACCGAGATTCTAGAGCCTCTCTCTTAGAATAAACTCTCAAGCTCAGTCTAAAATTCTCAAAAACTCCAATCTCCTCCATTAATGGCCATGAAAAGCCACTAAAGCTCTATACGAAAACCATTAATGTTGATGTCGATTTTCGTCATGGACACCGTCTGTAGAAATATGTAGAGAAAAGTTATCATTAAATACTATCATTTTAATCAAATTAAGTTGTTTCATGGCACTAAGGATTACGCATGCGAGAATGGATTCCCATCAATCAATCAATATATCAATATCTTTTATATCTATAAAGGAAAACCCGCAGGTGCTCTCAGATCGTCCGAAAGCTATTTATCTATTTTTCTAGACCTTCTGAATTTTAATTCAATAAAATTAAATTTCCTTATTTAAATTCGAATTTATAGGATAGAAAAAATAACAATTGCCTTTTAAATTTTTATTAATAAAGGAAACTAAATATACAATTTTAATATTCTTCCTTTCTCAATTTTAATTCAATAAAATTAAAGTTTCTTATATAAATTTGAATTTATAGGTTAGAAAAAATCTCAATTACCTTTTAAATCTTTACTAATGGAGGAAACAAAATATACAATTTTAATATTCTTTCTTTTAAAATCTTTAATAATTGAGGAAAGTAAATATACTATTTTAATATTCAACATCTTTATCTTTTTATCTTATCAATTTTTATTTTCTTTCTCTTTTAATTTATCTTCTTCTTTATATATATAAGAAAAACAACTCTCACATTGTCTGAAATTAAATTAAATTTCCTTATTTACATTCGAATTTTTAAGAAAAGGCATAAATATAAATCATTCTTATTTAAAATTTAATTAGACATAAATTAAAAAAAAACTCTATATAAACTAGATGTCCTAACAAAATTTGTTAGTCTGCCATTGGTCTTCTTTTTCCCTACATATTATACTTTTTCATGTCTTTTTTTCTCCTTTTTGCTTTTATGTCCATTCTTCTTTAATTTTCGCTTTCGTTATAGGTCATTGAAGAATAAAAGAATTGGGAAGAGAAAAGCTCACCTTTGTGATTATGAGGGGTGCCTATATTATACTATCCATGGTAAATTTTTAATAAGTGTTTTGTGTAAAGCATAATGTAACATAAGATGAAACAGAGATAACTACAACTCAACAAAGGACAAGACAGGCAGTAATATTAACAGAAGCACAGGAATCCAGAATCAAAGAAGATAAGGTAAACTCAAAAAATCAAAATACGTTATGTATTCTTGAAGTCCGTAAACAGGTCACGGAAAGAAGTTCATGAAAATGTTCAAGCCTCAGTGACAACAAATGAAACAAGACTTTCAAGATGACAGAAGTTGTGAATGGTTTAGGGTTAGTATCACGGGATTCCAGTGATTTAATTGAAGTAACCAGATCAACAAAGGACTTATCAGCAGCACTGAATTGAAGACATAAAAGAAGAATTGATCAAGTGTTAGTCATCTGTGAACCAGACCAGTTGCACCCATTTTAAGGCTCTTTTAATATATACTTCGATAAATTATTTTAATTTTTTTTCTTTTTCTGAATAAATATATAATGTTTAAATTTTTATTTAGAAAAAGAAAGTTTTAAAAATAAGTTGTAGAGCTATACTTTATAGGAGCCTTAAAATGTGTGTCAAATAGTGTAAAAAACTGTAAAGAAATGAGAGGGACGGAGGGAGTAATAGAAAAATACATAGGCAACTTAAGAGGGATCTGAATCAACAACCGAGATTCTAGAGCCTCTCTCTTGGAATAAACTCTGAAGCTCAGTCGATTCTCTATATAATAATAGAAAGATACATAGGCAACTTAAGAGGGATCTGATTCAACAACCGAGATTCTAGAGCCTCTCTCTTAGAATAAACTCTCAAGCTCAGTCTAAAATTCTCAAAAACTCCAATCTCCTCCATTAATGGCCATGAAAAGCCACTAAAGCTCTATACGAAAACCATTAATGTTGATGTCGATTTTCGTCATGGACACCGTCTGTAGAAATATGTAGAGAAAAGTTATCATTAAATACTATCATTTTAATCAAATTAAGTTGTTTCATGGCAGTAAGGATTACGCATGCGAGAATGGATTCCCATCAATCAATCAATATATCAATATCTTTTATATATATAAAGGAAAACCCGCAGGAGCTCTCAGATCGTCCGAAAGCTATTTATCTATTTTTCTAGACCTTCTGAATTTTAATTCAATAAAATTAAATTTCCTTATTTAAATTCGAATTTATAGGATAGAAAAAATAGCAATTGCCTTTTAAATTTTTATTAATAAAGGAAACTAAATATACAATTTTAATATTCTTCCTTTCTCAATTTTAATTCAATAAAATTAAAGTTTCTTATATAAATTTGAATTTATAGGTTAGAAAAAATCTCAATTACCTTTTAAATCTTTACTAATGGAGGAAACAAAATATACAATTTTAATATTCTTTCTTTTAAAATCTTTAATAATTGAGGAAAGTAAATATACTATTTTAATATTCAACATCTTTATCTTTTTATCTTATCAATTTTTATTTTCTTTCTCTTTTAATTTATCTTCTTCTTTATATATATAAGAAAAACAACTCTCACATTGTCTGAAATTAAATTAAATTTCCTTATTTACATTCAAATTTTTAAGAAAGGGCATAAATATAAATCAATCTTATTTAGAATTTAATTAGACATAAATTAAAAAAACTCCATATAAACTAGATGTCCTAACAAAATTTGTTAGTCTGCCATTGGTCTTCTTTTTCCCTACATATTGTACTTTTTCACGTCTTTTTTCTCCTTTTTACTTTTATGTCCATTCTTCTTTAATTTTCGCTTTCGTTACAGGTCATTGAAGAATAAAAGAATTGGGAAGAGAAAAGCTCACCTTTGTGATTATGAGGGGTGCCTATATTTTACTATCCATGGTAAATTTTTAATAAGTGTTTTGTGTAAAGCATAATGTAACATAAGATGAAACAGAGATAACTACAACTCAACAAAGGACAAGACAGACAGTAATATTAACAGAAGCACAGGAATCCAGAATCAAAGAAGATAAGGTAAACTCAAAAAATCAAAATAAGTTATGTATTCTTGAAGTCCGTAAACAGGTCACGGAAAGAAGTTCATGAAAATGTTCAAGCCTCAGTGACAGCAAAAGAAACAAGACTTTCAAGACGACAGAAGTTGTGAATGATTTAGGGTTAGTATCACGGGATTCCAGTGATTTAATTGAAGCAACCAGATCAACAAAGGACTTATCAGCAGCACTGAATTGAAGACATAAAAGAAGAATTGATCAAGTGTTAGTCATCTGTGAAGCAGACCAGTTGCACTAGGTGACGTCACTTAAAAAGATCAAGTTGTTTTATCGTCTCAGAAGAAATTGATACAGTCTAAAACTGAAACACCCTGGAGCTCAGAAGATTTATTAAAGGATAAAAGACAAGGAAATGATTCGATAGTTTTTCTGTTTAGAAAACTATCGAATGATATAAAAAGTGATTCTCAGAAAACCATTTAGAATCAATTTGACATTCGATAGTTTTGAATTAAAAACTATCGAATGAAGATCCAACGGCTAGTAATAAACCAATTCTTTTGGTTCGATGGTTTTTCAAATCAAGATTATAAATAGAGTTTGAAGAAGTGTTCTTCTTCAGTTAAGGCAGAACACAGAAAGATCATTTACGAGGAGAGAGTTCTTGACAGAGAAATTTACAGAGAATTTAATATAGCTCAGAATTCTATTATTGTAGTGATTGTGTTTAACCTGAACTCATTGTAGCTAATCCTACGGATTAGAATTTGTAGCACCCTTCGTGGTTTATATTTATAAAACGATATATTCCCCGACTCGTGTTTTGATTTGGAGTATTTGATTTTGAACTATATCACAAAGAATTATCCGTGAACGAAATCGAAGAATTTGTAAGTATCGTATTCAACCCCCCCCCCCCCCCCTTCTACGATACTTTGGACCTAACAATTGGTATCAAAGCTACTTGATTGACGTACAAATCAGATCCGGTGAATGAGACCAAAATCAAACATAGCTTGAAAATTTGAAGCAAGTTTTTTAACTTTCAAAATTTTTCATTTGATTGGAATTTCTTGAATTTTAAACAATTTGAAATTTTCTACCATGAGTGCTCCAAGGACAACATCAGGTATCAAGGTGCCCCCGTTTACAAGAGATGACTTTGGTCTGTGAAAAATGAAAATGCTATTATTTATAAAGGCATCAAATCCTTTGTATCTTGGCATACTGGAGAATGGACCATTTGTACCAATGAAATCAATTGAAGAATCTACAACTCCAGATGGTACTAGAGTTCCTAGAAGTTCTACTCCTAAGGAATTATCTGAGTACACTGATACAGATAAAGAATTGATTAGATTGGATACAGGTCTGATGTTTATATTGACAGACTCCGCAGACAAAGAGATGAGCTATCAGATAATGAGATGTACAAGCGGGAAGCACATGTGGGATACCATCAATCTAATAATGGAAGGAACTGAAGACGTGCAGGAAAACAGATTGGACATCCTAACTTCTCAGTATGAGTCATTTAGGTCTCAACCAGGAGAAAGTATAACTCAGGTCTTTGAGAAGTATACTAAGCTTCTGAATGAATTGGCAATGAAAGGAAAGACCTATCCTCTGAGAGAATCAAACAGGAAGTTCATGATGACGCTGCCCCACCATGTAGAACATAAGTCATCATCCATAAGGGAAAGAATAGACTTCACAAAGATGTCATTAGAGATGATCTATGGCAAGTTGAAGACTTATGAGATGGAACAGGAACAGAGAGTAATAATCTACGAACAAGGGACAATGGACAACAAGAGTACTGCACTCGTAAGATCAGCCGCACTTGTAGTGGATGAACCAACAACTTCTGAAGTTCAGGTTCAGATCCCTAGAGCTGGAAAGGAGGTGATAATAGAAGCTGAAATGGATTCTGCAAATCTGGGTGTTGATGAAAGTGTCTACTACACCCTAGAAGAGCTTGAGCAAATGGAAGACAAAACCATGGCGTACTTAGCAGCAAAGTTTAGCCACATTCGTTTCAAAAGAAACCCTAAGTACAAGTTCAGGGGACCAACCAACAGATTTCAGAAAAGCAATTATTCACCAAGTACAGGAACTAAGGGAGGCTACAAGACATGCATGATTGATAGAAGCAAGTCAAGATGCTACAACTGCAATGAGATAGGGCATTTTGCTACTGAATGCCAGAAGCCTCGTCAAACAAGAGACAAGAAAGGTGGTTATGATAGAAAGGATTCTTATGATGAGTTGAAGAAAGAAAATGCTAGGTTGAAACAACAACTGGAAAACTCATCTGGAAAGCAGAAAGGGAGAGCTTATATAGCTGAGGGTAAAAGCTGGGATGATACTGATTCGGATGAAGAGCAAGAGTATGTGAACATCACCCTGATGGCAGACTCTTCAGAGGAATCACCTCAATCATCACAGGTACCTATCATAACTATAGTTGACATGTCTAATTCCGAGTTCAAGAAAACTGTGCAAGACTTAAGTGTTGAATTGTTTAATGTACACACAAGCATGCTAGCATCTGAAATTGAAAATGCTAAACTAGTTCAAAAGGTTAAGGATTTAGAATCTAGAAATCAAGAACTGGAGCTTGTAAGTGTCACAATAGAAAGTCTGAAACAGAGGATTGAGTACTTAGACAACAAGGTCAAGTGTAATGAAGAGATAGAGACTATCCTGAGGAAGCAGATTTCTGACCTAGAGTTGAAACTGAACGCTTATAAGAACTCCACCCTGATTCAAAAGGAAATAATTGATAATCAGACCATAGGGAAGATGACTGCAATAGGTCTAGACTATAGCAAGAAAGCTGGCAAGAAAGTTTTGGAATTTCCTCAGACACCTAAACCTGTCAAGAAGAACATTCCACACGTTCTCAAGAATGTGAGTTGTCCAGTTTTTGTTAAGCCTATGTCAGGACTTTTTGAAGAAGGAGACTTAGTCATAGCACAAGAATTGCTTGAGGAGGATGTAAGGAAAGAAAAGGAAGAGTCAACTGAGTTGCCTAGGAAGTCAGTGAGTAAAGAAAAACCTAAAACTGAGATAGGCAGCAAGGTTAGAAAGAACAAGAAAAAAAGGAATGGGAAGTTGAATGTAGTTAATCAGAATATTGTTAATACATCTCCCATTGCATCTAGGAAGTTGTGTGCTACTTGTAATTCTGCTAATCACCTTACACATGCATGTAAAAAGGTTAAAGTAGAAACTGCTGTCACTTCTGGATTGCATAACATGTCTGACATGCCTGAACTTCATGAACCCTGTGGAAAGAAAGAGTGTTTACTATGTTCATACAATATCATGCATGCTTATTTTAAGTTAATGAATGCATCTAGTAGCACTAACAATGAAAATCCCACAGTTAACATGAAAGGAAAAGGTGTTAAGACAGAATTAAATGTTACTCATGTTAAAGCCCCTAAAGCTTACGGACCCAAACATGTTTGGGTACCAAAGTCCGCTTAATCGATCTGTGATTGCAGGGCAAGGTGCAAAGTGCAAATGTGATATGGATACTGTATAATGGTTGTTCCAGACATATGACAGGAAAAGAGTCCCTGCTGACAGATGTGGTTAAGAAGACCGGCCCAATAGTTACCTTTGGAGATGACAATAAGGGATTCACTACGGGATATGGTAATCTGAAGATTGGGAATGTCATCATAGAAAACATCTCTCTTGTGGAAGGATTAAAGCACAATCTGCTAAGTATCAGTCAGTTCTGTGACAAAGGATACAATGTGGATTTCAGAAAAGACAAATGCTTGATCTCAAACAGGAAGGATGAGAAGCTTGCTCTACTGGGAGTAAGAAAAGGAAATTTGTTCATAGATGACTTAAGTTCTACCAGTGAAGGAGCAATTACATGTTTCTATGGAAAGGCTTCTTCAGAACAAAGTTGGTTATGGCACAAGAAGCTCTCACATCTGAACTTCAAAACTATGAACTCTTTGGTAAAGAGAGAGTTAGTGAGAGGGTTGCCCCTGATGGAATTCAATCAGGAGGGACTGTGTGAAGCATGTGAAAAAGGGAAGTCAAAGAAAGCATCACATGGAAGCAAAGGAATGACAAGCATTGCTGAACCATTACAACTGATTCATATGGATTTATTTGGTCTAGTCAATGTTATGTCACTTTCAAGAAAAAGATATGCATTGGTGATGGTGGATGACTACTCCAAGTACACGTGGGTGTTGTTCTTACAGTCAACGGATGAAGCAACACAACTAATCATTGATCACATCAAGAAGATAGAAGTGGAAGCTAAGCTACCTGTGCGGACAATCAGATCAGACAATGGAACTGAATTCAAGAATGCAGTTCTTAATGATTTCTGCTCAGAGAAAGGAATATCAAGACAGTTTTCAGCACCAAGAACTCCTCAACAGAATGGAGTAGTGGAAAGGAAGAACAGGACCTTGGTTGAAGCAGCAAGGACCATGTTGAGTGAATCAAAACTTCCCACTTACTTTTGGGCTGAAGCAGTGAACACAGCTTGCTACACTCAGAATCGTACCCTGATTAACAAAGATCATCAAAAGACTCCGTATGAGTTAATGGCCAACAAGAAACCAACACTGAAGTACTTTCATGTGTTTGGCGCAAAGTGCTTTGTTCTAAAAGATGGAATACATCTAGGCAAGTTTGATGCCAAAGCAGAAGAAGGCATTTTTCTGGGCTATTCTCTGGAATCTAAGGCTTACAGGGTATATGTGATTGAAGATAAGAAGGTGTTTGAAAGCTTTAATGTAACATTTGACGACACCAAAAGGCCAGGCCTGCAAACAAGAGAGAACTCTGAATCCTTGGTATTTGAAAATTTATCAGGAGATCTCTCTGACAATGAAGAAGAACCTGAAGTTGTTACAGTTATTAATAATAATCATGATGACAATGATTCTGGACCAAGTGGTGATAGTGGTGGACATACTCAAACTACTACTGGATCCACTAGTCAATCAACAGGGTCAACAGATCATACCGTCAACAACTCAGGGGGAGCAGGAGAAGGATCAACTAGTCACACTCCACAACATCTAGAACAAGGAGAATCATCAAGATCGCATCTTCCAAGACAAAGGGTATGGAATAGAGATCATCCCTTTCACTTGATCATTGGTGATCCGGACACATGAGTGAGAACTAGGAGAACATCACAAAATGAATGTCACTATTCTGGGTTTCTTTCAGAAACAGAACCTAAGAAAGTTGAAGATGCTCTAGATGATCCAGATTGGGTGATTGCTATGCAAGATGAACTCAATCTGTTTGAAAGGCAGAAAGTATGGAAGCTGTTACCCAGGCCTAAGGGAAAATTTGTTATTCTAACAAGATGGGTATTCAGAAATAAGCTGGATGAAGATGGCATTGTAACGAGAAACACAGCCAGACTGGTTCCTAAAGGTTACTCTCAAGAAGAGGGTATAGATTATGATGAAACATATGCACCAGTTGCAAGACTTGAGGCCATCAGAATGTTTCTGGCATTTGCTGCACATTCCAATTACAAGGTATATCAAATGGACGTGAAGAGTGCTTTTCTGAATGGAGATCTAGAAGAAGAAGTGTATGTGGAACAACCTCCAGGGTTTGAGGATTCAAAACTGGCAGACTTTGTGTACTTTCTATTCAAAGCTCTTTATGGACTCAAACAAGCTCCGAGGACATGGTATGACACTCTCTCTGAATTCTTACTTGAAAATAATTTTACAAGAGGTGTTGTAGACAAGACTTTCTTTTACAAAAAGCACAAAAATGATTTGATATTGGTGCAAGTATATGTTGATGACATAATATTTGGTTCTACTAATGACGATCTATGCAAGAGATTTGCAAAGTTAATGCAGAGTCGTTATGCAATGAGTATGATGGGTGAATTGTCATTCTTTCTTGGACTGCAAGTGTATCAAAGGCAAGATGGTATATTCATTTGTCAGTCCAAGTACATTAAAGATCTTCTGAAGAAGTATCAAATGGAAGACTCATCTACAGCAAAGACTCCTATGCCAACTGCCACTAAGCTTGATAAGGATGAAACTGGTAAGAAGGTTGACATCACAGGCTACAGAGGTATGATAGGCTCATTACTTTATCTCACTGCAAGTAGACCAGATATAATGTTTGCAACATGCTTGTGTGCTAGGTTTCAGTCTAATCCTAAAGAATCTCATCTAATAGCTGTTA
The DNA here is from genome assembly GCA_030848705.1 of Heracleum sosnowskyi. Classification (NCBI taxonomy): domain Eukaryota; kingdom Viridiplantae; phylum Streptophyta; class Magnoliopsida; order Apiales; family Apiaceae; genus Heracleum; species Heracleum sosnowskyi. The sequence continues at coordinate 59,165,906 of CM061240.1, read as the reverse complement.
AGCGAATATTTAGATATCTTAAGGGAACCCCAAATCTTGGAATTTGGTACCCTAAAGATACAGGATTTGATCTTATTGGATATACAGACTCTGATTATGCAGGTTGTAAGATTGATCGGAAGAGTACTTCAGGAAGCTGTCAGTTTCTTGGAAGAAAATTAGTTTCTTGGTATAGCAAGAAGCAACATTCAGTTTCCACATCAACAGCTGAGGCTGAATACATTGCTGCTGTAAGCTTCTGTGCTCAAATCTTGTGGATGACAAACCAACTCCGTGACTATGGGCTTTTGTTGACAAAGATTCCAATATTTTGCGACAACACAAGTGCCATAGCAATCTCTAACAATCCAGTGCAACACTCGAGGACAAAGCACATCGACATCAGGTATCATTTTATCCGAGAGCATGTCATGAATGGAACTGTGGAGTTACATTTTGTACCCACAGAGGAACAAATTGCAGACATCTTTACTAAACCGCTTGATGAATCCACTTTTTCAAAGCTGGTTGGTGAACTTGGGATGTTAAATCTTTCTAATTGATTTTGATTCGAAGTCAATAACTACAGATAGTCCTAGTAAATACATGAGTTTAAGAATTTCTATATCCTTAGGACTCGTGAATTTATTTTCTAGAGCAATTCTCGTAGTTAGGATTATTGTACTAATTTTATGTCATAATTATGGATGATATATTTTCTGGCATTTAATTAGTTATTAATTCTAAAAATTATTTAGGTGCTAATATTTGTTCTAATTATTGAAGCATCTATTTAATTTGAATTAATTTACTTTGTTTTTAACATTGTAGATTAATGCAGCATAATTTATTGGATTTTAATTGATTAATATCATTTAATGATATTTAGTTGATTTTATTCTAAGAAAATTGTGAATTTTCTGTTAACAATTGATTTTGATAAATTTTAAAAGATTTATTCAAAATAAAACTTGACAGGAAATACAAAAGTTTTGAATTTTAGAACAAGAACAGGTTTTAAAATTTGAAAAGAAGCAAAAAATATCGAATTATAAATAATTCGATAGATTTTTCAAGTACAAGATAAAAACTATCGAAAGCTTTTTTCGATGGTTTTTTGAAAGGAAAAGAAAATATATCGAAGACATTATTCGATGGTTTTTGATATTTAATGAAATTACATCGAATTGAATTTAATGAAATTAAATATCTAAATTCTCGATGCTTTTCATAAAGATGTTCGATAGTTTTTCAGTTTTAAAAGAAACCGAGTTCGATAGTTTTTCATCAAAACGTTTTACATTCTATTTTTTAAAAACGTTCGATAGTTTTCCAAAAAGTATCGAACGACAATTGACAGTTTTGCCCCTAAATGAAAAATATCGAACGCACATTCAAAAACCATCGAACAAAGAAAGACAATTATAGCCCTGTCAGTTTTAAAGAGTATATAACAATGCGTTAGCTTTTTTTCTTTTCATTATTTTATACATTGAAGAAAAGCTATAGCCGAGTTTATACTTACAAAGAGATACACAACCAAGAACAAAACTATACTCGATAGTTTCTGGATCTGTTTACTGATTTTTAAACCTTCAAGAATTCATTCTTACTACAGTCACTTTTTTTCTGGGAAATCACTGTACACTTGAGTTTTGTTGGGTTTTTTAATTGGTTTCCAGAGAAAGCCATCGAGAGAGAGAGAGATACAGTTGAACTTTGGATACCTTGATAATACGAATCAAAGTAGTACTCTGTTGATTACTCAATAGGGTTCTTAAGGGTTACTTTCACTTAACAATTATCAATTTATTTTAAGAGTTCTAAGCTTAGGAAGTTGTTTTTGGTTAAGGTGTTTAATTAAAAAAAAGGGTATTTTTATCAAAAGTTTGATTAATTAGAAGTAATTAATTAAATTTAAGTGAAATTAGTTTTGGTTTAAAAAATTAATTTTCTGGAAATTTAAAATGGCCGGAGAATTTATTATTACCAAAACTAATCATGTCTCGTTTCAGAATCTACAAGCCATTACGAATTTACAATTTCGTGCATGGGCAGAATTTCTGAACACACGATCGTTGGTGGCATATTCCTTGAGTACTCCTGTAGTTCTTTGTATTGATCAATTGACTGCATTGTACACTACAGCCACTGACACATCTGCGAATGGTATTAGTGCATTCAGTTTTATTGTGCCTGGCGACAGAACAATAAGGGTGACGGAACATGATTTTAATAGGGTTTTACAATTTCCAACAGAAAACCTTGTTCCTGATCCCACAACTGAAGAAATACATGTTTTCTTCACTCTCATTAGAAGTCAACAACCTAACTTCTTGGTGGGAGAGTTTCTGAAGCATTATTTGACTAAGCCATGGAATTTCTTCTTTCATACACTTATCCATGTTTTTACTGCTAAGCTTACAAATCTGCATGGTATTCCCTTATTTCTTCAGAAAATAGGGTTTGCCATTGCTAACAATAGGCATATAAACATAGAAAAGTTAGTGATTGATCAAGTGATTCTGTGCATGGGACCACTGGATGACAGAACAGGCATGGACGATGTGCTTTGTTTCTATCCTAGGTTCCTACAACTAATTCTCAATGATGTGTTAACAGACGATGAACGGGACACATTTGAAGGTGAAGACACACAGAAGTGCATGAGAATGAAAAGCAATGCCTTAACCGCTCTTATAAGGAAGAACAGCTATCTTCTAGGGGTACCCACTGTTCTCACAGAATATCTAAGAACGGTGCCTCTACCACTTCTACCCCCAGGGGAACAGGTAATAGAAGGTAATATTCCTCCACCTCAACCTGAAATAGCACCTGAACCAATGGATGTTGATCCAGAGCCCTCAGTGGCCATTCCTGACCAGGAGGTTGCAAACCCACAATGTCAAACCACGGTCGAAGAGCCTTTGGACGAGCCAAATGAAAACATAAACGAACCTCCTTCCCCTCTTATACCCAGTATACAAACATCCATGAGTGTAGAGGGAGAAAGTGCCAAAGCAGCACCACATAAGGAGACACACCCTTCAACAGCAGCTTTGCCTACCTCTAAAAGGAGAAGAACAGAAACTGAGGCAACTGTTGATAGTTCATTTCTCTCATCCAAAGAACCCTTCACAGATTTTTCTGATTTTGATTGGGCAATGCTAACAAAAGCTATATCTGAACCCTTAGCTCAATCAAGTAAGGAATAATTGACGGAAGCAACTGGTGTTCCGACCATATTACGGTCAGGTTCACTGGTTGAAGGTTCTAAGAACCAAGAGTCTTCACAGACGTCGAGAGAAGGCTTTGACCTAAATGCACAATCTAAAGGGTCATTGTCTACCTCCTCAGATGGAACATATCTGGATCCTGTGGGTAAAGGGTCTGCCGTAGGTGCAGATCGGCAACTCGGTGACAATGAATCAATTACAATTGAGGAGTTAACTGAGGTAAAGTCGTCACAGACTATTGGGGAAGTTTCAGGATCTCTGCTGTTAATAGAGCCTGATTCTAACCTCCTAGAGATTCAAACTCTATATCCTACTAAGGATATATCATCCAAGGATGATCAGCAACTTGGTCTAACCAAGGACGGGGACTTGCGAATCCCCATTGCACCACCGATGACCTCCTTAAGGACGGCTACGGTGTTTTCTTCTGCAGGTACAACTATCACAAAGGGATTCAGTGAAACAAAAACACTTACACCTGGCCTGAGTGGGAAAGGAAAAATGAGTGAAACACCAACAGAAACGTTGAGTGCACACCCAGAGCCAAATGTGAGGAGTGACACCCTAACCCTACCAAACATAGATGATTTGCTATTACCGACAGAAAGAGAGGTACATGTTCAATCCACCATCAAGGAGATGACAGTTCACGACAAACAAGGAAATCCACTATTCAAGGTTCCACTGAGACCTTCCTTTGACCAAGGGATCTCCTATGGTCAAGCCGATGCTTCTTTAAAGACTATTCAAGAGAAGATTGACTTGGCTGCAGCTGATTCTAGAAGAACATATCGGGTCTTAGGCAGTGCATCTGGCACTATAACAGGTACTAAACTGGCAGTGGACTCCTTGAAGAAGGAAGCTGTTAATCCCAAATGACCTAACAGAATTGTAGAAGGGGGGGGGGGTTGAATACAATTCTTGATATTTTCTTAAACTTAAAACACTTTATAAAATAAAACTGAACTGAATAAATAAAAACACAAGATATAAATAATTCAGTTGGATTGTTTGATGATCCAACTGAAGTGTTTTTATTGCGGAAATAATCTGTGATACAAAATGTACACAGCTGCTCAGTTACAAGGTTGTAGAGAAGAATGATCTCAAAGATAGCTAATACAAACTATTTGTTTTTCTTCTCTTACTCTTAAAGTAACTGCTACACTTGGTTATATATTCCCAAGTTTACAAAGCTATTTTTGGCTACACTAAAGTACACTAAAGGTAACCGCCAATAGTTTGCTTTTCATCCCTTTGTCCAGTGGTCCTTGGGGATCCTTGCTTTTGTCTTTATGCTTATTATGATCACTCCCAAGACCCAAATGGAAAACTGGGATGTTTCCTTATTCCCCATGTCCATTTTAATGGTTTCCAATGCAAAGTACACTTCCACATCACCTTTAGATCTGTTCAGTAAACTGTCACTATCACTTTGTCAACTATTCAGAAAAGCAATAATGATTCGTTGATAGCAGGGAGATGTGTTTCGTTGATAGCTTTATTCTCCATTTCGTTGATGAGTAAACTCCATTCCGTTGATGAGTAAACTTCATTCCGTTGATGGTGTATCCTTGTTCCGTTGATAGAGTAATCTTCATACCGTTGACATGTCTTCACTTAGGCAAAATTACAAGGCATGATATACTTACAATTGACCAACCTATTTTGCCTATCTATTACTTAGTCAACATGACTTAGAAAACCTATCTAGTACATACAACAAAATGCATATCAAACTGTGAAGTATTGTATAGTGCAATTGCTACAACACTCATTCCGTTGATGAGCTACCTGTCAACGAAACACTGCAAAGCATGCCATTCCGTTGACAGTTACAAAATGACTTAATACAAAATCTACTAAGTGTTTTTATAATTATCATCAAGAACAACATATTCCTAACAATCTCCCCCAATTTATGACTGATAGAATAACATCCATAAATCAAGAGCCTTGATGATAACAAAAACACTCAGTCAAATTACACATGTTAAAAGTAGAAATTGCATTGAGCTTCATTTAATTAAAATACAAAGTAGAAAATCTTACAAAACAAGTGCACAGAGTTGCTCCTCTAGACTGAGCAGATTTTTCATCTTTGCCTCTGTGGTCTTGTTTTCTTCCCTTTTCTTGCATTGTTCTCCTCAATCTGAGCTTGAAGTCTTCTGTAGAAAAACTTCTCTTCTTCATCTTGATCCCCCAACTTGGATTGCATTAATCTTAGAGTTTCATTGGATGCCTTCTCCAGTTGGTCTTCTATTCTGAAGAATCTTCTACAGTTGTCCTTGTCTCTGAATTCCATCATCCAAAAAGGTTGGAGATGAATTTTCTTTCCTGTTTGAGGAACCTTCAATACTCTGGGAAGTGCACCAGGCTTGTTCCAGCTAGCTTTGATTTGGCAAATTTTGGAAACAACTTCAGACTTAGCTGTTTTGGTAAAACCAAAATCTTTCTTCAGGCATTTAAACACAGATATCAGTGTCTGATAGTCTTCTCCCAGAATTCTATGTAGAGGCCAAACTTGTTCTCTCCCACCCTTGTAGACAAACACCAATCTCTCTGGTAGTTTGTAAGAAGCTGCTATTCCTCTTACTTCAACTAGGTCATCAAGATGGATATGTAGGTCAGACTCCTCCCTGATATCAGCAATGTAGATGAAGTCTTCTGGGTTGATAGGAGGTTTTTCAGCTTGTGGTCTCCTTACTAGAATTGGCTTAGCCTTGGTAGCCCTTTGCTTAGATTTCTTCTTTGAATCCATCTCAAAGAGGAATTTTGGAAAGTTGGCCTCATCAAACTCAATTGGCTCTTCCTTTGGCTCAATTGGCTGATCATGGAAATTAACAGGATGTTTAGGATCAAAGGCTAACTTTTCCCCTAGAGCTGGATCAGGAATTGTTGGAGGTGCAGTTGGTACAGAAGAGTCTGATGCAATACTCTGAGAGTCATCATTCTCAAAGGCTATATTTCTCCTAGCTCTTGCCTTTGGTTGCCTTGTGCTCTTCTTTGCACTCCTTTCCTCTCTGGCTTTTTCTTCTTGTTGTCTTTCTTCTTCATCAAGAGATTGAGCAACTGCAAGTGCTTGCATTGCTGCTCTTTCTGACTCTTCAGCCTTAGCTTCAGCAAAGTTTGGGTGACCAGCCCAAACACAGATTTGTTGTCCATTCCTGTAGACAATTGCCCTTTGCTTCCTTACCTCATAATCATTGTTTTCCTTACTTTTTGTGATGAGAAGACCAAGAAGCTTGTGCTCATCTGGATAAGGTGCAGGATAGAAGGTCCTTTCTGTGTTTTTGCCCTTTGGTTTAGCAGGAGACTTGGAAGATAAGCTTCTTTGCAATGTAGCTTGTTCCACATCCCTGATGCATGAAGTTTGTCCTTTCTCCTTCCTTGATCCTCGAGTGACTCCATGCAGAAGGGGCTCTACCTTATATGAAGAATTGGTCTGTGGCTCCCATTCCGTTGATGCTAAAACCATGGCATCCGTTGATGGCTCTGTAGAAGAAGCTTGATTCGTTGATGGATCTGAAGTCTTTGAAGAATCAACTAACTTCTTGATGCTTTCATCTATCCTGGACCAGTGGTCTTTAATCTGTTCAGCAAGCTGTAGCTTCATAGATGCTTGTTGAATCAGGTCAATGCTGTCCAATTTAGCTTTGCTTGACTCCCCCATAGCTAGTGGCTCCTTTGGCAGGGAAATGGCTGGGACCATAACCTTTGTGATTTGAATGTCTAGCTCCTTAGATTTCTCCCCCTTTTTGTTATCATCAAGAGAGATGACTGGGAGTCCTTGAGCTGCCACTAGCTGGGCCAACAGTTGTGTCTGCTTCTCCTGTTCCTTTTGTATCTGAGATAAAGTAGCTTCCACCTTGTCCACTCTAGAAGAGAGAGTCTTCAAGGAGGTAGCCACCTCAGGTTCCTTAGAGAAAAACCTGTTCATCTTGGACACAGTGAGAAGAGGAAGCTTTTCATCTAGCCTCCTGTCATTAGCATCCTTGAGATTGCTAATTGAGTCCTTGATTTCTCTAGCCTCAATCCTTGTCTGCATCATCTGTAGCCTTTGGATTTCCAGTGAATCCATAATAGCCTTGTAGAATTTCTTGTCATTGGCATTTGCAGACTCATGAGCCAGATAGGCCTCATTGTACTGCCTTGTGATTGCAGCATCCAGGGAGATCCTTCCTTGTAAATCTTGAGAAAGCCAGTTTGGTGTAGGAGGCACCACAGAAGTCCCAGTCTGTGAAGTAGTGGCCACCTGATTGTCACCAAAGCTGTCCTCATCATCAGAGAAATCAAACTCACAACTTGTTGCAGCTCCTGGAGATAGATTGGTCAAGGCATCCTTTGCTCTTTGCATTGATGCAGTTGTATGAATTAGTTGGAGTGACCTCTCTGCCTCCACATTGCCCTATTGAGCCAAAACTTGATAGGCTGACACAGGATGAGTAAAGGTCTCAGGATCCAGAGAAATACTATCCAGAGTTTGTTGATAATGCTCTTGGAAAGTAAGTTCCCTTTCTCCCTCATTGACCTCCATTGACTCACTAGCAATGGCTGCTTCCTCCCTTATGACTCCTGTAGACCCTTCTCTCTCTCCTCTATTTTCTTGCATCATGGGCTCCCCATGGCTCACACCTCTCACACCCTCACCTTCACCTACTAAGGTGGAACTCTCAATCTCTCCTTTTGCCTGGCTGGAAGAAATAGCCAGCCTCTCACTCTCATTCTCTCCTTTTGCCTGGCTGCAAGCCAGCCTCTCAGTTTCACTCCCTCTCAATCCTAAAAGTGTCTCAACTACCACCAGGTCATCTACACTAGTTGTGGAAACAACTAGATTTTCAATAAGGGATGTAGAATGACCTATCAACGGAATGGTAGTTTGAACTGTCAACGGTATGGATACCGTTGATGGAGAAACACTTGTCAACGAAATAGACTGTTTCGTTGATGAAGTCAAGAAAGCACTTTGAGAATGAGAAGTTACAGTAGAGTCTGTGGTGATTGATTTGAGAGTTTGGTCCACAGATCCCCTTGCAACTTCAGAAAAAATTGGTTGATGGCCCAACAAATCTCTTAACAAGTGATGGCCACCATCTTCAGAGTGGGGCTTCTCCAAGATTAGAGTTGGAGAATCAGGAATAGATGTATGGATCATGTCCACATCTAGAGATAGAGTTGGTGAATTTGATGGAGATAGTTCAAGGTTGATGTTTAGAGAATGGGACTGTAACCCCAGAGTGATAATAGGGGTTACATCAAACTGAATTTGAGAAACTGGAAGTGTTGCTTCCAGTGTGTGTGCACCCTGTGAACCCTTGGACTTTTGCTTCACTCTCCTTTGGTATTGGGAAAATGTAGACTGTGGGCTTGAAGTGTCCCTTACCCTTTTGGACTGTGCTCTAGGTTGAGAGCTTGTTTCAATAATTACATCCTTTTGGGAGGATGCAATTAGACTTGTGTTTAAATCCATTTTACTCATTGTGCCTTGTTGGGAAGACACAATGGGGCTTGGCTGGGAAACTCTTACCTCACCTTCCTTATTCTTGGGGTTTCTTTTATGTTCACCCCTTCCCTCACCTCTCACAACTCCAGACTCACTCCCCTTAGGTTGTGTGGTAGTTTTTACAACAGGTGCCTTTTGAGAAGCACCTGAGGTTGGCTTGGAGGATTTCTTAGATTTTGGTTTTGTTGCTGGGGCAGGAGCCTGTTGGGTCACAGCTACAGACTCCATAGCAACTGGGTTGGATGAAACAATGGAAGTAACAGCTATACTAACAGGGATAGCAGTAGTTACCTCAATGATTGGCAGATACACCACTGGAACATCACCATTGTGGTTCAGCCTCAGTATGTCTGTCAATACTCTCTTCTCTTGTACAAAGCACTCAAACCTGGCAGTAGGGTTAGAGATAACTAATGGTTCTGGACTAACATGATTAGCCAGCATCATCAGAAACCTTGCATAATAGATATTTTTCTTCCTATTTGCCTTATCACCCAACTTAGCACCAATTTCATACATAAGTTGGGTGCTAAAGTTGTAATATCTATCATTTAGAAGCATGGTTAGGAGAATTAACATAGAGTTAGTTAATGCATCAAAATTACTAATCTTTCCAGAAAAGACCTTAATGAATGCATCATCTAAATAACTGTATTCCCTAACCAAACCTCTCCTAATTATCTTACCCAAGTTATCAGTAGGCAAAGAGTAGTTTATAGAATTTAGCATGGTAGTTATTTCAGTGTTAGAAGGCAAAGCATCACAGTTATTATCAGGAATATGTAAACATGCTTGCAAAACATCAGAATTAACTATGTACTCATTACCTTGAAGAGTGAATTGCAGTGTGCAGTTTGTTCCACTATACTCACATGAGGTCCAAATCTCCTCGATAATTTCATTGTAGAGTGGTGTAGAGTGAAACATCGCATACCCCAACTTACAGTTCCTCATGAAGTCCATCATCTTGAAAAAGATGCTGTTCGGACTCTCCTTAACAACAAATGGAATAGAATTGTTCTTCTCATAGATGAACCCACCAGCAGACATAAGCTTGACTATGGGTGCCATTGTTGAGTGAGGAAAAGCTTCGAGCTGTATTACTTGTTAGAGAGAAGAAGATAGAAAAACTTTTGGATTTTTTTTTTTTGAGAACAGGTAGAAATGAAATAAAGAAATTGAAATTTCTTAAATACTCCTCCAAAAATTCTCAGAAATTAAGTCCAATAATTAATCTAAATTACCTGATTGGCTTAAAAAGTAACCGTTAGAATTAAATATTACCACGATTTATACTTACAGGGGTGTATGCATAGATCGTGATAAAGAACGAGCAGTTTCAACGGTTCAGATTAAAAAGCGCTACATCAACGAATCAGATTGGGCGGTTAAAGTCCCGTCTTATTTCGTTGATAAAGCTGCGTTTCGTTGATATAAAAGAGCTATCAACGAAACGCCCAGAAAAATGCTAAGACTGTCAACGAAATGGTGCGTTTCGTTGACATAGTAATTTTGACTTAGACAAAATTTCACCTTTTCCTGAGAAAATCAATTCACAGAAAAATCATAGCAGATTCCTGGCTGCATTTTAACTTGCAAAAATCTCAAAATAATTAAGAGAAATTTAGCATACCTAGCTCACTTACTAATCTTGAGAATGTGGATTCATCAAGTGGCTTGGTAAAGATGTCTGCAAGTTGTTGTTCACTTGGAACAAAATGTAACTCCACAGTACCATTCATAACATGTTCTCTAATAAAGTGGTACTTGATGTCAATGTGCTTGGTCCTTGAATGCTGCACTGGATTCTCAGTAATGGCAATGGCACTAGTGTTGTCACAGAAAATAGGAATTTTCTCAACTCTTATTCCATAATCAAGTAGTTGATTTTTCATCCATAAAATCTGTGCACAACAACTTCCAGCTGCAATATACTCAGCCTCAGCTGTGGAGGTAGAAACTGAGTTTTGTTTCTTGCTGAACCATGAGACAAGCTTGTTTCCTAAGAATTGACAGGTGCCTGTTGTGCTTTTCCTGTCAATTTTACACCCTGCAAAATCTGCATCTGAATAACCAATTAGTTCAAAACCAGATTCTCTAGGATACCAAATGCCAAGGTTTGGTGTTCCTTTGAGATATCTGAAAATTCTTTTAATAGCAACTAAATGGGATTCCCTAGGATCAGCCTGAAATCTAGCACATAGACATGTAGCAAACATAATATCAGGTCTACTAGCTGTTAAATATAAAAGTGAGCCTACCATGCCTCTGTAACCTGAAATGTCCACAGATTTTTCCTTAGTATTCAATTCAAGTTTGGTGGCAGTAGGCATGGGAGTTTTGGCAGGAGAGCATTCCATTAAATTAAACTTCTTTAATAAATCATGAATGTATTTTGTTTGACTAATAAAAATGCCTTCATTAACTTGCTTCACCTGAAGACCAAGAAAGTAAGTTAATTCTCCCATCATGCTCATTTCATATTTACTTTGCATAAGCTTGGCAAACTTTTGACAAAGTTTCACATCTGTAGACCCAAAGATTATGTCATCTACATAAATTTGAACAAGTATAGTAGAGCCATTCACAACCCTATGAAAAAGAGTTTTATCTACAGTACCTCTAGTGAAGTGATTCTCAAGAAGGAACTGTGAAAGTGTGTCATACCAGGCTCTAGGTGCTTGTTTCAAACCATAGAGTGCTTTGAGGAGGCAGTATACATATTCTGGAAAATCATTATCTTCAAAACCAGGAGGTTGACTTACATACACCTCCTCTTCCAATTCCCCATTCAGAAAAGCACTCTTCACATCCATTTGATAGACTTTGAAATTGGCATGGGCTGCATAGGCTAGGAAAATCCTTATTGCTTCTAGTCTTGCAACAGGAGCAAAGGTTTCATCAAAATCAATTCCTTCTTCCTGTGAATAGCCTTTTGCAACCAATCTAGCTTTGTTCCTTGTGACTATGCCATTTTCATCCATCTTGTTTCTGAACACCCATTTTGTGCCTATGACACTCCTGTCCTTAGGCTTGGGCACCAGCTTCCAAACATTGTTCCTTTCAAATTGGTTTAGCTCTTCTTGCATAGCCAAGACCCAATCTGGATCTAGAAGTGCATCCTCAACTTTCTTTGGCTCATCTTGAGACAGAAAGCTGCTATATAGACATTCTTCTTGAGTTGCTCTTCTAGTTTGGACTTTTGAAGACACATCACCTATAATTAGTTCAAAGGGATGATCTTTAGTCCATTTCCTTGAGGGAGGTAGATTTACTCTTGAAGAGGTAGCTTCATGATCATGATTGCATTGATTGGATATTTGTCCTTGAGAAACTCCCCCTGAGTTTGTTGTCCCTAAATGATCACTCCTGGAAGCATTTCTGTGACTGTCAACGGATTGTCCATTTTGACTGTCAACGAAACGCTCATTCTGACTATCAACGAAATGTCCATTTGGTCTACTAGCATCTATTCTTTTCAATCTTAATGCAGCAATTTCATCTTCACTGCTGCTTTCATCTGTGCTAGATACAACAACTTTAGGCTGTTTCTCAGTAGCCTTAACATGATTCATTTGATCTCCATCCTCATTTTCAAAAGAAAGACTTTCATGGAAACCTTCATCACAGAGACCCTGAATTTTGAGATCATCAAAAACAACATGTACAGATTCCATAACAATGTTGGTTCTGAGATTGTAGACTCTGTAGGCTTTCCCTGCTGTATAACCCACAAATATTGCTTCATCTGCCTTTGCTTCAAATTTCCCCAAATACTCAGCTTGATTTCTCAGAACAAAGCACTTGCATCCAAAGACATGAAGAAAATCCAATAGTGGCTTCTTTCTTTTGAGTAGCTGATAAGGGGTCATTCCTTTGGCCTGATTAATCAAAGAAATATTCTGAGTGAAGCAAGCTGTATTAACTGCCTCAGCCCAAAAATAAGTTGGTAACTTTGATTCATCTAGCATTGTCCTTGCATCTTCAATAAGTGTTCTGTTTTTCCTTTCAACTACACCATTTTGTTGTGGTGTCCTTGCTGCTGAAAACTCATGCAAAATACCATTTTCTTCACAGAACACCTTCATGCTTGAATTCTTGAATTCTGTCCCATTGTCACTCCTAATCCTTCTTACTTTCAAGTCAGGATGATTGTTTACCATCTTGATGTGATTGATAATGATTTCACTTGCCTCATCTTTGGAGAGCAAAAAGAAAGTCCATGTAAATCTAGAAAAATCATCAACAATCACAAGATAGTATTTCTTCTTTGAAATAGACATGACATTTACAGGGCCAAACAAATCCATATGAAGCAACTCAAGCTGGTGGACAATTGATGACTCTGTCTTGCTTTTGAATGATGCCTTCTTTTGTTTCCCTTTTTGACAGGCATCACACAAACCATCCTTGGAAAACTCCACTTGTGGAATTCCTCTAGCAAGATCTTTCCTCACTAAATCATTCATAACTTTAAAGTTCAGATGAGATAATTTCTTGTGCCATAGCCAACTTTCATCCTTGCTTGCCTTGCTGAAGAGGCAAGTGATGGTTTCTGGACTGGTGCTACTAAAGTCAGCAATGTACACATTCCCTCTTCTGAATCCAGTCATTACCACATTGTTGTTTCCTCCTTTAGAAACAACACAGGCTTCTTTAGTAAAAGTAACTAAAAATCCTTTGTCACAAAGTTGGCTGATACTAAGCAAATTGTGCTTAAGACCATCCACCAATGCAACTTCATCTATGATGACATTCTCTTTTGAAATCAAGCCATATCCCTTAGTGTAGCCTTTGCTGTCATCTCCAAAAGCAATACAAGGGCCAGCTCTTTCCTGAAACTCTGTGAGCAGGGTAGAATCACCAGTCATGTGTCTTGAACAACCACTATCCAAGTACCAAAGATTCCTTTTGTCTCCCTGCACACAATAGAACCAAATCAAGTCGATTTTGGTACCCAAGTTTCCTTGGGTCCTGTTTTGTTAGCCTTTGCTTTTCCTTTTATATCATTTTTCACCTTGGGCTCAGATTGATTTAAATCAATCTTTATCCTTGGTGTTGATTTCTGAGGATTGCTCACACTTTCATTCTTAGCATGCATAATTGGAGGAACAAACATGTTATTCATATTCCATGGCATTTGTGGCACATTAAACATATTCATGTATGGATTAGACACAAATGGCATGCTGGCATATGGATTTTGAAATTGTGCATATGGAGCAAACATGTTAGGCATAACAGGCATTGTAGGCATAGAACTATTCATTGCAGGCTTGGGAATTTTCACTTTAACAGTCTTCTTAACAGATTTGCAGTTAGTAGATAAATGACTAACACTTCCACAATTAACACATGTCTTTCTAGGAGCATATTTATCAGGTGTGTAATTGTTGTGTTTGTTAATTCCTACTTTGCCATTCCTGTTATTCTTTTTATTTCCCTTAGCCTCAACTTGAACATTCTCTAACTTATCTTTCAATTTCTTGTTGGATAAGTGACCTACATTAGCTCTCTCAACAGGCTTCTCAACTTTCTTTGATTTACTAGACTCACCTTGAACAAAGTTCTTGGTGACAGGACCATACTTGTCATTAAGTCTAGTGAGTTTATCTTTTCTTTTGTCTGTCAACGAAACTCCCTGATCGGTTGATGGTTCATCTGTCAACGGAACATTGCATTCCGTTGACATATCAACCTTCAACAAATGATCATTGTTGTTTGTTGACTCTATTTCTGATTCTAAGGTTTCACAAACATACCCTAGTTTCTCTTTGTTCTTTTTCCATGATTGTTCACAGAAAGATTCCATACCTTGAACATTAATGATGTTGGTAGCAACATTCCTGGCATCTTTCCATTTAGCAATCACATTTTGTTCTATTTCAAGTTGTGTCTTAAGAATTTCTTCCCTTTGTAACACGTTCTCAAGTTCCTTCTTAGCATTCCTACTAACACATCTCATTTTCTCAAATTCAATGAGCTGTGCTTCTAACATTGCATTCCTATCACTTAAGAGCAAATTAGTCTCTTTTATTCTTGAATTCTCTTTGGTAAGTGATTTAAGAGTAACACGCAAATTATATAATACAGTAGACATTTCATTTATTGCACTATCGCATTCCTCTTTAGAAAGCTCAGAAAGATTAGTAATTGTTACCTGGTTGCTTGAGGAGCTTGCTTCCTGCTCATGATTGTTAGCCATAAGAGCCAGGTTGACATATTCAACATCATCATCAGAATCTTCACCATTACCAGCCCAATCATACTCCTGAGACATGAAAGCCTTTTCTTTTTGCTTGAGAAGTTCAAAGTATTTCTTTTTATAATCAACAGGCTCAAATTTCCTGTTGCTCTTCTCAATCTTGGGCTTTCTGCAGTCTCCAGCAAAGTGACCAAGCATTCCACAATTGAAACATTTAGATTTAGACTTTTCAATCCAGTTACTTTTGTTAGGTTGAAAGTCTCTCCTTGGTGGTCTTGCTTCTGAGTTTCTCTTGAACTTGAACTTAGAAAATTTTCTTGACAGAAAAGCAATGTGTTCATCAATCTCATCTAAGTCATCCAAGTTGGCTGGTTCTGGTTCTTCTTCTTCTGTCATCTTACCTTTACCCTTGCTAACATCACTTCTACAACTAGCTCGACTAGTTGTTGCCTTTGCAGCTTCTTCAGTGTCATCTTCCAGTTGGTTTACAGATGCAATCAATGCAATAGATCCACCCTTCTTCTGTACCTTTTCAATTTCCTCATCTTGCTCCATTTCCAGCTCATAAGTCTTCAAGGTTCCATAAAGCCTTTCAAGAGTGTAGTCTTTGTACTCTTGAGTGTTTCTGAGAGAAACAGTCATAGGCTTCCATTCTTTTGGAAGAGCTCTAAGAAATTTAAGGTTTGAATCCTTGGTTTGATAGATCCTCCCATACAACTTTAATCCATTCAAAAGCTTTTGAAACCTACTAAAAGTGTCATTTAAGGTTTCACCAGCTTTAAAATGAAAATGCTCATATTGTTGTATAAGGAGCTGCATTTTGTTTTCCCTAACTTGCTCAGTACCTTCACAGAGAGTTCTAACAGTGTCCCATACTTCTTTGGAGGTCGTACAGTTTATGACATTGTCAAACATCTCTTGCTCCAAACCATTAAACAGAATGTTCATGGTTCTTTTATCTTTATGGACTTCTGCAACATCTTCAATAGTCCATTCTGAGACAAGTTTTGGAATTTCTACATCAGGAGCATCATCTGGCACTCCAACTCTAGATGCAAACTTCATGGGAACGTGTGGACCTTTCTCAATGCAGTCTACATATCTCTCATCCATAGACATGAGATGTAAATGCATCTTTACTTTCCAGTGAAAGTAATTGTCCTTATCAAGAACTGGTATCTTCACACCTGCATCCTTCTTCACCATGGTTTCTGTTTTTGGTCTTGATCTTTAAACTTCTTGTTTGTTAGAAGCTTGCTCTGATACCAATTGTTAATCCCAAATGACCTAACAGAATTGTAGAAGGGGGGGGAGGTTGAATACAATTCTTGATATTTTCTTAAACTTAAAACACTTTATAAAATAAAACTGAACTGAATAAATAAAAACACAAGATATAAATAATTCAGTTGGATTGTTTGATGATCCAACTGAAGTGTTTTTATTGCGGAAATAATCTGTGATACAAAATGTACACAGCTGCTCAGTTACAAGGTTGTAGAGAAGAATGCTCTCAAAGATAGCTAATACAAACTATTTGTTTTTCTTCTCTTACTCTTAAAGTAACTGCTACACTTGGTTATATATTCCCAAGTTTACAAAGCTATTTTTGGCTACACTAAAGTACACTAAAGGTAACCGCCAATAGTTTGCTTTTCATCCCTTTGTCCAGTGGTCCTTGGAGATCCTTGCTTTTGTCTTTATGCTTATTATGATCACTCCCAAGACCCAAATGGAAAACTGGGATGTTTCCTTATTCCCCATGTCCATTTTAATGGTTTCCAATGCAAAGTACACTTCCACATCACCTTTAGATCTGTTCAGTAAACTGTCACTATCACTTTGTCAACTATTCAGAAAAGCAATAATGATTCGTTGATAGCAGGGAGATGTGTTTCGTTGATAGCTTTATTCTCCATTTCGTTGATGAGTAAACTCTATTCCGTTGATGAGTAAACTTCATTCCGTTGATGGTGTATCCTTGTTCCGTTGATAGAGTAATCTTCATACCGTTGACATGTCTTCACTTAGGCAAAATTACAAGGCATGATATACTTACAATTGACCAACCTATTTTGCCTATCTATTACTTAGTCAACATGACTTAGAAAACCTATCTAGTACATACAACAAAATGCATATCAAACTGTGAAGTATTGTACAGTGCAATTGCTACAACACTCATTCCGTTGATGAGCTACCTGTCAACGAAACACTGCAAAGCATGCCATTCCGTTGACAGTTACAAAATGACTTAATACAAAATCTACTAAGTGTTTTTATAATTATCATCAAGAACAACATATTCCTAACAGAAGCTATGGAAGAACTGGTCGAATTGAGGACTGATGTCAAAGAGCTTAAGGATGGTTTCATGAATGAAGTTAATGCTCTGCAACAAGGACAAGAAGCTTTGAAGGAAGACGTTATGGTTATCCGGGATGGTCAAGCTAGGGTAAAAGATGCAATGAACACCCTTTCAAGAGTGGAGTCTAAGCTAAACAAGAGATTGGATCACATTGAAAAGACTACCAACTCAAGATTGGATAACATTGACCTGAAGCTAGCTTCTGTGCATGAGATGAATAAGGAGATTATGGAGTTCATGGAGAATCAAGGTGACGGGGTAGAGTCTATTTGGAATATGTTGAGGAACCAACAACCCGGACCTTCACAACAACAACCTGATCCTTCTACTACCTTTTACAATGAGGATAACTACATCGAGGATTCCTCAACTAAGGGGGAGAAAGTTGGAGAAGGGGAAACAAATGAAGTGACTAATGAAGGTTGGCAAACAACTGGATGGGGAGTTTGGGAAACCAATGAAGCTATTCCAGTTAGACAGTACTGGATTGAAGACATTGTGCAAGAAGAAGAGTGTGAGGAGGAATTTGAGATCATGCAAGAGCAACCACTACAGGAGGAGCATGAGCCATATTATCCAGAGCCAATAGAACATCCTATCTTGGATGATGATATGGAAGAAGAAGCAAATTCTCTGTCACTAGAAGAACAAACTGCCTTGGAGATGGTGAAAGCTGACAGAACTGCAATAGATGCCAGGCAAGCTGAGAGAGAGATACAACAAGCAGTTCTAAGGAGTGAAAAGCTTAAAAGATTCAAGGTGTATGCTGAAGTGAGGAAGAAGAAGATGATGGATTTAGCACAGAAGGAAGGTATTGACTGGGAGGTGGCTTACAAAACCTTTTGTGGAGTTGAAGACGGATTAGAAGTCAACGACAATGCGGAGGTGCAAGTCATAATTCAGGACATAAGAAGTGAAAATCCTGATGATCATACTTACTTCACTGCATTGAGAAATACTGTGATCTGTCTGAAAGTTGGGGTTAAAGCAAACGGTGCCTCGAACATATTGATCAACTTTCTTGATAAAGGTACCTTTGTGATTTCCACTAAGTTTTTTGAACAGAGAACATACACAGAACTGCAGGTTATGCTCATCAAGATACAAAGGACTACAAGGCTAAATGAACTGCTCCGTGAGCATGTTAAGGAGATCTTGATGAAAGTCGGTCCAGATATTACTGAAGATCCTCCAATGGTTAGATTCATGACGAATGACTTGTTCAGAATCTGCTATTTGGCTGAGGATAAACTGAGAGATTATCCAAGTAATTATCTGATATCAGTGGAGAAGTATCTTAGATCCACTGGATTCACATCAACGGAGAAGGAAAAAGCAGCAGACACTCTGAGAAGATTTCTAATGGAGAATGTTCCTTACTATAGGAAGAGAGTGGAAAGAGGATTGGAAGTGCTTCCCAGACTACCAAACATGCCAAAGCTAAACAAGAAAGATGTTAACATTGCATGGTTGTGGGCTGGAGTGGGTCAAGAGATTGAGTACATTGGAAGACACATTCAAGGAGCAATCCTTAAACCTGGAGAACCACTGCACTATCCATCAGTGATTGATTATCAAGCTGCTAACTTCGATCCAATGATTGAAGAAGGTGAGATCGGAATGGACTGAAGACAAGAAGCAAAAGACAAAAAGAACAATCAGCTCAGACTAGAGGAGCAACTTAATTTTATAAAGTTTTATTGTTTTTTGATTTATGAAATCTGGAAATGTATATATATCTGATCCAGAATGCATTTAATATTATTCAAGCTGTCTTACTTTAATTAGTTTAATGTTTCCTTAGTTAGTTGAGTTATCCTCGAGGTATTTGCTTATCGAACTCTATCCAATCAAATAGGGGAGATTGTAAAGCATAATGTAACATAAGATGAAACAGAGATAACTACAACTCAACAAAGGACAAGACAGACAGTAATATTAACAGAAGCACAGGAATCCAGAATCAAAGAAGATAAGGTAAACTCAAAAAATCAAAATACGTTATGTATTCTTGAAGTCCGTAAACAGGTCACGGAAAGAAGTTCATGAAAATGTTCAAGCCTCAGTGATAGCAAAAGAAACAAGACTTTCAAGACGACAAGAGTTGTGAATGATTTAGGGTTAGTACCACGGGATTCCAGTGATTTAATTGAAGCAACCAGATCAACAAAGGACTTATCAGCAGCACTGAATTGAAGACATAAAAGAAGAATTGATCAAGTGTTAGTCATCTGTGAACCAGACCAGTTGCACTAGGTGACGGCACTTAAAAAGATCAAGTTGTTTTATCGTCTCAGAAGAAATTGATACAGTCTAAAAATGAAACACCCTGGAGCTCAGAAGATTTATTAAAGGATAAAAGACAAGGAAATGATTCGATAGTTTTTCTGTTTAGAAAACTATCGAATGATATAAAAAGTGATTCTCAGAAAACCATTTAGAATAAATATGACATTCGATAGTTTTGAATTAAAAACTATCGAATGATAAATTGATTTAATTCATTCGATGGTTTTTTCAAATGGAGCAGGTGGAAATTAATACTTTGTTGATCAGTTGATGAAGATCCAACGGCCAGGAATAAACCAATTCTTTTGGTTCGATGGTTTTTCAAATCAAGACTATAAATAGAGTTTGAAGAAGTGTTCTTCTTCAGTTAAGGCAGAACACAGAAAGATCATTTACGAGGAGAGAGTTCTTGATAGAGAAATTTACAGAGAAATTAATATAGCTCAGAATTCTATTATTGTAGTGATTGTGTTTAACCTGAACTCATTGTAGCTAATCCTACGGATTAGAATTTGTAGCACCCATCGTGGTTTATATTTATAAAATGATATATTCTCTGACTCGTGTTTTGATTTGGAGTATTTGATTTTGAACTATATCACAAAGAATTATCCGTGAACGAAATCGAAGAATTTGTGAGTATCGTATTCAACCCCCCCCCCCCCCCCTTCTACGATACTTTAGACCTAACATTTTGGGTGTTGTTTTCTGTGCTACTTTATATGTAATTTGTAGGTGTATGCTTGCTAAAATTTATATTTATGATCTACAAAAAATAGGTTTAGTGTTTATTTGATTATGTATGATCTAGAATGATTTTATTTGGTCTTTGCAAGGTGCATGGTAAGAAGGATGATGAACATAAAATTTCATATTGTGGGGGTGGTGCAGTCCAAGATGACCGTCAACTTAAGATCTAATTACATGTTATTGCCAGATAATAAATCTGTTTAGTTTTTGAAATTTTCACACTGTAATTGGTTTTCTGAAGTCCATCTGATCTAATGCATACATGGACGTGCATGGTTTTGCATTACTAGCACTCAATGTATACGTACATAGTAGTTATGTCGGCCAATATCAACAATTCTGATGTAGCTGCTAAACTTATCAACCTAATGATGATGATATGCACTTTCTTGAGCCAATCAGGTTTGACATTTAGTTTCTACCACGTATGTTTTTTGTATTAAAAAAATCTGTTAAGAAAAGCTAAGTATGGAAACTGCCCTATGATGATTATGATCGGTGAAATAAAAGTTTGTCTAGATATTGGCATGATGTAACTTATGATATTGCATGCAAATCAATTTATTAAAGGTACCCGAAATCTCCTGCCAAATAGTATGGTCTTAACTGAGGCCCTATACTAATTTATAATGGAGACTGTATTTATTTCTAATCAAGTATTGAAAAGTTTATACTTAAAATAAATAAAGTAATTAATATTTTAATATTTATTGATCTTACTTTAATTTTTGGTTAAATCTGCCAAAAAATGTATACATCATTTTTATTATTGGTTAATAAGAATTATTTTGACATTCATAACATATCTTTAATATTAGTATTATTATTATTTATTATTATATTTTTATCTTTATATATATAAACAAAAATTCACAGGAGCTCTCAGATCGTCCGAAAAAAATATTTATCTATTTTTCAAGAGCTCCTCAATACTAATTCAATAAAATTAAATTTTCATATTTACATTCGAATATTTAGGGAATACAATAAATATATATAAGTCAATCCTATTTAAAATTTAATAATATTAACTTTTTTCTCAACTAACCTAAATTCTATTTAAGTTTCAATCTATTTTTGTAGAATTTCACTATTTTTATTCAATTCAAATTTTTAGGGAAGACAACAAATATATATAATGAATCCTATTTAACATTTAATTAAACAAAATTAATTTTTTTCTCAATTAAATTAAATCCTATTTAAGTTTTAATCTATTTTCCTAGAGCTTCTCTATTTTAATTCAATAATATTAAATTTCCTTACATAGATTCGAATTTATAGGGAAGACAGTAAATATATAAAAATCAAACGTTTTTAGAATTCAATATTTATTATAAAGTTATATTACAATCCTATTTAGGATTTAATCTTTATTAAATCTTTACATTATAATTCTATTCGGAATTAAATCTTTATTAAATCTCTATATTATATTTTAAATTGCCTATACAAGCACGTCACAAATTTGAGGTTATGATAAAATATTCATGTGCATTAATAACATTGCATATTCATGATAACTGTTTATATATTTTAATTTATTTAATTCTTGCTAACATCAATAACTTAAGGTTTTGCGGGTTGTAACGCAAACTATTGTAAATCATTTAGTTTTTTTGGGTTTATGAATATGCTAAGTATATATGTCATGTTTGAGTTTGATAGGCTATTGTTAATCATTTTGTTTTTTTTGAGTTTATGAATATGTTAGGTATATATGTCATGTTTGAATTTGATTGGGTTTAGACCTATTGTAATATTGTAATAGGTTGCTAAGTATATATGTCATGTTTGAATTTGATAGGGTTTAGACCTATTGTAATATTGTAATAGGGTTTAGACTTCTATATCTAATAATAATTATAGAGTAAAGTGCATTTTGTGTACTCGCACTTTAGTAAAGACACCACTTGCAATACTATAGTTCAAAATCGAGCAGTTGCAATATCAATGTTTGTATTTCAATGCACTTTGTTGCATTCCGTTAACTGAGGTTAACTCCGTTATTAATTTAGGGAGTAAAGTGCACTTTGTGTACTCGCACTTTAGTCTAAAGTGCATTTTGTGTACCCGCACTTTGCTCAAAACATCACTTGCAATACTTTAGTTCAAAATTTAGAGTAAAGTGCGAGTACACAAAATGCATTATAGACTAAAGTGCGAGTACACAAAGTGCACTTTACTCCCTAAATGAATAAAGGAGTTAACCTCAATTAACGGAATGCAACAAAGTTCAGTGAAATACAAACATTGATATTGCAACTGCTCAATTTTAAACTATAGTATTGCAAGTGGTGTCTTGACTAAAGTACGAGTACACAAAGTGCACTTTACTCATAATTATATTGAATGTTATCATTGTATATAGTTTTTTTATATATATTCTTTTTGTGATTTTGGGAATTAATTAGAGTTATTCAATACAATTATCTCAGAAATTTTTTAATTAGTCATTTTTAGATAATTGAATTTCTTTATTTACATTCAAATTCATAGTAAAAACAATAAATATATAAAAATCAATCATGTTTAGAATTCAATTAAACAAATATTATATTTTTTTCTTAACTAAACCGAAATTGAAATCTCTTATTTCCATTCAAATTTAGAGAGAATACAATGATTATATAAAAATCAATTACGTTTCCATGATTGACCTTTTATAATTAAAAAGTTTTATTATAACGTCTAAGAATATTTAAGAAATTTATAATTTTTGTGATGATACAAATACTTGAAGTTTGAAACGGTGGATAATACTTAAATGTTTATTATTTCTTAATTTTGGTATTTTTAATTTATATGTATTTAGTGCAATGAGCGTCGACTCAAGAAAATATGACACAAAATCGGCATATAAAGTCTAGGGATATTTAAGAAATTTGTAATTTTGTGATAGTACAATGGTTGAAATTTGAAGTGGTGGTTAATACTTAAATTTATATTACTGCATATTTTTGGTATTTCCTATTTATATGTATTTAGTGTAACAGGTGTCGGTTCAAGAAAACATGATACAAAATCGGCATTAATATATGTCAACAATTTATTTTTATTGTTTATGAAAAATATTGTGTTCACTGTTTAAATATACTAGCTTAAAACCCGTGCGATGCACAGATTGTTTTAAATAATTTTTATTATTTACGTTTTAATATTTTATTAATTATATTTGTTAAAAAAATAAATAGGCGTGTTAAACTTTGAAAAATAATTAAAAGTATTAAAATAGATTTTTAAAAAAATAAGTAAAGATTTGCCCGTGATATTTTTGAGCAAGGAGGGGTTTTAGTAAGGAAAAATAAAAAAAAGTTACATGTTTTAGTTGAAAAGGGTATTGAAATAGATTGTAAAATAAATCAGTAAGGATTTGCCCATGATATTTTTGGAAAACCAGGAGTTTTAATACGGAGAAATAGAGAAAATAACATGTTTGGGTTAAAAAAAAAGGTTATTGCCTGTAATTAAAAGTATTAAAATATGTTTTAAAATCAATTAATAAGGATTTATCCGTGATATTTTTGGAAAATGAGGGATTTTAGTAAGGAAAAATAGAAAAAGTAGCATGTTCGAGTTGAAAAAGGTAATTATCCGTGATTTTTTTTAGAAAAAGAGGGGATTTAAAAAAAATAGAAAAAGTAATGTATTTTAGCTGAAAATGAAATTGGTTAGAAATAATGTTATTATTTAATAATATTTTTTTAAATAAGTAAGGGTAATTAAGTGAAATCACTAAGTATCGACCGACCAAACTTTAAATGTTTCGTCTTTTATAGATAGTGTAGAAGTATAGATAATATAGAAGTATAGATTTTATATATTTTTTTTCTTGATTTGTTTCTTAAATACTTAATATTTAAAATTTTAAAAAAATATTATAGGGTTGCTGTGAAGCGCGACTTAGTCGACTAGTACTTATATAAATGAGAAGACGAGGGTGGTAAGGTGGTGTCTCTAGAATCGCTTCGATCTATTTTTCTAATTTTCTCAAATATTTGAATTATTAATGTTAAAGATTCGAAAAAAAATCTCAATTGTCTTTAATGAGGTGGCACCTCTAGAATCGATCAAATCTATTTTTCTAATTTTCTCAAATATTTGAATTATTAATGTTAAAGATTCGAAAAAAATCTCAATTGTCTTTAAAATCTTTACTAATGGAGGAAACTAAATATTCAATTTTAATATTCTTGCATTTAAAATCTTTATTAATGGAGGAAACTAAATATTCAATTTTAATATTCTCCTAATTTTTTAATTAGAAAATATCTCAATTGTCTTTTAACTCTTTGCTAATGGAGGAAACTAAATATCCAATTTTAATATTCTTGCCTTTAAAACTAAATAATTAATTTTAATATTCTCCCAATTTTTTGATTATAAAATATCTCAATTGTCTTTTAACTCTTTGCTAATTGAGGAAACTAAATATACAATTTTAATATTCTTGCCTTTAAAATCTTTACTAATGTAGAAAACTAAATACAATTGTAATATTCTCCTAAATGTTTTATAAATGAATATACTAACTAACATAGGAAATATTATTTTAATATTCTTCTGAATTTTCTATTTAAGTCAAAACTAAGTATACTATATTAATATTATCCTAAGCTTACTCTACGAGTCCAATCTATTTAGTAATTTCTTTTTAAATATCTTTTAATCGAAGAAAATAATAAGGAGACAATATGAGAGGTGCGAGACGATTAGAGAGGCGCCTCTCAAATTGCCTTCAACTATTTTTCTGATTTTCTCAAAATTTTGAATTTATAATATTAAAGGTTATTAAATGTCTAAATTGCCTTTTAAATCTCCAGGAATGGAAATCTCAATTACCTTATACTCTCATAAATTTTCTTCTTAAGTCAAATTACTATCTCAATATTCTCCTAAAATTTATTTTCAAGTCATTTAAAATCTTTACTAATGGAGGAAACTGAATATACAGATTTAATTTACAGTTTTAATATTCTCCTAATTTTTTGATAAGAAAATATTTCAATTGTTTTTTTAAATATTTACTAATGAAAAAAAACTAAATATACAATTTTAATATTCTTGCCTTTAAAATATTTACTAATGTAGGAACTAAATACAATTTTAATATTCTCATAATTTTTTTATTAATGAATATACTTACTAACATAAGAAATATTATCTTAAGATTCTCCTTAGTTTTCTATTTAAGTCAAAACTAAGTATATTATATTAATATTATCCTAAACTAACTTTTTGAGTCTAATTTATTTAGTAATTTCTTTTTTACTATTTTTTAATCGAGTAAAATAAGGAGACGATATGAGAGGTCCGAGATGATTTGAGATGCGCCTCTCAAATTGCCTTGATTTATATTTCTAATTTTCTCAAAATTTTGAATTAATAATATTAAAGGTTATAAATATTTAAATTGCCTTTTAAATCTTCAGTAATGTAAATCTTAATTACATAATTGATATGGGCTAAAAATAACCCTAAAAATATAATTAATGACATATTAATTAGACCCGAATTGGTCCAAGAACACGGCCCAATATTCAAGGCCCGAAACCCTGATTATTCATTAATTTCGTAATTAACGAATAGGGAAAATATACAGCTCATAAAAAGAGTCTGAATTATGGCAAGTTAGTCAAAGAAGGATCCAGAATCCCAATTAAAGGCAATTAATGAGTCAAAGCCTTTATCAACAAGGAAAAGACTTATCCTGCAAGCAATACAATGCTTATCCAATATCAAAAAGGAGACTTATTCGCTAAGACTCCTAAACATACCATAAATACTAGGCTCTAGACGCCTATATAAGGTCCCTGATCCTACAATCAGAACTACGTCTTTGGCTTGATTCTCAATAACGATTTGAGATACGTAGGCATCTTGTGAGGACCAATTTAGTCCGGATACACGAGTGCAGCCATTAAAGCTCGAAGCTCATTAAACCTTAGCATTAATTACACAAGCACGTTTTTTAATCCACAACATTTGGCGCCGTCTGTGGGAAGACAACATCAACCATGGCAAACACACGAAGAACAACTCGCGATACTTCAGTTTCTGAGGAGCTTCCTATCACCTCTGAAGCTGATACTCACGGAAATAAACCACCGCCAACTACTGGCACTGAAGGGGCGAATATCCCCACCAATACTCAAGGACCAGAGGTCCCAATATCGGCTGAAGGGACGAATCCCCTGCAGATGGTCATTCATGGATCTAATCCACAAAAGACCGTTCACCAGCAGCCAATTACGACCTCCCCGCTGCTCATGAACGCACCACGCAGCCTTCAACTTCACACCACGGATCTCCCTCAATATACTACTCAAACTCTCGGCATGCCAACATATGGCATGCCCCCTCGACCCATGGCGGGCGGTAGTGGTCTTAACCCCATCTACCATGAAGCATATGTCCCCCCTTATATACAAGGCCTGGGACCCCAAAATCAACAGACTCGACAGACTCCTTTGATTCAAGATTATTCGGGTCCCTATACTGAGGATGAGGATTATACATCTACAGAAGAGAGAGATGTTGCCCCAAGGAGGAAGCGATCTTCCCAAACAAATCGGGAACAACCCCAGACTACTAAGGAGAAAATTGCAGCCCATGAGGCAGAGACTGCAAGGCTCAAGAAACTCCTTGCTGAAGAGGAGGCTGCCAAAGCTCAAGGCCGAGCAACTGGGAGAGTCCCGATAATCAACTTGGACCCGAAACCAAGAAGGACTAAGAGGGCTGAAGCCCCAAGGGGTGATCCTAATATTTTGTTGCCCCTAGGAGATCCTGATGATCCAACACCGCCCTTCACACAAGACATCATGAAAGCCAACATCTCCAGAAAATTCAAGATGCCAACGATCAAGGCTTATGATGGAACGGGAGATCCCGCTAACCATGTGAGAACCTTCTCCAACGCACTGATGTTGCAGCCAACCAATGATGCGGTTAAGTGCCGAGCGTTTCCGCAAACCCTTGCGGGCATGGCACAACGTTGGTACAGCCGTTTGCCTCCCAATTCTATTGGATCCTTCAAAGAGTTGAGTAAGGCGTTCATCAACCAATTTGTAAGTGGGAGGGTCAATGAGAAAAGTTCTGCATCCCTCATGGGAATCAGGCAAGGTGAGAATGAATCCTTGAGGGAATACATAAATCGATTCACTAAGGAGGCTCTGAAAGTCCCGGACTTGGAAGACAAAGTAGCTATGATAGCCCTACAACAAGGAACTACTGATGATCACTTCAAGAGATCCTTGGCAAAGCATCCACCCGAAAACATGTTGAAGATCCAAGATAGAGCCGGAAAGTATATCAAGGCCGAGGAAAGTATGAAGAAATATGAACCCACTATTGAGGGAAGTGAAAACGGAAAAAAGAGAAAGGAGACTCAAGAGTATGACGCTAGGGACAAATATCCCAGGACAACGAAGGATTCTGACTCTCCACCTAAAAGGAACAACTTTGGACCCAGGTTCAATGAGTATGCAAGATTGAACACTCCCAGGAGTCAAATTCTGATGGATATTGAGAAGGAAGAAGATCTTCGATGGCCAAAGCCACTAAGATCCGACTTGGAGAAACGAAACAAGAATCAATTATGTCGTTTCCATAAAGAAGTTGGTCATGACACCGACGATTGTAGACAACTGAAAGATGAAATCGAGTTCTTAATCCGAAGAGGAAAACTCGATAAGTTCACTAAGGATGGGAATCGAGGAAATCAACAAGGAAACTATGAAAGGAAAGACTATGATAGGAGGGACAACGACCAAGATCGTAATCCTAAGCCCCGAGGGCCTGTCATCAACATGATATTTGGAGGACCGACTGCTGCTGGGTCCTCCCGAAACTCAAGGAAAGCTTATGCCCAAGAGGTAATGACTGTTGTAGGAGAAGCACCGAAACGTGCCAAGACAGAAGTGGCTATTAGCTTTGATGATTCCGATCTTGAAGGGGTGAAATTCCCCCATGACGACCCGTTGGTCATTATACCTGTAATAGGCAACTCTAAAACTAAGAGGGTTCTAGTAGATAATGGAGCTTCCGTGGACATCCTGTTCCATGACGCCTTCATCAAGATGGGATATACCGATTCACAACTGACTCCTTCAAACATGCCCATATATGGGTTCAATGGGGTTGAATCCAAAGTAGAGGGAACTATTCAGCTCCCTATGACAATAGGGCAAGGTTCACAAACAGCAACTCAAATGCTGAACTTCGTGGTGATAAAGGCAACCTCGACTTATAATGCAATCCTCGATAGGACAGGCCTTCATGCATTCAAGGCTGTTGCCTCAACTTACCATTTGAAAATCAAGTTCCCAACAAGGAACGGGGTTGGTGAAGAACAAGGAGATCAAAAGATGGCTAGGAATTGCTATGTAGCCGCGTTAAGGCCTGATGGAGTCGGGGGGCAGGTTCTCCCAATCGAGGTTATGAATTCAAAAGACGATGAAGAAAGAAGGGGAAAGCCAGCCGAGGATCTAAATCCTATTCCCCTAATCCCGGGAGAACCAGACAAAGTCACTTACATTGGAGCATTGTTGCCTGAACCCTTGAAAGGCTGAGGTGCCAAAAACTTGGCATGCCTCAAATTTAAAAAGTTTATTATGTTTAAGTGTTTCCTTAAGGGATCCACTAATAGTACAAGTAGCAATAAGGTCGACGAAACCATTCTGAGCTCTTAAGCTCTTAGTAGGAAGTAAAGCACTATGTAAGGGTCGAACCCTCTTTTTTAAAGGAAATATTTCAAGTTCTCATTCACTATTTTATTACTTATCTTTGTTTGAGTATTTCCTTATTGTTCTACTAAAGAACAAGTTGTACCAATAACACTTGATCAAGGTGCCAGTCCATTCAAGAGGCCAAGTACTAGGAATTGCCTTACAAAAGAAAAGCTAAATAAATATAAGTGAATGCAAGAACGAAGAAACATAATATGCATAAATAACATGCATGGATAGAAGATCCCGAAGGATCAAAGAGTTATGTTACAAGCTCAACTAAAAGCCTAAAGAGGCCTATTGGAAGAAGGTTAATATAAGGGTTGAAACCCCTGAAAATTCGAGGAAGTAGAGCTCAGAACGAGCTTCGATTCGATATACTGGAAGCTCAAATTAAAGAAACAAGTGAAACATTATGTCTGTCTTCGTTCATGAAGACCTCTCGATGTGAAAATTAAGATGTTGAACCTCAAAATCAGGTCCTCTATCTATAAGCCACGTTTGGCGTTATTGAAACCTCAAATGAGGTCTAAGGTGTTAGAACTCAAGTTAATTCTTGTATCTATAACCCTTTTGGTTTCATAGCAGATTTTACCTCTTTCAGCTTATGATTGAACTGTTTTCCTGTCATCAAGCCAACATTAACCTGTTTTTCACAAGTTTTTACTGGCTTTCTAACAGCTTCTCTTTCCATAAGTTTTTCTGTTATAATATTTTCCTGTCTTTCACAGGCTTCATCTGATTCCATATCAGCTTCTCTTATTACAACAGATTTTAACTTATTGGCTTCTGGAACAAATTTCACAGGTTTAAGTTGTGGTTTAACCTTAACCTTGTTTTTAAACCTAAGTTCATCATTTTCACAATAGCCTAAACCTACAGAATCTGTCTGAAACACTTGATGAGTGTTTCTTCCAGAGTCTGTCCAAGTCTTGATTATTTTTCTTTCTTTTTCTAGATCAGATTCTAATTGCTTATATCTTTTGAGCAACTCCTGTTCAACATAAACAGCATCATCTCTTTCTTTTTGAATCTGCTTCATATTTTCAAGTTCTCCTTCAAGAAACTTGTTTCTATCTTTAAGACTAAGATTCTCAGTTTTAATTCTCTCATTCTCTAAAGTCTGATCCCTATAACTAACATGTACGCTTTTCAGATATACTCTTAACTCAGATATATTATCAGTATCATAAGCATAAGTAGTTAGGGGTACCTTATTTTCAGATGATTCAGTCTCATCTCTGACAGTTGCCATTAGAGCATTATTTTCTCCATCATCAGAGTCTGAAGTATCTGCCCAGTCTTTGCCTTTAGAGATGAGTGCTTTCTCAGATTTGCCTTTCTTGCACTCTGGGGCATAATGACCCATCTCTTTACACTTGTAGCATTGGATCTCAGACTTGTCTTTCTTTCCAGACTTGGTATATCCTCCATCAGACTTTCTGAAATTTCTCTTATCAGAGTTTGAATCTTTCCTTGAGAATCTCTTTCCTTTCTTGAAGTTCTTGAATCCCATCTTCTTGAAGGTCTTCACCATCAAAGCAGCCATTTGCATCATCTGTTCTTCATCATCCTCAGAGTCAGAAGCTTCATCAGAGTTTGAGTCATCATCAGAGTTTGATGACTCGCTTTCAGATTTAATGACTAAAGCCTTTCCCTTGGCTTTCTTCCTTGATGATTCCTTCTTGATGGGCTTCTCCTCAACTTTGAGAGCAACAGATTTTGTCTTTTTGCTCAATCTTCTATTCCTTTGTTCTATCTCCAGTTCATGAGTTTTCAACAACCCATAGATTTCATCAAGATCTGTATCAGCAAGCTCATAATTATCTCTTATTGTGGTTGTCTTTAAATCCCACTTTTCAGGTAGAGATAACAGAAACTTGAGATTAGACTCTTCAAGCTCATATTCTTTATCAACCAGAGACAGATCATTCAATAGTTTGCAAAATCTGTCATAAGTCTCAGTCAAGGTTTCATTAGTTCTTGAATCAAAGTGCTCATACTCCTGTGTGAGTATTGTCTTTCTGTTCTTCTTAATAGCACCTGTTCCCTGGCATCTGACTTCTAAAGCATCCCATATCTCTTTGACAGTTTTGCAGCCAATTACTCTGTTAGACATAACATTATCTAAGGCACTGTGGAGAAGATGTCTAACCTTTGCATCTTTTGCAATTGATGAGATGTCCTCAGGAGTCATATCTTTCTTTTCCTTTGGAACAGTCTTTTGTTCTTGACCATCAACAACAGGGGCTAATTTGGTTGGATTATGAGGACCATCATAAATTCTGTCAAGATATTCTGGATCTGTAGCCTCCAGAAACATGGTCATCTTCACCTTCCAAATCGGATACTCTACTGGCCTGAGAATTGGAACCCTGATTGTTTCATATCGACTCACAGAATTAGGCTTAACCTGTTCAGCCTTGGGAGCAGTTTGATTTTCTTCAGACATGATTATTACTGTGTTTGAATCGTAAAACTGTATATATTAAACAGCCTTGGCTCTGATACCAATTGTTAGGCCGAATACACAATATATAATCAAGTATGTATGAGAATAACAATCAAGAACACAGGTTTGTAAATCAACAAACTGAATTATATTAAATAATTCTCTCTTAGTGATGTTAATGAATCACAAAGAGCTACTAGGTTACAAGAATAATATATTCAATGTTCGCATCCCTTCTAGGGATAACCTATCTGTGTTTATATAGTACACAGCTACATACAATCCTTATCTAATTGATACTCCTATAAATTAGCTATACAATTGTTATCAATTAAGGATTGCTTCAGTCTTCTATTCCGTTTCCTTAGCTGTATCAATATATTCTGCTTCTTTCCATCTTCAGAATATATTGCTTCTAGAATCTTTATCTTTGCACCGACAGCTAAGTCAACTATCACCCTGTCAAACTTTAACAAACTCTGACCGGCTTCCAAGTAAACTCTTCACCCAGTCAGACTTTATCAAACTCTGACTGGCTTCTATATAAACTCTGATATGTACCTGGGACTTAAACACTGATGAACAAACGTCAGCAATTATATCTAACAAACCATCAACGAATGCCATGGTTCTAGTGTCAACGGAATGAGAGCCACAGACCAATTCTTTCTATAAGGTAGAGCCCCTTCTACATGGAGTCACTCAAGGTCCAAGGAAGGAAAAAGGACAAACTTCATGCATTAGGGATGTGGAACAAGCTACACTCCAAAGAAGCCTATCTCCCAAGTCCCCTGCTAAACCAAAGGGCAAAAATATAGCAAGGACTTTCTATCCTGCACCTTATCCAGATGAGCTCAAGCTTCTTGGTCTTCTTATCACAAAAAGCAAGGAAAGCAATGATTATGAGATAAGGAAGCAAAGGGCAATTGTCTACAGGAATGGACAACAAATATGTGTTTGGGCTGGTCACCCAAACTTTGCTGAAGCTAAAGCTGAAGAGTCAGAAAGAGCAGCAATGCAAGCCCTTGCTGTTGCTCAGTCTCTTGATGAAGAAGAAAGACAGCAAGAAGAAAGAGCAAGAGAGGAAAGGAGTGCAAAGAAGAGCACAAGGCAACCAAAGGCAAGAGCTAGGAGAAACATAGCCTTTGAGAATGATGACTTTCAGAACACTGCATCAGACTCTTCTGTACCAATTGCACCTCCAACAAGTCCTGATCCAGTTTCAGAGGTAAAGTTAGCCTGTGATCCTAATCATCCTGTAAATTTCCATGATCAGCCAATTGAGCCAAAGGAAGAGCCAATTGAGTTTGATGAGGCCAACTTTCCAAAATTCCTCTTTGAAATGGATCCAAAGAAGAAATCTAAGCAAAGGGCTACCAAGGCTAAGCCATTTCTGATAAGGAGACCACAAGCTGAGAAACCCCCTACCAACTTAGAAGACTTCATCTACATTGCTGATATCAGGGAGGAGTCTGACATTCATATCAATCTTGATGACCTGGTTGAAGTGAGAGGAATAGCAGCTTCTTACAAACTACCAGAGAGATTGGTATTTGTCTACAAGGGTGGGAGAGAACAGGTTTGGCCTCTACACAGAATTCTGGGAGAAGACTATCAGACACTTCTATCTGTGTTTAAATGTTTGAAGAAAGATTTTGGTTTTACCAAAACAGCCAAGTCTGAGGTTGTCTCCAAGATTTGCCAAATCAAAGCTAGCTGGAACAAGCCTGGTGCACTTCCCAGAGTATTGAAGGTCCCTCAAACAGGAAAGATAATTCATCTCCAACCTTTTTGGATGATGGAATTCAGAGATAAGGACAACTGTAGAAGATTCTTCAGAATAGAAGACCAATTGGAGAAGGCATCCAATGAAACTCTAAGGTTAATGCAATCCAAGTTGGGAAATCAAGATGAAGAAGAGAAGATTTTCTACAGAAGACTTCAAGCTCAAATTGAGGAGAACAATGCAAGAAAAGGGAAGAAAACAAGACCATAGAGGCAAAGATGAAAAATCTGCTCAGTCTAGAGGAGCAACTCTGTGCACTTGTTTTGTAAGATTTTCTACTTTGCATTTCAATTAAATTCAATGAAGCTCAATGCAATTTCTACTTTTATCATGTGTAATATGTCTGAGTGTTTTTGTTATCATCAAGGCTCTTGATTTATGGCTGTTATTCTATCAGTCATAAATTGGGGGAGATTATTAGGAATATGTTGTTCTTGATGATAATTATAAAAACACTTAGTAGATTTTGTATTAAGTCATTTTGTAGCTGTCAACGAAATGGCATGCTTTGCAGCATTCCGTTGACAGGAAGCTCATCAACGAAATGAGTAATGTAGCAAGTGCACTGTACAATACTTCACAGTTTGATATGCATTTTGTTGTATGTATTAGATAGGTTTTCTAAGTCATGTTGACTAAATGATAGATAGGCAAAATAGGTTGGTTAATTGTAAATATCTTGTGCCTTGTAATTTTGCCTAAGTGAAGACATGTCAACGGAATGAAGATTACCCATCAACGGAATGAAGTTCACTCATCAACGAAATGGAGAATAAAGCTATCAACGAAACACATCTCCCTGCTATCAACGAATCATTATTGCTTTTCTGAATAGTTGACAAAGTGATAGTGACAGGTTACTGAACAGATCTAAAGGTGATGTGGAAGTGTACTTTGCATTGGAAACCATTAAAATGGACATGGGGAATAAGGAAACATCCCAGTTTCCAATTGGGCTCTTGGGAGTGATCATAATAAGCATGAAGACAAAAGCAAGGATCTCCAAAGACCACTGGACAAAGGGATGAAAAGCAAACTATTGGAGGTTACCTTTAGTGTACTTTAGTGTAGCCAAAAATAGCTTTGTAAACTTGGGAATATATAACCAAGTGTAGCAGTTAAAATAAGAAGCAAGAGAAGAAAAACAAATAGATTGTATTAGCTATCTTTGAGAGCATTTTTCTTCTCTACATTCTTGTAACTGAGCAGCTGTGTACTTTTTGTATCACAGATTATTTCCGCAATAAAAATCACTTCAGTTGGATCATCAAACAATCCAACTGAAATTATTTATGTGCTTGTGATTTTTACTTTGAGTTCAGTTTTTATTTATAAGTTGTTTTAAGTTTAAGAAATATCAAGAATTGTATTCAACCCCCCCCCCCCCCCCTTCTACAATTCTGTTAGGTCATTTGGGATTAACACACGTTCCAAGAGAAGAAAATTTGAAGGCCGGCGCCTTGTCCAAATTTGCTTCTTCTGAAATTGAAAACTATGCAGGGAGTGTATACTTCCAAGTCTTGAAGACCCCAAACATTAATGGTTACCTAACGATACTTCAGAAGCACGAACGCTATATGTGAGAGCACTAAGGTATGGCCTGATTGAGGGAATCCTATACAAAAAGTCTTTCATCATTCCTTACTTAAAATGCTTGAGACCCCAAGAGGCAGAATTGACCCTAAGGGAAGTACATGAGGGAATTTGTGGGCAGCACTTGGGGACAGAGCCCTTGCTCATAAAATCACTCATCTAGGTTTCTATTGGCCAAGCATACTTGCAGATGCTAAAAGCTATGTGAAGAAATGTGAACGGTGCCAAAAGCATGCACCGATGGTTAGACAACCACCAGAGATGTTGACGTCCATAAACTCACCTATCCCATTCGCCATGTGAGGGATGGATATACTTGGACCATTTCTAATGGCAAGTGCGCAAAGAAAGTTCTTGATAGTGGCAATCGACTACTTTACTAAGTGGATTGAGGCTAAACCTTTATCCAAGATAACCACCAAGCAAGTATTGCAATTTCTATGGGAAAGTGTAATGTGTTGATATGGAATCCCACGAATCCTGGTCACGGACAATGGGAAGCAGTTTGACAATGAAGATTTCAAAAAGTACTGTGAGGAGAATAACATTGAGTTGCGATTCACATCAGTTGATCATCCTCAAGCAAACGGACAAGCTGAGGTGGCCAACCAAATCATCCTAGATGGACTCAAGAAGAGAGTTGAACGCTCAAGGAACACTTGGGTGAACGAGTTGTTCCATATACTTTGGGCATATCGTACAACTTGCAAGGTTACTACTGAAGCAACTCCATTCCTGTTAGCCTATGGGGCAGAAGCCGTGGTGCCAGTGGAGATTACTCATACCTCCCCAAAAGTAGGGGCCTTTGAGCCTGAATCGAACGAAGAAGGTATGAGGTTGGCTCTTGATCTAATTGATGAAGTCAGAGATGAGACAAATGCCAAGATCGTAGAACATCAGAAGTGATCATCTTTCTACTACAATCTGAGGGTTAAAAAAAGGTTCTTTCGTCAAGGAGACTTGGTTCTTAGAAATATTGAAGCATCCGAGGTTGGACAGAAAGGAAAATTAGCCCCTAATGAGGAAGGGCCCTACAAAGTCAAGAATGTGTTTGGACGAGGCTCGTATAAGCTAGAAACCCTCGAAGGGCATGAGGTGCCAAGGACTTGGCATGCCTCAAACTTAAAAGTTTATTATGTTTAGTGCATCCTAAAAGGATCCGCTAGTAGGACAAGTAGAAATAAGGTTCGATGAAATCATGAGTTTTCTAGAAAACAGATGAAGGGTTGAGCCCGTTTTGATTGGTAGAAACATCCTCAAAGCTTTGCCAAGACAAACTACAAATGAATGCAAAGGAAAGCATACAAAATATGCATGTCAACTGCACAAATAGAGCTGAATACAACGAACCCCGAAGGGTGAATGTTGCTAATAAGCATACAAAAGAAAGCCTAAGATTCTTATTGTTAATTAGCGAAAATTTCAAGCTCAAGAGAAGTTTGGTATGATAGACTTGAGAAAGAATCACTTCGAGTGGAGCCATCAATAAGAACTCGTAAGGGTGAAGGGTTGAAACCCCAGAACCTAAGACATTCAGTCCAAACCCCATCATTCGATATGCTCAATGAAAGGCTTGAAGCCAAAACAAGACGGTATAAGACATAAAAGGCTTATGCAAATGTCAAGTTAGCCTCGAATAAGGCAAAATCGCCGTAAATGTGTAGGTCACT
Organism: Heracleum sosnowskyi; assembly: GCA_030848705.1. Classification (NCBI taxonomy): domain Eukaryota; kingdom Viridiplantae; phylum Streptophyta; class Magnoliopsida; order Apiales; family Apiaceae; genus Heracleum; species Heracleum sosnowskyi. The sequence goes on along the minus strand of CM061240.1, from coordinate 59,129,349 downwards.
CCACACTTTACACCAAGACGATACTCGTGAAACACTAGTGTATATTAAAATCACCAAAAAAGGGTAGCAAGTCCTAGGTAAGGGATAAAAAGACCCCAAGTCTCGAAAAATACCGGTATAACTTCTATGAAATCCTAGTGCATTATCATAGAAGTTGGGGAGCAAATGATATGGGTTAAAAATAACCCTAAATACATAATTAATATTGCATTAATTAAACCTAGCTGATCCATAAATAAGGCCCATTAATAAGACCCGAAACTCTAATTAAATATTAATTTCGTAATTAATATTTGGGCTAGAAGTACAACCTGTATTAGGAGACGTCCAATACAGGCTTGTTCTAATACAATTGGGCTTGTTTCAATACAAGTCCGTTATGATATGGAAACAACTCCTACAAGGAAGGATCTAGAATTAATCTTTATCCACCGTCAATGATAAGACTTATCCTCTAAGAAAGTGATAATACTTATCCACTGTCAAGGATAAGATTTATCCTTCAAGAAAGTGATAATACTTATCCACCGTCAATGATAAGATTTATCCTTCAAGAAAATCAATACTTATCCAATGGGGTTCTAAACGCCTATATAAAGGGTCTCACCCCTCATCTCAGAACTACGTTTTGGACACAGCTGCATACGTCATCTACAACGTTTTAAACATCATACTCGAATAAGGACATACAAGTCACTACGTCCTTGGTGTGCCCCTTCCACCATAGCCCCGAGGGCAACACCAAGAACTACGTTTTTGGCTTGATTCTTAATTACGAATTGAGATACGTAGGCATCTTGTGAAGACCGATTTAGTTACGAAACACAAGAGCAGTCATTAAAGCTCGAAAGCTCCCAAACCCTAGCAATTAATTTACAAGTACGCTTTTTAATCCATAACAGTGAGTCATTAGTAATTATAATATTATTATTTTATTTTATTAAATAGAATTGTCCGTGATATTTTTGAAAAATGAGAGGTTTTAGTTAGGAAAAATAGAAAAATAGAAATTTTAGTTAGAAAATATAAAAAAGAATATACACTTTTGCTAAAAAAAGGTAATTGGTTAGTTATTAGCAATTATAATTTTATTATGTTATTTTATTAAATGAAACTGCTTGCGATATTTCTGGGAAAATAAGATGTTTAAGTTAGAAAAAATAGAAAAAGATATTCTATATAATAATTTTAATATATCTAATTGTTCTCATCAATTTGATCAAAAATATTTAACGACTATGAATTAAGTGACAAAATTACAAATTTTCAATACACGTGACATTCGAGAACGATATTGTGAACCATTTCGGGATTTTTTTGGCGAAAAAATTAGAAAGCGGCGGGGGTGGGGGATTTTTTGGGCGAAAATTTAAATTAAAAAAGAGGAGTAGAAAGCGGGGGTGGGGGGTGATAACTGATAAGGGAAAGGTGAGGGAGAAGGGAAGGGGGTGATGGATAACATGTTTTCAATATCCTCCTCTTACACCACACACTCATACTGTTACTCCTGCTCCCACCACTCTTCCCTTAAACAACAACACAACCGCATCGCCACCGCTGCCTCAATTTCAAACAATCTCCGTCGTCCTAGTCAAAATGATAATAATAATCCCAAACCTATCAAAACTAGCCCTAAACCCTCTCAAAACCCACTCAAACTCCTCCTAACCAACACCACCACTCCTCCACAAAACATCACTAATCACCTCTGGTTAACCACTAAACTCAATCCCCCTCCTCCTCCTCCCCCGCCATTACCTATCTTACACAATCATCATCATGATTTTACAAATGATGACGACGAACAAGAATTCAAGCAACAAGGCAAGATTTTTGTTGGAAACTTGCCAGCGTGGATTAAGAAAAATGAGTTTGCTCTGTTTTTTCGACAATTTGGGCCGATTAAAAACGTTATCTTGATTAAAGCCTATAATCATACTGATAGGAACTTAGGGTTTGGTTTTGTTATATATGGAGGTCCAGATGCTGCTACTTCCGCAATCAAGGCCGTTGAGTTTGATGGTGTCGATTTTCATGGCAGAATTTTGACTGTTAAGCTTGATGATGGGAGGAAAAGCAGGGCTAGAGCGCAGGAGAGGGATAGGTGGGTTGGAGGGGATGATGGTGTCGACTTTCCCTCCAAGTGGCATCAACAAAGGGAGACTTCCAGGCTGGATTTTAAAAGAATTATCGAAACTCAGCCTCATAATTGGCAGGCTGTTGTTAGAGCTTTTGAGAGGATTGACAAGGTACTCAATCCTCAGTTTCATTCTTAGACTTGTTACAATTTATTTTAAATTTTGGATCTTGCTTACATTATAGTCCTATTATATTATATTATATGTATGGGTATGTCTTTAGCTTTAAAGATTATACAAGTTTATGTGTTCCGATACTAATGCCCACACAATATACATATGTTCACTAATTTAGTTAGGGAGGGCATTAGTTTGTAAATACTTTACGACTAGGATTAAAAAAAATATGCAGTTCTCTTGCTTCATCTTGTTTTTTTTAAGCCAAATATCAAGATCCTTTTACACAATGATTCCACCTAGTTCTATTTATGGCCTTCCTCAATTTGTTTTCATTTTCAAAGCGAAATTAGTAACTAAACTTGAAGCCATCCTTGTTTCTATGATTTCATTTCCAAAATAATTTGTCTCACAAAACAAATACTAAAACTAAACAAATACCAAAACTACCTGTTGCCTGTTCATAGGAAATTTCATTTTGCACTCTGTACTGGTACAAATATAACATATGAAGTTTCTGACTCTTCAATTAACATTTCTATAATCTACATAAAAATCTTAATTCTAGCATTAACATTTTTGACATATCTGCCTGCAAGCATTAACTTCTTTGCAACATTGCCAAAATCCTAACTTTTTCTGTTGTATTTAATTCTCCCCCATTTCATTTCTTTAGGTAAATTTAATTTTTTATTTTCTACTCTAAAGCTTTTAACTTTGTAGCCTTCCAGAAGAGAGTTTGGGTTGATGGTGAAATATTACGCAAGAAGAGGAGACATACATCGTGCACGTGAATCTTTTGAGAGCATGCGAGCTAGAGGAATAGAGCCAAATTTATATGTATATACCAAGTAAAGCCTCTATTTCAGATCACTATTATTTACTTATTTAAGAATAATTGTTTTGGTGGTAAGAGTTTAAGATAGTTGCCATATTCACAATATCTTGGGGGTGATATATAAGTTTATTTTTTACTGCTAGTCTTCCATGTTAATATTAAGTTAGAAACCGAGCTAATACATTTATTTTGTAGTATATGTCTAAATATCTGAGTATGAAGTTTGTGAAAGAAAGCTTGTGTTCATACAATTTGTTTGGTAGTATGTAACTAGTTAAAATAAATTTTCAAGAATCTTTGCGTGCAGCCATTGTGCATTACTTTAAGGTATATATTTTGTATCTAACTAAAAACAATTTGATTCTTGGTTGTTTATATTAAACTTAATTATTTTTATGCAGCCTAATACACGCTTATGCCGTAGGTAGAGACATGGACGAAGCACTATCTTGTGTTAGAAAGATGAAGGATGAAGGAATTGAGATGAGTTTGGTAACTTACAGCATTCTGGTAGGAGGATTTGCTAGAGTTGCCAACACCAAGTAAGTAAAGCACTATGCGGAGTAAAACAGTTTATGGTGCTTCATATTTTAAAACATCTCATTGTGCCTTTCGTTTTTTTTTAATCTTGTCTATATGTGTATCTATCGTCATAACTACGTTTGGAATAAAGCTTCTGGTTCAGTGGGTCTGTAGAAATACGACTTGATAAATTCCACAAGTAGTTATGTGTGAGTTTCCACTTGTGACTGCTAGTTTAGATGTCTTGACATTGTGTTCCCGAATTTGGGAAAGAAAAGAATAAAAAATGAGTTTCTGGGTCACTGTGTAAAAAGAAAAGGGAGAATATCAGACCAATCAGTGATTGTTAGCAATGACTCTTTATACTTGTAACCTGCGAAATTGTTTTATGAAGATCCATTATTATTAAGTTGTCTACCAGTGACTGAATAATAATTCCGACACCTTACAGGGAAAGAGAGAATGTCAGACCAGCCATTAATCCCCCCCCCCCCCCCCCTCTCTCTCCCCTCCCTCCCTCCCTCCCTCTTCCCTCTCTCCGTCCGATATATGGTCCAGTTGTTTTAATTCAAACTCCGAAACTGTTTTGTGAGAGATGTTCTAGTTGAAACAAAGTCGTTTTTGCCTTTATTTTTATCCTTTCTTATACCAATACAAATTTGGGGGTTGGGGTGCACCAGATGGGAATATGATAGACTATTAGCTGATTTGCAGCTATTTCAGAAAAGTCCTTCAAAGTGATAATTTTAATGTTTAATGTGTCGACATTTGATATTCTGTAGTATAACATCTGAATACTCCTTTTTCTCTTTTAAGTGCTGCTGATAAATGGTTTGCGGAGGCCAAAGAGACTCAAAGACATTTGAATGCCATCATATACGGAAACATAATATATGCTCACTGGTACGCTTTCTTTCCAGAATATTATATATGTGTCTGAGTGTCACCTTTTGCACTGTATTCTGGATTTTAGTGGAACTGTGCTGATCTATTTGGCTTGCTGGCATTTTGACTTGTGTTAGACTGAGACAGGTAATTGTTTTTGTAAGAGATTGGGTACATTAAGTAGTTTACATCTAGATGAAAAATATATAGATGCTTTGTGATGCTGCTAAGACTTAAGACATTAGTGAGAGCTGCGTAGTAATAGTAAGTGAACTACACGAACTTCCTTAATCCTTGATCCTAGTTTGTTTGCTTAAGACCATTCTTAGCTCTGCTGCATTTTGTGTGGTCATATACCTTGAGATTTTTAGTTCCATTTGCTTTATTAAGTAATCAAGGTGCATCTTTATCTTTTTGGAGTTAAGTGACTTTGGGATCCTGGTTGGGTTTTAGAATCATTTTTGTTTTTACGAGTCAGGGGCCCTGACCCGAGCAGCCACCGTTAGTTTGACCTCAAGGCCCCCCCCCCCCCCCCCCCCCCCCCGACTCTCAGTTCAGGGGTCTTATATTACGAATTATTATTAGTAATTCTATTTTGGTTTACACTTTTACTGATGTATACGGGCTTCATATGTTTGAGCGCATAACTTAGCAAATGGGGTTTTTAAATTGTTAAAGACTTGGATGATATAAATTCATTGTAATTAGAGAGATACAATAGTTTTATTTAAGGAGACAACTAGGGTTTAGTTTTCTAGAGTGTATTCTGAGTTTGAAATTCGTTATATTATTGATAATACAAAGCAAGGAAATAGTTTCCTCTAAGATCATTGTATTGGAGAGTATTGTGAGGCAGAGATTTGTTGTAATCTTTATAGTTTTCTTGTACATCTTGTGTTTCTTTTTTCATCTCTATAATGTTTGATTCCCCACATGATATAATTTTGTGTAGTTAAACGTATCATGAAGATTACTCGATATTGTTTCATTACAGTTTTCAATTTACTGTGGTGAGATTTTTGTTTCGTTTCTTTTCAGTTGTATGTCATTTATGTCAATTTATCCTACCAAATAGATGACATTGTATGTCGACTTCTCTATGTTTAGTTTTTCTTTTCTTTATTTACACTGCCTGATCTCTTTTGTGGCTGTCCCTGTGTTTGTAGGCGTCAGTTATTAATCAATTATATTTTTAAACTTGTTCATTGCGACAGCCAGAGATGCAATATGGAGCGTGCCGAATCCTTGGTGAGGGAGATGGAAGAAGAGGGTATTGAGGTTCCAATAGACATATACCACACTATGATGGATGGATATACAATAATTGGTAATGAAGAGAAATGTCTGGTTGTGTTTGAGAGACTCAAAGTAAGAAATCTAAAAGCTTGTTGTCTGGTTTTAATTTGTACTACAGCTGTAGAATATTGAATCTCCATTTGTAGTGTTACAAAATATACAATATTTGGTAATGAAGAGAAATGTCTGGTTAAACCATGTTGGTCAAAAGGTGCATTTTCCGGACACCCTAACCGGTATCACGCCAGACCACCTTAGGCCCAACACGTGACATGTAAATCGGACTCACTGAGCGACAAGACCACACTGGTGGCCCTTCAACCTAAAGTGCGGGAAAAATTCCCCACTCCCCCAGGAATCGAACCTTAAATGCTTTGTTCAATAACCAGTGCTCTCACCAACTCACCTACACGCCCTGGTTAAACCATGTTGAATATAATGAAAATACGATGAGCATTTTAAACTAAGTTATTTGGGCAATTTGTGGTAGAACGCGGAATAAATGGATTACATTAAAGTTACTAAAATGAAATGTTGTATTTTTATACACAAAGCAACAGTTTGCTAGGTCGGATACAGAACAACAAACAAATGGCTGTCCTTGGTAATGAGTATCTGTAAAATTCTGAGTTGGAGATTTCTGTGCAAATTTGGCTCGCAGTTTGACATTTGTGTGCCCAAGGTGCTATCCTCGAATCTATGCTAAAATAAATTTGTAATTCTAAATTTTGCTAAAAAAGCTTATGGTTGATAACAGTAGATTAGTGATGTTTTTACTTTTTACTGGTAGGGATACCAACATATATCTCTTTCTGCAGGAATGTGGCTTCACACCTTCGGTAATCAGTTATGGATGCCTTATTAATCTTTATACAAAGGTAGATTTCTTTTCAGTCTTTCCTTTAAAATTTTAAAGTTGCCAGGCAGTTCTGTTCCTTCAAATGTTTTTCAAGTAAATTGTTGCTTGATATATTATTTATATAATTTTTTTTAGATTTTTATTGGACAACAGAAGCATTAACTTAGAAAAGGCTGTGCATTGAAATTTGAAGTAGATGACCCTTTTGTTTAATTTCTAACTATAAAAAAGCAGTAGCTTGTAGAAGTGTTATTTTAACCATTCCCCAATTGCGACCTGTTCCATTCTCAATCTGTAGAAATAGAACTTGATATGCTAACTTGCATTTACATCTTCAGATAGGAAAACTTTCCAAAGCTTTTGAGGTCAGCGAGATGATGAGATCGACTGGTGTAAAGCATAACATTAAGACCTATTCCATGTTGATCAACGGATTTCTAAGAGTAAAGGACTGGGCAAATGTATTTTCTGTATTTGAAGATGTGCTCGGAGATGGTTTAAAGCCAGATGTTGTACTCTACAATAATATCATTAGGGCATTCTGTGGCATGGGTAAAATGGATCGTGCCATTCGCACTGTTGAACAAATGCAGAAAGAGAGGCATAGGCCAACATCACGGACGTTTATGCCAATCATACATGGATTTGCAAGAGCTGGAGAGATGAGAAGAGCCCAGGAGATATTTAATATGATGAGAAGCAGTGGATGTGTTCCAACTGTCCACATTTTTAATGCTCTTGTTCTTGGTTTAGTCGAGAAGCACCAGGTATTTTTCTGTCTTATTTGATATAATGTAGGCATGTTAAATGTTCTTGTCTTATCTTTTCAACTATTTTACAGGATCCTGTAATTGTTGTAAGACATACATGCCTAATTGTTTAGAGGAGGTAATTACCTTAAGGATTGATGTATAAATTAGTGGGTGAAGCCAAATATCTACACACACATATCTAGTAGCATCACGTGCCTTCAAGGATGGTGTGCTGACCAATGTTACATGATTCGCGGTTGTGCTATGTAACTGCGAACTGGATTGCTCATCCCAGATCGCATTTCACCCTCATCGCACTTAACTGTGGAACACGAATTAATTCCCCAAAACTGGGAATCTAAAGATCTTTACAAAAAAATGAGAAGAAAACTGGTAATAACAGGATCCCCGATCCTGTATGTCTTTTGTTTCAAGTGCTACTTGACAAAATCATAATTCTCAAATTTGAGGGCCACTATAGTCGCCAGTTACATTTTCTTAATGCAATGTGGTATTTGGATTTGCAATATACTCCCACCATCCCTCTCAAACTGGCTTGTTTGACTTTTCTTGGTCAAACTGACCAAACTTTGACAACTTTTAAAAATTATTGACTTACATTTCTTCAAATCTAAAAAATGTACGTTATAATAATTTATTTATAATTTTTTATATATTTTTTTCATTTATTATATTCAATATATAATATATGTAATTTACATTTCAAAATTAGGTCAATTTGACCTAGAAAAGTCAAACAAGCCAGTTTGAGTGGGACGGAGGGAGTACAATTTTAGATGACTTGTAAATGTGTATATATAAATATATAAAACTTTCTTAACATTATCGTTGGTCATCTGCATCTAATAGCAGTTGTGTGGATTATTCTTTATGATCATCTCTAATATTTTCATGTATTTAGTCATTTGGTCCCACGTCACTAAATAATATCACACACATACTCTCAATATAAACAAAAGTGTATATTTTTTTTTGTCAAATGTTTCTTATAGATGGATAGAGCAGTAGAAGTAGTAGATGAGATGGTTCTGGCAGGCATTAGACCGAATGAGCATACATACACGACTATTATGCATGGGTACGCTTCAGCTGGCGATACTGGAAGAGCCTTTGAATACTTCACAAAGCTTAAAGATGAGGGTCTACAGCTTGATGTGTACACGTATGAGGCCTTACTCAAGGCATGTTGCAAGTCAGGCAGGATGCAAAGTGCTTTAGCTGTAACAAAAGAAATGGCTGCTAGAAAAATCCCTAAAAATACCTTCGTCTACAACATACTAATTGATGGGTAATTATTTCATAATACTAGTAGTTATTTCTTAAGAATTATTGTGATGACGTACAGTTTCTCCTGCAGATGGGCTCGAAGAGGTGATGTTTGGGAAGCATCCGATCTGATTCAGCAGATGAAAGAAGAAGGGGTTCAACCAGATATCCATACTTATACATCATTCATCAATGCTTGCTGCAAAGCAGGAGACATGCTGGTATACCTTCGATTCTTTTTGGCTTATTCACTGACTACTGACTACTATTTGCATTTGCTGTGCCTTTTGATTCTGTTGTGTTGGAGAGGTTTCATTCTTGTTCCTAAAAATTGTTATCGAGTTTGACTTGGACGTAACTATTTCTTTTAAAAATGCGTCTTACGTGTTTCTTGTATTTCTCAATTGTCTCTGTGAATATTATTGTTCGCATATAGATGTATAATATTAATCTACATGACATGATGTTCAATATTTCTGTGAAATTAAATTTTTGTTTCATGTTTGTTCTAATAAAATATCTCAAGAGTGTAATGTTATTGGTGCTTGCTACAGAGTGCCTATTTTTTCTGTTTCATCTGAAAAAGAATGCCCTTTGTAACTGTCTTCATGATTATTATTTATTACTGTCCGCATAGTACATATCAACGACATGATTTTGGTTTTATGTACCTTTAAAATAAATATTTCTTTCACGTTTTTCATTATAAATTCATCCAATAGGGAAGTCTGAATGGTTATTAGTGCCTAGTTTCTGTGTAGGATTTCAGTCTTGGACGTTCGAGTTTAAACACAATTCTTGTGATAGGACTTGAAGGTTAAGAATCTTTAGGGTATTGGCCACTGCTTTAATATCATGTCCTAAATTGCTGTAAAAAGAAGTTGTTTTTTCATGTTTGTTTTATTAAATTCATTTAGCAGGGAAGTCTAATTAGTTATGTGCGACTATTTTTTGTTTAGGATTTTATAATTGAACAATAAACACATTTCATATGGTAGGAGAGCAAGTCCAATGGTGTGCTATACTTGGTGCGATATCTATATTATAGCAACAAAAACAAAATTCATCACTCCAACGGTGTGCAAAATCTTGTGCCAAAATAGCAGAATGCTAAACTTTGTGCCATATATAGAATAAAATATAAGATGGAGCTATATTTGCCAACTCATCAAAAAGTGAAAAAAAGAGAGGGAAATAGATAAATGAGGTACTTAGAAGTGTGGGATACTTGGAAGTTAGTTAAATTTGCATTTATAAATGTGGAGTATTTGGAAGTTAGTTAAATTTGAAACTAAATTTAGAACAATGCATTGGAGACGTGGTGTTATTTAGCATCAAAAACAACTTTTTGGTGCTAAAATATAGCAATAGCTCCATTTACTTTTTGGTGCTAAAATATAGCAATAGCTCCATTTACTTTAGCACAACCATTGGACTTGCTCTTTAGAGTTACTGAGGGTATTGGCTACAGCTTTAGTATTCACTATTCATGGTGTTGTAGAAAAATATATTATTTAAAGAGGGTGGATGGAGCAACTACTTCTCTTGTGTGAATCCAACTTAATTAGCTGCAGAAAAGTCTAACGTGCTATGTGAAAACTTTAATTTCTCATAAATGTTATACTAAATTAGGAAGTCGACCCTTTTTTCCAGATTGATTATAGGATGTGGACAGAAGTTAATACTTTCATTTTTTATGGCCAAAGTTTTGCACATGTTTCTTTACCTATTTTATTCCTGCATTAATGGTTCACTACTTCGATATCATGTGGTCTTTGCATTGATAAGTTCGATTCATATTTCTTCAAGGAATAGATATTAAATTTTTTCTAGTTACAGTTTATCTTTTGTTTTGTTTGCAGAGAGCAACAAAAACAATGCACGAAATGGAATTAGTAGGAGTGAAGCCGAATGTTCGAACCTATACAACATTGATACATGGATGGGCACGTGCTTCCCTTCCGGAGAAAGCTTTAAAATGCTTTGAAGAGATGAAGCTGGCTGGGTTAAAACCAGACAAAGCTGTATACCACTGTTTGATGACTTCGTTGCTGTCGAGGGCAACTGTTGCTGAAGAATATATGTACAAGGGAATTGTTACTATTTGTAGTGAAATGGTACAGTTTGGGATAACTGTTGACATGGGGACTGCAGTTCACTGGTCCAAATGTTTACGCAAGATTGAAAGCAGTGGCGGAGAAATTACAGAAACCTTGCAAAAGACATTCCCGCCTGATTGGAGTTCACAGAGTAATTTTGATGCAATTTCTGATATTGAGGAGAATAGTGAAGATTTTTATGGTGATGGCCATGACGATGGCACTGACAACACAGATCTATACTATGACAGTGATATAGATGCCAATGACAATCATTCCGGTCCGCTTGTTAAGTTCAACCCTAGAGTACAAACTTGAGTAGTTTATAGCATTACCCGACTCTTGTTAAGTTCAACTCTGGAGTACAGACTTGAGCTGCTATTAACTGATCCCATCGAAAAATCGGTTTAATAGTTGTGTTGGAATATTAAGTTTCTAGATATCCATGTACGTCCATTGTCTTGTTTTTGTATTGTACGTCAAGGTCTTTCATTTTACAGGGTAGTAACAAGCGAGTATATATTTAATGATTTGAATTTTACTAGTAATAAATTTAGAAGTTACATAATTAGCGGCTCAATTACAATGTGTGCTCCTAAAATTAGAAGCCGTCGACGGGCGAGGCCATCTAAACAAACTGAGGGAAGTCGGATCTGTCCCATCACAAAACTCATTCTCAAGCACTTGCGGCTGCAATATTGTATTTTCTTCTAGCAGCCTACAGTAGAATAGATCGTTCAACACTTGCTGGCTGTTACACAAACCCGATTTTGATTCAGATAATCTTCGCAACTGGAAAATGCCGGGGGACTTGACTCTATTCTTCAACACTAGGGAATTAAGAATTTTAGGAAATTAGGGATTTCAAAGTTTTGAGGATGGACGAATGTGGAGAAATCAGTAAGGGGTAGTTTGGTTAGAAATATTTTGGGATTATGTATGTGTTTAGTTCATTTCAATTCATACCCGGTGTTTGGATGAGAAAAAATAATTGTTTAGAACTTATTTCTTAAACTTCCAAAGTTTTAGTTTTTGATACCTAAGGAGCAGACGGTGAAGGATTTGGAGCACACAAACGTAACGGAAAAATGTGAAAATAAACTAAAATTTTGAAATTCTCCGCAGTATCCATGCGAAAAACAAAAGATTTAATTTGGAGATTAAGAACAAATACCTTAAGAAGCTTTAACGGTACATCAATGGAAGATTAATGAAGATACAAAGATTGTTCGATCACCACGTATCCCGCTCTACGATATCCACACGAACGCTTTTTTCGAAGGATTGATGTGTACTACCACCTAAAAACTGATTCTCTCTCTTCTTTCTTTGTCTCAACTAGGGTTTTGTAAAATATGTATCACTAAATAAAATCAGACATAATGATATATATATATATATATATAAGAAAATTAGTTTTCTAATTATAATCAAGTCATACTTAATTAATACTAGCATATAACCCGTTCAAGGCACGAACCATCAAATGAGATTAAAAAATAACAAAATAAAAAAAATTAATGGGAATATAAAATTTAAAATAAAGAATAAAAATCAATATGATAAATTAAAAAATGAGAACTTAAATATTAATTATAATATAGAAAAAATAAATAAATAAAACAAATGGGATTGAGAAAGATAAATGGGGCATTATTGATATTATTTTATTATTTATTAATATAATATAATATTAATAATAAGGACAAATAGAAAAGTTAATATGTTTAATTAAAAAAAAAACCGTCCGTGATTTTTTTAGAAGTGTTTTAATTATATTAATTGTATTTGTTAAAAAATACGCTGGCATGTTAAAATAGGTAGGCTTTTTTAAATAATTAAAAGCATTAAAATAAGTTTTAAAATAAATAACTAAGGGTTGCACACAATATTTTTGGAAATGTGAGATTTTAGTGAGAACAAATATAAAATGTAATATATTTTAATTTAAATGTAATTGCCCGTGATAATTTTTGGAATAATACCAATAAAAAGGACAAATAGAAAGCTAACATATTTTAATTAAAAAAATAAAATGCCCGTAATATTAATAACAAAGACAAATAAAAAAACTAACATGTTTTAGTTAAAAAAGAAATAACTGTCCGTGATTTTAGTGAGAATAAATATCAAAGATAATATGTTTTATAAAAGGTAATATAATTTTAAAATAATTGATCGTGATATTTTTGGAAAAAGAGTATATTTTGTTTTTAAAAAGTGTTTTAATTATAAAAGGCAATCAGTTATAGTAGTTACTATTTTTATATTATTTTATTGTTTATTAAATAGAATAAATGACCGAAAACCGAAAACTAATAAAGACAAATAGAAAAGCTAACGTGTTTTAGTTAATAATTAATACAAATAGAAAAGATAACATGTTTTAGTTAAAACATAATAATTGCTCGTGATATTTTTAGAAGTGTTTTAATTATATTAATTGTATTTGTCAAAAAAATACGTTGGCATGTTAAAATATGTAAGCTTTTTTTAAATAATTAATAGCATTAAATAGGTTTTAAAATAAATAAATAAGTTTGCACCTGATATTTTTGGAAAATAAAGATTTTAGTGAGAATAAATATCAAAGATAATATGTTTTATAAAAGGTAATATAATTTAAAAATAATTGTCCGTGATATTTTTGGAAAATAATTAGATTTTGTTTGAAAAAAGTGTTTTATTTATAAAAGGCAATCAGTTATAGTAGTTACTATTTTTATATTATATTATTGTTTATTAAATAGAATAAATGACCGAAAACCGAAAACCGAAAACCGAAAACCAAAACTTTCAATGTTTCGGTTTTAATAATATAGTATAGATTATAAATAGAATAAATTACTTATTTAATTTAAATTATTTTTCCTTCAAGCGTTCTTTGTGTGTGACCATGTAGGGTTATTATTACGTTGACAATAATTTTAATAACTAATTAAAATTGTAAACAATGAGCGGCATCTAGTAATACATCATTGCTAACCAAGTAATAATAATTGAATCGGTGATTCGATTAAGCCTTTCGTGAATAATGTTCTAGGTAATATAATCTCTTTAACCTTGATATTATAGGTTAAACTCGAGACATGTAACATGTCATCCTCTTCATAATTTAATCTTAGTTTTCTTGATCGATGAGTAGACTAATAAATCAAATCAACATTCGAGCACGACCGTGCATTTCATAGTCTCACTCAAACAATATGCCAATAATATCGCTCCTAAAATTAGGAGGGTTAAATCCCATCTAGATCACTCATATGATTCATAATATACCCAATGTCCACTTTTATCATCACTCAGTCAAATGTAACTTTTAATGTAATCAAAGTATATTAATTCTTGTATAAAAATATAATGATTTCAGGTCTAAGGATCATTACACCATTATCACTGTGAGAATTACTTATGACACTATTAACATGTAGAATCTCATGGAGGGTCAATCCAGTGTCATGTACTCTTACATGCACCTATGTTATCACTTTAGTATCACCATACCTATGACCAATGAGATGTGGTCATCAGTCAACAAATATACTAGTCTCTATGTATTATTATTGTCCTTAAATAATAACAATAGACTAGGGATATTTAGGAATAAAGATAATATTCATATAATCTCATTTTTAAGTCACATACTTAAAGATATCTAATACGTATCATAATTCCAAGGACATTTATTATGCTAACATTTGTAGCGCAGTAAATAAAGACATAATAAATAAATAATAATCAATAAAACATAATTTATAATAATAAAATATGTAATAACCCCAAATTTTGGACTTAGTTAAAAAATTTTGATGAATAGTAAAATTGCCCCTGATGAATAGTAAATTTGCTGATGGTAAAATTTTCAGACCACACTATGTGGATGATATGGAATGAATTTTTCGAGGTTATATTATTGATATATAGGAAGAATAAGTGAATGTAAACGCGATCAGAATCAGGAGATTCCAACTTTAAATTTTGATCACTATTCATCGGACAATCAAAGATTTATTGATTTGATCGTTTTGAGAAAGTATGTAGGATGAGAAATCCATGATCATACCTTAAGCCCAGGAGAGAAATCTAGGATCATATATTAAGCCAAGGTAATGGAAAGATCAAGGAAGTATCCCTAGCATTGGTACAGAGGAACGTTTTTTAAATCACTTGAACCTATCGCGAAACAAAAGCGTAACAAATTATGGATTAAACCCTAACCGAAGGAGAAGTATCATATAAGATCATCAAGTGCAATATATAAGAGGATTGAGGATACAAATGATGACACAAGCATGATGCATAAGAGTGACATATGGATGACATGTTGATGACAAAGTGATGACAAGGTGATGAATCACCACCTTGTCACCACTTTCACCACAACCACAAATTCAAAATGGTATGTGTCCTTGGTGACAAGTCTTGTTTAGGACCACACAAATGAGGAGCTGGTAATGAGGATTTTATTTGACAAAAGAAAAGAAAAGAAAAAGCAAGAAAACAACCATGTTCTCCATTTCTCCAAAAATCTGCTCAGCTTGACCATGGTGGAAAGAAAAATCCATAACTCAAAATATACTCATCCAAAAATCACCAAATTTGAACCATAGATTCCTCACTATATATCCAAGGTACGTGTAAAATTTCATGGCCATCAAAGGAGTATAGCATAGTTAAAGATTGGATCAAAGTTGAGGCATGAATAGTGACTCATGAAATTTTTTGTTTTGTTCTTGAGTTTTAAGGATTGTTAAGGATGATTAAGGATCAAGGGAGAGTATAAAAGCTATTGTTTGAGTGTTTTAAACACGGGAATCACGTTTAAGCGTCGTTACCATGCCGGATTTTCATTAGGTTGTTTAGGCAGAAACCTCGGGTAACTCCATGATATGGAAGCAACCCTAACTGACCATGATCATGTAGGTCTTGTTGTGTAGTTTGTTTTGGCGAAAGAATCCCATCGTTTCGATTTACGGTTTAGGAGAAACACCCGTTTTAGTAGAAGTGGTTTCGGGAAACCAAGTGGTTCACTATATGAACTTTGAGAATATGATCAAGCCCCTTAAAAATGGAATTAGGTCATGATATTAAAATGGATACTAACATAGACAGTTATTAAGTGAATCGAGAAGGTTTCGGGTTAAAAAGATAATTTTTCGATTTTATAAAAATGTCGGAACCAAAGCTGCGCGAGGAGTAAGTGGTTCTGCACTCTACTGCCCTAAACCTGCAGCTCTCGGGATTTTGATCCCCTTAAGCAGAAAAACATTTTCAAGGATTTTGTTCTATTCTTTCTCTAGATCGCGCACGCGAAAATGGTGTGTCATTTCGATTAACGGTTAAGGAGATATGAGCGTTTTAGTGAAAGTCGTGCGAATAGTAACTTTCTGTAGCTCATCCAAGTTTGAGAATACATTTCACCAAGTGAAACCCCTGTTTTGAGATCGAAATTTTTATGATAAATATTACAAATACTCAAGATGATTTTAGAAGTGGTCTCGTATTTAAATACGAGTTTTCAGATTCATTAAAAATGTTAGAGTGCGAGTCGCGTAATAGTAACTTTATGAAAAGTCAACTCTAGAGTACTACTTTGACCAACCATTGCGACTAAGATAAAAGGAGTATTTCGAGTCGATTAAAATACGAACTTTGTTGAGGAATAACGTGACTACATGATGTGTTTAACATATAGTTGACTTTAAATGATTAAGCCAGGGGACTGATCGGGTATTTCTTTGTTTATAGATTTCCCGGCAAGTTCTCGAACCCCTAACAACCAAGGACCCGAGGCAAGTTTTCTCATCCCATGCTGTTTTCCATTACTTATACTGTTGATGCATATGATATGATAGATGCATGCTTTCAAACCTTACATCGTATATAGATGTAATGGTATTTAAAAGGTTGAGATATAATAGATGCATATGATAGATGCATGCTTTCAAACCTTACATCGTATATAGATGTAATGGTATTAAAAAGGTTGAGATATAATAGATGCATGCAAGTTTTCAAACCCTACATCATATAAATGATGTTGTTGTGATTTATGTGATTGATATATATATATATATATATATATATATATATATATATATATATATATATATATATATTCTGCTTTAATGCTGTGAGAACTTTTTAAACTGTTTACGTTTTTAGTAAAAGCTTTCGTAAGATATAAGGTTTATATGCTAGGTAAATACTAGATATAAACCGAGGTTTAAAGGCTCTAAGTATAGAGTAGTCGCACGATGATTTTAAAATAATAGACCGGGAGTTAAATTACTACTTTATTTTAAAAATAATGTCAGATACTGGAGGGTCCAGGGACAACTATGTTTTATATATGATGATTAAATATTCCAATATATATATAATATTGGATATTTAATGTGTGATATTAAATAATATTATTAAAAATATTATTTTGAATATCTATTAACTAAGTAAATATTACTTTGAATATTCATTTAAGTGGATTATTATTGAATAATAATTCAATATTTATTATTTGGGTATTTATTAAATATTCCAAATATGATTTAAAAATCATAGAACCTTATTATATGATTAAAGGTTCTACTATTTATACAAAAATATAAATTTCTGATCTTCAGAAAAGATATTAAAACAGAGATCCAACTATTATCTTAAGATATTTAAAGATAATTAAATGCGAATAGTGTTTTATAACTCATCGGAAATTGGGAATCTAGTTCAAGAAGTCGAGGACATAGTTTTACTTCCACTGTTCCTCTAGAATACCTATAGCTGGGGATGACTCCCCCATTCAAGTAAAGAATTTCAAACTTGCTAAACTCTGAAAATTTCAATAAACTCCCTGGTCATGATTTCAAAATACGTGGTAATCATCTGTAGTTTCATTGACTAATGTCAACCCACACTGTGACTTACTCCCTTCAAATACTCTGGAGTAAGGAATTCTGAACGGATACAAAATTTTTGACAAGTATTTGTACTTGGGGGAAATAGGATTAAATTCTGATTTCCGTTTCATTGATATTTTTTATCATGGGAACTGGAAGGGCTTACACGACAATGAAACAAGTGCCGGGGTAGTGCCAAAATTATCAAGGCTTACCCGGTGATGAAACAGGCGTCGAGGTAGTGATCTCTTGCGTGCTAAGGCTTACCCGGTGATGAAACAGGCGCCGAGGTAGTGATCTCTTAGAACAGTGGCCCGTATGCGGCCAGGGTGATAACCGAATAGGAAGTCGTCCTTCTACTAGTAGAAAAGTTACGTTACGATACAACGGCTGATCACCGTGTATCGGGTGTTCCAGTATATTCCCTTCCCTCCAATTGAAGTTGTGCTGCACATTGTTACGAAAGCCTAGGTGCTGAGTTACTGATAATGTGGCAGTGATGAGTAATGATGTTCCTCATACAGTAGTTGTACTGTATGGCCTGTTTTGACGAGAAGAATATTTAAACATATCGTTCGGTATATGAACGAGGTTTTAAAGGTTTTCAATTATGATATCAGCTTACATATATGATTATGATGCTATATCTTATTGTCGAGCTATAGTGCTCATTCTTGCTTCTTTTATATCACAACACAACAGAGTTGAAAGGTGTTCATTACTGATATTTTACGGTATTTTGAACAATATGAGATATCTAACTAGATACGCATGTATATATGTTGAGAAAGGATTTAAGATATACGGTATATTGAACTGTATAGTATTTTGAATCAACGGATAGGCTTTAAGCCCTGATTCCAATATTTGATATCTATTTTAAAAGATATGTTTTGAATCTTGGTTCATTATATCGATACCAATGATTTCTAAATGATTTAAGAAGAGTATTTGAGTATGATTATAAGTCATACGATATTTTGGAACGGTATACTATTTTGGGGTCAAACCCTAGTAGTTTTAAACATGGATCCTATATGGATTATTTACCTTAAAGGTTTAAAGAATTTAAACTGGGATAGATTTCTTGCTGAGCGCTATTAGCTCATTCTTGCTTTATTAAAACTTTCAGCATGAAGAAAACGTTGCCGATTCACCTCGTGTTACGAGAGCAAGGGAATGGAGAGACCACCCTTGAGTTAGTTCAGCAGGATGGATATTGCTGGTGTGAGCAGAATAGTTGCAGACTGAATTAGTAAGAATTGTTTTCGAGTAGGTTTGTATTATTAAACCTTGTATAAAACGGTGAGATCTATTATTGTAACTTCAGGTAGAGGTTGTAAATAATAGATGAGATCCTGGATAGTACATTTGAGTTGTAATAACAAATGTTACTTTTGTTGCTCATTTCCAAGGCTATAACTTGTGTGTGTGTGCGTAAGTGATTGGGGTCTTTGGAGTTGTATTATTAGAATGTTGTAAGTAATGCAGGTATTGTATAATTGATGGAGCGTGACAACCCAGATTCCTGACCCCGGATCTGGGGGTGTAACAGAAATGGTATCAAAGCGTTAAGTTATAAACTTGGATATGAGAGTGTTAAGAGTTATATCGAAGTAAGAGAATGACGAGATGACTCATATAGAGCTCGTTAAGTGGACTACCGGAAGTAGTGCCATTGAGGATGTTAAGATTAAAGAGTTTAGTTGAGGACTTATCGGAGGACCGATAGGACCGTTGAAGACCATCATAATGATGAGATGAATGTCTAGAATTATACCCGGATTATCAAGGACATTAAGATAAGACGCGGAGCAGAGTCTCGGTCGCAGTTGAGGTAAGGTCGGAATGGCCAATACCAATGGATAACTTGACTTAGTAAGAACCTAGTTCATCTTAGTTTGCCCACGAGAAAGCAGCACATGTGAGGATCAAGACGTTAACAATCCTTTACGCGATCCGAATTACTAAATTGCGTGGACAAGTTAAGGCATTATCTTGTGTATGAGGTCCAAGCCTTGAGAACAACGATTTCACCAGAGTTGGTGTCTTTTCCGTCGATGGGTATTTTGTTACCTAAGAGGAAGATTTTTGTGTACATGTAGTACCAGAACGTTATCGGTGAGACGAACGTGCTAAATCGCATCGCGAGTATATTTCATACGATAGGCCTGACGGCTCAACTCAGAAATCAAAGATATGAAGAATGAATGGCGTGATTCTAATAACGACACGTATGGTTATCCTTTGAGATCATTATCCCATGAGACATTGGGACATATACCCTTTATTCTCTTGCATCCCAAAATGGTGCAAGATTTTGTCAATGTACTCTGACTTAAGCCGATTAATCTTCTTGATCTATCTCTATAGATCCTGATCCCTAAGATACAGGACACATCTCCTAAGTCTTTCATTGAGAAACTATTTCTCCACCAAGTTTTAATAGTCTGTTGAGGAAGAATGCCATTCCTTATTTGTAATATATCATCTACATATAATACTAGGAATGCCACATGGCTCCCACTAACCTTCTTGTAAACACACTGTTCATTTTCATTTTTAATAGAGCCAAACTACTTGTCCGTTTCCTCAAAATGTATATTCCATCTCCTCGAGGCTTACTTTAATCCATAAATGGATCGACGTAACTTATAAACCATTTTAGCAAAACTTGGATCTACAAAACCTTCAGGTTGTGTCATGTACACATCCTCTTCAAGGCTCCCATTCAAGAAAGCAGTCTTGACATCCATTTTTCTAGTCATAGTAAGCAAGCAAAATCCTGATGGACTTGACCATTACCACTAGTGAGAAAGTTTCATCATAGTCAATACCATAAACTTGCTTGAAACCTTTCGCCACCACTCGTGCCTAATAGGTCTGTACATTACCATCCATGTCAGTTTTCTTCTTCAAAACCAACTTGCACCCTATAGGTTTTACCCTATTAGGTGGATCAACCAAAGTCCATACTTGGTTTTTCATACATGGAATCCATCTTAGATTTCATGGCCTCCATCCAACTCTTAGAGTTTGGAATGTTCATAGCGTCTTGGTAGGTAAGGTAAGAGGCTCATCATCAACCACAAGCATTACATCACCATCTTGAGTCAAGAGAAATCCATAATATCTCTCGGGCTCATGGTGAATCCTACTAGTTTCTCGATCCTCATCAAGATCTATTGTCCTCCCACTGTTTCTCTTAGAAAGCAGTTCTCTCTAAAGAAATACAATAGTCCGAGCAACAAGCATTTTGTTCTCTGAAGGGTTATAGAAGTAACACCCTTTAGTTTCTATTGGGTATCCCACAAAATTACATTTATTTGATTCGGTCATAGCTTGTCGGATATTGAATGTTTCACAAACGCTTCGCATCTCCAAATTTTCATAAATGACATGCTATGATGTTACTCAATCCATATCTCATATGGGGTCTTTTGAACCGATTTAGTAGAAACACAATTAAGTGTATATGCAGCCTTTTCTAGGGCATAAGCCCTTAAACTAATTAGAAGATCTGATTGACTCATCATCCATCGCACTATTGTTAGGTCCAAAGTATCGTAGAAGAGGGGGGGGGGGGGGTTGAATACGATACTCACAAATAATTCAATTTCGTTCGCGGATAATTCATTCAGTTCTATAACGAAATCAAACACACCAAACCAAACCAAGATTCAGGGAATATATCTTTTTATAAATATAAACCTCGAGGGGTGCTACAATTTCTAATCCGTAGATTAGCTTCAATGAGTTTAAGGTTACACAAATTCAATACACTGATAGAATTCTGAGCACTATTAATTTCTATGATAATTTTCTCCGGCTCAAGCTTCTCTCTTAGTAATGTCTATGCGTTCTGCCTTAACTAAAGAAGACACA
Organism: Heracleum sosnowskyi; assembly: GCA_030848705.1. Classification (NCBI taxonomy): domain Eukaryota; kingdom Viridiplantae; phylum Streptophyta; class Magnoliopsida; order Apiales; family Apiaceae; genus Heracleum; species Heracleum sosnowskyi. Next base: position 59,107,778 of record CM061240.1, on the reverse strand, counting down.
ATCTTCACTCTGTATTAATTGTAGTCTTCTTTTAGAAAAACCATCGAACCAAAAGTAATGAATATTCTTGGCCGTTGGATCTTCATCAACCTGACAACAAAGTCACATCTTCCACCTGCTTTCTAAATTGAAAACTATCGAATGAATAAAGTTAATATTCCATTCGATGGTTTTTAATAAAAACTATCGAATGAAACATTAACTTATTTTAGTTTCCTTTATCTTTCATTCGATGGTTTTCTAAATAGAAAAACCATCGAAATCTTTTCTTGTCCTTGACCTTTTAGAAAAGCTTCTGTACTCCAGGGTGTTTCAGTTTTAGACTGTATCAATTTCTTCTAAGACGATAAAACAACTTGATCTTTTTAAGTGCCGTTAACTAGTGCAACTGGTCTGGTTCACAGATGAATAACACTTGATCAATTCTTCTTCTATGTCTTCAATTCAGTGCTGCTGATAAGTCCTTTGTCGTTCTGGTTTCTTCATTTAAATCACTGGAATCCTGTGGTACTTAACCCTAAATCATTCACATACTTCTGTCATCTTGAAAGTCTTGTTTCTTTTGATGTCACCGAGGCTTGAACATTTTCATTAACTTCTTTCCGTGACCTGTTTATGGACTTCAAGAATACATACCGTATTTTGATTTTTTGAGTTTACCTTTTCTTCTTTGATTCTGGATTCCTGTGCTTCTGTTAATATTATTGTATGTCTTGTCCTTTGTTGAGTTGTAGTTATCTCTTTTACATCTTATGTTACATTATGCTTTACAATCTCCCCCTATTTGATTGGATTGAGTTTGACAAGCAAATACTTCGAGGATAACTCAACTAACTAAGGAAACATGAAACTAATTAAAGTAAGACATCGTAATAATATTAAATGCATTCCGGATCAGATATATATATACATTTCCAGATTTCATAAATCAAAAAACAATAAAACTTTCTACATAGAAGTTGCTCCTCTAGTCTGAGCTGATAGTTCTTTTGTTCTTTGCTTCTTTTCTTCAGTCCATTCCGATCTCACCTTCTTCAATCATTGGATCGGAGTTAGCAGCTTGATAATCAATCACAGAAGGATAGTGCAGTGGTTCTCCAGGTTTAAGGATTGCTCCTTGGATGTGTCTTCCAATGTACTCTACCTCTTGTCCCACTCCAGCCCACAACCATGCAATGTTAACATCTTTCGTGTTTAGCTTTGTCATGTTTGGTAGTCTGGGATGCACTTCCAATCCTCTTTCCACTCTCTTCCTATAGTAAGGAACATTCTCCATTAGAAATCTTCTCAGAGTGTCTGCTGCTTTGTCCTTCTCCGTTGATGAAAATCCAGTGGATCTAAGATACTTCTCCATTGATATCAGATAATTACTTGGATAATCTCTCAGTTTGTCCTCAGCCAAATAGCAGATTCTGAACAAGTCAATCGTCATGAATCTAACCATTGGAGGATCTTCAGTAATCTCTGGACCGACTTTCATCAAGATCTCTTTAACATGCTCAGGGAGCAGTTCATTTAGCCTTGTAGTCCTTTGTATCTTGATGAGCATAACCTGCAATTCTGTGTATGTCCTCTGTTCAAAAAACTTAGTGGAAATCACAAAGGTACCTTTCTCAAGAAAATTGATCAATATGTTCCAGGCACCGTTTGCTTTAACCCCAGCTTTTAGAAAGATCATAGAGTTTCTCAATGCTGTGAAGTAGGTCTGATCTTCAAGATTGGCACTTCTTATGTTCTGAATGATAACCTCCACCTCAGCATTGTCGTTGACTTCTAATCCGTCTTCAACTCCGGAAAAGGTTTTATAAGCCATCTCCCAGTCACTTCCTTCTTTCTTTGCCAGATCCATCATCTTCTTTTTCCTCACTTCACTATACATCTTGTACCTCTTCAGTTTTTCACTTCGCAGAACTGCTTGTTGTTTCTCTTTCTCAGCTTGCCTGGCATCTATTGCAGCTCTTTGAGCTCTCACCACTTCCAAGACAACTTCTTCTTCTTGTGACAGAGAATTTGCTTCTTTTTCCATATTATCCTCCCAGATTGGATATTCAACAGGCTCTGGATAATATGGCTCATGCTCCTCCTGAATCAGTTGCTCTTGCATGAACTCAAATTCCTCTTCACTTTCCTCTTCTTGTACCATGTCCTCAATCCAGTACTGTCTAACTGGAATAGCTTCAACCGTTTTGATAAGTGGATTTCATATCCACTTGGATCATCCTAAATTGGCTTAAATTGGCTATTTTGTTCTCAAGTTTGTTGTGTTTGTAATGTGTTTTGTATTAGTATTTGCAGAGTTGAGTTGTCAGCAGAGAAGTGGAGTTCTTGTGGATTGCAATGGTGTTTTGAGCATTTCTGTGAAGGCCAAGTGGTTGCGGAGCGAGAGAGCGCAAGGAAATCCTAAACTTGGAAGGATTGGAGAATAAAGAGCTCAATTTGGAGATTTATTAGAAGGAAATTCGGATTTGTTGGGCTACCTGCACATAATTCACTGTTTGGGCCATATCTCGAGATCTAGAAGTCAGAATTGGACGATTAAACAGTCCACGCGAAGATAAAGGAATTCTGGACAGAATGTCAGGCGCCCCTACGCTTGAACAGGCGCGCCCGCGCCCTATTTGACAGATTTCCAGGCGCGCCCGCGCCCTATCAGGCGCGCCCACCCCTGCAAAATCCTGGAAAAAGGCAATTTCAAGTCAGAAAAGGAAACCTGCCAAAGTCCAATCAGCAGAAGGCTTATATAAACTATTGGTGGACGAATTCTGAGAAAATACAATCATATACCAAAATTCATATTCATCCACCGGTGAGGAGAAGAAGAAGACGACTGATTACGAAGATCTACTTTTCATCTTTTCTTTGTATCCTTCTAATTAGGCGATACTTTGGATTGTCGTTTGTTCTTTCTTAAACCCTAGCACTTTTATTCAGTAGTCTAGACTTATTATTATCATGTTTTCATCAGAACCCACGATGATGAACGGTTCGGTTATGAACTAATCGTTGTCGTGGGATTCTAACGGATTTGTTTATGGATTTTAGTAATTAATTGTTTTAAAGATGTGTGTATGATGGCTAATTGATATCCTAGTTTTGTTGTGCTTATTCTTCTTGGATGCGTAGCTAACATCTAAGATTGTTTGTTAATCTCTATTGAATGCGAAAGTGGATATAGAGATTTAGAACTTGCCATGCTAGCATAGGTTTATGTATGTTTGTCATGCATGATTCGTAGGTAATTTTAACCATCTTACCTTCCCTATGTAATATGAATGGATAACTTGCTCGTTAAACCGTTATGTTTTCAAATCTTATAGACATATAGGGTTGTTGGTCCTTGTGTATTGCAGAAGGGGGGGGGGGGATGAATGCAATACTGATAAAATTTAATCTCAGTTTCAACAACCAAACCTAAGATTTAATGTTATCAATAATGAGTATGCATTCACAAACAGTATAATCAAGAAGACAAGATTCATAAAATAAATGTTTTATTTATTTTGCAAAGTGTTGCTACAACCTCAAGAGAGAATTCTTGAGCTTCTGTTTTTCTTCACAGACACTTGCTTGTCTTCGTTACTATTCTAGAATGAATTGATAGTAGATATAAGACTAATCCTATCACTATCAGTCACGGGTTTGTGAAGCTGCTGTCACTGTCAAGTGGCAGCTTCTTACAGATTGTCTTACCCATGTGACTTTCCTAAATTGCTAACATGTCAGATATACATTACAAAGAAAGCAACCTAGATTCATTCTATTTCCAGCTTAAGCAATTCAGCAAATAAAGACTTGACCTTGCTCTTGAATTGATTCGCTTTTGTTTTGCAGTGCTTGAAGCTTCTGTCGTAGTCTTGCAGACTTGGTGCAGCTTAGGGATACTGCAACACGCCTGTTTCTTGAACATTGAAGCTGTCACGGGATTTGACTGAGAAAGATACCTAGAACAGGGATCTTTCTCGAGACAGTTACTTTGGCCATAAAGCTTGCTGTCACAGGAATGTGCTTTTGGTGACAGTAGGAGTTCCCCGCATAATGTGCTGTCGAGGTTCCCAAGCTTGCTATCGAGGGCTAAAGTTGCTGTCGCGTAGTCTTCCGCCAATGTTGCTGTCAGAGTGAATATGCTGTCTTGACTTGCAACATTCTGTCTTCTTGTAATCTTACTGTCGAAGCTTTAGGACAGTAACCTTTATTCATGTTGTCATCTAATTATACATCCTTTGAGGCTTGAACACAACAAGTGAACTTCTTTCAAATTATGCAACTAGAATAACATTACATGCTGATTACAAGAACATACTTTGGCTGTGACAGTATGTTCTACTTAATTAAAAATTAAGTACATTCAAAATCAAGTTGTTTCTATGTTATCACCCATAAATCCCAACAATCTCCCCCAATTTGTTTTTATGGAAAATAACAACAAATTTACAATATGTGCTGACAACTTAACTAACAAGATCAGAATGGATTAAGAATTTTTACTTAGCTTGAGATTTCCTCTTCTGCCTTGCTACATCCTCTCTTTTGAGAGCTTCTACCAAGCAGCCTCTTAGACCTTCTATAAGAGAAATTTCAGCAGCAGAAACTGCAGCATCCTCTACTTCTTCAATGATCTTCTTTATAGTAGGGGAGAGAAGAGAACTAGCATCCCTGAGATTCAGCCATTGCTCTATATCATAAGGATAGGTTCTGAAGTGAAGTTCTTCATTAATGAGCTTGAATCTACTTCCAGGATAAGCATTGAGAGTCCTTCTTCTTTGCTTGTCCAGCTTTGAGTCTTCTCCTTTTCTCCCTTCCAATACATTCTCTATTTCATCAGAATAAATCTGCTCCAAGGGATGAATAGATCCAGCTACCATATACTGTAAATCCTTCAGAATAGTTGTTTTTAGCTTGTGAAAGCTGCAAACATAGATTTCTTCTTTTAGATACTTCATTCTTAGGGGATTTTCCAGCATGCATGATTGATAATTTGGAGCTTCACTTTCTGTCTTGTTGGAGACCTTGCATTTTTCCAGTAGTTCAGCTTCCTTCTTATCAAGTTCTGACTTAGTTTGAGAATATTGAGAAGATTCAGGTCTTTTGCTTGGCTTGGGTTCCCTTTCCTGAGTTGGTTGGGTTTGCCCTTCTTCTGTGGGTAAGACCTCAAACTCATAGTACCAATGGTGTGGTATAGGAGAAGGTGGGAGATCAGTTAGAATATCAGCATCATCAAAATCTGCAAAATTGTAGCCAAATTTCTGATAGAATTCAGCATCCCTGTCGGCCTGATATTTCAAAATATGTTCCATGAAAGACTCAGGAACATTATCATAGCTCTCCAGCAACTCTACCATTCTTTCCAGGTAGAAGAAGTCAATTCTCCTTTTATCTATGGTTGATGTCCTACCACTGATTGATGTGGACACCAGGTTGAAGTCCTTATCAACCTTGGTAGATCTTGATTCTTCCCACCACAGAATGTACTCAGTGGCCTCTTGATTTGCATCCAATTTAACCTCAACACTCTTGATTTCCCAAGATTGCATCTGTTGAACTTTAAGACTGTTGGGAGGAATTGATTGAATTGGCATCTTCAAATTTCTGCCTAATCCAGTGGCCTTTTCCTTTCCTGAGCACATGTGCTTTCCTGCAGGTTTCTGTCTAGTAAACCATGCCTTAGCTTTAGCTTTCAGTCTCTTGGGCTTGACATCAGCTTTGGCTTCATTCTTGACAGAACCTTCCTTGATAGCACCTTTGTCGACAGTATCTTCTTTGACAGCATCTTCTTTGACAGTTTCCTTGTCGACAGTACCTTTGGTGACAACATCTTTTTCTGCATTTATGCAGTCAATAGCACATCTAAGAATGCTTGCCTCCAAAGCTTCCAGTATTCTTGACTCCTCTTCATCTGTTGCACCAACATCTTTCTTTTTCTGGCTAGGAGTTTCTTCATTGCCTTCATTCTGAGATTGAATACCAGTATTCCCAGAATTACTTCCACCAGCATTTCTAGCATTTCCAGAAGCTTCACCACCTCCATCCTCACCATCTTCATCATCAACGTCATGAGGAGAAATGTCATAGAGACAGCTCCCACCTTGATCATTTCTTTTGGCATTGGCTCTAGTGATTAGCTCCTTCATTCTAGCTCCCAGTGCCTTGTCTCTCAACACCAGCATTTTGTAGATCTCTTGAACAGCATGAACTCTTCCTGGATTGGCCTTTGAACTGAGTATTCCATCTAACACTTTCAGAATTGACTTGGTTTCCATTCTGGATGTGCCAACCAAATTCATGAAGCTGTTTCTTCTTGTGCCATCCTTAGTTACAGATCTGTAGAAAACACTTGGTGGATTTGTGTAGACTTCAGGTAGCTTTTGTGTGAGCAGGTTCTGGATTTGCATATCCAATATTTCATTGAATGGTGTTTGAGTTGCCCTGATCTTTCCCTTCAAAGCACACAACACCTTTGCTGGCAGACTCTGCAATAACTGCATTGTGATGAAATAAGATATGCCAGAAGTGAGATAAATACTTACAGCCCATCTTTTCTCATCATTAACCATTACACTGACACTGGTGATTTGATCCTTTAACAGTTTTGTGGTGTTGGTTGGACGGTTGCTTGGAGCATTCATTGCTTCTTCCACCAAACTGCTAAATTCACTGTCATGATTGTGTAATGTGCTCTCCCTGTAATCCACCATTAGAGTATTGGCTTCTTCTTGATCATACTCAGTACCATTGGACCAAGTATTTCCTTTATGGATGGATTCAGGCAGTTTCCCTTTACCTTTCCCAAGTTTGTTTTGTTCCTCCATTTCTCTCCATTTCTTCTGTAGAGCAGTTTCTTGAGTTTCTGGAGTTGGCTCTCTAATTACCACAGGAGGTAGAATTGGATGTCTAGATGCAGGTCTTCTTTGCAATGCATCTTGAGTTGCCTTAGACATCAACACTCTTTCTCCATCCAAGTCAACTTCAACAAGCTCTTCAGCTTTATCCTTTGGTTGTCCACTGCTTGGTTTGACTTGCTCCCCCTTTGACATTGCTTTCCATTTAGCTCCCCCTTTGGTCTTCACAGTTACTGGCTCCCCCTGAGTTCCACCTGATTCCTGAATAGGCAATGATTCTGATCTTGCTACCTTCTCCCCCTTAGTTGAGTTGGCAGCTACTAGGTCAGTAAGGAACTGGATAGAGAGCTGAGTAGCCGCAAAACCATCAACCACCAGTTGAGAGAGAGAGTCCATCTTGGAGTTTAATGTAGCACACTGTCCTTCCAGAGCTGCAATCCTGTGACCATAAGTAGCAGAGGGGCCACCATACCTTAACCTTCTTGGAGGGGAAGGAAAAGAAAGGGGCTTGGAGGCTATGGGGGTTCTCACACTCTCAGGGTGTTTTTGAGTGATCTCATCACCCCTCACAGATTGACTCTCAAGGCCTAATGCCTGAACAGTGTGGGCTCCCTCAATATCTCTCTGGACATGCTCAAGTCCCTCTCCTTTTGCCAGCTCATTTGGCTGCCTCTCATTTTTATGCTCACCTCTCTTTTCTTTTATCTCTATTTTCTTTTGCACACCCTCACTCAACCTAGATGCATGGGTATGAGTAGTACTAACATGCATGGAAGGAGTAGATTTAGAATGTACCTTTAAGAGTTTGGCAAGAGGTAGATCATCATCAGAGGCATCCTCAATGATCACAGCATCAAAATCAGGATGAGGGGACTGGACAACATCTGTGGCAGGAATGTGACTGTCAGTTGGAGTCTGGACAGCAGGTTCTGGCATGACAGCAACTTTGGGAGGTGGAGTGACAGTAGGTTCTGTAGTGACATTATCTTTCTCTCCACCCATGACAGCAGCTGTGTCCAGGACAGCAACATTTCCAGTGTCTTTGACAGCAACAGAGGCTGTGACAGCATCTTCCTGAAGGTAAGATGCTCCTTGGAGTTCAGACAAAGTGTTGGCTGTTTCATTTTCTGACAAAATACCACTTTGCCCTAGCTCAGTGTTTGGAGGAGTGGTGTCCATCTCACTTTGAGAAATGGGTTCTTGTACACTAGATGGGGGCTCATCCATGATTGGAGATGGATGATCAAAACCTGAAGGGTTGGGACTGTCCCCTTCTCTAGGTTGTGGAGAAGAAACAAAAGAATGTGTAGGGAAGGAAGAAGGTGAAAGTGTAGCAGAGAGTGGGGGCTGATTCACAGATGAAACATGTGAACCATCAATAGGAATAGAGAAATCCTCACTGTGCCCTCACTCACTGTGTGTTTCTTCAAATGGGGGTATCTCAGGTTGTGAACCGTGAGTTTAAACAGACTCTGTACAGGGTGCCTTGGGAGATAGGCCAATTTCAATAGATGCACCTTGTTGAAAAGGCACATCTAGGGAGGTGTTTGAATCCCTTTCAGTAACTACAGTTGTTTGAGAAACTGCAGCTTGGCTAACAGTGGTTTTGGTCCTCCTAGCTCTCTTCTTCTTAGGCTCAGGGGGAACCACTGGGGGTTTTGTTTGACTACCTTCCTTATTTGCTGCACTAGGTGCAGGGTCTCCCTCTTGACTAACAGAGCTACCACCAACATCAGCTTCTAAGGGTCTTTTTCTGGATTCTTGCAAGGCTTCTCTTTGGGCTTTGGTAAGTCTAGAGGGCCTAGGCTGAGTGTATGGTGTGGAATGTGGGTTAACTGAATTTGGGTCTAATTCAGTTTCATTCACAAGAGTAAAGGAATCATAACCAGAAGGTAATGGATAATCAAGGTTGGACACTTGATCAACCATGTGCTGAGTAAAACAAAGTGGAATATGTGCATTGAGATCCTGTGATGATAACAGTGTGTGTGTGTTCTTTTTCAAGACTGAGCAAGCCTCTAAACGAGGGGCAGTATCATTAAAATCACAGAATGAATTAATGCACATCATAAGAAAGCGAGGGTAGATTGATACCTTCTTACCTATGGCAGCTGTGAGGTGTGCCATGAGGAGAGCTCCAACATTCACCTCGTATCCATGGACAAGAGAATGTGTTAGTTTCTTGATGTAGGAGGGTATTCCATTCCAGCCTGTGGACTTGGTAGAGAACACCTTGACCATTACATCAAGTATCATGCTCCACTCCTTTCTCAGATGCTTCCTATCCATTTCACCAGTTGGATACCATTTGGTAGTTCCCTCTTCGAGAATAGGGCCTGCATACCCAATCTTCAAGAAGAGCTTCTTGAGAGTGTCATCATTGGCAAGTTCAGTAAATCTCTGTCCTGCTTCAAGTGTAATACCAAGAGCAGTGTTGATGACCTCAGCTATAAGAATGTAGTGTTGCCCAGAGATTTTGAATTGAATACCCAGGTTCTCACCCTCAATTTGAGCAACAGCAGTTCACCAAAACGCCTCAAGTCTGTCTAAGTCAAGAATGGGGGTTGAGGTAATGGCAGAACCGAGATAGGACTTGTTCATGAAAAACACGAGTCCTTTGAAACCTTCACCAAAATCATTTGGGGAAAAGATACCAGCAAAGTTTGTTTGAGAGAGAGTCTGTTTGGGTGCCATGGAGATTTCAAGAAAAGAAGAAAGTAAGAAAGTTGCTTTTTGCCCGAAGAAAGGTATTTTGCCTTGAGTTTGATGAGAAAGAGAAAGATATGTCTGAGTAACTGGGGGATAAATAGAGGTATCTCAAACGTTTTGTGCATAAATAGTGGATTTCAAGAACGTGTCTTAACCCACTCTTAAACACGTGAGTTACTGTCCGTTATTCACTGACCAACGTGGGATAAATATCCAATTTCAACGGTCCACTATTGGTGACAGTAACCTGTGCGCTAGAAACAATCTGTCAGTAATAAGAGGTGGTGACAGTAGGTTTTGCGCGACAGCAACTATTGCGCAAAAACTTGCTGTCACCGTTAAGCATATGAATGACAGTATCCTTTACAAGTCTTGACAGAAAGTCTTTCCCTGCTGTCAAGAAGGTTGCTGTCAAGAAACACACGACAGTATCCTTCTTAACGACAGTAACTTCGATTAGGAATTGGTTCTGTAATGAACTTATTAGAATGCTTGATTCATACACTTAACTTAATATTGACAAATTATGGATTTAGCAATGTAATCTTATGAACACAGATATTAAGCAATTAACACAGACAAATCATAAACTCAATAACCACAAAGACAAGAACTTTTATTATTATTATTAATAAAATCATTCAGAATAGAACATTGAGTACATCATTTCATGATTTTATTAACTAGTTCTAAAAGCTCTGCCCTAGCCTCTTCTTCAGTGCGACCTTCTTCCTTGAGAAGTGCCTGAAGCATCTTCTCTTCTTCCTGAGCCTTGGCCTCCTCTTCCTTAGCCTTGGCCTCCTTTTCCTCATCTATCTCATCCAAGGCGTCCAACAGTATCTCAAAGAGCTCATCAATCTCTTCACTGTCGGGTTCACTGTCACACTTCTTTAGACCAACTTCAATTCCTACTTTGTTTTCCATTATTTACTTTAAAACTGAGAGCAGACTGGTGAAACCTAAGGTTAATTTATAGGCAAAACCGTCTAAGGATTAAAGTCTAATGGTCAACAGTTAGAGTACCCATACAACTACCACAAAAGTAATTAATGGTCATGTCCTCCTTTAATCCTACAGATTAATGCAAAAGGGTGTGAAAGTCCAATGGAACAGATTTTTATCTCTCAAACTTAACAGGTAACCACATTAAAGTCATACACGGTTTAAAAGTATGAGACTGGCACAAAATACTGACATGAAAAGTCAAATCAACACATGCTGTCACATAACAGACATAAACCAAGTAGACAGTAACTTCTCTTGACAGCAGGTTTGAAGTTGCTGTCATGAGCTTCAATAGAGAATTTGGAAATATAAAAAACTGAGTAAATCAACATAACAGGTTCAGCATTCCCAATTCACTTACCAACCTGTTGAAGGTTGCTTTATCCAATGGCTTAGTAAAGATGTCAGCAAGTTGCTTGTCAGTTGGGACATAGATCAGCTTCACAGTTCCTTGTTCAACATGCTCTCTGATAAAGTGATGTCTTATATCAATGTGCTTTGTCCTAGAGTGTTGAACTGGATTGTCTGAAATGGCTATGGCACTAGTGTTGTCACAGTAGATAGGAATTTCTCTCAACACTAGACCATAATCCAGAAGTTGATTCTTCATCCATAGAATTTGTGCACAGCAACTGCCTGCAGCAATATACTCAGCTTCTGCAGTTGAGGTAGAAACTGAATGCTGCTTCTTGCTAAACCATGAGACCAATCTTTCACCAAGAAATTGACAGCTACCAGTAGTACTCTTTCTGTCAATCTTGCAGCCATCATAGTCTGAGTCTGAGTAGCCAATTAGATCAAATCCAGTGTTCTTGGGATACCAAAGACCTAGGTTAGGAGTGCCTTTTAGGTATCTAAAGATTCTCTTGATGGCTACTAAGTGAGACTCCTTTGGATCACTTTGAAACCTTGCACAGAGACATGTAGCAAACATGATGTGAGGTCTGCTAGCAGTTAAGTATAGAAGAGATCCTACCATGCCTCTATAGGTGCTTGAGTCAATTTTCTTCCCTTTAGGATCAAGATCCAGACTGGTTGAGGTGGACATTGGTGTCTTTGAAGGTGATGAATCTTCCAAGTTGAACTTTCTGAGAAGTTCCTTGATGTATTTAGCTTGACAAATGAAGATTCCATCAGATTGTTGAAGAATTTGCAATCCCAGAAAGAATGACAATTCTCCCATCATACTCATCTCATATTTGTTACTCATGAGAGAGGAAAACTTCTCACACAGTTTCTCATTTGTAGAACCAAAAATGATATCATCCACATAGATTTGTACCAGAATAATGTCCTTGCCATGGTGTTTGTAGAAAAGTGTCTTGTCCACAACTCCTCTAGTAAACTGATTGTCCAGGAGAAAAGTGGAAAGTGTGTCATACCAAGCCCTGGGTGCCTGCTTTAGTCCATACAAAGCTTTGAAAAGTTTGTACACAAAGTCATACACTTCAGCATCCTCAAACCCTGGTGGCTGTTCAACATACACCTCTTCTTCCAACTCTCCATTTAGGAAGGCACTTTTGACATCCATCTGAAATACTTTGAAGTTGCAGTGTGCAGCATAGGCTAGAAAGATTCTTATAGCTTCAAGTCTTGCAACAGGTGCAAATGTCTCATCATAATCTATTCCCTCCTGTTGACAGTAACCCTTAGCCACTAGCTTTGCTTTGTTTCTTGTCACTGATCCATTTTCATCAAGCTTGTTTCTGAAAACCCATTTGGTCTCAATGACTGACTTTCCCTTAGGTCTTGGAACCAGCTTCCATACATTGTTCCTTTCAAACTGATTTAGCTCTTCTTGCATGGCTATCACCCAGTCAGAATCCAACAATGCTTCATCAGTTGTCTTGGGTTCCATTTGAGACAGAAAGCATGAAAACATGCTGTCAGCAGAGACTTTGTTCCTTGTCCTCACTCCAGAATTAGGGTCACCAATGATGAGGTCACTTGAGTGATCCTTGTTCCACTTGGTGATTCTGGGCAAGCTACTTGACTGTACAGGAACATTTGCTTCAGTTTGTTGAGTTGAATGATCACCAATCCCATTGTCTTCACCATGTTGTTCATTGTCTCCAGAGTCACCACTGTTATGAATGTTAGAGGTTATGGTCTGTGACTGAGCTGGAGTTTGGTTGACAGTAGTGATTTTGACAGCATCTTTATCAACTTCAACAATTTGAGTGAAGCTAGGTTCTTCATCCACAATCTCCTCAGCTTCTAAGTATCCTTGATTCTCAAATCTGAATGTCTGCATCTTTCCTTCTTCATGCAGTCCTGGAAACTTGGTTTCATCAAATGTGACATTAACACTTTCTTCAATAATCCTGTGTTCCATAACATAAACTCTGTAGGCAGTCCTTTCTGTGCTGTAACCCATGAATAGTCCTTCAAAAGCCTTGGTGTCAAATTTTCCTTTCTTCTCATGGTTATCCTTCATCATAAAGCATTTGCTCCCAAACACATGAAAATATTTGACAGTAGGTTTCTTTCCAGTTAACAGAGAGTAAGGTGTAATTGCATGAGTTTTGTTGATCATGGTTCTGTTCTGAGTATAACAGGCTGTGTTGATAGCTTCAGCCCATAAATATGTTGGCATCATGCAACATAGTTCTAGCTGCTTCAATGAGAGTCCTGTTCTTTCTTTCTACAACTCCATTCTGCTGTGGAGTTCTTGCAGCAGAGAATTGTTGTACAATTCCTTCATCTTTACAGAAATTTCCAAGAGTGGCATTTCTGAATTCTGTACCATTGTCACTCCTCAAGATTTGAACTTTTGAGTTTGGAGTTCTATCAAGAACTCTGACTTGATCAATAATCACTTGAGCAGCTTCATCTTTGGATTCAAGAAACTTCACCCAAGTGTACCTTGAGTAATCATCCACCATTACTAAGGCATATCTCTTCTTGGCCATTGATGGTACATTGACTGGTCCAAAGAGATCCATGTGAATCAACTTGAGTGCTTCTATGTTGGTGTTCATTTGCTTAGACTTGTGCACATCTCTTCTCAGTTTGCCCATTTGACAATCTTCACACAGTCCTTCTTGACAGAATTCCTGTTGGGGCAAACCTCTCACTAACTCCTTCTTCATCAGAATATTCATTGTCTTGAAGTTGAGATGTGAGAGCTTCCTGTGCCAAAGCATACTGTCACCAACAGTTGCTTTACTGTAAAAACAGTAAACCTTATCCTTCTTTGTTGAATTTAAGTCAGCAACAAACAAGCTTCCTTTTCTAACCCCTTTTAGAGAGAGGCTACTATTCTTCTTGTGATAGATGTTACACAGCATCATATCAAAATCAACCTTGAATCCCCTGTCACTAAATTGGCTGACACTGAGTAGATTGTGCTTCAATCCATCCACAAGAGAAATATCTTCAATGACAACATTTCCAATTTCCAGACAGCCATATCCCACTGTGTAACCCTTGCTGTTGTCTCCAAAGGTTATGATTGGGCCAGCTTTCTCAACATAATGTGATAGCAGGGCTTTATCACCTGTCATGTGTCTTGAGCAGCCACTGTCAATGATCCACATGACTTGATCTTTCTTCTTGCCCTGCAAAACAGAATGTGTCTAAGATGCATATGGTACCCAATCCTTGTTGGGTCCTGCAGTTTCAGTGTCTCCTGAGTTTCTTTCAGTCATAAAATCACAAGCATTGTCAGTAATCTCCTGTTTGACTTCTCTTTTCACCCACTTAGGTTTAGAATTGGACTTGGTCCTTTTCTTAGTGGATGGAGCCTTTTTGCTGTTGCGAGCAGGCTCGGAAGTCTCAACAGTGTTTATGTATGAACATTCTTCAGTAGTGAGAATAGGTAAGTTAAAGCATGTACTCATGGCAGTGATTTTGCATGACATACATTCAATGTTATTACAGACACTCATAGTTCTATGCAAAAGGGGGGTTCTGTGTAAGTTACCATTGAGTTCAGTTGCATTGATCTTATTCTCAATTGGTTTCTTACAAACATGTGTTAAGTGATGAGTAGATCCACAGTTATTGCATAGTTTCCTAGAGACACCTCCAACATTAGTGTATACATTTCCTTTATTGACACCTACCTTTCCATTCCTATTCTTAGACTTGGGAGTTACTGGATTGACAGTATGTTCAGAAGTTGCTGTCGAACTTTCCTTGACAGTATCTTTTATTCCTACTGTCTTGACAGAAGGTTTTAAAGTTACTGTCTTGGAACCATTCTTGACAGTATCTTTGGAAGATTCTGTCTTGCCAACTGTGACAACATCTTTTGACCTTACTGTCTGATTGCTTGGTAAGTTTACTGTCTTGGGGATTGTGACAGTATCCTTTCCATCCTTGAATGTGCTGTCAACACCTTCATCCTCATCAAGAATTTCTTGTTTGATGAGCATGGCTTTTTCATCAAACTCAATTTCTGCAGCTTTGAAAATAGGAGTTTTAACTTTCTTGAGAATGGTGGGTTTGACAGCAGCACTTCCAGGACAATCTTGAATCACAGTTTCCTTTCCAGGTCTTCTACCATAAGAAAAACCTATACCAACTGACTGATTTTCTGTATGCTTATCATTGTAATCCTGAACTATCTTTGATGAGTTTTTATAAGCCTTGATTTTAAATTCATTTTCAGCAATCTCATTTCTCAGGTATTCCTCAACCTCTTTAGCACATTTCAATTCATTTTTAAGTTTAGCATTCTCCTGAGCTAAAGAGTCTAATGAACTGGTTTTGAGAACAAGAGATTCATTTTCAGACTTTAGTGTTTCATTTAGCTTACTCAGCCTAGTGATCTCCTCATTAGCAGCAGATAAGCTAGTATAGACATTGAACATTTCAGCACTTAAGTCTTTAATGGTTTTCTTATACTCATCAATGGACATATCAAGTAAGACAAGTGAAGGTACCTGACTTGAAGATGTTGATGTTACTTCATCAGTGCTAGCCATGAGAGCTAGGTTGACATATTCTTCTTCATCTTCATCATCAGATTCATCCCAACACTTTCCTTCAGCCACATAGGCTCTACCTTCATTCTTCTTAGAGTATCCACCAGTTCCTTTCTCAAATCTCTGAACCTGTTTGGGTCTTTTGTACTCAGTAGCAAAATGACCAGGTTCACCACAGTTGTAACACTTGAATTTAGGTCTATCCACAAATCCAGTCTTGTATCCTCCTTTGAATGAGCTTCCCACAGCAGCCTTTGATGAGCTTCCCTTGGTGAACTTGGATGCTTGGCCTTGGGGCCTGAATGACCTTTCCTTCTTGAACCTGAAGTTTTTGAACTTCTTGGCCATGTAAGCCATAGTAGGATTGTCCATGCTTTCCAGTTCCTCCATTGTGTAGAAGTCTTCATCTTCCACATCCTTGAGCTGTAGTACTACTTTCTCATCATCTTCAACCACCTCTTCTATCTTCAAGGATTGTACAGGGGTTGGTTGTGTGATTTGAAGTGCTTCACTAGGTTGTGTGATCCTTGGCACTTGTGCTACTAGGGCACTTGACATGTTAGCCATCTTGTTCCTTGTTCCACTTTGTATGGCTCTCTTTTGAAAGAGTTCAAGTTCATAAGATTTCAGAATGCCATAAAGTGTCTCAAAGGTTATATTGTTGAGATCTCTTCCTTCTCGTATGGCTGTTGTCTTGTGTTCAAGATGATCAGGCAGTGTAAGCAAGAACTTGACATTTAATTCTTTTCTGTCATAGTACTTGCCATGTATCTGCAGTTCAGTTAAGAGCTTACTGAACCTTTCAAACATGGAAGTTAAGTCTTCACCAGGCTTGGCCATGAATGCCTCATATTGAGATATCAGTATTTGCCTTTGGTTTCCCTTAACTTCTTCACTTCCTTCACAAAGTAAGGCTAACCTGATCCACATCTCCTTGGATGATGTGCAGCTTATCACACTTCCACACATGGCTTTATCCAACGTGAGAGAATCGAGCAAGACGAGTTGCAAGTGATCATCTAGCACCATTTTCTCCTTCTCAGGTTCCAAAATTTCTGAGGGATCTTTGGGAACCCAATGTGCAGGAATGATCTCACCATTTACTATTGTGGCTTCAATTTCCTTCCTTGGTATGAAAGGACCATTCTCGAGTATACCTGGGTATAGTGGATTCGCAGCTTTGATAAACAACAAGATCTTTCTTTTCCAAATGCTGTAGTTCTCTTTATCAAAAGCTGGGATCTTGATACTGTTTTATTTCTGCATTGTCGTCGGGATCTCAAATATGTATGTTAATCTGAATGCTCTGATACCAGTTGTTGGTCCTTGTGTATTGCAGAAGGGGGGGGGGATGAATGCAATACTGATAAAATTTAATCTCAGTTTCAACAACCAAACCTAAGATTTAATGTTATCAAAAATGAGTATGCATTCACAAACAGTATAATCGAGAAGACAAGATTCACAAAATAAATGTTTTATTTATTTTGCAAAGTGTTGCTACAACCTCAAGAGAGAATTCTTGAGCTTCTGTTTTTCTTCACAGACACTTGCTTGTCTTCGTTACTATTCTAGAATGAATTGATAGTAGGTATAAGACTAATCCTATCACTATCAGTCACGGGTTTGTGAAGCTGCTGTCACTGTCAAGTGGCAGCTTCTTACAGATTGTCTTACCCATGTGACTTTCCTAAATTGCTAACATGTCAGATATACATTACAATGAAAGCAACCTAGATTCATTCTATTTCCAGCTTAAGCAATTCAGCAAATAAAGACTTGACCTTGCTCTTGAATTGATTCGCTTTTGTTTTGCAGTGCTTGAAGCTTCTGTCGTAGTCTTGCAGACTTGGTGCAGCTTAGGGATACTGCAACACGCCTGTTTCTTGAACATTGAAGCTGTCACGGGATTTGACTGAGAAAGATACCTAGAACAGGGATCTTTCTCGAGACAGTTACTTTGGCCATAAAGCTTGATGTCACAGGAATGTGCTTTTGGTGACAGTAGGAGTTCCCCGCATAATGTGCTGTCGAGGTTCCCAAGCTTGCTGTCGAGGGCTAAAGTTGCTGTCGCGTAGTCTTCCGCCAATGTTGCTGTCAGAGTGAATATGCTGTCTTGACTTGCAACATTCTGTCTTCTTGTAATCTTACTGTCGAAGCTTTAGGACAGTAACCTTTATTCATGTTGTCATCTAATTATACATCCTTTGAGGCTTGAACACAACAAGTGAACTTCTTTCAAATTATGCAACTAGAATAACATTACATACTGATTACAAGAACATACTTTGGCTGTGACAGTATGTTCTACTTAATTAAAAATTAAGTACATTCAAAATCAAGTTGTTTCTATGTTATCACCCATAAATCCCAACAAGGGTCTAAGCATAATTGGTGTCTGCTCAACTTCTATCTCTTTTGTGGATGTTTGAGTGGTTTGGTATACGTATACTGAAAGGTAGCGTGTACTGATTTCGTGTTATCCGATTAGTTATCACAACTGTCACATGCATTGATTAAAGACAAAAGACTCTAGATGAAGTATTTAATGAAGTTAGGATCCCATGTTTTATTCTCATAAGTAATTCAATATCAATCTTAGTTTAATATAGTCTTGGTAATTTGTTTAGTTAATTAGTTAATCAAAACACAACCTTGATACTTGTCTTAGCATTGAACGATAGCCATACATTGTTGCATAAGTGCATAACTATAATAACAAAAGCAGTCTCTGTGGGAACGAACTCTACTTACTATTATATTACTTGTTGACCGCGTATACTTGCGTGATATTGTGTGAACAAGTTTTTGGCGCCGCTGCCGGGGACTCGGTGTTATTTTTATAGTTTATGTGCTTGTCATCAGTGGTCGTTAAAGTTCACTGACTCGGATTTTACTCACCAATTTGACTTTGTTTCGTGTGTTTCAGTTACGTTTAGTGAGCGTGTATGCGAACACGTTCTCAATCTCGGAAGGAAGAACTTGAATTAACTCTAGATATGGGAGAACCAGCAGCAGGAGAAACGAAGGCTTTGAAGGACTATTCTCAGCCAAAGATCAATGACATTCAATCCAGCATTGTCAGGCCGGCTATTGCAGCTAATACCTTTGAAATCAAGCCTGGCATGATTCAGATGGTGCAGAACTCAGTCCAGTTTGGGGGTGCTCCGACGGAAGATCCTAATATGCATATTAGGGATTTCATCGAGATCTGTGACACCTTCAAGTTCAACGGAGTGTCGGAAGATGCTGTGAAGCTGAGACTTTTCCCATTTTCTCTGAGGGATAAGGCTAAGGGCTGGTTGCATTCTCTACCAGCAGGTTCTATTACTACATGGGAGGATCTTTGTTGGGATTTATGGGTGATAACATAGAAACAACTTAACTTTGATTGTACTTAATTTTTAATTAAGTAGAACATACTGTCACAACCAAAGTATGTTCTTGTAATCAGTATGTAATGTTATTCTAGTTGTATAATTTGAAAGAAGTTCACTTGCTGTGTTCAAGCCTCAAAGGGTACATAATTAGATGACAACATGAATAAAGGTTACTGTCCTAAATCTTTGACAGTAAGATTACAAGAAGACAGAATGTTGCAAGTCAAGACAGCATATTCACTCTGACAGGAACATTGGCGGAAGACTACGCGACAGCAACTTTAGCCCTCGACAGCAAGCTTGGGAACCTCGACAGCACACTATGCGGGGAACTCGTACTGTCACCAAAAGCACATTCCTGTGACAGCAAGCTTTGTGGCAAAAGTAACTGTCTCGAGAAAGACCCTTGTTCTAAGTATCTTTCTCAGTCAAATCCCGTGACAGTTTCAATGTTCAAGAAACAGGCGTGTTGCAGTATCCCTAAGCTGCACCAAGTCTGCAAGACTACGACAGAAGCTTCAAGCACTGCAAAACAAAAGCGAATCAATTCAAGAGCAAGGTCAAGTCCTTATTTGCTGAATTGCTTAAGCTGGAAATAGAATGAATCTAGGTTGCTTTTGTTATGATGTATATCTTACATATTAGCAATTTAGGAAAGTCACATGGGTAAGACAATCTGTAAGAAGCTGCCACTTGACAATGACAGCAGCTTCACAAACCCGTGACTGATAGTGATAGGATTAGTCTTATACCTACTGTCAATTCATTCTAGATATGTAACGAAGACTAGAAAGTGCCTGCAAGAAAATCGAAGCTCAAGAATTCTCTCTTGAGGTTGTAGCAACACTTTGCAAAATAAATAAAAAATTTATTTTGTGAATCCTGTCTTCTCTATCTTACTGTTTGTGAATGCATACATATTATTGATAACATTAAATCTTAGTTTTAGTTGTTGAAACTGAGATTGAATTTTATCAGTATTGCATTCATCCCCCCCCTTCTGCAATACACAAGGACCAACAACTGGTATCAGAGCATTCAGATTAAGATACATATCTGAGATCCCGACGACAATGCAGAAATCAAACAGTATCAAGATCCCAGCTTTTGATAAAGAGAACCACAACATTTGGAAAAGAAAAATCTTGTTGTTTATCAAAGCTGCGAATCCACTATACCCATGTATACTCGAGAATGGTCCTTTCATTCCAAGGAAGGAAATTGAAGCCACAACAGTAAATGGTGAGATCATTCCTGCACATTGGGTTCCCAAAGATCCCTCGGATTTTTCGGAAACTGAGAAGGAGAAAATGGTGCTAGATGATCACTTGCAACTCATCTTGCTCGATTCTCTCACGTTGGATAAAGCCATGTGTGGAAGTGTGATAAGCTGCACATCAGCCAAGGAGATGTGGATCAGGTTAGCCTTACTCTGTGAAGGAAGTGAAGAAGTTAAGGGCAACCAAAGGCAAATACTTATATCTCAATATGAGGCATTTATGGCCAAGCCTGGTGAAGACTTAACCTCCATGTTTGAAAGGTTCAGTAAGCTCTTAACTGAACTGCAGATACATGGCAAGTACTATGACAGAAAAGAATTGAATGTCAAGTTCTTGCTTACACTGCCTGATCATCTTGAACACAAGACAACAGCCATACGAGAAGGAAGAGATCTCAACAATATAACCTTTGAGACACTTTATGGCATTCTGAAATCGTATGAACTTGAACTCTTTCAAAAGAGAGCCATACAAAGTGGAACAAGGAACAAGATGGCTAATATGTCAAGTGCCCTAGTAGCACAAGTGCCAAGGATCACACAACCTAGTGAAGCACTACAAATCACTCAACCAACCCCTGTACAATCCTTGAAGATAGAAGAGGTTGTTGAAGATGATGAGAAAGTAGTACTACAACTCAAGGATGTGGAAGATGAAGACTTCTACACTATGGAGGAACTGGAAAGCATGGACAATCCTACTATGGCTTACATGGCCAAAAAGTTCAAGAACTTTAGGTTCAAGAAGGATAGGTCATTCAGGCCCCAAGGCCAAACATCCAAGTTCACCAAGGGAAGCTCATCAAAGGCTGCTGTGGGAAGCTCATTCAAAGGAGGATACAAGACTGGATTTGTGGATAGATCTAAGTTCAAGTGTTACAACTGTGGTGAACCTGGTCATTTTGCTACTGAGTGCAAAAGACCCAAACAGGTTCAGAGATTTGAGAAAGGAACTGGTGGATACTCCAAGAAGAATCAAGGTAGAGCCTATGTGGATGAAGGAAAGTGTTGGGATGAGTCTGATGATGAAGATGAAGAAGAATATGTCAACCTAGCTCTCATGGCTAGCACTGATGAAGTAACATCAACATCCTCAAGTCAGGTACCTTCACTTGTCTTACTTGATATGTTCATTGATGAGTATAAGAAAACCATTAAAGACTTAAGTGCTGAAATGTTCAATGTCTATACTAGCTTATCTGCTGCCAATGAGGAGATCACTAGGCTGAGTAAGCTAAATGAAACACTAAAGTCTGAAAATGAATATCTTGTTCTCAAAACCAGTTCACTGGACTCTTTAGCTCAGGAGAATGCTAAACTTAAAAATGAATTGAAATGTGCTAAAGAGGTTGAGGAATTCCTGAGAAATGAGATTGCTGAAAATGAATTTAAAATCAAGGCTTATAAAAACTCATCAAAGATAGTTCAGGATTACAATGATAAGCATACATAAAATCAGTCAGTTGGTATAGGTTTTTCATATGGTAGAAGACCTGGAAAGGAAACTGTGATTCAAGATTGTTCTGGAAATGCTGTTGTCAAACCCACCATTCTCAAGAAAGTTAAAACTCCCATTTTCAAAGCTGCAGAAATTGAGTTTGATGAAGAAGCCATGCTCATCAAACAAGAAATTCTTGATGAGGATGAAGGTGTTGACAGCACATTCAAGGATGGAAAGGATACTGTCACAATCCCCAAGACAGTAAACTTACCAAGCAATCAGACAGTAGGTTCAAAAGATGCTGTCACAGTTGGCAAGACAGAATCTTCCAAAGATACTGTCAAGAATGGTTCCAAGACAGTTGTTAGGCCGAATACACAATATAATCAAGTATGTATGAGAATAACAATCAAGAACACAAGTTTGTAAATCAACAAACTGAATTATATTAAATAATTCTCTCTTAGTGATGTTAATGAATCACAAAGAGCTACTAGGTTACAAGAATAATATTTCAATTATCGCATCCCTTCTAGGGATAACCTATCTGTGTTTATATAGTACACAGTTACACAATCCTTATCTAATTGATACTCCTATAAATTAGCTATACAATTATTATCAATTACGGATTGCTTCAGTCTTCTATTCCGTTTCCTTAGCTGTATCAATATATTCTGCTTCTTTCCATCTTCAGAATATATTGCTTCTAGAATCTTTATCTTTGCACCGACAGCTAATTCAACTATCACCACGTCAGACTTTATCAAACTCTGACCGGCTTCCATGTAAACTCTTCACCCAGTCAGACTTTATCAAACTCTGACTGGCTTCTGGATAAACTCTGATATGTACCTGGTACTTAAACACTGATGAACAAACGTCAGCAATTATATCTAACAATCTCCCCCAACTTGTGCATAATAAAAATGTACAGGTTAAACAGATAATTGATGATGTCAAAACATGTGACAAATGCAGTGTTTAAAATATGTCAGAGTTTAATTTTAAAACAGAGTTTAAATTTAACTTAGAATAGAAAACATAAAAACTTACAGTCAGACTTTACTGAATTTCTTGGATATCAGGCACTGTCCTGACATAATCTGACAGCAATCTTTTCTCAGCTCGATCTAGTTCAGCAATCATATCCTTCTTCAGCTCCTTCAATTCTGGTTCATCTTCACCAATTTGATAAATGGCAGCCCTTAAAGAATAGATGCTGTTCTTATTCATTTCATTGCCAAGTCTGATATAAAAAGCCTTATCAGACTCTAGATTGAACTCTAGAACTTTCTTATCTAGTGCAGTCCTGAATCTAGCACTATTTTTCTTCATTTCCACCAACTTTCCATGTGCATTTCTGTACTTAGGAATATAAGCACTGGAAACACTTCCTCCAAAAAGAACTTTTGATTTCATCATTCTGTCTTTTAAAACCAGAGCAGCATTATGAGTATTTCTATTTTTGATCTTCAGGAGATATAGAACATACTCTAGCTCTTCCCAGAATTTTAGACGAATATCATCTTCTCCAATTCTGTAAACTCTGCCATCAGCCATAAAGTATAATAAAAACTCCTTCTTCAAGCCTCTGTGGTAAATCATCTGAACAGATTCTAGTTTATCAAGGTTTTCTTGAGTAACCCCAACACCAGGTTCTGCCAGTGATGTATGATCTAAAGGACTATTATTAACTCTTTTCTCTTGGTGGGAACCCAAACCAGATTTATCATAAGATTGTTTTCCAAGTACTGTTCTGGTTTGTAGAAAGTTCACCTGGCTAGGCTTCAGAGTTTCAGATAATGAGGATCTTTTGAAACCTTGGAGTGGTGAAGATAGCTGAGTTTGCACAACTTGAGCATTGTCAGAGGTCGGCACATCCTTAACAATAACATCAACTTGAGCCTTGTCAGAGGTTGATTTAGCTTCAAAAACTTCAACTTGAGCTTTGTCAGAGGTTGAATAATTCTTCTTTGGTAACTGTTCTTCTTCTACCAGTATACCCTTTCCTTTATCAGCATTTTTAATCACAGGCCTCCTGGTGTATTGTATACTCTGTTGAGTATTTTCTTTAATAGAAATTCCAGTTTCTTTCTTTCTAGGAGCCTTGATTTCCTTCTTCTTGTAGATTCCAGCTTCAAGATTCTTCTTATGTGCTTCAGCAAGCATTTGCTCTTCAGCTTGGATATCTTCAATTGTAACACCTTTTCCATGTTCTGCCATAAACACCTTAGCAGCAATTTCCTCATCTATGATTGGCTTATCAGAGATTATCAAACTTTTGAATTTTGAACCACTGGCAGAGTTTGAATTTCCCTTTCCAGAGTTTGATCTTCTTTCAGAGTTTGATCTTCTTGAAAGTAGTCTTCTATCAGCATTTAATCTTAAGCTCTTTCCATCTCCCTTGTTTCCACCATCATTACCATCATCCCTCCGTCTCAGAGTTTGAATGTCTTTGCATTTGTCACTTGGTACACTCTCCCCCTTTTTGACATCATCAGAAAGTAGTAATGATGTCAACAACTCAATTGCATTAGAAATTGAAGTCAGTTGGGCAGACATAGCAGTCTGGTTGTCCTCAACTTTCCCAAGCCTCTTCTGAATTTCATCAGAGTCCTTAGCTTGCTTCTTGAACATGGAATTGTAGAAAGCTCTATCATTCTTCAGAGTAAGATCCCACAGACCAACTTCATTCCTCAAAGCAGTGACTTCCTTATGAGACTCATCAAATCTGTTGTGGAGAGATTTAATTTGAATCACAGTAGCCTTTAGACTTGTAAGAACATCAGGATTTGAAATTGTCTTCACAGAATCACCAAGAAAATCAGCAGCCCTCTGTGCTGAAAAGATACAATCGGCAGCAGCCCATCTATTGTAGTACATATCTTGAAAATGCTCAGCCGTAGCTCGATTTACCTCTCTTAGCTCATCAGAGTTTGCTTGACTACCAAATAACTCCTCTTGTGAATGATCAGAACTATCATCATCATTATCATTCTCTGCTGTATTCTCTGCAGGAATATTCTCAGCAGTAGGTTCTGGAATCTCAGAGTTTGCAACAAACTCATCATTTTCAGCTACAGCCTCTTGTACTGGAATCTCTGCAATAATCTCTGGAACAGTTTCCGTAGCATGTGCAGCAACATTCTCAGTAGCAGCAGTATTTAAGGTCTGATCAACTTCCTCACCCTTTTCAATTACCTGATGAGTAACAGAGAGAATCTCTGTTTGGGTAGCCATAGATTCTTCAAGAATAACCGTGGCTTGATCAACTTCCACACCCTTTGTTTCATCAAAATCATCAAGATGGTCAGAGTTTACAGAGTTGTGTGCTGCAACTTCCATATCAAATCCTTGTGGCTCAAAAATCTCAGCCTCAATATCTTCTGTAGCCTCCTGAATAATAATTTCAGGAGCTTCATATGCAATCTCAACATGTGCTCTATCCTCTGTGGGCATAGTAGCTTCAGTTGCAGCTTCCTCAACTACATCATCAACCTTTGATGTAGGAGCTTCTATTTCAGCATTTACCATTTCAGGCATAGATGCTGCTTCAGCAACATTTTCCTCAAAAACTCTGTCCATATTGACAGCTTCAGTATTTACATTTGATGCACCAAATAGATGTGCAGCCACCAATCTTCTTTTTCTCTGATGAAGAGTTTCATCATCAGTTTCACTCTCCTCATCAGCATTATCAGACTTTGCCCTGTTGGCCCTTCTTTTCTTTAATCTTCTCTTCTGAGACATATCATCAGTATTTGATGCCCCAGCTTCAGTTTCTGATGGCTTCACTCTTGCAGGTTTAGTACCAACATGCTTAGTCCTACCACCCCTTGCAGGTTTAACAGAAGTTGACGGAGGCAGCTCTTGTTGGAGAGGCTCAGGTTGAGAAGAAGCTTGTGTTGGTGGATTGACTTGAGCATTTAAAAACTGTTGCACAGATGGAGGTAGCAACAAGTCTCCAACAACCCCTTTCTTAATATCTTTATTAACAAGATCAGAAAATATTCTCTTATGTAATTTAAAACAAGAAACATCTTCTTCACTTACTTCGACTCCTTCAACACAGTAAGAGAACAAAGTCTGACAGAATCTAGAGAAATAGACTACTCCTCTATTCTCTGTCATTTTCTCTCCTAAATTATTCAAAACAAGTCGTGCAAAATCAAAATGATTATCAAATAAAAGAGAATACCCTATTTGCAGACTGTCTGTGGGAATAGCATCCCAGTTTGTGCATTTCTTGCTGAATGTCCTCGTGATGCAATCAAAGAAGAAACTCCACTCCTTCCTTAAGAATGGTCGTTTGAGCTGTCCAATCTTCGACAAGGGTCCAGAATACCCAATCGCTCGCATCATTCTTATCAAATCCTCATCACCCATTCCAATTGTATACGAAGAAAATTCAGGAAACCCCATTGCAGCGCGAATGGTTCCAGCAGTTATTACATACTCTGCATCTTCATATTCAAAAATAATAGATGGGTTGCCTGTTTCACCACCATCATCATACAATCCTGTTTCCTAGAACGCCTTTATCTATGAACCAGAAAGTTTATCAGGCTCCACCAAAGCACGCCCAATTGCTGACTGAGCAAGAAAGTCTTGTATTATATGAAACGCCACTGGTGCATTGACAGTGTTTAATGGGGCTGCATAATTATTAGGAACGAACTCTAACCCAGAAGAAACAAAAGCTGTAGTAGCCATTAGTACGAATTGAGAAGAAAAATCAAAGAAACTGATTCAAAAGCTTCAAAAGAGTTTGTGTGTAGAAAAGTGTTTGTGAATATGCTTGTGTGACAATAGATGTGTGTTGGAGTAAGATGTGAAAAGTTTAGACGAAGGTGTGTGTATTGTATAAATATGAAATTAAAAAATTAAAAACTGAACAGTTTTTAATCATTAATACACAACTGTCTTACTCCTTTCATTATGTGAGTGGTAATGACGGACAGCTAATTATTTACAGTTTCCAATGCGCATGCGCAGTAAAAACAGCAATAATTACCGCCTGTTACACTTTTCTAGGCAATTAACCTCTCTCCTCTGTTTAAAACATTCTTGAACAACTGTCCAATCATACTCTTTTTGTATTTTCAAAACAAATGTCTTTTCTCAAAATTATAAAATGTCTGAAACAAAGAAATCATTTTAATCATCAGAGATTAAAACAAAATTACCTCGGCGTATTTCTCACAATACATCAGTGTTTACCATTTGTCCTTGTTTGTCAATAAACTCTTTTCTCAAACTGTACAGGTGTGAATAATTGTGTGTGCTATAGCAGAGTTTACTGAATATGAATATTTAGACCATCTCAAAGTGCATAAAATCCACAAACTTAAGTAGTAAAAATTGGTTGCCTAAACTCTCATGTAAAACATAAAATCCGATTTTTATATCTAAACTCTGTATTTTGATATCCTTTCATTTGGATATATCTTTTATTCTTCACCCCCTTCATATATATATATATATATATATATATATATATATATATATATATATATATATATATATATATATATATATATATATATATATATATTTTAAATTTTTCCAGTAATCAGTGGTTGGCACTAGTCACCAAAAATCAAAGATTTTAGCCCTTATTTCATACAATAAGTTCCTGGATCTTCCTAGGCACAACATGATCTCAAAGGAATTTGTGCTCTTTTTGGCATCTTTTGATTTGAGGGTGAATTATTTGCAATATATAATCAGAGTTTAGACTTTTCATCAGTTAATACAATTAATTTATGAGAGAAAATGCAAACATCTAATACCACTTCAGTGTATAGAATCAATAAACTAAGAGATGCTATAAATATAGAGACAGTATCATGCTGTGTTAACTTACTGCACATATTTGAGATCAGAATCTAAACAACTCTTAAGGATTCATAATTATTTACTGATAATTATGCTTCATACAAATTTCTTCATTGGTCCATATGTTTCAGACAAAATTACAATCAAAGTATAGCATTAGACTGTAACTATCAGAGTATGACCAACACTTTTATGACTAACAGAGTTTAGCATCAGAGTTTACTTTCAGAGTTTATGGCACTGGTACTCATAACAGTTAAGACATGCAAGGAATCATGAGCATAAAAATCAAACATGTATAGTTTTTGAGTCTAACCCGTATCTCTAGTCAAAACCAGAGATCATTCCAAGTTCATTTACCAATCTTGTAAAAGTAGCTTCACTCAAAGGTTTGGTGAATATATCTGCAAGTTGTTGGTC
Source organism: Heracleum sosnowskyi (assembly GCA_030848705.1). Taxonomy (NCBI): domain Eukaryota; kingdom Viridiplantae; phylum Streptophyta; class Magnoliopsida; order Apiales; family Apiaceae; genus Heracleum; species Heracleum sosnowskyi. Next base: position 59,079,936 of record CM061240.1, on the reverse strand, counting down.
TGTAGACACAAAATGAAGCTCAATATCTCCTTCTTCCACATGTTCCCTGATAAAATGATACCTTATGCTGATGTGCTTGGTCATGGAGTGCTGTACTGGGTTACCTGTCATAGCAATAGCACTTTGGTTATCACAGTAAATAGGTATTTTAGAGTACCTTAACCCATAATCCAGCAACTGATTCTTCATCCATAAAATCTGTGCACAACAGCTACCAGCAGCTATATACTCTGCTTCTGCAGTGGATGTGGAAATTGACTTCTGTTTCTTGCTATACCAAGAAACCAATCTGTCACCTAAGAATTGACAGCTTCCACTTGTACTTTTTCTGTCTATCTTACAGCCTGCAAAATCTGCATCAGAGTAACCAATTAGCTTAAACTCTGATTCTCTAGGATACCACAAACCCAAGGTTATGGTTCCTTTGAGATATTTGAAAATCCTTTTTACAGCTGTTAGATGAGGCTCTCTGGGATCTGCTTGAAATCTTGCACAAAGACATGTTGCATACATGATATCAGGTCTACTTGCAGTAAGATACAGTAAAGACCCTATCATTCCTCTGTAGTTTGTCATATCTACTGAGGCTCCTGTGTCTTTGTCTAGCTTTGTTGCAGTAGCCATGGGAGTTGAAGCAGATGAACTATCAAGCATACCAAATTTCTTTAGAAGATTTCTGGTATACTTTGCTTGATTGATAAAAATTCCATCATCTGTTTGCTTGACCTGTAAGCCTAGAAAGTAACTAAGCTCTTCCATCATGCTCATTTGGTACCTAGACTGCATAAGCTTTGCAAATTCTTGTGAACCCACTTTCTAAAAGAAATTGAGCAAGAGTTTCATACCATGCTCTTGGTGCTTGCTTTAGTCCATATAATGCCTTGTCAAGCCTGTAGACATAATCTGGATACTTGGGATCTACAAATCCTGGTGGTTGTTCAACAAACACCTCTTCTTCAAGCTTCCCATTGAGAAAAACACTTTTCACATCCATCTGAAAGACTTTAAACTTCTTATATGCAGCATAGGCCAGAAAAATTCTTATGGCTTCCAATCTTGCAACTGGAGTAAAGGTTTCATCATAATCAATTCCTTCCTGTTGTGAATAACCTTTAGCCACAAGTCTAGCCTTGTTTCTTGTAATCACACCTTCACTGTCAGTCTTGTTTCTGAAAACCCACTTTGTACCTACAATTGATCTATTCTTTGGTCTAGGTACAAGTGTCCAGACTTCATTTCTTTCAAATTCATTTAACTCTTCTTGCATTGCTGTAATCCAGTTTGCATCTTGAAGAGCTTCTTACACTTTCTTTGGTTCTGTTTGAGACAAGAAAGCATGATACAGACACTCATTATTTGTTGCACTTCTAGTTCTCACACTAGCATCAGGATCTCCAATTATGAGATCAGGTGTGTGTGCCTGTGTCCACTTTCTTGCTGTTGGTAAGTGGTTTCTTGCATTATGATTTGATCCTCCCCCTTGATTCATGCTCTCCTGATTCAAGTGTTGACTTTCTGCAGCATTTGAGGCTCCCCCTGAATTGGATGGCTCAGAGTTTGAACTGTCAGAGTTTGAATCAGTTTCCTCAACTTACTCACTTGCTGTGTCTTGTTGAGCTTCTTCACGCTCCCCCTCAACTAGTTCTCTATGTTGTTCAATTTGAGAATTTTCAGTTTCTCCAGTATTTACCAGTAGAGGTTCAGAGTATGCTTCGTCAGAGTTTGTCAGAACTGCTTCATCAGAGTTTGTCGGTACTGCTTCATCAGAGTTTACATCATCAGAGAATAAACCTTCATTTTCAAAACGTAGTTGATCATATTCATCTAAGTCATCAAGTCCAGTTATTTTCTTGTCATCAAATGACACATGTATGGATTCCATGATCACTTTAGTTCTCAGATTGTAAACTCTGAATGCTTTTGTTGACACTGGATAGCCAACAAAGATTCCTTCACCAGCTTTTAACTCGAACTTAGTCAACTGTTCAGGATGAGTCTTCAACACAAAGCATTTGCATCCAAATATATGAAAATATTTCAAATTTGGCTTCTTATTTTTCACCATCTCATATGGTGTTTTCCCATGCTTGTTAATCAGTGTAGCATTTTGAGTAAAACAAGCAGTTTGAACGGCTTCTGCCCAGAAATAGGTTGGTAACTTTGCTTCATCAAGCATTGTTCTGGCAGCTTCAATTAAAGTTCTGTTCTTTCTTTCAAGTACACCATTTTGCTGTGGTGTGCCAGGTGCAGAAAATTCTTGTTTCACTCCTCTTTCCTTGCAGAAAGCTTCCACTATTGAGTTTCTGAATTCAGTTCCATTATCACTTCTTATAATTTTCACTTTGTGCTGTGATCCTTTGTCCAGTAGGTTTACATGATCCATCAGAGTTTGAGCAGTTTCATCCTTCTTTGATAAGAAATACACCCATGTATATCTAGTATATTCATTAACAATTACTAGAGCATATTTCTTTCTGCCCATAGACATCACATTCACTGGTCCAAAGAGATCAACATGTAGAAGATGATAAGGTTCCACTACTGATGATTCAGATTTGCTCTTGAAAGATGACTTCCTTTGCTTGGCCTTTTGACAAGAATCACACAAACCATCTAAGCTTAGTATTGACTTTGGAAGTCCCCTTACAAGATCTTTTCGTATAAGTTCATTGATGTTGTTCAAGTTTAGATGAGAGAGCTTCTTATGCCAGTTCCAACTCTCTTCATTTGACATTCTTGCAGTCAGACACACTGTTTTTCCATCAGAGTTTGTTACCAAACTTGCTTCATAAATGTTGTTGTGCCTGTGTCCAACTAGAACAACTCTTCCAGTAGATTTACTGATAACTTCACAGTATTCAGTATGAAAATCTACATGGTTTCCTCTGTCACAGATTTGACTCACAGATAGCAGATTATGCTTGAGTCCTGAGACTAGAGCTACATTTGATATGATGACACTTCCAAGATTTATATTGCCATATCCCAGAGTAAGTCCTATGTTGCCATCTCCATAAGATACTTTTGGGCCAGCCTTCTCCTTAAAATCTGATAGCAGGGCTTTATTTCCAGTCATATGTCCTGAGCATCCACTGTCCAAGATAAGTGTGCTCTCTTTTATACCGTGCAATCACAAACAAACACTAAGTGTTAGTTTTAAGGACCCAGACTTGCTTGGATCCTTTGTCTTTCTTAACAGTGTTAGCTTTTGCAGCGGAATCACTATCAACAGAGTTTAAACTAACATTGTCAGACTTTACACTTGCAGAGTTTGTCCTAACCCACTTTAAGTTGGGCTTTGGCTCATAATAGTTATGATAAATAGCATGATAACTCTTACAAGTATAAATAGAATGCCAAGTGCTCCCACAGTGTGTGCATAAAGTCTGTGGTTTAACCCTTACATAGTCATTCTTTACTCCTGATGTAGAAGGTAAAGAATTAATATGTTTGTTCTTATTGAAAAATCTAGCAAGATGATTAGAACTACCACAATTATAACATGTTTTCCTTGGAGCACCAGCAATAGGCAAATGATTATTTCTTTTATTTATGCCTATCTTTCCATTCCTATTCTTCTTGGACCCTTTTGGTTTCATGACAGATTTTACCTCTTTGAGCTTATGATTGAACTGTTTTCCTGTCATCAAACCAACATTAACCTGTTTTTCACAAGTTTTTACTGGCTTTCTAACAGCTTCTAATTCCATGAGATTTTCTGTTATAATATTTTCCTGTCTTTCACAGGTTTCATCTGATTCCATATCAGCTTCTCTTACTACAACAGATTTTAACATAGTAGTTTCTGGAACAAATTTCACAGGTTTAAGTTGTGGTTTAACCTTAACCTTGTCTTTAAACCTAAGTTCATCATTTTCACAATAGCCTAAACCTACAGAATCTGTCTGAAACACTTGATGAGTGTCTCTTCCAGAGTTTGTCCAAGTCTTGATTATTTTTCTTTCTTTTTCTAGATCAGATTCTAATTGCTTATATCTTTTGAGCAACTCATGTTCAACATAAACAGCATCATCTCTTTCTTTTTGAATCTGCTTCATATTTTCAAGTTCTCCTTCAAGAAACTTGTTTCTATCTTTAAGACTAAGATTCTCAGATTTAATTCTCTCATTCTCTAAAGTCTGATCCCTATAACTAACATGTACGCTTTTCAGATATACTCTTAATTCAGATATATTGTCAGTATCATAAGCATAAGTAGTTAGGGGTACCTTATTTCCAGATGATTCAGTCTCATCTTTGACAGTTGCCATAAGAGAATAATTTACTCCATCATCAGAGTCTGAAGTATCTGCCCAGTCTTTGCCTTTAGAGATGAGTGCTTTCTCAGATTTGCTTTTCTTGCACTCTGGGGCATAGTGACCCATCTCCTTACACTTGTAGCACTGGATTTCAGATTTATCCTTCCTGCCAGACTTGGTCTCCCTTCCATCAGACTTTTTAAAACTTTTCCTTTCAGAGTTTGAATCTTTCCTTGAGAATCTCTTTCCTTTCTTGAAGTTCTTGAATCCCATCTTCTTGAAGGTTTTCACCATCAACGCAGCCATTTGCATCATCTGTTCTTCATCATCCTCAGAGTCAGAAGCTTCATCAGAGTTTGAGTCATCATCAGAGTTTGATGACTCACTTTCAGATTTAATGACTAAAGCCTTTCCCTTGGCTTTCTTCCTTGATGATTCCTTCTTGATGGGCTTCTCCTCAACTTTGAGAGCAACAGATTTTGTCTTCTTGCTTGATCTTCTATTTCTTTGTTCTATTTCCAATTCATGAGTTTTCAGTAACCCATAAATCTCATCAAGTTCAGTTTCAGCAAGTTCGTAATTATCTCTTATAGTTGTTGTCTTCAAATCCCATCTTTTAGGTAAAGTTAAGAGAAATTTGAGATTTGATTCTTCAAGATCATATTCTTTATCAACTAGAGATAAATCATTCAGTAGTTTACAGAATCTGTCATATGTCTCAGTCAAGGTTTCATTGGCTCTTGAATCAAAGTGCTCATACTCCTAAGTGAGTATTGTTTTCCTGTTCTTCTTTATAGCAGTGGTTCCTTGACACCTGACTTCCAAAGCATCCCAGATTTCTTTTGCAGTTTTGCAACCAATTACTCTGTTAGACATAACATTATCTAAATCACTGTGGAGAAGATGTCTAACCTTTGCATCTTTTGCAATTGATGAGATGTCCTCAGGAGTCATATCTTTCTTTTCTTTTGGAACAGTCTTTTGTTCTTGACCATCAACAACAGGAGACAATTTAGTCGGCATATGAGGACCATCATATATTCTGTCAAGGTATTCTGGATCTGTAGCCTCCAGAAACATGGTCATCTTTACCTTCCAAATTGGATACTCCACTGGCCTGAGAATTGGAACCCTGATTGTTTCATACCGACTCACAGAATTAGGTTTAACCTGTTCAACCTTGGGAGGAGCTTGATTTTCTTCAGACATGATTATTACTGTGTTTGAATCGTAAAACTATATATATTAAACAACCTTGGCTTTGGTACCAATTGTTAGGCCGAATACACAATATAATCAAGTATGTATGAGAATAACAATCAAGAACACAAGTTTGTAAATCAACAAACTGAATTATATTAAATAATTCTCTCTTAGTGATGTTAATGAATCACAAAGAGCTACTAGGTTACAAGAATAATATTTCAATTATCGCATCCCTTCTAGGGATAACCTATCTGTGTTTATATAGTACACAGTTACACAATCCTTATCTAATTGATACTCCTATAAATTAGCTATACAATTATTATCAATTAAGGATTGCTTCAGTCTTCTATTCCGTTTCCTTAGCTATATCAATATATTCTGCTTCTTTCCATCTTCAGAATATATTGCTTCTAGAATCTTTATCTTTGCACCGACAGCTAATTCAACTATCACCACGTCAGACTTTATCAAACTCTGACCGGCTTCCATGTAAACTCTTCACCCAGTCAGACTTTATCAAACTCTGACTGGCTTCTGGATAAACTCTGATATGTACCTGGTACTTAAACACTGATGAACAAACGTCAGCAATTATATCTAACAACAGTAACTTTAAAACCTTCTGTCAAGACAGTAGGAATAAAAGATACTGTCAAGGAAAGTTCGACAGCGACTTCTGAACACACTGTCAATCCAGTAACTCCCAAGTCTAAGAATAGGAATGGAAAGGTAGGAGTCAACAAGGGAAATGGATACACTAATGTTGGAGGTGCTTCTAGGAAACTGTGCAATAACTGTGGATCTACTCATCACTTAACACATGTTTGTAAGAAACCAATTGAGGAAAAGGTCAATGCAACTGAACTCAATGGTAACTTACACAGAACCCCCCTTATGCATAGAACTATGAGTGTCTGTAATAACATTGAATGTATGCCATGCAAAATTACTGCCATGAGTACATGCTTTAACTTACCTATTCTCACTACTGAAAAATGTTCATACTCAAACATTGTTGAGACTTCTGAGCCTGCTGGCAACAGCAAGAAGGCTCCATCCACTAAGAAAAGGACCAAGTCCAATTCTAAACCTAAGTGGGTGAAAAGAGAAGTCAAACATGAGATTACTGATAATGCTTGTGACTTTATGACTGAAAGAAACTCAGGAGACACTGAAACTGCAGGACCCAACAAGGATTGGGTACCATATGCATCTTAGACACATTCTGTTTTGCAGGGCAAGAAGAAAGATCAAGTCATGTGGATCATTGACAGTGGCTGCTCAAGACACATGACAGGTGATAAAGCCCTGCTATCACATTATGTTGAGAAAGCTGGCCCAATCATAACCTTTAGAGACAACAGCAAGGGTTACACAGTGGGATATAGATGTCTAGAAATTGGAAATGTTGTCATTGAAGATATTGCTCTTGTGGATGGATTGAAGCACAATCTACTCAGTGTCAGCCAATTCAGTGACAGGGGATTCAAGGTTGATTTTGATATGATGCTGTGCAACATCTATCACAAGAAGAACAGTAGCCTCTCTCTAAAAGGGGTTAGAAAAGGAAGCTTGTTTGTTGCTGACTTAAATTCAACAAAGAAGGATAAGGTTTACTGTTTCTACAGTAAAGCTACTGTTGGTGACAGTATGTTTTGGCACAGGAAGCTCTCACATCTCAACTTCAAGACAATGAATATTCTGATGAAGAAGGAGTTAGTGAGAGGTTTGCCCCAACAGGAATTCTGTCAAGAAGGACTGTGTGAAGATTGTCAAATGGGCAAACTGAGAAGAGCTGTGCATAAGTCCAAGCAAATGAACAACAACATTGAAGCACTCAAGTTGATTCACATGGATCTCTTTGGACCAGTCAATGTACCATCAATGGCCAAGAAGAGATATGCCTTAGTAATGGTGGATGATTACTCAAGGTACACTTGGGTGAAGTTTCTAGAATCCAAAGATGAAGCCGCTCAAGTGATTATTGATCAAGTCAGAGTTCTTGATAGAACTCCAAACTCAAAAGTTCAAATCTTGAGGAGTGACAATGGTACAGAATTTAGAAATGCCACTCTTGGAAATTTCTGTAAAGATGAAGGAATTGTACAACAATTCTCTGCTGCAAGAACTCCACAGCAGAATGGAGTTGTAGAAAGAAAGAACAGGACTCTCATTGAAGCAGCTAGAACTATGTTGCATGATGCCAAACTGCCAACATATTTCTGGGCTGAAGCTATCAACACAGCCTGTTATACTCAGAACAGAACCATGATCAACAAAACTCATGCAAGTACACCTTACTGTCTGTTAACTGGAAAGAAACCTACTGTCAAATATTTTCATGTGTTTGGGAGCAAATGCTTTATGATGAAGGATAATCATGAGAAGAAAGGAAAATTTGACACCAAGGCTTTTGAAGGACTATTCATGGGTTACAGCACAGAAAGGACTGCCTACAGAGTTTATGTTATGGAACACAGGATTATTGAAGAAAGTGTAAATGTCACATTTGATGAAACCAAGTTTCCAGGACTGCATGAAGAAGGAAAGATGCAGACATTCAGATTTGAGAATCAAGGATACTTGGAAGCTGAGGAAATTGTGGATGAAGAACCTAGCTTCACTCAAGTTGTTGAAGTTGATAAAGATACTGTCAATGCCACTACTGTCAACCAAACTCCAGCTCAATCACAGACCATATCCTCTAACATTCATGACAATGGTGACTCTGGAGACAATGAAGAACATGGTGAAGACAATGGGATTGGTGATCATTCAACTCAACAAACTGAAGAAAATGTTCCTGTATAGTCAAGTAGCTTGCCCAGAATCACCAAGTGGAACAAGGATCACTCAAGTGACCTCATCATTGGTGACCCTAATTCTGGAGTGAGGACCAGGAACAAAGTCTCTGCTGACAGCATGTTTTCATGCTTCCTGTCTCAAATGGAACCTAAGACAATTGATGAAGCATTGTTGGATTCTGACTGGGTGATAACCATGCAAGAAGAGCTAAATCAGTTTGAAAGGAACAATGTATGGAAGCTAGTTCCAAGACCTAAGGGAAAGTCAATCATTGAGACCAAATGGGTTTTCAGAAACAAGCTTGATGAAAATGGATCAGTGACAAGAAACAAAGCAAGGCTAGTAGCTAAGGGTTACTGTCAACAGGAGGGAATAGATTATGATGAGACATTTGCACCTGTTGCAAGACTTGAAGCTATAAGAATCTTTCTAGCCTATACTGCACACTGCAACTTCAAAGTATTTCAGATGGATGTCAAAAGTGCCTTCCTAAATGGAGAATTGGAAGAAGAAGTGTATGTTGAACAGCCACCAGGGTTTGAGGATGCCGAAGTGTATGATTTTGTATACAAACTCTTCAAAGCTTTGTATGGACTAAAGCAAGCACCCAGGGCTTGGTATGACACACTCTCCACTTTTCTCTTGGACAATCAGTTTACTAGAGGAGTTGTGGACAAGACACTTTTCCACAAACACCATGGCAAGGACATCATTCTAGTACAAATCTATGTGGATGATATCATATTTGGTTCAACAAATGAGAGACTGTGTGAGAAGTTTTTCTCTCTCATGAGTAACAAATATGAGATGAGTATGATGGGAGAATTGTCATTCTTTCTGGGATTACAAATTCTTCAACAATCTGATGGAATCTTCATTTGTCAAGCTAAATACATCAAGGAACTTCTCAGAAAGTTCAACTTGGAAGATTCATCATCTGCAAAGACACCAATGTCCACCTCAACCAGTCTGGATCTTGATCCTAAAGAGAAGAAAGTTGACTCAAGCACCTATAGAGGCATGGTAGGATCTCTCCTATACCTAACTGCTAGCAGACCTGACATCATGTTTGCTACATGTCTCTGTGCAAGGTTTCAGAGTGATCCAAAGGAGTCTCACTTAGTAGCCATCAAGAGAATCTTTAGATACCTAAAAGGCACTCCTAACCTAGGTCTTTGGTATCCCAAGAACACTGGATTTGATCTAATTGGCTACTCAGACTCAGACTATGCTGGATGCAAGATTGACAGAAAGAGTACTACTGGTAGCTGTCAATTTCTTGGTGGTAGATTGGTCTCATGGTTTAGCAAGAAGCAACATTCAGTTTCTACCTCAACTGCAGAAGCTGAGTATATTGCTGCAGGCAGTTGCTGTGCACAAATTTTATGGATGAAGAATCAACTTCTGGATTATGGTCTAGTGTTAAGTGAAATTCCTATCTACTGTGACAACACTAGTGCCATAGCCATATCAGACAATCCAGCTCAACACTCTAGGACAAAGCACATTGATATAAGACATCACTTTATCAGAGAGCATGTTGAACAAGGAACTGTGAAGCTGATCTATGTCCCAACTGACAAGCAACTTGCTGACATCTTCACTAAGCCATTGGATGAAGCAACCTTCAACAGGTTGGTAAGTGAATTGGGAATGCTGAACCTGGTATGTTGATTTACTCAGTTTTCTATAATTCCAAATTCTCTAATGAAGCTCATGACAACAACTTCAAACCTGCTGTCAAGAGAAGTTACTGTCTACTTGGTCTATGTCTATTATGTGACAGCATGTGTTGATTTGACTTTTCATGTCAGTATTTTGTGCCAGTCTCATACTTTTAAACCATGTATGACATTAATGTGGTTACTTGTTAAGTTTGAGAGATAAAAATCTGTTCCATTGGACTTTCACACCTTTTAGCATTAATCTGTAGGATTAAAGGAGGACACGACCATTAATTACTTTTGTGGTAGTTGTATGGGTACTCTAACTGTTGACCATTAGACTTTAATCCTTAGACGGTTTTGCCTATAAATTAACCTTAGGTTTCACCAGTCTGCTCTCAGTTTTAAAGTAAATAATGGAAAACAAAGTAGGAATTGAAGTAGGGCCAAAAAGGTGCGATAGTGAACCCGACAGTGAAGAGATTGATGAGCTCTTCGAGATGCTGTTGGACGCCATGGATGAGATAGATGAAGAAAAGAAACAAGAAGAGGAGGCCAAGGCTCAGGAAGAAGAGAAAGAGCTTCAGGCACTTCTCAAAGAAGAAGGTCGCTCTGAAGTGGAAATTAAGGCAGAGACGTTATAACTAGTTGATAAAATCATAGAATAATGTACTCCATGTTCTATTTTTAATGATTTTATCAATAATAATAATAAAAGTTCTTGTTCTTGTGTTTATGATTTGTCTGTGCTAATTGCTTAATATCTGTGTTCAAAAGATTAAATTGCTAAATCCAAAATGTGTCAATATTAAGTTAAGTATATGAAAAAAGCATTCTAATAAGTTCATGACAGAACCAATTCCCAATCGAAGTTACTGTCGTTAAGAAGGGTACTGTCATGTGTTTCTTGACAGCAACCTTCTTGACAGCAGGAAAAGACTTTCTGTCAAGACTTGTAAAGGATACTGTCATTCATACGCTTAATGGTGACAGCAAGTTTTTGCGCAATAGTTGCTGTCGCGCAAAACCTACTATCACCACCTCTTATTACTGACAGATTGTTTCTAGCGCATAGGTTACTGTCAACAATAGTGGACCGTTGAAATTGGATATTCATCCCACATTGGTCAGTGAATAACGGGCAGTAACTCACGTGTTTAAGAGTGGGTTAAGACACGTTCTTGAAATCCACTTTTTATGCACAAAACGGTTGAGATACCCCTATTTATTCCCCAGTTACTCAGACATATCTCTCTCTTTCTCATCAAACTCAAGGCAAAATACCTTTCTTCCGGCAAAAAGCAACCTTCTTACTTTCTTCTTTTCTTGAAATTTCAATGGCCCCCAAAAAGACTCTCTCTCAAACAAACTTTGCTGGCATCTTTTCCCCAAATGATGCTGGTGAAGGCTTCAAAGGACTAGTGTTTTTCTTGAACAAGTCCTATCTCGGTTATGCCATCACCTCAACCCCCATTCTCGACTTAGACAGACTTGAGGCGTTTTGGCAAACTGCTGTTGCTCAAACTGAGGGTGAGAACCCGGGTATTCAATTCACTATCTCTGGGCAACAATACACTCTTACAGCTGAGGTCATCAACACTGCTCTTGGAATTACACTTGAAGCAGAACACCAATTTGCTGAACTTGCCAATGATGACACTCTCAAGAAGCTCTTTTTGAAGATTGGGTATGCAGGCCCTATTCTCGAAGAGGGGACTACCAAGTGGTATCCAACTGGTGAAATGGATAGGAAACATCTGCGAAAGGAGTGGAGCATGATATTTGATGTGATGGTCAAGGTGTTCTCTACCAAGTCCACAGGCTGGAATGGAATACCCTCATACATCAAGAAACTGACACATTCTCTTGTCCATGGATACAAGGTGAATGTTGGAGCTCTCCTCATGGCACACCTCAAAGTTGCCATAGGTAAGAAGGTATCACTCTACCCTCGCTTTCTTATGATGTGCATTAATTCATTCTGTGATTTTAATGATGCTGCTCCTCGTTTAGAGGCTTGCTCAGTTTTGAAAAAGAACACACACACACACACTGTTATCATCACAAGATCTCAATGCACACATTCCACTCTGTTTCACTCAACACATGGTGGATCAGGTGTCCAACCCTGATTTACCATTACCATCTGGTTATGACTCTTTCAATCTTGAGAATGAAACTGAATTAGACCCAAATTCAGTTAACCTACATTCAACACCATACACTCAGCCTAGGCCCTCTAGACTTACCAAAGCCCAAAGAGAAGCAGTGCAAGAATCCAAAAAAAGGCCCTTAGAAACTGATGTTGGTGGTAGCTCTGTCAGTCAAGAGGGAGACACTGCACCTAGTGCAGCAAATAAGGAAGGTAGTCCAACAGAACCCACAGTGGTTCCCCCTGAGCCTAAGAAGAAAAGAGCTAGGAGGACCAAAACCACTGTCAGCCACCCTGCAGTCTCCCAAAAGACTATAGAGGAAACCAGGGAAATAAACTCCTCCCTAGATGTGCCTTCTCAACAAGGGACATCTATTGAAATTGGCCTGTCTCCCAAGGCACCCTGTACAGAGTCTGCACAAACTCATGGTTCACAACCTGAGATACCCCCACTTGAAGAAACACACAGTGAGTTAGGGCACAGTGAGGATTTCTCTACTCCTATTGATGGTTCACATGTTTCATCTGTGAATCAGCCCCCACTCTCTACTACACTTTCACCTTCTTCCTTCCCTACACATTCTTTTGTTTCTTCTCAACAACCTAGAGAAGGGGACAGTCCCAACCCTTCAGGTTTTGATCATCCATCTCCAATCATGGATGAGCCCCCCTCTAGTGGTCCACAAGAACCCATTTCTCAAAGTGAGATGGACACCACTCCTCCAAACACTGAGCTAGGGCAAAGTGGTATTTTGTCAGAAAATGAAACAGCCAACACTTTGTCTGAACTCCAAGGAGCATCTTACCTTCAGGAAGATGTTGTCACAGCCTCTGTTGCTGTCAAAGACACTGGCAATGTTGCTGTCCTGGACACCGCTGCTGTCATGGGTGGAGAGAAAGATACTGTCACTACAGAACCTACTGTCACTCCACCTCCCAAAGTTGCTGTCATGCCAGAACCTGTTGTCCAGACTCCAACTGACAGTAACATTCCTGCCACAGATGCTGTCCAGTCCTCTCAGCCTGATTTTGATGCTGTAATCATTGAGGATGCCTCTGATGATGATCTACCTCTTGCCAAACTCTTAAAGGTACATTCTAAATCTACTCCTTCCATGCATGTTAGTACTGCTTATACCCATGCATCTAGGTTGAGTGAGGGTGTGCAAAAGAAAAGAGAGATAAAAGAAAAGAGAGGTGAGCATAAAAATGAGAGGCAGCCAAATGAGCTGGCAAAAGGAGAGGGACTTGAGCATGTCCAGAGAGATATTGAGGGAGCCCACACTATTCAAGCATTAGGCCTTGAGAGTCAATCTGTGAGGGGTGATGAGATCACTCAAAAACACCCTGAGAGTGTGAGAACCCCCATAGCCTCCAAGCCCCTTTCTTTTCCTTCCCCTCCAAGAAGGTTAAGGTCTGGTGGCCCCTCTGCTACTTTTGGTAACAGGATTGCAGCTCTGGAAGGACAGTGTGCTACTTTGAACTCCAAGATGGACTCTCTCTCTCAACTGATGGTTGATGGTTTTGCTGCTACTCAGCTCTCTATCCAGTTCCTTACTGACCTAGTAGCTGCCAACTCAACTAAGGGGGAGAAGGTAGCAAGATCAGAATCATTGCCCATTCAGGAATCAGGTGGAACTCAGGGGGAGCCTGTAGATGTGGAGACCAGAGGGGGAGCTAAAAGGAAAGCAATGTCTAAGGGGGAGCAAGTCAAACCAAGCAGTGGACAACCAAAGGATAAAGCTGAAAAGCCTGTTGAAGTGGAAATGGATGGAGAAAGGGTGTTAATGTCAAAGGAAACTCAAGATGCATTGCAAAGAAGATCTACATCTAAACACCCAATCTTGCCTCCTGTGGTAATTAGATAGCCAACTCCAGAAACTCAAGAAACTACTCTACAGAAGAAATGGAGAGAAATGGAGGAACAAAACAAGCTAGGGAAAGGTAAAGGGAAACTGCCTGAATCCATCCAAAAGGGAATTATTTGGTCAAATGGCACTGAATTTGATCAAGAAGAAGCCAATGTTTTGATGGTGGATTACAGGGAGAGCACATTACTCAACCATGACAGTGAATTTAGCAGTTTGGTGGAACAAGCAATGAATGCTCCAAGCAACCGTCCAACCAACACCACAAAACTGTTAAAGGATCAAATCACTAGTGTCAGTGTAATGGTGAATGATGAGAAAAGATGAGCTGTAAGTATCTATTTCACTTCTGGCATATCTTATTTCATCACAATGCAGTTATTGCAGAGTCTACCAGCAAAGGTGTTGTGTGCCTTGAAGGGAAAGATCAGGGCAACTCAAACACCATTCAATGAAATATTGGATATGCAAATCCAGAACCTGCTCATACAAAAGCTACCTGAAGTCTACACAAATCCACCATGTGTTTTCTATAGATCTGTAACTAAGGATGGCACAAGAAGGAACAACTTCATGAATTTGGTTGGCACATCCAGAATGGAAACCAAGTCAATTCTGAAAGTGTTAGATGAAATACTCAATTCAAATGCCAATCCAGGAAGAGCCTATGCTGTTCAAGAGATCTACAAAATGCTGGTGTTGAGAGACAAGGCACTAGGAGCTAGAGTGAAGGAACTAATCTCTAGAGCCAATGCCAAAAGAAATGATCAAGGTGGAAGCTGTCTCTATGACCTTCCTCCTTAGGATGATGATGATGATGATGATGATGATGAGGTTGGAGGTGGTGAAGCTTCTGGCAATGCTGGAAATGCTGGTGGAAGTAATTCTGGGAATACTGGTATTCAATCCCAAAATGAAGGCAATGAAGAAACTCCTAATCGGGAAAAGAAAGATGCTGGTGCTACAGATGAAGAGGAGTCAAGAATACTGGAAGCTTTGGAGGCAAGCATTCTTAGATGTGCTATTGACTGCATAAATGCAGAAAAAGATGCTGTCACCAAAGGTACTGTCGACAAGGATACTGTCATGGAAGATGCTGTCGACAAAGGTACTGTCAAGGAAGGTTCTGTCAAGGATGAAGCCAAAGCTGCTGTCAAGCGCATAAGACTGAAAGCCAAAGCAAGAGCATGGTTTTCTAGACAGAAACCTGAAGGAAAGCACAAGTACTCAGGAAAGGAAAAGACCACTGGATTTGGCAGGAATCTTAAGAAGCCAATTCAATCAATACCTCCCAACAGTCTTAAGATACAACAGATGCAATCTAGAGAAATCAAGAGTGTTGAGGTAAAGATGGATGCAAATCAAGAGGTCACTGGGTACATTCTGTGGTGGGAAGAATCAAGATCTACCAAGGTTGATAAGGATTTCAATCTGGTCTCCACATCAACCAGTGATAGGACATCAACCTTAGATAAAAGAAGAATTGACTTCTTCTACCTGGAAAGAATGGTAGAGTTGCTGGAGAGCTATGAAAATGTTTCAGAGTCTGTTATGAAACATATTCTGAAATATCAAGCTGATAGGGATGCTGAATTCTATCAGAAATTTGGCTACAACTTTGCAGATTTTGATGATGCTGATATTTCAACTGACTTACCAGCTTCTCCTATACCATATCACTGGTACTATGAGTTTGATGATTCACCCACAGAAGAAAGGAAAACCCAACCCACAGAGGAAGGGCAACCCAAGCCAAGCAAAAGACCTGAATCTTCTCAATATTCTCAAACTAAGTCCGAACTTGATAAGAAGGAAGCTGAACTACTGGAAAGATGCAAGGCCTCCAACAAGGCAGAAAGTGAAGCTCCAAATTATCAATCATGTATGCTGGAAAATCCCCTAAGAATGAAGTATTTAAAAGAAGAAATCTATGTTTGCAGCTTTCACAAGCTAAAAACAACTATTCTGAAGGATTTACAGTATATCGTAGCTGGATCTATTCATCCCTTGGAGCAGATTTATTCTGATGAAATAGAGAATATATTGGAAGGGAGAAAAGGAGAAGACTCAAAGCTGGACAAGCAAAGGAGAAGGACTCTCAATGCTTATCCTGGAAGTAGATTCAAGCTCATTAATGAAGAACTTCACTTCAGAACCTATCCTTATGATATAGAGCAATGGCTGAATCTCAGGGATGCTAGTTCTCTTCTCTCTCCTACCATAAAGAAGATCATTGAAGAAGTAGAGGATGCTGCAGTTTCAGCTGCTGAAATTTCTCTTATAGAAGGGTTAAAAAGCTGCTTGGTAGAAGCTCTCAAAAGAGAGGATGTAGCAAGGCAAAAGAGGAAATCTCAAGCTAAGTAAAAATTCTTAATCCATTCTGATCTTGTTAGTTAAGTTGTCAGCACATATTGTAAATTTGTTGTTATTTCCTATAAAAACAAATTAGGGGAGATTGTTGGGATTTATGGGTGATAACATAGAAACAACTTAACTTTGATTGTACTTAATTTTTAATTAAGTAGAACATACTGTCACAGCCAAAGTATGTTCTTGTAATCAGTATGTAATGTTATTCTAGTTGTATAATTTGAAAGAAGTTCACTTGCTGTGTTCAAGCCTCAAAGGGTACATAATTAGATGACAACATGAATAAAGGTTACTGTCCTAAAGCTTTGACAGTAAGATTACAAGAAGACAGAATGTTGCAAGTCAAGACAGCATATTCACTCTGACAGCAACATTGGCGGAAGACTACGCGACAGCAACTTTAGCCCTCGACAACAAGCTTGGGAACCTCGACAGCACACTATGCGGGGAACTCGTACTGTCACCAAAAGCACATTCCTGTGACAGCAAGCTTTGTGGCAAAAGTAATTGTCTCGAGAAAGACCCTTGTTCTAAGTATCTTTCTCAGTCAAATCCCGTGACAGTTTCAATGTTCAAGAAACAGGCGTGTTGCAGTATCCCTAAGCTGCACCAAGTCTGCAAGACTACGACAGAAGCTTCAAGCACTGCAAAACAAAAGCGAATCAATTCAAGAGCATGGTCAAGTCCTTATTTGCTGAATTGCTTAAGCTGGAAATAGAATGAATCTAGGTTGCTTTTGTTATGATATATATCTTACATATTAGCAATTTAGGAAAGTCACATGGGTAAGACAATCTGTAAGAAACTGCCACTTGACAATGACATCAGCTTCACAAACCCGTGACTGATAGTGATAGGATTAGTCTTATACCTACTGTCAATTCATTCTAGATATGTAACGAAGACTAGCAAGTGCCTGCAAGAAAATCGAAGCTCAAGAATTCTCTCTTGAGGTTGTAGCAACACTTTGCAAAATAAATAAAACATTTATTTTGTGAATCCTGTCTTCTCTATCTTACTGTTTGTGAATGCATACATATTATTGATAACATTAAATCTTAGTTTTAGTTGTTGAAACTGAGATTGAATTTTATCAGTATTGCATTCATCCCCCCCCCCTTCTGCAATACACAAGGACCAACAATCTTGCTCAGAAGTTTCTCAATAAATTCTTCCCGATGGCTAAAACTGCTGCAATCAGGAATGCTCTTACTCAGTTTTCACAACATTCTGGAGAAACTTTATGTGAAGCTTGGGAGCGTTACAAGGAGATGCTTAGGAAGTGTCCTCATCATGGAATGCCTGATTGGATGGTGATCAATTGCTTTTATAATGGACTGGGAGGTCAATCACGACCAATGCTTGATGCAGCATCAGGTGGAGCTCTGTGGGCTAAGAGCTACGATGAAGCTTATGAACTTATTGAGATGATGGCTGCTAATGAATACCAGAATCCAACTCAGAGGTTATCACAAGGCAAGGTAGCAGGGGTTCTGGAAGTGGATGCAGCTACGACTATAGCATCTCAGTTAAAGGCTTTGTCAATGAAGGTGGATTCCTTGTCGAACTTTGGAGTTCAGCAGGTGGCTAGAGTGTGTGAGCTATGTGCAGGTGCACATGACACGACCCAGTGTGCCATATCAAGTGAATCAGCACAGTTTGTGAGCAACTTTCAAAGATCACATCAGCCAGTGCCTAATGCCTATCATCCTAACAATAGGAACCATCCTAATTTCAGCTGGAGTAACAATCAGGGTGGCCAGAATCAACCTCAACAACCATATCAGCAGTATGGAGCAAGGCCATTCAACCCTTCTGGTTTTCAGCAGCAGTATGCTCCAAGGCAACCATATCAACCACCAGGGTTTCAACAACCATCTCAAGGCAATGTTGGTCAATCGTCTAATGAAAAGTCTGAATTGGAGGAATTGAGGCTAATGTTCAAGAGCCAAGCTGTTTCCATCAAGACTTTGGAGAATCAAATCGGTCAGATTGCCAATGCATTGTTGAATAGACCACAGGGAACTCTCCCTAGTGATACTGAAGCTAATCCAGGCAAACGGGAGGTCAAGGAACATGTCAAGGCAGTTACCTTGCGATCCGGGAAGGTTACCGTTGACCAGAACTCAGAAACGGCAGAAAACGAAGAAAATCAGGAATCTGAACAGGAAACCAGGCGCGCCCGCCCCCTACCAAGCGCGCCCGCGCCCTCTCCTTTGCCAGAAATTGAGAAAAATACTGAAGAAGCAAGTTTGAAGGGGGACGAAGAGGAAAAGCGTGATCTTTCTAAAGAAAAACCTGTTCCAAAGCAAAGTACAGAGACTAAGGAAGTCTACCCGCCTCCGCCATTCCCCAAACGTCTTCAGAAGCAGAAGTTGGATAAGCAGTTTTCCAAATTTCTCGAAGTTTTCAAGAAGCTGCATATCAATATACCTTTTGCGGAAGCTTTAGAACAAATGTCGAGCTACGCAAAGTTCAGGAAGGGTATTCTATCTCGGAAATTGAAACTCGAAGACTTGGAGACCGTTGCTTTAACTGAAGAGTGCAGTGCTATCCTATAGCAGAAGTTACCTCCTAAACTGAAGGATCCAGGGAGTTTCACCATACCATGCAGCATCGGCAATCTATCTTTCAACAAGTGCTTGTGTGACTTGGGAGCTAGTATTAATCTTATGCCGTTGTCTGTTTTCATGCAACTTGGACTTCCTGAGCCTAAACCTACAAATATGTCCTTACAGCTGGCTGATTGGTCGATCACATATCCAAGGGGTATAGTAGAGGATGTTTTGGTTAGAGTGGATAAGCTTATCTTTCCTGCTGATTTTGTTATTCTGGACTTTGAGGAAGACAAGAAGATTCCTATTATCTTGGGAAGACCGTTCTTGGCTACAGGCCGAACTTTGATTGATGTGCAGAATGGAGAACTTACAATGAGGGTTCAAAATCAGAAGGTCACTTTTAACGTGTTCAAGGCAATGAAATTTCCAACTGAGGAAGAAGAGTGCTTTAATTTGGAGATGGTCGATTCTGTCGTCATTACAGAGATTGAACAACCGCTGAAGTCAGATACAGTGGAGAGAGTCTTGTTAGGGGATTTTGATATCGAAGACGAAGAAAGAGTAGAGCAACTTCAGTTGTTGAATGCGCCTCCATGGAAAAGAAAAATTGATGCACCAATCGATTCTCTTGGATTAGCAGAGCTGAACAATTCTTAGGAGCGACTTAAACCATCGATGGAAGAAGCTCCTACACTTGAACTCCAACCACTGCAGGATAAATTGGGGTATGGTAAAGTCTACGAGAGCAACAGGCTATATAAGGAGAAGGTTAAGGACTGGCATGAAAGAGGGGTGGTGAAACATTCATTTGTGCTTGGTCAGCTAGTTATGCGTTTCAAGTCTCGCTTCAGATTTTTTCCAGGAAAGCGTAAGTCGAGGTGGTCGGAGCTTATCACGGTTAAATCAACATTTCCGCATGATGCAGTAGAGATTTTCCATAAGTTTCCGGACGACGCGTTCAAGGTTAATGGTCAGTGGCTGAAGCATGACGTTGGTAATACGGTGAACCGTGAGTCGACGTTCACCGTTCTTGCGACTGGATGAAAAAGGATTCACGT
Organism: Heracleum sosnowskyi; assembly: GCA_030848705.1. Classification (NCBI taxonomy): domain Eukaryota; kingdom Viridiplantae; phylum Streptophyta; class Magnoliopsida; order Apiales; family Apiaceae; genus Heracleum; species Heracleum sosnowskyi. The sequence goes on along the minus strand of CM061240.1, from coordinate 59,059,993 downwards.
CAAGCTATTGACGTAAAACAAGCACTTCGTGGGAGGCAACCCACGCGAATATGCAGTATTATGACATGTTGCATGTTTGAGAGACTTGGTGGTTGAAAATATTTGATTTTGTGGGTATATCATCTATAAACCCTCACGAGACAAAACTCGTCCTACTAGGGCTGCCTAGGGGTTTAACGGCTTGTTGCATATGCTCAATGCAATCGTGTCATCTACGAAAGTGGTGGTCCTATTAGTTAGTATTATTTTTATTTCTTTATTTCCAGTTTTGAGTACTGCTTTCAGAGCTACTGGAGTTGACATCACTTGGCCTACTTTTGGAGTGGATTCTGTTTATCCACCACCGGATACACCGCCCGAGGAGGGTGGTCCTGCTGATGATTAGGTATTCTCTGCATCTTTCCTTGTTATTACCTTCAATGAGGACATTGAATATTGTAAGTTTGGGGGTGGTAATTAGGGAATGTTAGTGTGTGTTCATGTAGGATTCATATTGCATAAGTAGTTAATTCATTCATATCTTTGCATGTTTTGTCATTTAGAGCATTTTGTTTGCATTAGTGTTTGTGTCTATCATGTGAGTCCATTTAGTTGCATTTGCATAGCATGCATATTTCATGATCCTTTAGGAATTGACTATTTCCGTTGATGAGTTGATATTGATGGGAGTGTGGTTATGATGAATAGAGGGTTGATTAAGTTCCTATGAATTGACTTGCATGCCAGAAACAAAATAATTTCACAAGTCTCATTGGTTGCTTTTGAATTTGATCAGACCATGTTTTGTTTGGATGTTAGAATTTAACCGCTTGCTTATATTTAGAATGTCTTCTATTCTCTTGAAATTGAAAGAAGTCTAAGTTTGGGGGAAAACAGGGATTTCATGCTAGTTGTCAATAAAGGCTAGGCGTCAAATGGCTAGTAGCCGGCTCATTGAAAAGATGAGTAGTCTAGGGTGGGATGAGAAAAAGGCAAAGAGCACTCATTCCGAAATAAAAAAAAAAGAAAAAAAAAAGAAAAAAAAAAAGAAGAGTTGTTTTTATGCAGAATTGATCAGGTTGAGCTCTTTAATACTCGAGCAATTAAGTTCTAGGGGACTTTGTGCCTAGTGACCTAAGATTTTTCCGGTATGGGATCCACTAACCTAAAGCTCGCTACATGGGTATTATTGTATAAGCCTTTTGGGGTCTCATCCATTGCACGGTCAAATAAGCATGTGTGTAGTAATAAAGCATGAATTCCTGTCTAGCTCAAGTCAAGGTTGAGATGTCTTTTAGTGATTTCTTGTGTCTAGAGTTCATTCTGTTTATAAGCTTGTGGTTGTTTTGGTGAAGAATAGGATATGGTTTTGGTTTAGTTTGGGAGTATATTGATGAGCAATGCACACACACACGTTTCTGTGTTTGTATGGTTAGTATAAGGGGATTTGGTCGAACTCTGTTTGAAAGATTGCATTCCTTGAGATTTTGGCTTGTTGATTGGTTATGGTTAGTTTGAGGGGATCGTTTGCATTTTCATATTAGTTGCATTCATGCATTGCATTATAGTTAGTAGAGTCTGTTTATGCTTGAGGACAAGCATCGGTTTAAGTTTGGGGGTGTGATAAGTGGATTTCATATCCACTTGGATCGTCCTAAATTGGCTTAAATTGGCTGTTTTGTTCTCAAGTTTGTTGTGTTTGTAATGTGTTTTGTATTAGTATTTGCAGAGTTGAGTTGTCAGCAGAGAAGTGGAGTTCTTGTGGATTGCAATGGTGTTTTGAGCATTTCTGTGAAGGCCAAGTGGTTGCGGAGCGAGAGAGCGCAAGGAAATCCTAAACTTGGAAGGATTGGAGAATAAAGAGCTCAATTTGGAGATTTATTAGAAGGAAATTCGGATTTGTTGGGCTACCTGCACATAATTCACTGTTTGGGCCATATCTCGAGATCTAGAAGTCAGAATTGGACGATTAAACAGTCCACGCGAAGATAAAGGAATTCTGGACAGAATGTCAGGCGCCCCTGCGCTTGAACAGGCGCGCCCGCGCCCTATTTGACAGATTTCCAGGCGCGCCCGCGCCCTATCAGGCGCGCCCACCCCTGCAAAATCCTGGAAAAAGGCAATTTCAAGTCAGAAAAGGAAACCTGCCAAAGTCCAATCAGCAGAAGGCTTATATAAACTATTGGTGGACGAATTCTGAGAAAATACAATCATATACCTACATTCATATTCATCCACCGGTGAGGAGAACAAGAAGACGGCTGATTACGAAGATCTACTTTTCATCTTTTCTTTGTATTCTTCTAATTAGGCGATACTTTGGATTGTCGTTTATTCTTTCTTAAACCCTAGCACTTTTATTCAGTAGTCTAGACTTAGTATTATCATGTTTTCATCAGAACCCACGATGATGAACTGTTCGGTTATGAACTAATCGTTGTCGTGGGATTCTAACAGATTTGTTTATGGATTTTAGTAATTAATTGTTTTAAAGATGTGTGTGTGATGGCTAATTGATATCCTAGTTTGGTTGTGCTTATTCTTCTTGGATGCGTAGCTAACATCTAAGATTGTTTGTTAATCTCTATTGAATGCGAAAGTGGATATAGAGATTTAGAACTTGCCATGCTAGCATAGTGATATGGACAGAAAAGTAATTATAGAAATATAATTGACGGTCCAATGAAAAGGCTCGATATTTAATGCCCAAATCCCTGATTATTTATTAATTTCGTAATTAATAAATAGGGAAATTATACAGCTCATGAAAAGAGCCCAAGTTATGGAAAATTGGTCAAAGAAGGATCTAGAATCCCAATTAAAGGCAATTAATGAGTCACAGCCTTTTTCAACAAGGAAAAGACTTGCCCGCCAAGTAATACAATTCTTATCAGTTATCAATAAGAAGACTTATCCGCTAAGTCTCCCAAACGTACCATAAATACTAGGCTCCAGACGCCTATATAAGGTCCCTGATCCTACAATCAGAACTACGTCTTTGGCTTGATTCTCAATAACGATTTGAGATACGTAGGCATCTTGTGAGGACCGATTTAGTCTCGAAACACAAGTGCAGCCATAAAAGCTCGAAGCTCATTAAACCCTCGCATTAAATTCGTAAGCTCAGTTTTTATTCCATAACATTTGGCGCCGTCTGTGGGAAGACAACATCAACCATGGCAAACACACGAAGAACAGCTCGGGATACTCAAACTCCCGATGATCGCCCTATCACTTCTGAGGCTGATCAGCCACCACCGACTACTGGCACACAAGGGGCGAATATCCCCACCAACACTCAAGGACCGGAAATCCCGATTTTGGTTGAAGGGACGAATCCCCTACAGATGGTCATTCATGGATCTAATCCACAAGAGACCGTTCACCAGCAACCAATCACGACCTCCCCGCAGCTCATGAGTGCACCAAGGAGCCTTCAACTCCATACTACTGATCTCCCTCAATACGCGAATCAGACTTTGGGGATGCCAAGCTATGGCATGCCCCCTCGACCCATGGCGGGTGGAAGTGGAACTAATCCAATCTACCATGAGGCATATGTGCCCCCTTATATTCAAGGTCTGGGACCCCAAAATCAACAAACTCGTCAGACCCCTCTCATTCAAGATTACTCTGGCCCATACACCGAGGATGAAGGTTATACAACTGGGGAGGATGTCGCCCCAAGAAGGAGACGTTCATCCCAGACAAATCGGGAGCCACCCCAAACTACTAGGGAGAAACTTGCAGCCCACGAGGCAGAGACTGCAAGGCTCAAAAAACTCCTTGTTGAAGAAGAGGCCGCTCAATCTCGGGGCCGAACGACTGAAGGAATCCTGATAATCAACTTGGATCCACCAAGAAGGACCAAGAGAGCTGAAGCCCCAAGGGGTGATCCTAGTATTTTGTTGCCCCTAGGAGATCCTGATGATCCTACACCACCGTTTACTCAAGACATCATGAAAACGGCTATATCCAGAAAGTTTAAGATGCCTTCGATCAAAGCCTATGATGGAACGAGAGATCCCGCAAATCATGTAAGGACCTTCTCCAATGCACTGCTGTTGCAGCCAACCAACGACGCGGTCAAGTGTAGGGCGTTTCCACAAACCTTGGCAGGCATGGCTCAACGTTGGTATAGTCGCCTTCCACCCAATTCTATTGGATCCTTCAAAGAGCTGAGTAAGGCATTCATCAATCAATTTGTTAGTGGGAAGATACATGAGAAAAGTTCCGCCTCTCTTATGGAGATTCGACAAGGCAAGAATGAAACGTTGAGAGAATACTTGAGTAGATTCACTAAGGAGGCTATAAAAGTCCCAGATTTGGAAGATAAAGTGGCTATGATAGCCCTACAGCAAGGAACTACCGATGACCACTTCAGGAGGTCTTTGGCTAAACATCCCCCCGAAAACATGTTGTTACTACAAGATAGAGCCGGAAAGTATATCAAGGCTGAAGAAAGCATGAGAAAGTATGAACCCACTGTTGAGGGAAGTGAAAACGGAAAAAAGAGAAAGGAGACTCAAGAGTATGACGCTAGGGACAAATATCCCAGGACATCGAAAGATTCTGACTCTCCACCTAAAAGGAACAACTTCGGACCCAGGTTCAATGAATATGCGAGGTTGAATACCTCAAGAAGTCAAATTCTGATGGAAATTGAGAGGGAAGAAGATCTTCGATGGCCAAAGCCGCTAAAATCCGACTTGGAGAAACGGAACAAGAATCAATTCTGCCGTTTCCATAAAGATGTTGGTCATGATACCGACGATTGTAGACAACTGAAAGATGAGATCGAGTTCTTAATCCGAAGAGGAAAACTCGATAAGTTCACTAAGGATGGGAATCGAGGAAATCAACAAGGAAACTATGAAAGGAAAGACTATGATGGGAGGGACAATGACCAAGATCGTACTCCTAAGCCCCGAGGGCCTGTCATCAACATGATATTTGGAGGACCGACTGCTGCTGGGTCCTCCCGAAACTCAAGGAAAGCTTATGCCCGAGAGGTAATGACTGTTGTAGGAGAAGCACCGAAACGTGCCAAGACAGAAGTGGATATTACCTTTGATGATTCTGATCTTGAAGGGGTGAAGTTCCCCCATGACGACCCGTTGGTCATTATACCTGTAATAGGCAACTCTAAAACCAAGAGGGTTCTGGTTGATAACGGAGCTTCCGTGGACATCTTGTTCCATGATGCCTTTATCAAGATGGGATATACCGATTCGCAACTGACTCCTTCAAACATGCCCATATATGGGTTCAATGGGGTTGAATCTAAAGTAGAGGGAACTATTCAGCTCCCTATGACAATAGGGCAAGGTTCACAAACAACAACTCAAATGCTGAACTTCGTGGTGATAAAGGCAACCTCGACTTATAATGCAATCCTTGGGAGGACAGGCCTTCATGCATTCAAGGCTGTTGCCTCAATTTACCATTTGAAAATCAAGTTCCCAACAAGGAACGGGGTTGGTGAAGAACAAGGAGATCAAAAGATGGCTAGGAGTTGCTATGTAGCCGCGTTAAGGCCTGATGGAGTCGGGGGGCAGGTTCTCCCAATCAAGGTTATGGATTCGAGAAACGATGGAGAACCAGACAAAGTCACTCACATTGGAGCATTGTTGCCTGAACCCTTGAAGGGACTGAGGTGCCAAAAACTTGGCATGCCTCAAATTTAAAAAGTTTATTATGTTTAAGTGTTTCCTTAAGGGATCCACTAATAGTACAAGTGGCAATAAGGTCGACAAAACCATTATGAGCTCTTAAGCTCTTAGTAGGAAGTAAAGCACTATGTAAGGGTCGAACCCTCTTTTTATAAGGAAATATTTCAAAGTTCTCATTCACTATTTTATTACTTATCTTTGTTTGAGTATTTCCTTATTGTTCTACTAAAGAACAAGTTGTACCAATAACACTTGATCAAAGTGCCAGCCCATTCATGAGGCCAAGTACTAGGAATTGCCTTACAAAAGAAAAGCTAAATAAATATAAGTGAATGCAAGAACGAAGAAACATAATATGCATAAATAACATGCATGGATAGAAGATCCCGAAGGATCAAAGAGTTATGTTACAAGCTCAACTACAAGCCTAAAGAGGCCTGTTGGAAGAAGGTTAATATAAGGGTTGAAACCCCCGAAAATTCGAGGAAGTAGAGCTCAGAACGAGCTTCGATTCGATATACTGAAAGCTCAAATTAAAGAAACAAATGAAGAAGGCTTGAAGCTAGCCTTAGATCTAATTGACGAAGTTAGAGATGAAACAAACGCTAAGATAGTTGAGCATCAAAAGAAGGCATCTTTCTACTACAACCTAAGGGTTAAAGAAAGGTTCTTTCGACAAGGAGACTTGGTTCTTCGAAAGATTGAGGCATCCGGAATTGGACAAAAAGGCAAGTTAGCCTCAAATTGGGGAGGACCATATCACGTTAAGAACGTATTTGGTCGAGGCTCATACAAACCCTCGAAGGGCATGAGGTGCCAAGAACTTGGCGTGCTGCAAACTTGAAAGTTTATTATGTTTAAAATGTTTCCTGAATGGACTTACTACTAGAAATGAGGTTTAATAAAACCAAATCCAAGTTTTTTAAAACTTGAGTATTATGTGAGGGTTGAAACCCCATAAACCTAGAACGTCTCCTAGGCGGGGGTACCCACGCCTAGAAGCTCCTTGAGCGAACTTTGAAAGACCCACGCCCAGGAGACATAGTTCCTAGGCGTGACAACCTAGAACGTCTCCTAGGCGGGGGTACCCACGCCCAGAAGCTCCTTGAGCCAACTTTGAAAGACCCACGCCCAGGAGACATAGTTCCTAGGCGTGACAACCTAGAACGTCTCCTAGGCGGGGGTACCCACGCCCAGAAGCTCCTTGAGCCAACTTTGAAAGACCCACGCCCAGGAGACATAGTTCCTAGGCGTGGCAACCTAGAACGTCTCCTAGACGGGGGTACCCACGCCCAGAAGCTCCTTGAGCCGACTTTGAAAGACCCACGCCCAGGAGACATAATTCCTAGGCGTGACAACCTAGAACGTCTCCTAGGCGGGGGTACCCACGCCCAGAAGCTCCTTGAGCGAACTTTGAAAGACCCACGCCCAGGAGACATAGTTCCTAGACGTGACAACCTAGAACGTCTCCTAGGCGGGGGTACCCACGCCCAGAAGCTCCTTGAGCCGACTTTGAAAGACCCACGCCCAGGAGACATAGTTCCTAGGCGTGACAACCTAGAACGTCTCCTAGGCGGGGGTACCCACGCCCAGAAGCTCCTTGAGCCGACTTTGAAAGACCCACGCCCAGGAGACATAATTCCTAGGCGTGACAACCTAGAACGTCTCCTAGGCGGGGGTACCCACGCCCAGAAGCTCCTTGAGCCGACTTTGAAAGACCCACGCCCAGGAGACATAGTTCCTAGGCGTGGCAACCTAGAACGTCTCCTAGACGGGGGTACCCACGCCCAGAAGCTCCTTGAGCCGACTTTGAAAGACCCACGCCCAGGAGACATAGTTTCTAGGCGTGGCAACCTAGAACGTCTCCTAGGCGGGGGTACCCACGCACCAGCCTCTCTTTTTATTTTGACAAAATGAATAAATTGAGGTGGCCACAAATAAAAAAAAAAAAAAAAAAAAAAAAAAATTATTCGCGAACCACGCCCAGGAAGCAGCCTGGGGCGCGGGGCTATGCACGCCTCCCACACAGCTCACTTACAACACCAAATGCCCTCAATTATAGCTGCTCCCCCATAGGAAACAAGGGGTGTCCCCCCACGGGGAACAAGTTCATTTGCTGCTATGTATGAAAGGAGACATGATCTAATAAGGCAAAAGAAATTCAGAAATTACTAATTAAATAGCAAAATGCTATTTCAAATTCCTGAAAAAACAGAAAATTATTTTCTTAATTTTGGAAAATATATATGCTGGTTGGCACTTTTTAAAATATTTCAAAAAATATTTTAAAAATACCCGTGGGTACATGAAAATTCCTAAAATATTAGGAATAATTATTAAAAATACCTGTGGGTACATGAAAATTCCTAAAATATTAGGAATAATTATTAAAATACCTGTGGGTACATGAAAATTCCTAAAATGTTAGGAATAATTATTAAAAATACCTGTGGGTACATGAAAATTCCTAAAATATTAGGAATAATTATTAAAATACCTGTGGGTACATGAAAATTCCTAAAATGTTAGGAATAATTATTAAAAATACCCGTGGGTACATGGAAATTCCTTAAATATTAGGAATATTTCATATAAATGTCAAATTAGCCTCGAATAAGGCAACAATCGTCGTAAATGTGTAGGTCGCTCCACACTTTGCAATAAGACGATACTTGTGAAACACTGGTGTAAATGAAGTCCTAGATAAAGGATAAAAAGACCCCGAATCTCGAAAAAGGTCAATATAATTTCTACGAAAGCTTGAAAAGTTTTCCTAGAAATTTGGGGGCAAATGATATGGACAGAAAAGTAATTATAGAAATATAATTGGCGGTCCAATGAAAAGGCTCGATATTTAATGCCCAAATCCCTGATTATTTATTAATTTCGTAATTAATAAATAGGGAAATTATACAGCTCATGAAAAGAGCCCAAGTTATGGAAAATTGGTCAAAGAAGGATCTAGAATCCCAATTAAAGGCAATTAATGAGTCACAGCCTTTTTCAACAAGGAAAAGACTTGCCCGCCAAGTAATACAATTCTTATCAGTTATCAATAAGAAGACTTATCCGCTAAGTCTCCCAAACGTACCATAAATACTAGGCTCCAGACGCCTATATAAGGTCCCTGATCCTACAATCAGAACTACGTCTTTGGCTTGATTCTCAATAACGATTTGAGATACGTAGGCATCTTGTGAGGACCGATTTAGTCTCGAAACACAAGTGCAACCATAAAAGCTCGAAGCTCATTAAACCCTCGCATTAAATTCGTAAGCTCAGTTTTTATTCCATAACACATAGGTTTATGTATGTTTGTCATGCATGATTCGTAGGTAATTTTAACCATCTTACATGCCCTATGTAATCTGAATGGATAACTTGCTCGTTAAACCGTTATGTTTTCAAATCTTATAGACATATAGGGTCTAATCATAATTGGTGTCTGCTCAACTTCTATCTCTTTTGTGGATGTTTGAGTGGTTTGGTATACGTATACTGAAAGGTAGCGTGTACTGATTTCGTGTTATCCGATTAGTTATCACAACTGTCACATGCATTGATTAAAGACAAAAGACTCTAGATGAAGTATTTAATGAAGTTAGGATCCCATGTTTTATTCTCATAAGTAATTCAATATCAATCTTAGTTTAATATAGTCTTGGTAATTTGTTTAGTTAATTAGTTAATCAAAACACAACCTTGATACTTGTCTTAGCATTGAACGATAGCCATACATTGTTGCATAAGTGCATAACTATAATAACAAAAGCAGTCTCTGTGGGAACGAACTCTACTTACTATTATATTACTTGTTGACCGCGTATACTTGCGTGATATTGTGTGAACACGTTTCCCAAACTCCCCATCCATCCAGACCTTTCTCCCCATCTCCAACTTTCTCCCCCTTAGTTGAGGAATCCTCGACAAAAGCATCCTCAGTATAAAAGGTAGTAGAAGGATCAGGTTGTTGATTTGAAGGTCCAGGTTGTCCAGTTTGTTGGTTCCTTAGCATAGTCCAGATTGACTATACCCCGTCGCTTTGGTTGCCCAAGAAATCCATAATCTGCTTATTCATATCATTCATAGAAGCTAGTGTCAGGTCAATGTTATCCAATCTTGAGTTGGTAGTCTTTTCCATATGATCCAGTCTCTTGGTCAGTTTAGACTCCACTCTTGAAAGTGTGTTCATTACATCTCTTACCCGTGCTTGACCATCCCGGATAACCAGAACGTCTTCTCTTAAAGCTTCCTGTCCTTGCGACAAAGCAAACACTTCATTCATGAATCCATCTTTTAATTCCTTGACGTCCGTCCTCAATTCGACGAGTTCCTCCATTGCTTCCTTCTTCAAGGAGTCCACTGCCTGCTTAGTACATGTTATAGTTCCAGATGCACTGCCAATGACCCTGAATGTTCTTCTGGAATCAGCTGCAGCCAAGTCAACCTTCTCTTGAATAGTCTTTAAAGAAGCATTGCCTTGACTAGAGGAGATCCCTAGGTCAAAGGAAGGTCGCAGTGGAACTTTGAATAATGGATTTCCTTCTTTATCACGAACTGTCATTTCCTTGAGTGTTGATTGAACATGGAACTCTCGTTCTGTAGGCAGTAGCTGATCATCAATGTTTGGCAGGGTTAGGGTGTCACTCCTCACATTTGGCTCTGGGTGTACACTCAACGTTTCTGTCGGTGTTTCACTCATTTTTCCTTTCCCACTCAGGCCTGGTGTAAGTGTTTTTGTTTCACTCAATCCCTTTGTGCTAGTTGTACCTGCAGAAGAAAACACCGTAGCCGTCCTTAAGGAGGTCACCGGTGGTGCAATGGGGCTTCGCAAGTCCCCGTCCTTGGTAAAACCAAGTTGCTGATCATCCGTAGATGATATATCCTTTGAAGGATCTAGAGTTTGAATCTCTAGCGGGTTAGAAACAGGCTCTATTATCAGCAGAGATCCTGAACCTTCCCTTTGAGTCTGTGAAGACTTCACCTCAGTTAACTCCTCAATAGTAATTGATTAATTGTCACCGAGTTACCGATCTGCACCTACGTCAGACCCTTTACCCGCAGGATCCAGATATGTTCCATCTGGGGAGCTAGGCAATGACCCTTTAGATTTTGCATTTAGGTCAGAGCCTTCTCTCGACGTCTGTGAAGACCCTTGGTTCTTAGAACCTTCAACCAGTGAACCTGACCGTAATATGGTGGGAACACCAGTTGCTTCCGTCAATTCTTCCTTACTTGATTGAGCTATTGGTTCAGATATAGCTTTTGTTAGCATTGCCCAATCAAAATCAAAAAAATCTGTGAAGGGTTCTTTGGATGAGAGAAATGAATTATCAACAGTTGCCTCAGTTTCTGTTCTTCTCCTTTTAGAGGTAGGCAGAGCTACTGTTGAAGGGTGTATCTCCTTATGTGGTGCTGCTATGGCACTATCTCCCTCTACACTCACGGATGTCTGAATGTTGGGTATAGTAGGAGAAGGAGGTTCGTTTATGGTTTCATTTGGCTCTTCCAAAGGCTCTTCGACCGTGGTTAGAGATTGTGGGTTTGCAATCTCATGGTCAGTGATGGCCACTGAGGGCTCTGGATCAACATCCATTGGTTGTGGTTCAGGAGCTAGTTCAGGTTCAGGAATGTTACCTTCATTTACCTGTTCCCCTGAGGGTAGAAGTGGTAGGGGCACCATTCTTAGATATTCAGTGAGAACAGTGGGTACCCCTGGAAGATGAGTCTTTCTTATTAGAGCGGTTATTGCATTGCTCTTCATCCTCATGCACTCCATGGTCTCCTCGCCTTCAAATGTCTCCCGTTCATCATCTGTTTAGATATCATTGAGAATTATCTGTAGGAACCTAGGATAGAAACAAAGCACATCATCTATGTCTGTCCTTTCATCCAGTGGTCCCATGCACAGAATGACTTGATCAATCACCAGCCTTCCTATGTTAATATGCCTATTGTTAGCAATGGCAAACCCTATCTTTTGAAGGAATAAGGGAATACCATGCAAATTTGTTAGCTTGGCAGTAAAAACATGGATTAGGGTATGAAAGAAAAAGGTCCATGGCTTTGTCAGGTAATGCTTAAGAAACTCTCCCACAAAGAAGTTTGGTTGTTGACTTCTAATGAGAGTGAAGAAAGCATGTATCTCCTCAGTCGTGGGATCCGGAACATGGTTTTCTATAGGAAAATGTAGTATTCTGTTAAAGTCATGTTTCGTCACCCTTATTGTTATGCCCCCTGGCACAACAAAACTGAAGGATCTAACGTTATTCTCACTTGTATCCGTGGCGGTTATGTACAACGCAGTCAATTGATCGATGCAAAGGACTACGGGAGTACTCAAGGCGTATGCCACTAACGAACGTGTATTCAAAAACTCTGCCCATGCACGAAACTGTAAGTTCGTAATGGCTGGCAAGTTTTGAAACGAGACATGATTAGTTTTGGTTACGATAAATTCTCCAGCCATTATTTTTCAAATTTCCAGAAAATTAATTAAACCAAAACTATTTTTCACTTAAATTTAATTAATTATTTCTAATTAATCAAACTTTTTAACAAAATTACCCCTTTTTCTTGAAAACACAACTTCGAACACAATCAAAATTTAGAACCCTAATTGTTAATACTAACCAACTAGTAAGATCAAAAGAACTCAATTGTTTAAGGCAATCAAATTCCAAGATGTGTACTTGTTAACAATCTTCTTAGGTTCAAAATTCTAATTCGATGGTTTCTTACTCAGAAGGTTCCAAAAACTCAAAAAATATTAAGTTTTCACGGTTAGAAATCAATCAACAGTGAAAGACAGTAACTTTTTCAAGGTTTTCTTGTTTAAAACTGAAGAAACTATCGAATTGAGTTCTTGTGTGTGTATAGAAATTGTAAGTATTATAAACAGCCACTTGTTCTTTTCTTAGATCTGGAAAACTGATAAAGAAAAGGACTAAGGCACACTTTTATACTTTTTGAAACTGTAAGGGTAAAAATGTCATTTCTGGTTCGATAGTTTTTTTAAATGTACATTCGATGGTTTTTCAGAGGGGTAAAACTGTCAACTATACTTCGATGGTTTTTAAAAAACTATCGAAGTATTTTGAAAATAAGAATATAAATCGTTTTCAGAAAAACTATCGAATGATTTAGCCGTGTCAAACCATAAAACTATCGAACAACTTTTTAGAAAAAAAACTATCGAGAATTTTAATATAAAATTAATTAAATTCACTTCGATGCTTTTTTCTACTGATTTTCAAAATCTATCGAGAATTTAAATATTGAATTAGATAAATTCACTTCGATATATTTTAAAAGTATTCTAAAAAACTATCGAAAGGTGTTTTCGATGGTTTTTCTTTTCATATTTAAAAACTATCGAATTTTGAATTCGATGGTTTTTATTTAGTACTTAGAAAAACTATCGAATTTTCTAAATTCGATTGTTTTTGTTTCTGTTCAATTTTTAAAACCTGTTCATGCTTCAAAAATCAAACTTTTTATTTCCTGTCAAGTTTTATTTTGAATAAATCTTTTAAAATTTACCAAAATCAATTGTTAACAGAAAATTCACAATTTTCTTAGAATAAAATCAACTAAATATCATTAAATGATATTTATCAATTAACATCCAATAAATTATGCTGCATTAATCTACAATGTTAAAAACAAAGTAAATTAATTCAAATTAAATTAAATAGATTCTTAAATATTTAGAACAAATATTAGCACCTAAATAATCTTAGAATTAATAACCAATTAAATGCCAGAAGATATATCATCCATAATTATGACATAAAATTAGTACAATAATCCTAACTACGAGAATTGCTTCAGAAAATAAATTCACGAGTCCTAAGGTATAGAAATTCTTAAACTCATGTATTTACTAGGACTATCTGCAGTTACTGACTTCTAATCAAAATCAATTAGAAAGATTTAACATCCCAAGTTCGCCAACCAGCTTTGAAAAAGTGGATTCATCAAGTGGTTTAGTAAATATGTCTGCAATTTGTTCCTCTGTGGGTACAAAATGTAACTTCACAGTTCCATTCATGACATGCTCTCGGATAAAATGATACCTGATGTCGATGTGCTTCGTCCTCGAGTGTTGCACTGGGTTGTTAGAGATTGCTATGGCACTTGTGTTGTCGCTAAATATTGGAATCTTTGTCAACAAAAGTCCATAGTCACGGAGTTGGTTTCTCATCCACAAAATTTGAGCACAGCAGCTACCAGCAGCAATGTATTCAGCCTCATCTGTTGATGTGGACACTGAATGCTGCTTCTTGATATACCAGGAAACTAACCTTCTTCCAAGAAACTGACAGCTTCCTGAAGTACTTTTCCGATCAATCTTACAACCTGCAAAATCAGAGTCTGTGTATCCAATAAGATCAAATCCTGTATCTTTAGGGTACCAAATTCCAAGATTTGGGGTCCCCTTAAGATATCTAAATATTCGCTTAACAACTATTAGATGAGATTCTTTAGGATCAGACTGAAACCTAGCACATAAGCATGTTGCAAACATTATATCTGGTCTACTTGCAGTGAGATAAAGTAATGAGCCTATCATACCTCTGTAGCCTGTGATGTCAACCTTCTTACCAGTTTCATCCTTATCAAGCTTAGTGGCAGTTGGCATAGGAGTCTTTGCTGTAGATGAGTCTTCCATTTGATACTTCTTAAGAAGATCTTTGATGTACTTGGATTGACAAATGAATATACCATCTTGTCTTTGGTATACTTGCAGTCCAAGAAAGAATGACAATTCACCCATCATGCTCATTTCATAACGACTCTGCATTAACTTAGCAAATCTCTTGCATAGATCATCATTAGTAGAACCAAATATTATGTCATCAACATATACTTGCACCAATATCAAATCATTTTTGTGCTTTTTGTAAAAGAGAGTTTTGTCTACAACACCTCTTGTGAAATCATTTTCAAGTAAGAATTCAGAGAGAGTGTCATACCATGTCCTTGGAGCTTCTTTGAGTCCATAGAGAGCTTTGAATAGAAAGTACACAAAGTCTGCCAGTTTTGAATCCTCAAAACCTGGAGGTTGTTCTATATACACTTCTTCTTCTAACTCCCCGTTCAGAAAAGCACTCTTCACATCCATCTGATATACCTTGTAATTAGAATGTGCTGCGAATGCCAGAAACATTCTGATGGCCTCAAGTCTTTCTACTGGTGCATAGGTTTCATAATAATCTATACCCTCTTCTTGAGAGTAACCTTTAGCAACCAGTCTGGCTTTGTTTCTCGTTACAATGCCATCTTCGTCCAACTTATTTCTGAATACCCATCTTGTTCCAATAACAGATTTTCCCTTAGGCCTGGGTACCAGCTTCCAAACTTTCTGCCTTTCAAACTGATTGAGTTCTTCTTGCATAGCAATCACCCGATCTGGATCATCTAGAGCATCTTCAACTTTCTTAGGTTCTGTTTCTGAAAGAAACCCATAATAGTGACATTCATTTTGTGATGTTCTTCTAGTTCTCACTCCTGTGTCCGGATCACCAATGATCAAGTGAAAGGGATGATCTCTATTCCATACCCTTTGTCTTGGCAGATGCGATCTTGATGATTCTCCTTGTTCTAGATGTTGTGGAGTGTGACTAGTTGATCCTTCTCCTGCTCCCCCTGAGTTGTTGACGGTATGATCTGTTGACCCTGTTGATTGACTAGTGGATCCAGTAGTAGTTTGAGTATGTCCACCACTATCACCACTTGGTCCAGAATCATTATCATCATGATTATTATTAATAACTGTAACAACTTCAGGTGCTTCTTCATTGTCAGAGATATCTCCTGATAGATTTTCAAATACCAAGGATTCAGAGTTCTCTCCAGTTTGTAGGCCTGGTCTTTTGGTGTCGTCAAATGTTACATTAAAGCTTTCCAACACCTTCTTATCTTCAATTACATATACCCTGGAAGCCTTAGATTCCAGAGAATAGCCCAGAAAAATGCCTTCATCTGCTTTGGCATCAAACTTGCCAAGATGTTCTCCATCTTTAAGTATAAAGCCTTTTGCACCAAACACATGAAAGTAATTCAGTGTTGGTTTCTTGTTGGCCATTAACTCATACGGAGTCTTTTCATGATCTTTGTTGATCAGGGTACGATTCTGAGTGTAGCAAGCTGTATTCACTGCTTCAGCCCAAAAGTAAGTGGGAGGTTTTGATTCACTTAACATGGTCCTTGCTGCTTCAACCAAGGTCCTGTTCTTCCTTTCCACTACTCCATTCTGTTGAGGAGTTCTTGGTGCTGAAAACTGTCTTGATATTCCTTTCTCTGAGCAGAAATCATTAAGAACTGCATTCTTGAATTCAGTTCCATTGTCTGATCTGATTGTCCGCACAGGTAGCTTAGCTTCCACTTCTATCTTCTTGATGTGATCAATGATTAGTTGTGTTGCTTCATCCTTTGATTGTATGAACAACACCCACGTGTACTTGGAGTAGTCATCCACCATCACCATGTTGGGTTTTATACTAAACTATTCATTAGTAGTATATAAACATTGTCCATTTTATTGAGAATCTTGATTGAATATTTTTACATTGTCTATTTATTATATATTGTGGATAATTTAGTATCAAATGGGATAACAGAAGATTAAATTATCAGTGTCTATATATAATATAAAGGGTTCACAGTTTAAGTGGAATTAGACAAACCACTGGAATAACTGAAGTATTATTTGGGAATAGTTTATCTTGACTATTAAATAATACTTGTATACTTTGTGTATATTGAACAGGATCAAATTTAGAATTGTTCCCTTAAACTGATTAAGAAGGTGAACTAAGATTCTATGTTATTATTAATGCTTAGGTTCTTAATCCAGATATAGTAATTGACACGTGTATATTATTTACATGCTTTGATTTACATATGAAATAATTCTTTTGAATTATATCATTATATTTTGGGTGATGGAATAATATATATGGTGAATATTATTTATTGAAGGAATCCGTGTCCTGATAATATTCGGGTTAATGATGTCCCCTTGAAAGCTCAAAAGGATTTAATTATGTGAAACCCTGCAGGTGGATTTATTCCGGCATAATTAAATAAAGGTAGAGTGGATGATCAAGGATATAAGATGTTAATTAAATGAATTATCAGTAATTTATTTAATTAATGGGCATGCGCTATTTTAAACATGGGGAATTTAATAAGCAAATAATATTGGAACCGAATTAATTAATTAAGTTGCGATATTAGGAAAGGTAGTGCAAATATTAATTCTTTAGTGGATTGAATTAATATTTAATTACATTGGGCTAGGCCCAGGATGTAATTAAAAGGCCCAACCTAATTATCCATGATCCCTATTGTAGCCCTATATATATTCTTATTCTCTTCTTGCTAGGGTTGGTTAAGAAAAATATTGTAGCCACCTAGGAGGAAGAAGAGAGGTTAACTTGAGAAGACGGAGGCCACACTTCGCTCAAGGGAATTTGGGAATACAATAGAAGAGCGTGGAATCAACCGTTGACAAGGTGATTTTCTTTTCGCACTCCTTAATTGTGTATCATAAAATGTAGCAGAACCCCAAGTCCGTGGTTCCCAACAATTGGTATCAAGAGCCTGGTTATGGGTTCTATGTTTTATGATATGATGTCCATGTCGTAATTAAAATTGGTTATGTATGTATAGTGGTATGCTTGGATAATAATCTTTTGCAGGTTGTTTAGTATCCACTATTATGGCCTCGTTTTATTTTAATTATGTGTTTGGATCCCACGTGGTTTAATCGTGGTTATTTTTTGTTTTGGTTTCCACGTGGTTTATCGTGGTTGTAAATCACGAGGGTTGATCGTGCTAGTTTTGTTTTCTATTATGATTTTGTAATCTTGTAATCATGATTTGTATTCATGTTAGATTATGATCTGATGTAATAGAATAGGTATGTTATGTTGTATGTAACTATTTGATCGACGGAGTTGCAAGAAAACAAAGTTCTTCCGCTGATGCTACAAGATTTCGCCTATGCAACTTCGAACTGTTGTAACTTTTGCATACGGTGTCGGATTTCGATGAGTAATACCTTTTCGGAAAGGGAGTTCGACGTTCTACACGATTGAAAAGTGATTTTGTCAAAGTTTCATGTGCGTCTGAGCTCGTTTAGACCCTCAAACAGCGAGTTGAAGTTTTCGCAGGATTTTCGGATGAAATTTTTTTTTTGGCCATAATAGTGGATTTATTTTTTATTTTAATTTTTCTGCTATTTAATTTTAATTATTGCATTAAATAATTATTATGTGTGTTGTTAATTATGTGTGTAATTTTAATTGCATGGTTAACATAAATAGGACGACATGGACATAAATTTTCATTTATTGCTTTAATTAAATGTTTTATGTTATTAAATTATGTGTGTATTTGGAATGCATGTTAGACATAATTATAATGACATAGGCCCCATTTAATTATGTAGAGATGCATGCTATGCTATGTTATGTGTTCTTTGTATTGTTATTTTGATAACATGTGGACCTCGAAGAAATAACATAGGGCGATGCATCTAGATAAAATTACTCATGTTAAAATACTAAGTGGGAGAGGGAATTAATTTGATATTAGATCCCATGGTCATCCATTATTGGTTGTATGTAATTTAACACTAGGACGATTATGAATTGGATATATGTCACCCATCGTGGCGTATGATTTATGACGTCTGGGTAGTGTTAAGGATATTACTAGGACAATCTTCTTAAGTTAATCACGAATAATGAAAGGTAAGCTCACCCCATCGTGACATACCAAGTTTCATAGAATTCGAGAAAAAAGTTGGACATTCCTTGATTGATGTTGATAATGGATATTTCTGTCTTAGGGGTTGTGTTTTTAAGCGAGTCCGTCTGTGACTTCACCGAAAACACCTGGGATTTATCCATTGATACATCGAACGGATGGGTCTGACTAAAGGCAACTTAAGATCTAAATAATGGTATACACTTAGCTATGAAAGATAATATATAGTCCACCCTAACGTGGCGTATTATTTAGTAGTAGGACCGAAGTAATATTTAAATTTAAATGGTATATATGTCATCCATCATGGCGTACCAGATATTTATGGAATTTAAATATTAGTGCATTAATTTTAATTAATTGTTAGAGGAAACAAATAGGTTTTAAGATATATGCAATTTTCTGATTTAGTGTTATATGCATGATTCTCAGGATAGAATGGGCTTTAATCCACTTTTCACCATACTTAAGGATAACAAACTTACCGGACCTAACTATATTGAATGGAAACGCAATTTGGACATAGTGTTGACTGCTGAAGAGTTTAAATTTTGTACTGTTGAACCCAAACCGGACCAGCCTGCTGCCGATGCTCCGGATGAGGATAAAGAGTATTTTAAGAAGTGGACTAAGGCAGATGAGATGTCGCGATGTTACATTCTGGCAGCAATGTCGGGTGTTTTGCAACATCAGCATCAGGCCATGACCACTGCTGCAGATATGCTCTATAATCTCAAGGAGCTTTTCGGAGATCAGAATAGGGCTGCTAGGCAAGTAGCAATGAAGTCTCTAATGAACACTCAGATGGCTGAAAAAACACCTGTAAGGGACCATGTTCTTCTGATGATGTCTCATATAAATGAACTAGAGGTCCTTGGTGCTGATATTGATGCGGAAACGCAGGTCGATATCATACTTATGAGTTTGCCAAAAAGCTTTGAGCCGTTTCGCTTGAATTACAACATGAACAAGAAGTTGTATAGTCTTGCAGAACTTCTGACAGAGCTTCAGGCAGCGGAATCATAATTTCAGCAGCATGTTCAGGTAAATGTGGCTGAGAAAGTTTCTTCTTCAAAGCCGAAAGGAAAGAAGAAGAAGAAGGTTCAGACACAGAAAGTTGTGAAACCATTGGGAGTTCAGAATTCAGTGAAGAAGCCTAAGGGCAAGTGCTTCAAGTGCAAGCAGTCGGGTCACTGGAAAAAGGATTGTCCTCTGTCTAAGAAGAACAATGCTGGTATGTCTCTTTCTCTTGTTACGGAAACATATATAGCGGCTATGTCTACGAGCACTTGGTGTGTAGACACAGGAGCCACTGATCATGTTTGTAATTCCATGCATGGGTTCCAGAAAACCAGGCTGCTTAGAGATGGCGAGATATATGTGTTCATGGGAGATGCTACGAAAGTAGCAGTGGTTGCAGTTGGAGTTATTTCTTTATCTTTTGGTTATGATAGGATTTTGGTTTTGAATAATTGTCTTTATGTACCTTCATTTAGAAGGAATTTAATTTCGGTTTCTAAACTTGCTATGGATGGTTATAATGTTTGTTTGGATCGTAATGTTTCCATTATGATGAATAAACGAGTTATATGTTCTGGTACATTGCAAGACAATTTATATATTATTAATCCTATAGAACCAATACTGCAACCAAGTGAAATTAATAATACACTTTCTACCTCTAGTAAAAGAAAGGAACCTTCTGGATTGAACCAAACATATCTTTGGCACTTGAGATTAGGTCATATTAACTTAAGGAGGATTCAAAGATTGGTAGTAGATGGGCCTTTAGGCTCGTTGGCAGTGGAGCCATTTCCAGTCTGTGAATCTTGCTTGGAAGGAAAAATGACCAGTAGACCTTTTAAGGCAAAAGGAAATAGAGCCAAAGATGTGTTAGAATTGGTTCATACTGATTTATGTGGACCTATGAATATCCAAGCGAGAGGTGGGTATGAATATTTTGTCACTTTCATTGATGATTATTCGAGATATGGATACATTTATCTGTTGCACCGCAAGTCTGAGTGCTTTGAAAAATTCAAAGAGTACAAAGCAAGTGCGGAAAAGCGACATTCAGGAAAATGTATCAAGTCACTACGATCAGATCGTGGGGGCGAATACCTGCTTGGAGAATTTAGAGAATATTTATGAGAACATGGGATTTCATCCCAGTTGACTGCACCTGGCACACCTCAGCAGAATGGTGTAGCAGAAAGAAGGAACCGGACTCTTTTAGAGAGTGTTAGATCGATGATGAGTTATTCGAATTTACCCAAGTCGTTTTGGGGGCATGCTCTAGAAACAACGGCTTATCTTCTAAACTTGGTACCTTCTAAGTCAGTTCCAAAAACTCCAAAAGAATTGTGGACTAGTACCAAACCTAGTTTGAAACACATTCGGATTTGGGGTTGTCCAGCACATGTGCTGAACAAGAACGTGACTAAGTTAGATTCTCGTACAGAAGTGAGGCTGTTTGTGGGTTATCCCAAGGGAAGAAAAGGGTATTTGTTTTATAGTCCTAAGGATCGGGATATCATTGTAAGCACCAATGCTAGATTCTTAGAGGAAGACTATATAATGAATCACAAACCCATGAGTACTGTTGCTTTAGAGGAACTAGTGGGAGGACAAGATAATTCTAATATGCCACCGGTACAAGTAGAACAACCACAAGTAAATGAACAACCTATCACTAATACCACTCCAATGCTTCGTCGTAGTGGGAGGGTTGTTAAACAACCTGAGAGGTTCATGTTTTTGGGAGAGTCTTCGGACTTAGTCTCTGGTGAACATGATGAGGATCCCAGGACATACGAAGAAGCAATGCAAGATAAGGATGCAGATCTTTGGCAAAAGGCTATGCAATCTGAGATGGAATCTATGTATTCCAATAAAGTCTGGGATCTCGTGGAACCACCCAGTGGTGTAAAACCCATTGGATGCAAGTGGATCTACAAAAGAAAAAGAGGATCTGACAAAAAGGTGAAAGCCTGGAAAGCAAGACTTGTTGCGAAAGGGTATACTCAGAAACAAGGAATTGATTATGAGGAAACCTTTTCTCCGGTAGTCATGCTTAAGTCAATCCGGATTCTTTTATCTATAGCAGCTCATCTCGATTATGAGATTTGGCAAATGGATGTCAAGACAGCTTTCCTAAATGGAAGTCTTAATGAAAACATCCATATGCAGCAACCAGAGGGATTCATCAAAGAGGGCCAAGAGCATCTAGTGTGTAAGCTTAAGAAGTCCATTTATGGACTGAAACAAGCTTCCAGGGAGTGGAACATTCGTTTTGATCAGGCCGTCCAGACAAATGGTTATGATCAGAGTCCAAGCGAAGCATGTGTGTATAGGAAAAGTGAAGGAAATGCAGTGGTTTTTCTAGTACTATATGTAGATGACATTTTGCTCATTGGAAACAATGTAGAGATGTTGTCATCTATTAAGGCATGGTTGTTCAAACAATTTGAAATGAAAGACTTAGGTGAAGCCGCATACATTCTTGGGATCAAAGTTATAAGAGATCGCAAGAAAAGAACGTTGGCTTTATCTCAAGAACCGTACATTGATGAGGTATTGGCTCGTTTTAACATGCAGGACTCTAAGAAGGGTAATTTACCTTTTAGACATGGAGTCTCTCTATCAAAGGAGCAGTGTCCTAAGACACCTAAGGAGATAGAGAACATGAAAGCAGTTCCTTATGCTTCAGCATGTGGAAGCTTAATGTATGTCATGTTATGCACGAGACCTGATATTTGCTTTGCCGTAGGCATGGTCAGTAGATATCAGTCCAATCCAGGTCAGGAACATTGGAGTGTAGTAAAAACGATACTTAAGTACTTGCGAAGGACTAAGAAGTATATGTTAATTTACAAGGCTTCAGACTTGTTTCCTGTGGGTTATACCGATTCAGATTTCCAGACAGATAGGGATAAGAGGAAGTCAACCTCGGGGTGTGTTTTTACTTTAGGAGGTGGAGCTGTAATATGGAGGAGTGTGAAGCAGAAATGCATTGCAGACTCAACCATGGAAGCTGAATATGTGGCATCCTCTGAGGCAGCCAAGGAGGCTATATGGTTCCGGAATTTCCTGCTGGATTTGAATGTAGTTCCTAATTTGCCACGGCAAATCACAATTTATTGTGATAATACTGGTGCTGTTGCAAATACAAAGGAACCACGAGAACATAAAGCAGCAAAACACATTGAGCGTAAGTATCACCTCATACGACAGTTCGTTAAGCGAGGAGATATTATTGTGACTGATATAGCATCAAAGGACAACCGGGCTGATCCTTTCACGAAGAGTTTACCAGCTAAGGTTTTTGAAGAACACGTGGAGGAGATAGGAGTCAGATGTCTAGTCACGGAATAGTTATTTAAACTGGTAGCGGATTATATTAATAAACACTGATATACTCAAAGAATAGCTTGAGTATAAGTGGGAGATTGTTGGGTTTTATACTAAACTATTCATTAGTAGTATATAAACATTGTCCATTTTATTGAGAATCTTGATTGCATATTTTTACATTGTCTATTTATTATATATTGTGGATAATTTAGTATCAAATGGGATAACAAAAGATTAAATTATCAGTGTCTATATATAATATAAAGGGTTCACAGTTTAAGTGGAATTAGACAAACCACTGGAATAACTGAAGTATTATTTGGGAATAGTTTATCTTGACTATTAAATAATACTTGTATACTTTGTGTATATTGAACAGGATCAAATTTAGAATTGTTCCCTTAAACTGATTAAGAAGGTGAACTAAGATTCTATGTTATTATTAATGCTTAGGTTCTTAATCCGGATATAGTAATTGACACGTGTATATTATTTACATGCTTTGATTTATATATGAAATAATTCTTTTGAATTATATCATTATATTTTGGGTGATGGAATAATATATATGGTGAATATTATTTATTGAAGGAATCCGTGTCCTGATAATATTCGGGTTAATGATGTCCCCTTGAAAGCTCAAAAGGATTTAATTATGTGAAACCCTGCAGGTGGATTTATTCCGGCATAATTAAATAAAGGTAGAGTGGATGATCAAGGATATAAGATGTTAATTAAATGAATTATCAGTAATTTATTTAATTAATGGGCATGCGCTATTTTAAACATGGGGAATTTAATAAGCAAATAATATTGGAACCGAATTAATTAATTAAGTTGCGGTATTAGGAAAGGTAGTGCAAATATTAATTCTTTAGTGGATTGAATTAATATTTAATTACATTGGGCTAGGCCCAGGATGTAATTAAAAGGCCCAACCTAATTATCCATGATCCCTATTGTAGCCCTATATATATTCTTATTCTCTTCTTGCTAGGGTTGGTTAAGAAAAATATTGTAGCCACCTAGGAGCAAGAAGAGAGGTTAACTTGAGAAGACGGAGGCCACACTTCGCTCAAGGGAATTTGGGAATACAATAGAAGAGCGTGGAATCAACCGTTGACAAGTTGATTTTCTTTTCGCACTCCTTAATTGTGTATCATAAAATGTAGTAGAACCCCAAGTCCGTGGTTCCCAACACACCAATGCATATATTTTTCTAGAAAGTGACATAACATTGACTGGACCAAATAAATCCATATGAATCAGCTGTAATGGTTCAGCAATGTTTGTCATTCCTTTGCTTCTATGTGATGCTTTATTCGACTTCTCTTTTTCACATGCTTCACATAGTCCCTCCTGATTGAATTCCATCAGGGGCAACCCTCTCACTAACTCTCTCTTTACCAAAGAGTTCATAGTTTTGAAGTTCAAATGTGAGAGCTTCTTGTGCCATAGCCAACTTTGTTCTGAAGATTCCTTTCCGTAGAAACATGTAACTTGTCCTTCACTGGTAGAACTTAAGTCAGCCTATAAACAAATTTCCTTTTCTCACTCCCAGTAGAGTAAGCTTCTCATCCTTCCTGTTGGTGATCAAGCACTTGTCCTTTCTGAAATCTACATTGTAGCCTTTATCACAGAACTAACTGATACTTAGAAGATTGTGCTTCAATCCTTCAACAAGAGAGATGTTTTCAATGATGACATTTCCAACTTTCAATTTACCATATCCCGTAGTGAATCCTTTGCTGTCATCTCCAAAGGTTACAATCGGGCCGGTCTTCTTAACCACCTCTGTAAGCAGGGACTCTTCACCTGTCATGTGTCTAGAACAGCCACTATCCAGAATCCACACAAACTTTGAGCTTTTAACCTTACCCTGCAATCACATATTGATTAAGCGGACTTTGGTACCCAAAATTGTTTGGGTCCTGAAGGTTTAGATACTTTAACAGGAGTAACATTCAATTTAGTCTTACCCTGTTTGATATTCATAGTATATGTGGATTTAACATTAATAGTGCTTTTGCTACTATCATTCATCAACTTAAAATAAGCATGCATGATGTTGTACTTACATAGCAAACACTCTTTCTTTCCACAGGGTTCATGAAGATCAGGCATGTCAGACATGTTATGCATTTCCGAAGTATTAGCAGTTTCTACTTTAACCTTTTTACATGCATGTGTAAGGTGTCCAGCAGAATTACAAATAGTGCACTACTTCCTAGATGCAATGGGAGAATATGGAACCATTTCCTGATTAACAATCTTCTTCTTCCCATTCCTGTTCTTTTTAGCATTACTAACTAAGTCACCTACTTCAGTTTTAGGTATAACAGTTTTTACTGAATTCTTAGGCAACTTAGTCTTTACCTCTTTTTCCTTCAATAAATCCTCCTCAAGCAATTCCTGTCTTATGAAAAGATCATCTTCATGAAAGAGTGGTGGAAAAGGCTTAACAAAAACTGGACAATCAACATTCTTAAGAACATGTGGAGTATTCCTTTTGACAACTGAAGGTGTCACAGGGAATTCCACTATCTTCTTACCAGCTTTCTTGTTATAGTCAAATCCTATTGCAGTTTTATTCCCTATGGCCTGAGTATCAATGATCTCCTTAGCAATTAGGGCGGAATTCTTAAAAGCATTCAGTTTCAAATCTAACTCTGAAATCTGCTTCCTAAGGATAGTCTCTATCTCATCATTACACTTGACCTTGTTCTCTAAGTACGCATTCTTTTGCTTAAGATCTTCTAATGTGACAACTACAAGCTCTAGTTCTTCATTTTTAGATTCTAGATTTTTAATCTTAAGAACTAGTTTAGCATTTTCCATTTCAGATGCTAGCATGCTTGTGTGTACATTAAACAATTCTACACTTAGATCTTGCACAGTTTTCTTGTACTCAGAGTTAGACATATCAATTGTAGTTAAGATAGGTACCTGAGATGATTGTGGTGATTCCTCTGAAGAGTCAGCCATTAGGGCAACATTTACATACTCTTCCTCTTCATCCGAATCAGTATCATCCCAGTGCTTTCCCTCTGCTATATAAGCTTTCCCTTTCTGCTTTCCAGAGAAGGCCTCCAATTGCTGTTTAAGCTTGGCATTCTCTTTCTTCAACTCATCATAAGAATCCTTCTTCTCATAGACATCTTTCTTGTCTCTTGCTTGATGAGGCTTCCGGTATTCAGTGGCGAAATGCCCTAACTCATTGCAGTTGTAGCATCTTGATTTGCTTCTATCAATCATGCCAGTCTTGTAGCCTCCCTTAAAGCCTGTACTAGGTGCATACTAGCTCTTCTGGAATCTGTTGGTTGAGCCCTTGAACTTGTACTTAGGGTTTCTCTTGAAACGAATATGACTAAACTTTGCAGCTAAGTACGCCATGGTTTTGTCTTCCATTTGCTCAAGCTCTTCTAGGGTGTAGTAATCACTTTCATCAACACCCAGATTCACAGAATCCATCTCAGCTTCTATGATCACCTCCTTTCCAGCTCTAGGGGTTTGAACCTGAATATCAGAAGTTGTTGGTTCATCCACTACAAGTGCTGCTGATCTCACAAGTGTATTGTGCTTGTTATCCACTGTCCCTGGTCCGTAGATTATCACTCGTTGTTCTTGATCCATCTCATAAGTCTTCAACTTGCCATAGATCATCTCTAATGACATCTTTGTGAAGTCTATTCTTTCCCTTATGGATGAGGACTTGTGTTCTACATGATGGGGCAGCGTCATCATGAACTTCCTGTTGGTTTCTCTCAGTGGATAGGTCTTCCCTTTCATTGCCAATTCATTTAGAAGCTTAGTATATTTCTCAAAGACCTGAGATATACTTTCTCCTGGAAGAGACCTAAAAGCTTCGTACTGAGAAGTCAGGATGTCCAATATGTTTTCCTGCACGTCTTCAGTTCCTTCCATTATCAAGTTAATGGTATCCCACATATGTTTCCCGCTTGTACATTTCATCAATTGATAGCTCATTTCTTTGTCTGCGGAGTTTACTAATATCAACATCAAACCTGTGTCCAATCGAATCAGTTCTTTGTCAGAATCTGTATACTCAGTAATATCCTTAGGTTGGGTGCCTTGAGGAATCCTGCTACCATTAGGAGCTATAGATTCACTAACTGGTTTCATTGGTACAAACGGTCCGTTCTCTAATATGCCAATATACAACGGATTAGATGCCTTGATAAATAACAGCATCTTCATCTTCCACAAACCGAAATCATCTTGTACGTCAATCAAGTAGCTCTGATACCAATTGTTAGGTCCAAAGTATCGTAGAAGAGGGGGGGGGGAAGTTGAATACGATACTCACAAATAATTCAATTTCGTTCGCGGATAATTCATTCAGTTCTATAACGAAATCAAACACACCAAACCAAACCAAACCAAGATTCGGGGAATATATCTTTTTATAAATATAAACCTCGAGGGGTGCTACAATTTCTAATCCGTAGATTAGCTTCAATGAGTTTAAGGTTACACAAATTCAATACACTAATAGAATTCTGAGCACTATTAATTTCTATGATAATTTTCTCCGGCTCAAGCTTCTCTCTTAGTAATGTCTCTGCGTTCTGCCTTAACTGAAGAAGACACAATCTTCACTCTGTATTAATTGTAGTCTTCTTTTAGAAAAACCATCAAACCAAAAGTAATGAATATTCTTGGTCGTTGGATCTTCATCAACCTGACAACAAAGTCACATCTTCCACCTGCTTTCTAAATTGAAAACTATCGAATGAATAAAGTTAATATTCCATTCGATGGTTTTTAATAAAAACTATCGAATGAAACATTAACTTCTTTTAGTTTCCTTTAACTTTCATTCGATGGTTTTCTAAATAGAAAAACCATCGAAATATTTTCTTGTCCTTGACCTTTTAGAAAAGCTTCTGTACTCCAGGGTGTTTCAGTTCTAGACTGTATCAATTTCTTCTGAGACGATAAAACAACTTGATCTTTTTAAGTGCCGTCAAATAGTGCAACTGGTCTGGTTCACAGATGAATAACACTTGATCAATTCTTCTTCTATGTCTTCAATTCAATGCTGCTGATGAGTCCTTTGTCGTTCTGGTTGCTTCATTTAAATCACTGGAATACTGTGGTACTTAACCCTAAATCATTCACATACTTCTGTCATCTTGAAAGTCTTGTTTCTTTTGATGTCACCGAGGCTTGAACATTTTCATGAACTTCTTTTCGTGACCTATTTACAGACTTCAAGAATACATACCGTATTTTCATTTTTTGAGTTTACCTTTGCTTCTTTGATTCTGGATTCCTGTGCTTCTGTTAATATTATTGTCTGTCTTGTCCTTTGTTGAGTTTTAGTTATCTCTTTTACATCTTATGTTACATTATGATTTACAACTATGTCTAACAAAGTGCAATTTCAGCTCTCTGAAACCCCTTTCTTTGAACTTTTTCTACTTCAGTTTAATATTCTTTGAAATTTTCAAAAGATTCAGATTTGTTCTTCAGAAGGTATCCATATCCGTATCTCCTGACATCATCAGTGAACATTATGAAGTAGTAAAATCTACCTCCTGCCATTGTACGTATATGACCACATACATCATCATGCATAAGTCCTAATTGTTTGATGGTCCTTTTACCATTTCCGGTATAAGGGCTTTTGTCATTTTTCCAAATAAACCAAGATTTGCATTCTTCGTATGATTCACAATCAAACTTATCCAATCATCCATCATTATGTAAATTGGAAATGTGGTTATCATAATATCGCCTAAATGACAGTGCCAAAGGTAATGTTTGATTTGAGTCATTTTAGAACATATAAATTGTTAACTAATTGTGCAACATTATTAACCTTACCATTGAAATGTAATAAAAAACAATTGTTATTCAATTAAAATGAAAAAACTTTCTTGTCCATACAAGAAACCAATATAATGTCTCTGTTGTTAGAGGCACATAGTTACAATTTTGAAGTTCTAAACTTAGCCTTGTATGCAAAATTAAGTAACGAGTTCTTTCAACTAGAACAACAACTTTTGCTCCAATTCTAACCCGATACCTGAAACTTGACCCTCATCGGTCTTCTTATTAGATCTTCCAAATAAGCATGACAGTTTAACTTACAGTCTTCCGGTTTTCCACAGAAGCGACAATCGTCTTCTTTAACAACACCTCCTTTAGGCCTCAAAGCCTCTTTGGGATTGGACTTTAATTTGACTATAGAATTAGATCAAATCTTTTTTTTTCCCCATTTTCCTTTCCCATTCACATTCCTACATTGACCATCATTATGGGAGTAGTCAATGCATTTATCATGTTGCTTACAGTAGTTCTCAAAGTGCTTCACAACTCAGTGAGTGTTATGTCTATCTCATTTATTTCATTATTCATAACAAATTGAGAATATTTAGTGTTCATAGATTGCATGATCAAATCAATATGAGTCTCTAGACCAATCTTGAAACCCAAAAAGTTAAGGTACTCATTATTGTTTGGGTAACATTTTGTAGGGTTAATAGCTAAGTCTAAACAATTCTAATGTTGATGGACGAGTAGAAATATAAATTGACAAGTATCGAAAAGTAAAGAAAAGAATAAGGACACAAGCAATTTTGGTGACGCGGAAAACCCCTTGTCAAAAGATTCGTAACTGCGGGTGGGATTGTCCCATCCAAATTTGTCAAGTACGAAGCTATGGTGCAAAAAGTGCTGTTGAGAAGACAAGTAGTGAGCAAACTACTGGTGTCAAGCTTGATAATCCCGTCCAAAGTGTTTCTTTTGAATCAAAGGACATTCCTAAGACTGACAAACATGTTGAATTGAGCTCTGGACGATAGTATCCCAAAGGTACATGTCGAGTACTTTCATTCATATGTTTGGGCACATGTTTTTGCTTGTTGATGTTATTGGCAATTGAACCTTTTGTGCTACTTGTAGACTTTAAGCCTCCCTTGATTCAAGATTTAACGTTTCCAAGTAAGGATCTGTTTAACAAATGCATTCATGAAGACAAGTCGAGTAAAAACTGAGGCGTTTAAGGCTTCCCATGTCGCTACTCCTGGTTTTAGTCCACCTACCAAGAGAGTGAAGATTGCTATTCCTCTAGGTACTTCATCTTTTAATCCTGAAATGTTTTTGCCTGGTCAAGCCCATTGGTATAATGTCAGTTCCAAGCTAGCTGTGTTTGCCCATATGATGGTTGACATGTTGCTTTACTCAAACTGTTGACGGCCATGGTAGTAAAACCATGAACCAAGTGTTGGTTGAAGTAGCATGAAATAACTTTCATGTAAGTGTGTGATCATTATCTCTACTCGCTGTATTTTTGTTTTCGTATGTTGTTGAGACCAACTTGATCGTCTATACTCGATGTTGGCGTACGTGTGTAGGCTCTACAAGCCGTTCTGTTAGCTCGTCAAGTACATCGGGCTGATTTGAGGAAAATCATGGCCATTAGAGCAGAACATGGTGCATGTGAAAAGAAGATAAGAATGCTCGAAGAGGATTCATATTTGCACTCGAAGGCTGATGTCGATGTGCAAAAGGAGTTCAGCGAGTTTGTTGAGAAAGTTCAGGCATTGGAGAACAAGTTGTCTGAGGACGCCAAGGCTGCTGCTACTCAAAAAATCATGCGCACACGAGCTGAAATGATGCTAGAGTATAAACCTGGTTAGTGGAATACTTGAGTGGAGTACTACGATGCATACTCGTTGGACGAGGCTGATGGTGAGGATAGTACACATAAGCCGTCTAAGGATGGTGACGATGAGTAGTTCTTTATTTGTCATCAATTTAATGACTTTGTCTTCTTAGTAATTTGAATGTTTCTTTGAACTACTTCTGCTTGAATATTGTTTTTTGTCATTGGAATATTTGTTCTTGTTTCATTTTCTAAGCAGGGAACGCGTAGGATTTAAATTTGTAGTACTTGGTACTTTGTTTGAATATTTGTCGTGGCTTGATGCGTATCTTTAATGTGTTGAGTTGTTAAACTCGTTCATTTTGCATTTATGTTTGCGGTATGACTTCATGCCCCTTGTAGATTGATGTGTAAAAATAATGTAAACTGCAAGCGCACAATGTTTAGTT
Organism: Heracleum sosnowskyi; assembly: GCA_030848705.1. Classification (NCBI taxonomy): domain Eukaryota; kingdom Viridiplantae; phylum Streptophyta; class Magnoliopsida; order Apiales; family Apiaceae; genus Heracleum; species Heracleum sosnowskyi. The sequence continues at coordinate 59,029,127 of CM061240.1, read as the reverse complement.
GTAGCAATCACAGATCGATCCACAGAGACTATGAATTTTCGAAATCCTAACAATCAACTCAGGCGAACTAGACAATAAGATTTGAGATGAGATTTGTTTAACATAATTAACAAATAAAATCAAATAAGGAAAACCTAGGAATCCGAATCCATTAATCAATCACAATTAATATCAACTCGCCCTAAAATCAATTCTCTTTCCTTCACAAATAAGATATATCAATTAACGAGACAAGCATATACTATGAAACTTGTTATCTAACAATAACCTATCAAAACTTCATGGAGCAAGCATAAGCTATGAAAAATAAATCCGATAACAATAATATATCAAAATCACTTTATCAATTGACCAATTAAGCACCAAGAAAAATTATGAGAACCAATTAATAGGAACGAGAAGATATAAAAAATAATTAAATTAACTTCATCTTCATCCTAGGGCAAGAGAATTAGCTAGACATGATTATATAATAAACGAAACAACTAATAAACATGTTAATCCATTTATTAAAACAAGCTTAGCTAGAATTAACAATTAAGTACGTAGTGGCCAGGCAAGCAAATAAAGAATGAGAAAACAATAACTAATTAATGAATTAAAGACTAACAAAGGCTGGTGGGAAAAAAATATTAATAATCTAAATTAATATAACATGTACGGTAGCATGCACTTGGTGAAAACAAAGTAAATTAACCTGGATAAACTAAAAAAAGGCAGATGAGACACACGCGGGAATGGTAGAGACTGAACGTAGAAAAAAAATCAATAAATTAGAAATCAAGGAGAAACAGAATATTGCCGGATAATAACCTCCGACCAGAACAAAACAAAGAAGCAAATAACAATTAAAATTCTAGGTGTCTCAAATACAAGAGAGGAGACCCATATATATAGGAAAAATAACGGGTCTGGGCTCTTTGACTACAAATCGGATTATAAAAATATTTCCTCAATTCCTTTTTCTTCTCCGATAAGTTTTCCAAATTTTCTCCAATTTCCTTTTGACTTCAAGTATTTCCATCTTCTTGCCTTTTTCACCTTTTCACCTTTTCACCTTTTCTGCTTGAAATATGATTTTATTTATTTTCCTACAAAACAAAAGAAAACAATTTATTAAATAATAAAATTACGAAAACAGACATAAAATAGGCATTAAAAATGTATTAAATTATGGACCTATCAAATGTCCCCATACCTATCTTTTGCTCGTCCTCGAGAAAAATTAATATAATATAAACTAATATATAATAGATAATACCACTTCCGTAGGTGATCACGGTTGCATTTGGCATATGCAACAAGCCCTCTAAACCCCTAGACAGCCCTAGTGGACGAGTGAGGTCTTGTGAGGGCCTATAGTGAATGTACCCACAAAATCCATCTAGCTCATGTAAAAGATCGCATGGCAATGCAACGCCATACATACAAGTCCTCTCATGCTACATCAACTTAAGAATCAAAAATGACTTTGGAATGTCTTGTCGTGGAAGATGCAAGGATTCACATAGTCTACTCAAAGAAATATGCATAAGTGCTCAAAAGTCCATGTCAAGTGTAAGAATAAGTTGGTAACAATTCTAAACCCACAAGAGTACACCTTTGAGTCAAAACTTGGGATCTCAAATGTAGAAACAAGCAATAACTCACCTTTCACTCATAAAAGAATATTCACTCAAGAACATGGGTAAGTGTATCACTCTATTCCAGCAAAATCATAAGCATGCTTGACATTTGGTATCAATCTAACTTTAACACAACATACATCAATGATGATAATAAAAAGGTCTTATCATCAAATAATGTCACGTGTTTCAAGAAAGGTCTCAAACAAGTGCTAACAATGCAAACAACATGTGGACACTCAAGAAAACGAATATAAAATGCAAAAGATATGCATATAGGCTCAAAAACTCACTTGGTGGTAAAACATAATCAATCCCAAGAAAAAATCTCTTCAATGCACAAACTTGTACTCAAAGAATGAAAACCAAATCATCTTGCACATATTCATGTCCTTCTAATTACTTGCAACATTCAGTAAGTCTACTAGTTTCACCTTGCTGGTGTATGAGTGCGAACAAGAACTTAGCAAATCAATTCTCAATCAAAAGTATCAGAAACACAAGATTACTATAGCATGTAAGGGTGCATCAAGCCACAAGAAATCGTTTTACAAGGCTAGAATTCTACCATTTACAAGACTAAAATTCTTTTTGGGATTTTTTCATTTTTCAAATTTTTTTGGATTTTTTGTTTTTTTTATAATACTACTAAACCCCTCCCCCATACCTAAATCATGCATTGTCCTCAATGTATGCAAATGAGATAAAAATGACAAAGTAAAAGGATGAGAATACCTAATAAGGGCATGGTGGAGATACATAATACCTATAACACACACACAAAATAAACACATACACACACTCACACACTGTCATACCCACACTTAACTATGGGAGACACTTATAAAAACACTAACCAATACCAGATCGAGAGAAAACTACCTTCGTAACAGAATCAACAAGCATGTGAAACTCACCCACAAAGACAACATTATCCACTGGAGAAAGATCTTGAACCAGAATAAAACTCATACCACTAACATCATTCATAGACCAAGTAGATGCTTCTTTATGTTGTTTAAGCAGATTAATTACTTGAAATTCTTGGTCATGAACTATGTCACTAGAGATAACAACATGATGAGTTTCATTATAATTAACTACCAAAGACTGATTAAGAGTGGAAAAAGATAGATTAGAAACAAGTGGGGGTGGCTCACCAACAAAAGACTTAAAAAATTCATGAAGTTCTTTATTGCTCTCATACTCCAACACAATATCTTTCTCAAGAAAAGACATAATTGCACTATCCCCAAATATGATTGGAAGAGACTAAGGACCTAGAAACATACACTTAATAGAATTGGGAAGAGGTTTGAGTTCTAATTCCGGTGGACTTATCTCAACAGATTCATTAGCTTCATAAAGCGGCAAAGGAAAAGGTTCTAACTCTCGATTAGAACTAGGAATGGTGGACTCTAACATTTCATTAACCTCATTTTTATGACCAGTATCATCCCAATCTTGACCAAAGTAGTTTTGAAAAAAGTTAAGAACATCATCAACATTCATGATTTCATTATCAACTAACTCATCAATCATGTTAATTTCTATGGGTTGGTGAAAAAGCTCATTGGGTTGATTTCCTACATTGAAAATGTTGAGATCAATTTGCATGTTTCCAAATGTGAGTTTCATTAATCCATTCCTACAGTTAATCAAAGCATTAGAGGTGGCAAGAAAAGGTCTTCCTAGAATGATGGGAATTTGATTTTTGAGATTTTGGACGGGTTCAGTTTCTAGAACAATGAAATCGATGGGAAAGACAAAATCACCAACCTTAATCAACACATCTTCCACTATACCCTTAGGAATTTTGACAGAACGGTCAGCTAACTGAAGAGTAACGCTAGTCTCTTTAAGTTCACCTAAACCCAAGTCTTGATATACAGATAATGAAAGAAGATTCACACTAGCTCCTAGATCGAGTAAAGCTTTATCAATGAAAGTATTACCAATGACACAAGAAATGGTAGGACAACCAGGATCTTTATACTTCAAAGGAATTTGATTTGACAAGATAGAGCTAACATTAGATGTTAGGAAATCTTTCTTAGGAACATGAGTGGTTCTTTTATGAGTACACAAATCTTTTAGACACTTAGCATAAGAGGGAACTTGTTGAATTGCATCTAAAAGAGGAATGTTAATCTTGACTTGCTTGAAGACTTCCAAAATCTTATCTAATTGAGCAGATTGTTTGTTTGAAGTAAGTCTGTGAGGAAATGGAGCTTTTGGCTTAAAGACTTTTTCAATAGACACGTCAGATTGGGGTTTTGAAGGTGGTTCATCGGAGGGTGATGACTCATTAGATTCAACTTCTTCAGGACTCATGGGATTGGAAAATTGTTTAAAACTAGGATTTAAGAGTAAAGGATTTGGTTCAGATGTAAGCTTATCTTCTTCTTGAGTATTGACACCAGTGTAACAGCCCCAAATCCGGGGTCGGGGATTTAGGGTTGTCACAATCCATGTACTCCTTGCCTTACCTGTATTACTCACACCATTCAGAATTCACCTGCTCATGACCCCACAACATATGTCTCACACACACACATAGGTTAGAGTCTCAGAAACAACACAATACAACAACTGCGGAATAAATAATTTTTATTACAATACCCAAATGTCTTTTGAATCTGTTACTGATACAATTTCTAAGTATTGTTACATTACCAACTTAGCCTTCTGATGCTCACAATCCTCTAATACCATTCATGTCTATACATAAGTTGAATACCAAAGCCGTAGCCTGATTCGATTGGTTCATACTACTCCCGGGAGCACTGCTAGAAACTGTTTATGGAAACGCCTTGCGAGGTATGTGCCGTCCCATAGGCATCATGCTTCGCTGCTATATAATATATATAAAATAATAGCAAGAGTGAGCGATAGCTCAGCAAGGTAATGAAAGTATGGCATAATTCTGCCCTTAATTCAACCCAGAAATAAAGCGGGTATACGACAATAATTTGTCAATATATCTCGATACTGAAATCATTTCCTTATCGGAATGTATTCCGAAAATAGTACCATTACTGTACTTCAAATATCATTTCATAATACTCTGCAACTTTCGATATTCATACTATGAACAAAGTTCTAGTATAGTATAAAAGCTGAAATAACAAGATAACTCAGTATATCCTTTCCGTAAAATATCTGCTATATAAAATATAAGCAGACTATCAACATATACTTGAAAGATGAAGTTATAAGGAAAATTCAATATCATCTTTCATATCAAACATTTACCTCATATCATAATTTGGAAATAAATACAAGGCAAAATATTTCCAATCCCCTTTCTAAAAACTTGAATAAACTTTTCTTTTCTGTAATCTTGCTTAAAACATGTTCTTTCTCTGATAACTTGCATAAAACATTTTCTTTCATGGATGATGAACTATAGACGGAGATTCTGGGCGACAGGGATACCTCTACGATGATCAGTCGTAAGGCAAATCCCCACTGCTGTTTTTCTACGTAGAAGGGAAAATAGGGCAGACGCTAACTGACCTACCTCCCCGCCTTCGGTTGTAGGGGAAAGAGCAGACCCGTTCATAGATTGCCGGTCTGCTACTCTTCTCTTACCCTACGGTCGGGCACTATATGATAATCTAAGGGAAGAACAGACACGTTCATAGACCGTCGGTCTATGCGTAATTCCCTTAGGGGACAGGTCGCCACTCAGTCCCTTACATATTCTCCGGGTTCAAGAAAATCCATAGTTCTGAAACATAAAGATTCCTTTCCCTTTTTCCCCTAGTATACGACTCCACAAAGTAGTCATATCTGGTTGGAAAGGAAAATTCACCTATATTTCCCAAGCTGATGCTTGTTCATGGATACAACTTATTCCACTGATCTTACTCCTCGAGCCTTGAGGAAGTAATCAAAATCATTGTGATGGTAGCATACAAGGTTGTTAAATGAATAGTTTCGAAAAGATTTAGGACTGGGCAGTCCACTTGGAACAAACATAAAATCTTGAGAAAGGTCCCATGAGTCTTTGTAGTTTGAGCGAACATTTAAGTCTTTCTGAATATAGACTTAAAAGGGAAATAGATTTGGGAACCTTCTCTAATTATGTTTATAATTGTCTGAATAAAACTTTATTAGTTATCTAGGGTTAAAGAATAGTTTTCACAAAATACTTCCTTAAGAAGTAGGGCTTTAAATAATTAATGAAAACTATATTTAATAAAGAATATTTATTTAGAAGTAATTCCCAAATACTTCCTTAAGAAAATAATGGATAATAGTATAATAATATAACCCTAGATAACAACTGATACCATTCCCGGTCTGTAGTATAAATACGAAGTATATACCCCCTACTGAGGGTTCTTCCTAACATATCGGCTTATAAATATTGCCCTAACCATTGCTTATAAGTCCAACTTATACTTAGCATCATAAATATCGATTCGAAATCATGAACACATAGCATATATCTCAATATCTTATTTATCACAACATCAGTTATAAAGGCATATGTTTGAAAACTTGCCTCTATCACATGCATATACTATAATCTCAATATCTTTTATACCATCACACCCATATACGACGTGAGGTTTGAAAGCATGCATAATATACCATATGCATCATCAGAATATTATAACTTAAAATAAAGCATAGAATGAGAAAACTTGTACGATACTTGGAACAAAGAATATATATATATATAGATATATTTTTGAATCAACAAGTATTAAACATTTGAAAATATGCCCACTCTAACAATAGAGTAAGGGTTAGTAAACTTGCCTGATGCTCGAGAAGTGATAGGGGTTCGCGACGATGCCGGACAATCTAGACAAAGTCAAAGCAAACGCACGATTAATCCCCTGGATAATCCACTTGTACTCAATGCTTAAACACGTAAGAGAAACACAACCAAGGAATTACTAGCTCGTTATAGGCTCATACTAAGTCCATGTTTAATCGACGATTACTTAAGTCGTAGGTTTAGTCCGAAATCGATCCTCGAATACAAGTTATACTTAACCATTTACAACATTGGTTTCTAAGTCATATTCTTAGTGGTTTTCACTTGCGCGACCTCGGCTAAAACTTTTTTATAAAATCGAAAAATAATCTTTTTAATCTGAATCGTTTTCGTGAGCCTTCCTAACTGTCTCTAGTATTATTCCTCAAAGTTTCACATTTTAATAAGGCTTCTAAGTGGTCCAAATATAGCCTCAAAGTGACTGACCAGAAATGGGTTGTTCCTCCGAACAGTGTTTACTAAAACTCACTTTTCTCTTAAACCGTAAATCGGATTAACATGATTCTTGCACTCACGTAAACTAGAAACAAGGCTCTACACACTCATGTTCATCACTGAACCAAAAGAGGTAGTTAAGTTTTCGGATTCTAGACAGTTTATAAAGTTACCGAAAATCGGGCATTACGACGGCTTAAAATCGAATAATCCAATTTTGTCACAACATAACCAAGCCACACCGGGCATACCATACATCCACAACCTCAAAAAAACAACCATCCTACACCTCTAAGATCAGTGGTGAGGCTCAAAACCAACACCCATCATTTTACACATTTAAACAAATCCAAACAATCACTAAATCACTTAATCATGATCTTAACTTTACATGAACATCAAAACCACCTCAAAACTCATATAAACAAAAAGGGCAGAGGTTTTTATACCTTCCTTGAATCTTCCCAAGCATTAACAATGGCTAATCTAGGCTTGGGGTGCTTGGATGATCCTTATATAGCTTGAACCCATGGAAACAAAACCATAAAAACAAGTAGTTACTATTCATCATCGTTCTTAATCACTAAAATCAGATGGGTAAAACACAGAGGTGATGCGAGCGCTTACCATGGTTGCGTAGAGCTTCTCGAGAGCTTCGATTTGAGTGGTGGAACGCCAAGAACCGCCAAGAGAAACTCAAGTTATGGTCACTTCTTCCTCCACCATTTTTCCCCTCATTTCTCCCTCGGGTTTTCTCTTCAAAATGGAAGAATTCTTCTTTTCTTTTTGTTTTGGCCAATTAATGATAACGCTGATATTTTGTATTAGAAAGTGGTGAGTCACCACATTTTGGCTAGTCACAGGGACACTTGTCGCGCATGCATGCGTTTGGCTAAAGTAGCTTTACTTGTTCGTTTCCTTTCACATGGATGATCCAAATGTTGCATCCCTCGAATTAATCTTGTTACATGTTACTTCCATGTATATATTTAATCCTGTAAATGTTGCCTTGTCCCTCTTGAAACGATTCGAAATATTTCCCGAAAAGAGCGAATAAAACTCTACGCAATTCTCGCAGTGAATAGTAACTATTCACTATTCACTTCAACCATCGAATCCTTAAACCGACTTTAATAAAATAATACAATTCCAAAATATTAAATCCTCAATCCTCAATTTTAATATTTCATTTCTTGAATATAATAATATATAATTCACTGCCCGGTCGAATATTACACCAAAATAAAATTTGGAATTTCTGAATTCCGATCGTCTTTGCATTCACTTATTTACTCCGTAGATCACTAATATGACTTCGGAATATCCACACTACGTCTCGTACATAGGTGACATGAAATTTTTTCTTAACCCTCAAAATCACTATTCATCCACCAATATCACTATTCACTGCTGCACTTAATCATAATAAGAAAAGTTTTAAATTTTTCCAAAAATTCGGGTTATTATACCAGCATGATTATTGAATTGATTACCAGACCTTAGAGAGATAACAGAATTCACATTTTCATGAGACTTTTGATTTGGATGAAATTTAGGATTAGGCTCAGGTTGATTAGGAAATCGATTTTTCTCTCTCTCACTGATGGTGTTTGCCAATTGACTAACTTGGACATCTAGCTTAGATATGGCTTGAGCGTTGGAATTATTGCCTATCTTGGGTCATAGTGTTCATGAAATTTTGTTGAGATTTGAGCAATGCATCTAAACTCTTTTCAATGGAAGTAAATCTTTTGTCAGATTCGGTAAAACCAGGAGGATTCAAGGGGACTGAATTTTGATATTGACCGAGATTTTGTGGAGGATATGAGTTAGGATTTTGAGTTGGATATGGACCAGGATTGGGCTTTTGAAAAGCAGGTTGAGAATTTTGGTTATACTGATTGTATTGACCTTGGTTCCATGAGAAATTTGGATGATTTTTCCAACCAGGATTGTATGTGGATGAATATGGATCATTCCTAACTCTAGATTGAAACAAGGCATTGGCTTGTTCAATTTCAGGACAATTTTCTATCAAATGAGTAGGAGAATTACAGTTTGCACACAGAAACACTTGTGAGGACACCTTGTTGGTTTCTAAGGCTTCTAGACGTCTAGTGAGAGTGGCTAACTTAGCTTCGGTTGCAATAGAATTACCAACTACGTGTACGCCCTTAGATTTTTCATTTTCCTGACTAGGTTCCCTAGTTGACTCCCACAACATTGTTTTTTCAGCTAACTCTTCAAAAAATTGCCAAGATTCTTCATCAGTTTTATCCATAAACCTACCATTACACATAGACTCTAACAAGGCAGTGGTTTGGCTATCTAAGGCTTCATAGAGAATTTTACAAAGTCTCCATTTTTCTATACCATGTTGAGGACACTTAGACAACAACTTTTGAAATCTATCAAAATATTTCCAAAAAGGCTCATTTGGATTTTGTTGAAATTGGTTGATTTCATTCCTAAGCCTGTTAGCCTTATGGTTTGGAAAATATTTTTTAAGAAATATAGCAACAAATCTGAAAGGCATATGTCTAGGCCTATTTGTAAACACCGAGGATTCTAATCAACTTTAATGAAGATGTAATAAGTGAATAATAAAAATCAAGTGTCACATGAATCTCAGAAGGTTATATCTGTCAAAGAATGAAGATGAAAGTCATCTACAGACTTGAAGTAATTCTACATTTGAAAGAAGTTAAATTTATTGTTCAAGCCTCAATGAAGTATTCAAGGAAGTGGAACTGTTTAAAAGTGACAGAGATTTCAGAAGTGTGACAGAGAAAAGTACAGGTTACAGTCCCTTGTTTAAGTAGAAGGAAAAAGAACCACATCGTAAAGTCAAAAGATGAAGAACAGTCATTAAAGTTAGTCGTTCATGAACCAGACAGTACATGGAGTGTCAACGTCAGCCAGTGGAAGTTCGTCATCAATTTTAGTGGTTCTAAGAATTAGTTTTAATTCTCTTTTAATTTATTCTATAAGATAATTAATGTAATCTATGAATTAATTCCTTTAGAATTAATTCATATATTAAATTAATCAATCTAGATCTTAAGTAATTTAATGTATAAATTAATTCTCTAGAATTAATTTATTTATGGAATTATTTAAGTCAATAATTTAATTTATTTAATCTGTGAATTAATTCTAAATGAATTAATTCATTTGTTAAATCAATTAAAAGTAGAATATATTAAAACAGTTTTATTTCTGATTATTTAGTACTAGTAGTACTATTTGTTTTATACTAGTAGTACTCTCTAGGTTAGTACTACCGATAGTACTACCAATACAAATTGACAGTACTACCGATAGTACTACCAGTTATATTGGTTAGTACTATTAGTATAAAATCGAGTTGATTGTTTCTGGTGCGTGGAAATGCTTCCTATGACTTGTTTAAATACAAGTCATTGTAATCAAAAGAGGCAGTGCATTTTTACAAGACAGAAAACAGAAGAACAAAGTATCATATCCATTTACTTCTGCCATTAACTTCAACCAACTGCAAAGCTCTCAATTTATTTCTTGTAATCAATTCTAGACAGTAATTTTATATCCAATCCACTAGAATTCAATTACTTGTATTGCTTTGACAATCTAGCGGATCATAATCCCTAGAATTTATATCGAACTACTTTTTAGTATTCGATCCTTTTATTACAAATATAGATAAATTCATGTCGAATTTATTCTAGATTTGTTTTAACAAGAACCTTGTATTCTGTACACTGTTTGTAACACCCTTCAAGTTCAATAGAGTTTTATTTAACTTGAATCTTGTTTCATTTTATTCCGCAGTAAATTTGTTATTGGAATTGTTAAATCTTCAACAATACAAATTCGATTAAACGGTACTGTTTGTATTCAACCCCCCTTCTACAAACATATCAGGACCTAACAATTGGTATCAGAGCCTTTCGATTGATATACTAATCAAAGATCCAATTGTTTTGAGATTTTTTCTTAAACTCTGAAATTTTTAATTCTTCAAAAATCTCAAATATGTCTACAACTCAGAAAGTTGGTACTGTCAAAATCCCCATGTTCAGCAAGGATCATTATCCTATGTGGAAGAAGAAAATGCTCCTGTTTCTTCAAGTTGCTAATGTCAAATATTTAGGAGTGCTGAAGAATGGTCCTAAAGTTCCTATGATTGTGGAGGAAGAGAAGATACAGAATGATGTTGTCACTAGAGCTGCTAGGATGTATCCTAAGGATCCCAAGGATTTCACTCCTAATGAGAAAGAGGATGCTACACTGGATGCCTGTCTACAGTTGATACTGGTTGATTGTCTTGATCCTATCATGCATAATCATGTCCTAAACTGTGCTACTGCCAAACACATTTGGGACACAATAAAGATAATCAATGAGGGGACAGAGGAAGTAAGAGAGAATAAGCTAGAAATTCTCACCTCTTCTTATGAGCATTTCAGATCAAACCCTGGTGAAGGTATCTCTAAGGTTTTTGAGAGATACAACAAATAAATCAATGATCTGAACCTCAATGGGAAGCACTACACTATCAAGGAGATTAACAAGAAGTTCCTTCTAACACTTCCAATTCATCTGAAGCACATAATATTTGCAATCAGAGAAGCAAGAGATCTTGGAGAGATTTCTCTGGAAAGACTGTATGGTGTTCTGAAGACCTATGAGCTGGAGCAGATTCAAGTGAAGGTTGTTCAACCTTCCAGTTCTAACCTGGATGTTATTGATGTTGAATATGGCTTAACATCCATTGATTAATCTGGTGGTGACTTCTATTCTTTGGAAGAACTTGATCAGCTGGAGGATGGTGATTTGGCAATGATAGTGAGGAAATTTGGTAAGTTCAGATTCAGGAGAAATTCCAATCTTAAGTTCAAACCCAGGTTTCAGAGAGGTGGTTCCTCATCTACAAATAGCATAAGGGGTGGCTATAAAACTGGAACTGTGGAAAGAAGCACAATAAGGTGCTACAATTGTAATGAGTTGGGTCACTTTGCTATTGAATGTAAAAAGACAAAGCAAGTGAGAAGAAACTCATTTGATTCTAGCAAGAAGAATAAGATTGGGAAATCATATGTTCCTGAAGGAAAGAGTTGGGATGATACTGATAGTGTAATATTCGTGAATTTTATTATTTAAATAAATGATATATTTAATATAAAAATATTTGTTGTGGAGTATTGGAATATTATTAAATGATAATTATCGTGTGATTATGTGCTAATTGGTGAGTCGGAAGCCCCTTTCAAATATTTCGTCATTTGGAATTTTCTTCAAATCTGAGCCCCGTTTTGATAATTCAAGGGCCCCGTTGGAATTTCGTACATTAATTATTATCTCTTCGTCTTTCATATTCGAATCATTATCGGGAGAGATATTCGTATCATTTCATTCCTACCTATTTGATTCTGCAAGAATAATTCGTTTTGTTCAAAAAGGGAAAAAATGTTCCGAACCCTAATTGCTTAAGGGGACGGATATATCGTTTTATATCAATATTACATTTGTTATAGCCCCAGTATTCTTGAGCATTAGTTATATAATGATATATATATCAAATTGGATGATTATCAACCTTTTTAACTTATTATTCCTCGTAAAACGTGTTTTTAACGTAATTAGGGTTTTTAAACGATCCAATGGATCTATATCGATCCAAAAATGTTGTTTGGGGTATTATTTTTCCAAAAATATAAAAAGACAAATTGTACCTTGAAACTCATAGAAATCTGCAGTTAATTATCCAAAAATTAAAAATTCCCGAACCGTGTTCTTCGTGTTCTTGAAGATTAATCCATTCGTTCAAGGTGTTATTGAAATCCAAATCTGAAGTTCTTGTACTCAAATCAAAGCTCTTGATCTCTAGTTTCAGAATCTTCTAACCTCATCATCATCTGGTAAGTTTTCGATTTTATATGAATTTTTCAATATTCGAATTAAAATTAGGTGTAACGCCCCCAAATCCGGGGTCAAAGGATTTGGTCGTCACACTGCACTCTTAATCCAAACAACCTGTTCAATATAAAATCAACACAATAATAATATCTGTGACCCCAACTCTACCAAGAATCTTTAAAGGTTATAGTGCTAGAAACAAGAATCCAAAATTTCATTACAATAATCTTTCTTCCTTACAACCATTCTCTTTACAAAAATTCTAATACACTAGTATAACCTCGATAAGAAGTATACCAGGCAACTAATCTTATACAATATATTATTCAATAGAAAACATCTATATACAAAACCTCTCACTAGCTCCAATGCTCTGGATCAAAACGTCTTTACGCTAATATCTTTCCCCATCTCTGATCAGCTACGCGGACAACTCTCGCCAATACACCTTCTTTCTGGCAGGCTAAAATATATATAAATAAAACAAGTATGAGCGAACGAATTGCTCAGCAAGCGCATTATTAAATATAATACGAAAGGTTTCCAAAATAAACTTTGGATTTTCAAATAACAACTTTTGTTTTTGAACAATTAAAATCTCTAAAATTTTCAAATTAAGTTTGGTAATTTACCACAATTTCTCATTCAGTTTCTCGCAACCGAATAGTTTTAAAACACAAAAGATTTATGTTGGTCGTTACGATGACCGAATCAACAATAACTACAATAGTATGTAGAAAATATGAAATAAATATAACTCATACGTCTTCAAGACCATAGCTTGTACAAAATACTAATTTTGAAGATAACAGATCTATTCACAACATTTTCTGAAACCAACAACTCTGGAAGGTTAGAATAATCAAGGGGTAAGAATGAGCCAACACGCTCGGTCAAGGAATAAAGAACGCACTTCAAGACTTCAACATGGTACCGACTGGATATGCGGTATGAATAAAACTCATCAAGATAGATATCTCACGACTGCCAATGGAATCAAGGAAGTGGATTTCGACTATTTGGAATCCAAATGTATTAAGAGTAAGTGATTTCATCAAGATTGAAACCACTATTATTAATCAACGAACCAACAACTTCACGCAACGAATAAACCTGAGAATCAGGTCATAACTCACACGAACAAAACATATGGATGTAACTCATCCCAAAAATAAGAACTTATTCTAGAATTGGATTTTCACATTTTATCAAATCAAAGGTTGTGCTGTTGGCCAGCCACGCAACAACCCCGGACTAGCTCATGCATAGTCCTCTACGGATCCAAGGCCAATCTGGGCCTAAATTACATCGACCATAAATGGCCCGACCAATAATTGGTCCATTTTTAAAAACATTCCAATTCTATATTATATACGTCAGGTGTCAGAACAATTGACAACCTTACTTCGACAATCAGGTGTCGGAAGAATCGACAACCTAATACAACAATTGCTGGAAAACTCACGTTCCAGGAAATAGTTCAATTATGAAGAATCAATAAAGGGATAGCAATATAATCTAGTATCGACGAGATCGACACAACAATGGGGAGTACACATGGCAAGTAACAACATCATAAATATCGACGAGATCGATGCAACAACTGGGATAATAATGAAGAATAAACAATGACATGCTCAACAAGGTTAAGTCTGATATGAAACAGACAATATGATATCAACAGAAAGTGTAACAAGTCAATATAGAGTAGGGTTCAAAGAATAAACAATAACATGCTTAACAAGATTGAATCTGATATGAAACAGACAATATGATATCAACAGAAAAGGGTAACAAGTCAATATAGAGTAGGGTTCAAAGAACAGGCTCTAGATGGCCTCAATAGTTCAAATCATCACATTATGGAAGAATTAATTAAGGTTTACCAATCTGGTAAATGACAAGAGAGTCAAGTTCAAGTTTAAGAAGAATTCAAGGTGAAGTTTATAAATGAAGAAAACAAGGGTTTATCAACTTCTGACAGAAATAGTTCAAGTCCTTCGAACATGTACTTATAATAGATAAGCCTCGTATTTGAAGGAAGTAAACTAAATCATGCACAGCATAAATGAATTCGAATCAGGGAATGGATCAGATGATCGCATTAACAAGAAATGATAATAATACTTGCAAGGGTGCAGGATGGAAAAATGGAATACTTGTAGAACAAGTACCACAACTTCGGAATTTAAAATAACATTTTCAACATAGGGTTCACAAGTTCCCACTCATCTAGGGTTGGCAATATTCCAACCTAATGTTTTAAAATCATGTCTTTTAAAAGAAAGCCTTAGTATACGGCCCATAATTATCTCTTCAAACTTTTCAGTATAATAAGTATATCTTTCCAATCAATATGAAAATATGAATCTAAACTCAAAAGGTATAAAAGAGTACTCGTCAATTTACGAGATTAAATAACATACTTGCAATTCAATGCAAAGAAATCAACATTTGAAAATTCAGTAATAAGCATTCAACATGCATACTAATAATTCAAGATAATATCCCTTAATTAATAAGCAAGGGTATAAACACTTGCCTCTGGTCCTTAGCTATTTCGTAATGCTGAAACAATACGATCCCTCCTTATTCTGTCTTATCGCACGATTCTCGACTTCCGTCCTTCTTTGCTTTAACGCTCTTGCGAATACCACTAGTCTGCTTCTACCATTTCGAATCCACGTGCCAGCCTCGATAGTCAAACATGAGACGGTACTTAGTCTTCAACGTATAATCCTCATATTTCATAAATGATTGTAACTTAACTTCGACGCACTTACCGATCCTACCGATATCTTTGTTGCATAAACATCCACATCTCAATTGATAGACCAACCGCAATCAACCACATAAGTAATCCACGTAACTCGCTTGACGACAATCCCCATACTATAAAAAGTCAACATCCAAGTCAACGGCCTCGTAAATCTCACTTTCTAACATTACCGACAAATTACTATTCTAACTACCCCTCGTGATAACATTAGACACAACCAATTACTCAAACAAGTCTCCACACAATTTATTCGCATGCATGACTCAACAACAGATAATTCACATCATTCACATAACATATTTAAACAAGTAACCGGTTACGTATCGGACGCCCGGTCTAATTTATAATATTTAAAACTCATATACTAGCCCTAGTACGGGCATATACTGACTATAAAACACATTACACAACTCATACGAATCATATAGCACTTATAACTATTTTTAAAACATCACACGAAGCTTATTTGAATTTAAATAAGCCATAAACAATTTTTAAATCAAAAATCGGATTTTTAAATCCAATATAAGTATTTTAAATGCAATTAAATCAATTAATAAAATTAATTGTCACTCTTTAAATGCTCAAACTATTTTTTAAATAAATGAACCAAGCTAGAAAATAATTAAACTTAATTTTAATTAATTAAATCTAATTAATAATTATTTATTAAGAATTAACTGATTAAAAGAATTAATCAATTAATTAAATAAATTAATTATTAATCAAAAATAATTAAAATAATTAAATTTAATCAATTTTCGAATTTAAATAAATATTTATGAATTTATAAAATTTTCGGAATAATAAAATGTATTTTTAAATCAAAGATATGATTTTTAGAATTATAAAACTATTTTTGAATTATTTTTAAAATAAAAACCCAGAAACACTATTCAGAAAATGGAATTAGGGTTTTTGGATCAAATCGGGTCGGGTTAGGGTTTTGAAAACGGGTCACCAAGAACTTTTCCGGGTCGCCAAGAACAACCCACCGGAAACTGGGTTTTCCGGTTTCCGGCCGGCGTCCGGCCACCGGAATTCTTCTGGTGCCCAAAACCAACTGCAAACTCGCGTTTCTTTGAGGGGAAATCACCTACACAGCACACTCACTCCAAATATGGTCACAGACAAGCCAAAACATCACTGCTTTTCCAGAAAAATCCGATCAAAAGTCGGCGGCTCGATTTTCCGGCAAGCCAGAGTCGAACACCAATTTGAAAACTGGATACATGAATCGATTCTAATTAACACGATCTATACATCTGCAATCCTAGAAACACTGTCAGTAATCGGGAATCCATTCTCCGGCCAAAACCCAAGAACTCCGACGAACTCTATTTTTTTCCGATTAGCTCGAAAACGAACTCCAAATTCAAATTAAAAATCACATACATACTCTACATAACATAACGAACACACCCATACCATCAATTAGCAAGAACAATCAATAATACGATTTCCCCCAAATTAAACCTAAAAATTCGAAATAAATAAATTAATTAAAAATAAGAAAAACTCAGAAATCATACCCACATGAATTTTGATGGTGGATTCGGATAGGGGATGATGAGAGATTCATTTTGGTTACAAGAACATCGAAATCGGATTCCGATAACGCCTTCAAAATTGAGTTTGATTCTCAAGAACACGAAGAACACGTTTCAGGGGTTTTTAGATTTTTAACTGTGATTAAGCTTTATTATACGCAAAACAAGGTACGATTTGCCTTTTTATATTAAACGGAAAATAATACCCTAAACGACATTTTTGGATCGATACTGATCCGATAGATCGCTTTAAATACAATTTAACAGAATATATGCTTTAAACCTTTAATAAAGCAGAATACACGTTTCACGAGACGATAAGCATCCATAAAGTACAGATAACTACAAGTATCGTTTAATTCAAAATATACGAACCAAAATACCTTTATTGCGAATATTTTCGAATACTTCCTACTTTAACGAATGAAGTATTGGTACGAACGATATACCAATCTCCCGAATAATTTGGGAACGATCCAAATTTTCTTTTCGATAATTAAAATAAAATAAAATAGTATGACACCCTTTTCAAAATAATTTCAAATTCCCCACACATTTCACATAGCACCACAATATCACATATTCAATCATTTAACGAATAACTTAGCACGTTTAAACAGATAAATCATTTAATAACTCTTAATATGAAATTAAAATTTCATTTCACATCATATAATAACACGTAATTTTCCCGGATCTTACATTAGGGTTCTTGGTCGATTTGGGGATTTTCATTCTGTTGATTCTCCATTCAATTGGTTGCTTCTAACATGTTCCTAGGGTTCTAAATAGCAAGAATCCATGATTTAATTTCATGTTTGAGTTCAATTTTGATGGGTTTGATTTTCGGGTTTTGACCCGAATTTTTCTTTTACTTCGTTCGTTCTTGTTGTTGATCTGACATAAGTTTTGATATGGGGCTTTGATTGTGTGAGTTATAAGCTTCATTTTGTGATATTAATCGTAGAGTTTCATGTAGAAATGAGAGAGATCGGGTTTCCGGCCGGAATCTTCCCCGACGGTTTCTTTGACCGGATTCTGGGTTCGATTCCGGCATGGGACAGATGTAATTGTGTGTTGGTTGTGTTTGTTTTGAGAAGGCGAGCAAAAGCCCTCTATGTTTGTTTGTGTTTGGACGGGATTGTAGAATTCCGGTCGCCGGACACCGGCCGGATTCTGGAAAACCCAGAATCCGGTGGGTTGTTCTTGGCAACCCGAATTCGTTCTTCCCGACCCGTTTACCCGTTTTCTGACCCGGTTTTAATCTTCTAAAATCCTAATTCAATTTCTGAAAACTGTTTTTGGATTTTATCTTTAAATTTAATTCGAAAATAGTTTAAAAACTTTATAAATTCATATTTTTATTTTAAAAATATATTTTAATATCAGAAAAATTCTGGAAAATTATATTTATTATTTTAAATCCGAAAATTGATTAAACTTAATTCTTTTAATTATTTTTAATTAATAATTAATTTATTAATTAATTGGTTATTTCTTTTAATCAATTAATTCTTAAAAATTAATTATTAATTAGATTTAATTAATTAAAAATTCAGTTTAATTATTTTCAAGCCTATTTATTTATTTAAAAATAGTTTGAGTATTTAAAGAGTGTCAATTAATTTTATTAATTGATTTATTTTCATTTAAATGTTTATATTGGATTTAAAAATCCGAGTTTTGATTTAAAAAATTAATCGTGACTTATTTAAAATTCAAATAAGTTTCGTATGTGATATGGTCAGAAAAGTAATTATAGAAATATAATTGACAAGTCAATAGAAAGGCCGATATTTAAGGCCTGACACCCTAATTATTCATTAATTTCGTAATTAATGAATAGGGAAAATATACAGCTCATAAAAAGAGTCCAAAATATGGTAAATTCATCAAAGAAGGATCCGGAATCCCAATTAAAGGCAATTAATGAGTCATAGCCTTTATCAACAAGGAAACGAATTCTCCAACAAGAAATAAAATGTTTATCCAATATCAAAAAGGAGACTTATTTGCTAAGACACCTAAATATACCATAAATACTAGGCTCTAGACGCCTATATAAGGACCCTGATCCTACAATCAGAACTACGTTTTGGACACAGCTCCATACGTCATCTACTACGTTTTGGGCACAGCTCCATACGTCACAACGCCTCGAAGGCACAACAAGCCATAAAGGCACCCATAGAACTACGTTTTAGACTTCATCCTCGAATAAGGACATACAAGTCACTACGTCCTTGGTGTGCCCCTACCGCCATAGCCCCGAGGGCAACACCAAGAACTACGTCTTTGGCTTGATTCTCAATAACAATTTGAGATACGTAGGCATCTTGTGAGGACCGATTTAGTCTCGAAACGCAAGTGCAGCCATTAAAGCTCGAAAGCTCATTAATCCTAACAATTAAATTCGCAAGCTCAATTTTTAATCCACAACAGTATGATGTTTTAAAAATGCTTATAAGTGCTATATGGTTCATATTAATTGTGTGTTGTGTTTTATAGTCTGTATATGCCCGTACTAGGGCAAATATTTGAGTTTTAAATATCGTAAATCATACCGGACGTCCGATACGTAACTGGTTACTTTTTTAAATGTGATTATTGATTGAATAAGTGTCGAGAGTAGAACGAGAATAGTTAGACTTATTGTGATGAGTTGTTTAATTATAGAATCGAGTTCCCGGAGCAAGGGAAAGGGAAAGGTAGAGTGAGCAGAGTCGATCCGACAGCAGCTTAGACCAGGCAAGTATCTGTGCCTTTACTTGTGATAAAAATTATTATTGTCTTGAATAATTGAATACCGTTATCCCCAGAACAATTCAAATTATCAATCTTTTAACCGCATTTGGACAATTGATTCCATTTCCTTAGAGATTCTTGATTCTTTGATTTGATCTGCATCGGAAACCCTTATTTCCAATTCACTTGATTATTGTTTACCACCATTTATTATTGATTATCATCCCTTGATTATTATTGACAACCATTGATCATTTGACTTCCATCGTTGACTATTGATTACGGTCATTGATTATCGATTACCAATATTGATTTCCTTATTGAATGAGTACACTATACCGTTGAAATTATTCCATGATTATTTCTCGATCTTCATTTGATACTGAGCAGTTGAAGCTCTTTTGCAATTATTATACGTTGAGTTATCTTATTGAGCATGTTATTGTTAATACCCTATGATAGATTTGGCATGTTTTTAAAATGGACCAGTAATTGGTCGGGCCATATTTATGGTCGGAATAACTTAAGGCCCAGATTGGCCTAGGATCCAGTAGATGACTATGCTGTGAGCTAGTTCGGGGTTGATGCGTGGCTGGCCAGCAGCACAACCTTTGATTTGAATAAAATGTATAAGCCAAATTCTAATTCTTTTCTTCAATTGTTATTGATACATAGCATGTGTTAGCTAAATATTGTTGATTCTGATATCATAAATTCATATCCTTACAACTGTGATAGAAATGATACATATGATGTTTGCTGAGCAATTTGGCTCACTCTTGCTTGTTGTTTTCTAACCCTATTCCAGTGAAGCGAGAGTATGAGTCGGCATAGTGTGACCGATAGTTCACCAGCAGCCAGGAGAGCCCCTCGAGTCATTGTCACTAGCAGGGTAGTTGTTTGTTTTGCTTTTCTAGATTAGATGTCTAGATTTGAACCTAAGTTGTGATGTAATAACTCTGATAAAACTGGTATTGTATTAATAAAAGATTGTAGTAGCTTGTGTTCATTGCCATAATCTGGATGCGATCTTGGTTAAGGGGTATTTGTGTCTTTATATATTATGTATGTGTTAAATAGTGTTCCGTTGGTCGGGTGACTCCTCAAATCTGTACCTCGGGTTTGGAGGGCGCCACAGGTTGGTATCAGAGCAACAGGTTATGGCAATTGAAACAAGTTAGGACTTAGGGTCCAGGATAACATAGAGAGTTAGGAATTCACTTAAGGATATTAGGAGGTCAACTAGGGATATTATGCGTAGCAATTAAATGTGGTTATAATTACAGCCCCTAGTTCTAGTTTAGACTCAGACCCTTCCGAGGATACGATAGCAGAGATACCTACACCCGTTGAGAGAGCAGGACCGTCTCGGCCAGTGCGATATCAGCCTAGGCATCAGCATCCGGTAGTCAGGAGAGATCAGGTACCTTGTCCTGTTCCACTCCGACGAGTAGCCCCAGCACCAGTGTCTCAGGCATCAGTTTGTGGGCCTTTGTATCATTTATATGAGCCACCAGTTCCACACCATGAGTATCAGAGGGTGATTAGAGAGAGGGAGTACCTTTATGGACAGGTTATGGAGATGGGGAGGATTCGTTCGACTGAGGCAGCCGCTATCCGAGAGAGGGACATACTTAGAGATCAGATAGGGGACATTCAGATGAGGCTTAGGGTTACGAGGACCTTGGTTGAGACTCGATTGCACGGATTAGCTTCTAGTCGAGAGGGAGAGACAGTAGCAGGGATGAGACAGATTTTGGATTATGCGATGAGTGAGATTGCAGGGATTGCAGGACCCCCGTTATGGAAGACAGGAGCAGGTGATCTGTGAGCAGGTTTAGGAGTAGACAGATGTGACATGGATGTATGGTTTCTAGATAGTTAGTATATAGATGCATATTGTAGAATCAGCAGTGCACCGGGCTTATAGGAACACCTCGGGTTGTTGTTGCATTTTTGTTGTATTGCTGGTCGGCAGTTATGGTTCGGCCATGATATATTTTCTTTTGAAGCGTTCTACGCTTGTACTAACTCTATCTATATATATATGTATGATAAACCTCTTTTATAGAACTGTATTTATTCCCTTGTCATTCATTTCCAGCATCATAACTGTTATTCTACTTGTTACAACGAGTGTACCCATACACCGTTGAGAAGATCTGTAAACCTTCGAGATATCAATTGTGATCCTTCCTTCTATTATATGAACTGTTTGATTAAGCCAATTGTTATGCCATATTTTGGCATAGTCCAAATTTCTCCGTTTAATAATTATTAATTCAGATTAATAATTAATTGCTTAACCAATAAGAAATATCCTCTCTCTGAAACGAGGAAAGAATCAATCTCAATCGACGAATAACGGAAAATATCTCCAAACAATATTCTTCAAATCATGGAAAGAAATGCGGAGATGCCGCAAGATTGTAGGAAAACATGTGAAGACCGGACTATTTATGGGAACGTGAGTTGGATTGATAATCCTTGAACTATTTATGGGAACGTGAGGCGGATTGATAATCCTTGAACTATTTATGGGAACATTGGATGGATAAACTTTGACTATTTATGGGTTTGGACTGAATGACTTATCTAATGACTTGTTTTCCAAGAACTACGTGAGGCTTGATCCCTATCTAAAAGGGTACGTAGGCACCTTGTATGATATACACGACAATTGACACTCGGGAAAGAGGAAGAGAAAGAACCCATTCTCTATTCAATTTTTGAGGAGTCATCATACGAGTCCAGCCACAACTTTCCATAAACCTCCAACACACTGTTGTACGAAATTCCTCCAACAACAATTGGCACTAGAAGGAGGGGATTATTTTTTGATTGTGGAGGACAATCAAATCATCTACATCATGCACAAGGGGGGTTTTATCGTATTTGGAGCGGCTTTAACGGAGGAGCTGAACGATGGAGGCGGTGATTCATGATTCTTTTCAAAATTAAGATAAGTTTTCTTATGTTTTTTTCCGTATACATAAGTTATCTTATAAAATTCGCCGTAAATTTATTACATGTCAGATTTTGATGATTTTTTATGATCCGGAAAGCTTTTGCGATTTAATACATCTTTCGTTCTTAGTGTTTTCTGAGATTATGTTTCGATCTATTCTCGAAATCACAAAACATAATCAGATCCCGTTTTTCAGTATTGAGAAGTTAATCAGCAGATGTTTTATTTGATTCCCGATTCGTTACAAGTCCGTTTCTGACGAGCCATATATCATCGGAAAGCTCTTTTCGTTTTCTACAATTTTCATGTTTTGTGTTTTCCAAGAAAACATCGTTTACAGGGTCAGAAAGGTAAAAAACAGATCTGGACAGAATCTGAATCATGGAGATTGTTCGCACAAAATCACGCAAGCGTACGCGGTCACAAGTAATATAAGAATAAGTAGAGTTCGTTCCCACAGAGATTGTTTTGGTTATTATAGTTATGCACTTATGCAACAATGTATGGCTATCGTTCAATGCTAAGACAAGTATCAAAATTGTGTTTGATTAACTAAATTAACTAAACAAAATACCAAGACAATATTTAACTAAAGATTGCTGTTGAATTACTTATGAGAATAAAACATGGGATCCTAACTTCATTAAATACTTCATCTAGAGTCTTTTGTCTTTAATCAATGCATGTGACAGTTGTGATAACTAATCGGATAACACGAAATCAGTACACGCTACCTTTCAGTATACGTATACCAAACCACTCAAACATCCACAAAAGAGATAGAAGTTGGGCAGACACCAATTATGCTTAGACCATATAT
This sequence comes from Heracleum sosnowskyi, assembly GCA_030848705.1. Taxonomy (NCBI): domain Eukaryota; kingdom Viridiplantae; phylum Streptophyta; class Magnoliopsida; order Apiales; family Apiaceae; genus Heracleum; species Heracleum sosnowskyi. The sequence continues at coordinate 59,005,512 of CM061240.1, read as the reverse complement.
GTCTATAAGATTTGAAAACATAACGGTTTAACGAGCAAGTTATCCATTCAGATTACATAGGGCAGGTAAGATGGTTAAAATCACCTACGAATCATGCATGCCAAACATACATAAACCTATGCTAGCATGGCAAGTTCTAAATCTCTATATCCACTTTCGCAATCAATAGAGATTAACAAACAACTTAGATGTTAGCTACGCATCCAAGAAGAATAAGCACAACCAAACTAGGATATCAATTAGCCATCACACACACATCTTTAAAACAATTAACTACTAAAATCCATAAATAAATCCGTTAGAATCCCACGACGACGATTAGTTCATAATCGAACCTTTCATCATCGTGGGTTCTGATGAAAACATGATAATAATAAGTCTAGAATACTGAATAAAAGTGCTAGGGTTTAAGAAAGAACAAACGAAAACCAACGAGAATCCAAAGTATCGCCTAATTAGAAGAATACAAAGAAAAGATGAAAAGTAGATCTTCGTAATCAGCCGTCTTCTTGTTCTCCTTGATGGTGGATGAATATGTATGATTGTATTGTTGGGTTTTATACTAAACTATTCATTAGTAGTATATAAACATTGTCCATTTTATTGAGAATCTTGATTGCATATTTTTACATTGTCTGTTTATTATATATTGTGGATAATTTAGTATCAAATGGGATAACAGAAGATTAAATTATCAGTGTCTATATATAATATAAAGGGTTCACAGTTTAAGTGGAATTAGACAAACCACTGGAATAACTGAAGTATTATTTGGGAATAGTTTATCTTGACTATTAAATAATACTTGTATACTTTGTGTATATTGAACAGGATCGAAATATTAGAATTGTTCTTCTATTCTGACAATAAATAAGAACTAAGATTCTATGATATTATTAATGCTTAGGTTCTCAATCCAAGTGTAGTGATTGACACTTGTATGCAATGCACATGCTTTGATTCATATGTGATGTAATTAATTGTTAATTATAATATTATGTATTGAGCAATGACATTGCATGCAGAGTGGGATATTAACTACATAAGGAAACCATGTCCTGATAATATTCGGGTTGATGATGTCCTCTTGAAAGCTCATAAAGATAATTATGCTTTAGTCCTGCAGGCAGATTTGTTCTTGCATAATTATAAGGTTGAGTGGATGATCAAGGATAAAAAGATATTAATTAAATTAATTATCAGAAATTAATTTAATTAATGGACATACGATATCTTAAACATGGGGAATTTAATAAGCAAATAATATAGGAGCCGAATTTAATAATAAAGCAATTACGGTATTAGGAAAGGCAGTGCAGATATTAATTCGTTAGTGGATAGAATTAATATTTAATGACATTGGGCTTGACCCAGAATGTCATTGGGAGGCCCGACCTAATTGTCCATGATCCCTACTGGAGCCTATAAATATTCTTGTTCTCCTAAAGGCTGAAAACGTTTTTTTTCAGTTTTTCATAATTCGAGATTAAAACCTAGGGCAGCCGCAAGGAGCTAGGGTTTTGGGATTTCGAGGCTTTAAGGAGAGGAAACTTCGGGAGATCGAAGGCCACACTTCGCTCGAAGGGAATCAAGGAATTCAGTAGAAGACGTGGATCAGAATCGTATCGATTAAGGTAAAGTTTTCTTTTCGAACTCGTAATCAATCATATAGTAAAACGCAGAACAATAATCATCCGTTCCAACATGTATGTCAATGTATATCTCAGAATTCGTCCACCAATAGTTTATATAGGCTGCAGGGCTGACTGGTCTTCTGGCAACTTTCCTTTTCTGACTTGAAATTGCCTTCTTCAGCATGTTTAGGGCGCGGGCGCGCCTATAAGGGCGCGGGGGCACTTGGTTACTGTTCACAATCTGACATTTTGCTTTTCTTGTCTTTTCCTTGCGCTCTCTCGCTCCGCAACCACTTGACCTTCACAAACATGCTCAAAACACCATTGCATTCCACAGGAACTCCACATCTCTGTTGACAACTCAACTCTGCAATTACTAACACCAAACATATCACAAACACCACAAACTTGAGAAGAAAACAACCAATTTAAGCCAATTTAGGACGATCCTAGTGGATATGAAATCCACTTATCACACCCCCAAACTTAAACCGATGCTTGTCCTCAAGCATAAACAGACTCTACTAACTATAATGCACTGCATGAATGCAACTAATATGAAAATGCAAACTATCCCCTCAAACTAACTATAACCAATCAACAAGCCAATATCTCAAGGAATGCAATCTTTCAAACAGAGTTCGACCAAATCCCCTTATACTAACCATACAAACACAGAAACGTGCGTGTGTGCAATGCTCATCAATATACTCTCAGACTAAATCAAGACCATATCCTATTCTTCACCAAAACAACCACAAGCTTATAAACAGAATGAACTCTAGACACGAGAAACCACTTAAAGACACCTCAAAATCCGCTTGAGCTAGACAGGAATTCATGCTTTATTACGACACACAATACTATACACAACAAACATGCTTATTTGACCGTGCAATGGATGAGACCCCAAAAGGCTTATACAATAATACCCATGTAGCGAGCGTTAGGTTAGTGGATCCCAGACCGGAAAAGTCTTAGGTCACTAGGCACAAAGTCCCCTAGAACTTAATTGCTCGAGTATTAAAGAGCTCAACCTGATCAACTCTGCATATAAACAACTTTTTTTTTTAACAATTTCGGAATGAGTGCGCTTTGCTTTTTCTCATCCCACCCTAGACTACTCATCTTTTCAATGAGCCGGCTACTAGCCATTTGACACCTAGCCTTTATTGAAAACTAGCATGAAATCCCTGGTTTCCCCCAAACTTAGACTTAAGTGCTTCTTTCAATTTCAAGAGAATAGAAGACATTCTAAATATAAGCAAGCGGTTAAATTCTAACATCCAAACAAAACATGGTCTGATCAAATCTAAAAGCAACCAATGAGACTTATGAAATTAATTTGTTTCTGGCATGCAAGTCAATTTCTTAGAAACTTAATCAACCCTCTATTCATCACTACCACACTCCCATCAACATCGACTCATCAACCAAGAAATAGTCAAGTCCTACGGGATCATGAAATATGCATGCTATGCAAATGCAACGAAATGGACTCACATGATAAATATAAACACTAATGCAAACAGAATGCTCTCTATGACATAAACATGCAAAGATATGAATGAACTAACTACAAATGCAATATGAATCCTATATGAACACACACTAACATTCCCTAATTACCACGCCCAAACTTACAATATTCAATGTCCTCATTGAAGGTAATAAAAAGGAAAGATGCAGAGAATACCTAATCATCAGCAGTACCACCCTCCTCAGGTGGTGTATCAGGAGGTGGATAAACAGAATCAGCTCCAAAGGTAGGCCAAGCGATAACAAATCCAGTGGCTCTGAATGCAGCACTCAAAGCCTGAGTCAAATCCTGAGAAAAGCGGCTCTGACTGTCATGAATCGCATCAATGCGCCGCGTCAAACGCCTATACTGCACATCCCCTAAACTAGACCTATCAACCTCTCGCTGAATCCGAGATGCACGTACCCTCCTAGCTGCAGGCTCACGAGGTGGAGCCTCTGCTTCCTCAGCATCCTCAAGATGAGTATAACCCAAACCATAGTAATCCGGGGCACCACCATCCCAATCCTCCATTCTATCAATCGTCGAATGATCGATAGGAGCACTCGGTAACTGAACCTGCTCCTCCTCAAACCAACGAACACCAACTACAACACACAACTTAGTAACAATGGAGGCATGAGGAATCACCCCCGTTGTACCACCCTTCAAAAACTTCACAATACTCCTATGAATGAGCTCTCCAAGATCAATGTACTCTTCATTCAGAATACCAAAAAGAACAATAGCCCTTTCCACCGTAACCTCATGCTGATGCGAAGAAGGCACAATATTAGCACAAATAAACAAATTCCAAGCCCTCGCATACCTGTTCATGGCAGAAGCCGGAAAAGTAATCGGCTCGGTGGTGCCAGCTCTATACTTCCAAGTCGTGCCTGGAACAGTCATCTCCCCAAGAATGTACTCGAGATCAAGATCTTCCCGAGTCTTCAAAGCCCAGTCTTCCTCACCCCTCTTCCTCCTAGGCAAATTCAAAACCCGATGAATTGCCCTAGCCGTATAATCAACAGTAAATCCCCGAACCATACTATAACCGTTCTTGTCGGCTTTAGCATTAGCATAGAACTCCCGCACAATAGACAACGGGACCGGCTCCGGTGCTTCACAAAAGGATTCCCAACCCCTCTTCGTAATCATGGTAAACAAGTGCCCATCAGTAGGTTGGGGCAAAAATCCCCGCTCTTTAGCCACAGCCTTCGACAACAATCGAGCAAATTCAGCCTGAGCCTCTGGTGATGTGAATTTCTCTCCCCCAATACCAACACTCGACTCCTCCTCAGAAGAAGAACGACGAGTGCTACTACTACCCGCAAATCTACCCCTCTTTGGTGGAACCATTGAAATTGATGAAGAGATGTGTATGTATAGATGTGAGAGAGAGAATAAGAAAAAGGAATTGGGGGCTAGGGTATTGATATAGAGGATTGGGGAAGGGTAGGAAAGTGTTTAAATAGGGAAAAGCTAAATAAAAACTGAATTGGGGGATTTTTTTTCTTTTTTTCCCTTTTTATTTTTTTCCTGGACAGGGATTGGGCGCGGGCGCGAGTGTAAGGGCGCGGGCGCGCGTGGCCCTTGCCAGAATTTTCTGATTTTTTTGATTTTTTTGATTTTTTTTTAAAAAAAAACAAAACAAACAAATGAAAAAAACTTACAACATAGCATGGGTTGCCTCCCATGAAGTGCTCGTTTTACGTCAATAGCTTGACGTGATTCCTGACTCCTTAAACAGCTGAAACAAGAATCGTGGTTTCCGCCTCGCGATTCACCTGTTCACCAAAATACGGTTTCAATCTCTGACCATTGACCTTGAATGCTTCATCCGGTGACTTGTCAAAAACTTCCACTGCACCATGTGGAAACACTGTTTTGACCGTGAACGGCCCCGACCACCTTGACTTAAGTTTTCCTGGAAATAGCTTGAGACGAGAGTTGAAAAGCAAAACAAGTTGGCCAGGAACAAATGACTTGTGCACCAACTTCTTATCATGCCATCTCTTAACCTTCTCCTTGTATAACTTGTGATTTTCATACACTTGTAGCCGAAACTCATCCAACTCATTAATTTGAAGCATTCTTTTCTCACCAGCAGCTGACAAATCAAAGTTCAACTTCTTCAACGCCCAATACGCCTTGTGCTCTAGCTCGGCAGGCAAATGACAAGCCTTACCATACACCAGCTGAAACGGTGACGTACCCAAAGGAGTCTTGTAAGCTGTTCTATAAGCCCAAACAGCTTCATCAAGCTTCAACGACCAATCCTTCCTTGAAGGATTTATAACTTTTTCAAGAATACGCTTGATCTCCCTGTTAGAAACTTCAGCTTGGCCATTTGTCTGAGGATGATAGGCAGTAGCAACACGATGATTGATATTATATCTAGTCATCAAGGCTGTAAACTTACGGTTGCAAAAATGCGTACCCTCATCGCTGATGATTACCCCTGGAGTTCCAAAACGCGTGAAGATTTGCTTATGAAGAAAACTCAGCACCACTTTAGCGTCATTGGTCGGTAAAGCCTTTACCTTGACCCATTTAGACACGTAATCCACAGCTAACAGTATGTACTGATTATTGCAGGACGAAACAAACGGTCCCATGAAATCGATTCCCCACACGTCGAAAATCTCCACTTCAAGCAGCATATTAAGAGGCATCTCGTTCCTCCTAGCGATATTACCAACCCTTTGGCATCGATCACATCTCAACACAAACTGATGAGCATCTTTAAATAGAGTTGGCCAATAGAAACCTTCCTGAAGAACACGAGTAGCTGTCTTCTCTCCACCATAATGACCTCCATAGGTGGTGGAATGGTAATCTCGCAAAACACCCTCAGTTTCACTATAATGAATGCATCTCCTTATCACTTGATCAGCTCCCTGTCTGAATAAGAAAGGCTCATCCCAACGGTACCACTTCACATCATGTAGAAACTTCTTCCTTTGAGCATAAGAAAATTCAGCCGGGATGACATTACTCACAAGATAGTTCACAATGTCTGCAAACCATGGTTCTTCATCTTGCACCCCAAAAAGTTGCTCATCAGGAAAAAATTCATTGATAAGAGTCTTATCACCTGCATTCTTACCGTGGTCCTCCAACCGAGATAAATGGTCAGCTACCTGGTTTTCTGTACCTTTCCTATCTTTGATCTCCAAATCAAACTCTTGCAGCAAAAGAACCCAACGAATCAACCGAGGCTTTGAATCTTTCTTTGAAATCAGATAACGAATGGCTGCATTATCAGTATAGACTACTACCTTAGTTCCAAGCAAATATGACCTGAATTTCTCGAAACTATAGACAATGGCTAAGAGTTCCTTCTCTGTAGTAGTGTAATTCAGCTGCGCATCGTTGAGGGTTTTGCTAGCATAGTAAATCACATGAAACACCTTGTTCTTTCTTTGCCCAAGAACAGCTCCCACTGCATAGTCACTAGCATCACACATCAACTCAAAAGGTTCACCCCAATCAGGTGCAGTGATAATGGGGGTAGTAGTTAACTTCTTCTTCAAAAGCTCGAACGCTGCCAAACAATCTTCATCAAACTTGAAAGGAACATCCTTCTCCAACAAATTACATAAAGGTTTGGAGATTTTGGCAAAGTCTTGAATGAATCGCCGATAGAAACCCGCATGACCAAGAAAACTGCGAATTCCCTTAACTGAAATTGGTGGAGGAAGATTTTCAATTGTCTCCACTTTGGCCTTGTCCACTTCAAGCCCCTTACTAGAAACCTTATGCCCAAGAATGATTTCTTCTTGCACCATGAAGTGACATTTTTCCCAATTGAGCACCAAATTGGTCTCAACACACCTTTTCAGCACCATGCCAAGATTCTGTAGGCACTGATCATAAGAAGTTCCAAATACGGAGAAGTCATCCATGAACACCTCCACATTAATGCCAATCATATCTGAAAAAATGGCCATCATACACCTCTGAAAAGTTGCTGGTGCACCACAGAGTCCGAAAGAAACGCGACGGAATGCAAAAGTGCCAAACGGACATGTGAATGTGGTCTTCTCCTGATCCTATGGAGCAATGCAAATCTGATTGTAACCTGAATAACCATCCAGAAGGCAATAGAACTCATGACCAGCCAACCTGTCAAGCATCTGATCAATGAACGGAAGAGGGAAGTGATCTTTTTTGGTGGCTTTATTCAGCTTTCGGTAGTCCATGCAAATTCTCCACCCTGTAACTGTTCGAGTAGGGATGAGCTCATTCTTCTCGTTAGCAACTACTGTCATGCCACCTTTCTTAGGCACACATTGCACTGGACTCACCCATGAGCTGTCTGAAATAGGATAGATAATGCCTGCATCCAGCCACTTGAGAATTTCTTTCTTCACTACCTCTTTCATGATAGGATTGAGCCTTCTTTGAGGATCCACTGTTGGTTTACTTCCTGGTTCAAGCGGAATCTTATGCATGCAATACGAAGGACTGATTCCCTTGATATCCGCTATGGTCCAACCAATGGCTGTCTTGAACTCTCTCAGAATTCTCAAAAGTTTTTCTTCTTCACTACCTGACAAGTTAGATGCAATAATCACAGGTAAAGTAGATGCATCACCTAAGAAAGCATACCTCAAGTGCTCCGGTAGTGGTTTAAGTTCAAGAGTAGGAGCTTCTTCAATAGACGGCTTGAGACGCTCCTGAGCATTTTTCAACTCAGCTATGCCAAGAGAATCAAATGGCATGTCAATTTTCATTTTCCACGGAGAAGCATTCAAGTACTGAAGTTGCTCTTCTCTTTCTTTGTCTTCCGTCTCAGAATCCCCTATCAGTACCTTTTCCAATGTATCTGACTTAAGCAATTGCTCAATCTCCGTGTACACCGCAGACTCAACCAAGTCCACTGAAAAACATTCTTCTTCCTCTGTAGGGAACTTCATTGCATTGAACACACTAAAGGTGACATTCTGGTCATGCACCCTCATTGTAAGTTCCCCTTTCTGCACATCGATCAAAGTACGACCTGTAGCTAAGAATGGCCTTCCCAAGATAATAGGAATCTTCTTGTCTTCCTCAAAGTCCAGGATCACAAAATCAGCAGGAAAGATAAGCTTATCCACTCTAACCAAAACATCCTCCACTATGCCCCTTGGATATGTGATCGACCGATCAGCCAGCTGTAAAGACATGTTTGTAGGTTTAGGCTCTAGCAATCCAAGTTGCATGAAAACAGACAACGACATCAGATTAATGCTAGCTCCCAAGTCACACAAACACTTGTTGAAAGATAGATTGCCGATTGTGCATGGTATGGTGAAACTTCCTGGATCCTTGAGTTCTGGAGGTAACTTCTGCTGTAGAATAGCACTGAACTCTTCAGTTAAAGCCACGGTCTCCAAGTCTTCGAGTTTCAACTTCCGAGATAGAATACCCTTCATGAACTTTGCGTAGCTCGGCATCTGTTCAAGAGCTTCCGCAAAAGGTATATTGATATGCAACTTCTTGAAAACCTCCAGAAACTTAGCGAACTGCTTATCCAACTTCTGTTTCTGAAGACGTTTAGGGAATGGCGGAGGAGGATAGACCTCCTTGATCTCTGTATTCTGCTTCAGAACAGATTTCTCAGTCGAATTGTCACGCTTTTCCGCTTCGTTTCCCCCCAGACTAGATTTTTCCACTTTTTCTTCATCTTCTGGCAGAAACTCAGGTGCGGGGGCGCTTCCTAGGGCGCGGGCGCGCCCACCTTCTGTTGGAAATCCTGAAATTTCTTCGTTTTGCTCTTTTTCTGAGTTCTGGTCACCAGTAACCTTTCCAGATCGCAAGGTAACTGCTTTAACATGTTTTTTGACTTCTCTTTTGCCAGGATTAGCTTCCGTATCACTAGGAAGAGTTCCATGTGGTCTATTTAACAAGGCATTGGCAATCTGACCGATTTGATTCTCCAGAGTCTTGATTGAAACGGCTTGGCTCTTGCACATTAGCCTCAATTCTTCCAATTCAGATTTTTCATTAGACGACTGACCAGCATTGCCTTGAGATGGTTGTTGAAAACCTGGTGGTTGAAACGGTTGCCTTGGAGCATACTGCTGCTGAAAACCAGAAGAGTTAAATGGCTTAGCTCCATACTGATGTCCTTGATATTGTTGATACGGCTGCTGTGGCTGATTCTGACCACCCTGATTGTTACTCCAGCTGAAGTTAGGATGGTTCCTGTTATTCGGATGATAGACATTAGGCACTGGCTGCTGTGGTCTCAGGAAATTGCTCACGAACTGCGCCGATTCACTAGATATGGCACACTGAGTCGTGTCATGTGCACCTGCACAAAGCTCACACACACTAGCCACCTGCTGAACTCTATAGTTAGTCAAGGAATCCACCTTCATTGACAAAGCCTTCAGCTGAGCTGCTATTGCCGTAGCTGCATCCACTTCCAGAATTCCTGCTACCTTGCCTTGTGATAACCTCTGAGTTGGATTCTGATATTCATTAGCAGCCATCATCTCAATAAGTTCATAAGCTTCATTGTAGCTTTTAGCCCAAAGAGCTCCACCTGATGCCGCATCAAGCATTGGTTGAGATTGACCTCTCAGTCCATTGTAGAAACAATTGATCACCATCCAATCAGGCATTCCATGATGTGGACACTTCCTAAGCATCTCCTTGTAACGCTCCCAAGCTTCACATAAAGTTTCTCTAGAATGTTGTGCAAACTGAGTAAGGGCATTCCTGATTGCTGCTGTTTTAGCCATCGGGAAGAATTTAGTGAGAAACTTCTGAGCAAGATCCTCCCATGTAGTAATAGAACCTGCTGGTAGAGAGTGCAACCAGCCTTTAGCCTTATCCCTCAGAGAGAATGGGAAAAGTCTCAGCTTCACAGCATCCTCTGACACTCCGTTGAATTTGAAGGTGTCGCATATCTCAATGAAATCCCTAATATGCATATTGGGATCTTCCGTCGGAGCACCCCCAAACTGAACTGAATTCTGCACCATCTGAATCGTGCCAGGCTTGATTTCGAAAGTATTAGCTGTAATAGCCGGCCTGACAATGCTAGATTGAATGTCATTGATCTTCGGCTGAGAATAGTCCTTCAAAGCCTTCGTTTCTGCAACTGGTTCTCCCATAACTAGATTCAATTCAAGTTCTTCTTTCCGAGATTGAGAACGTGTTCGCATACACGCTCGCTAGAATACCTGAAACTCACCAAACAAAGTAAAATTGATGAAAGAATAATCTGAGTCAGTGAACTTTAACGACCACTGATGACAAGCACATAAACTATATATATAACACCGAGTCCCCGCCAGCGGTGCGAAAAACTTGTTCGCACAAAATCACGCAAGCGTACGCGGTCACAAGTAATATAAGAATAAGTAGAGTTCGTTCCCACAAAGACTGTTTTGGTTATTATAATTATGTACTTATGCAACAATGTATGGCTATCGTTCAATGCTAAGACAAGTATCAAAATTGTGTTTGATTAACTAAATTAACTAAACAAAATACCAAGACAATATTAAACTAAAGATTGCTGTTGAATTACTTATGAGAATAAAACATGGGATCCTAACTTCATTAAATTCTTCATCTAGAGTCTTTTGTCTTTAATCAATGCATGTGACAGTTGTGATAACTAATCGGACAACACGAAATCAGTACACGCTACCTTTCAGTATACGTATACCAAACCACTCAAACATCCACAAAAGAGATAGAAGTTGGGCATACACCAATTATGCTTAGACCCTATATGTCTATAAGATTTGAAAACATAACGGTTTAACGAGCAAGTTATCCATTCAGATTACATAGGGCAGGTAAGATGGTTAAAATCACCTATGAATCATGCATGACAAACATACATAAACCTATGCTAGCATGGCAAGTTCTAAATCTCTATATCCACTTTCGCAATCAATAGAGATTAACAAACAACTTAGATGTTAGCTATGCATCCAAGAAGAATAAGCACAACCAAACTAGGATATCAATTAGCCATCACACACACATCTTTAAAACAATTAACTACTAAAATCCATAAATAAATCCGTTAGAATCCCACGACGACGATTAGTTCATAATCGAACCTTTCATCATCGTGGGTTCTGATGAAAACATGATAATAATAAGTCTAGAATACTGAATAAAAGTGCTAGGGTTTAAGAAAGAACAAACGAAAACCAACGAGAATCCAAAGTATCGCCTAATTAGAAGAATACAAAGAAAAGATGAAAAGTAGATCTTCGTAATCAGCCGTCTTCTTGTTCTCCTTGATGGTGGATAATTATGTATGATTGTATGTCAATGTATATCTCAGAATTCGTCCACCAATAGTTTATATAGGCTGCAGGGCTGACTGGTCTTCTGGCAACTTTCCTTTTCTGACTTGAAATTGCCTTCTTCAGCATGTTTAGGGCGCGGGCGCGCCTATAAGGGCGCATGGGCGCTTGCTTAGTGTTCACAATCTGAAATTTTGCTTTTCTTGTCTTTTCCTTGCGCTCTCTCGCTCCGCATCCACTTGACCTTCACAAACATGCTCAAAACACCATTGCATTCCACAGGAACTCCACATCTCTGCTGACAACTCAACTCTGCAATTACTAACACCAAACATATCACAAACACCACAAACTTGAGAACAAAACAACCAATTTAAGCCAATTTAGGACGATCCTAGTGGATATGAAATCCACTTATCAGAGATGTTAAAGAATTGTGATGGAATATTCGTAGCGCGTGATTTGATTACTTCACTAGCTCGTGCATGGACAAAAATAAGTGTGGAAGGTCCTTATCTGATAAGGGTAATGTTTTCGAAAGCTCTCTTTTCCAAGGAGGATTAATATTGAAGACCCTACTCTCAGAGGAGAGTCCATGAATAAAATTACATTATTGAAGGTCCATTGGTAGATGGATATTTCTTGGTTGGCACGGAACATTCCTACAATCACGGGAAGAAATGCGGAGATGCCGCGAGATTGTAGGAAAACGTGTGTGGGACCAGATGTGATATGGGCTGAAAGCCTGATATTTGAAATTGGGTATCTTATTAAAGCCTCAGCTCGGGGGCTCACGGATGAACGAAAACACATCCTTATGTGGGCAATGACACTTGAAAAGCGTGTACGCCAATTCGGACTATATACAAAACTCTAAGCGACCGAAGAAATTTGGAAGCTTGAAGATTTTTAGTTCTCCACTGCAGCAAGCTACACTGAAGAACTGGGGGCTTGTTGTTATGCCATATTTTGGCATAGTCCAAATTTCTCCGTTTAATAATTATTAATTCTGATTAATAATTAATTGCTTAACCAATAAGCAATATCCTCTCTCTGAAACGAGGAAAGAATCAATCTCAATCGACGAATAACGGAAAATATCTCCAAACAATATTCTTCAAATCATGAAAAGAAATGCGGAGATGCCGCAAGATTGTAGGAAAACATGTGAAGACCGGACTATTTATGGGAACGTGAGTTGGATTGATAATCCTTGAACTATTTATGGGAACGTGAGGCGGATTGATAATCCTTGAACTATTTATGGGAACATTGGATGGATAAACTTTGACTATTTATGGGTTTGGACTGAATGACTTATCTAATGACTTGTTTTCCAAGAACTACGTGAGGCTTGATCCCTATATAAAAGGGTACGTAGGCACCTTGTATGATATACACGACAATTGACACTCGGGAAAGAGGAAGAGAAAGAACCCATTATCAATTCAATTTCTGAGGAGTCATCATACGAGCTCAGCCCCCAAACATCCAAAAATTCCAAATCCCCATATTTTCATAAGTCGTTATTCCAGCAACCTCCGATTTGGGTTGTTACGAAATTCCTCCAACAACACCAATTATTGTTTATTCATCAGCGATATGCCTCCTAGACGACAAACCCGTTCAACTGATACCCCTGACCAAGAAGGTCAACAAAATACACCTCCCACGGGCCACATGGACCCGATGGTAATCCAGTTGTTAAAGACTCTTACTCAACAGACTGTCGCATTAGCACAACAGCAACAAGCATTTCAGCAACAGCTCTTAGAACAGCAGCAACAACATCAGCATCAGCAGCATCACCAGCAAGCAGCACCGGCGGTTACGTTCAAATCTTTCTAAGCAGCAAAACCTACAGAATTTAAAGGATCAGCAGACCCTGTAGAGGCTAAGGCATGGTTGAAGGAGATGGAAAAGGCTTTTGCCTTGATAGAGGTGGCAGAGGATAAGAAGACGGAGTATGCAAGCTATTTTCTGAAGAATGAGGCCAGTTATTGGTGGGAAACGAATAGGGCTATGGAGCCCGAGGAATTGATTACGTGGGCAAGATTTACAGAGTTGTTTTTGGAAAGGTATTTTCCGGACTATATGAGAGATCAGATGGAATTAAAGTTTTTGGAGTTAAAGCAGGGAAGTATGACAGTGCCCCAATATGAAACAAGGTTTACGGAGTTGTCAAGGTTTGTTCCAACCTATGTGGATACGGAGAAGAAGAAGGCCAAGAGGTTCCAGCAGGGACTGAGGTCTTGGATTCGTAGCAAGTTAGCTATATTGGAGTTGGACACCTATGCAGCGGTGGTCCAAAAGGCAATGATTGCGGAGACAGAGAGTGATTCTTACATGAAAGAGAGGGAGAACAAGAAAAGGAAAGCAGGGATACCCGATAAGGGACAGCAACAGGGAAGTTTTCAAGGGCAAGCAAATAAGAAACCGGGATTTCAGCCCGGAAGGAATACAAGTTTCAGGAAACTAGATACCGGGAGCGTAGGACAAGATAACCGTCTACCAACTGGCAGTCAGCAGGGACTTTCTAGACCCCCACTACCAGAATGCAAGACATGCGGGAAGCGACATCCAGGGATATGCCATCGATTGAATGTCACATGCTTTAAATGCAATCAGAAGGGACATTATTCCCGGGATTGCAAGATAGGCATTGTGTGTCATCGGTGTAAGAAACCAGGTCACATGATTAAGGACTGTAGAGCACCAGCACCCGTGAACAATATGATTCGGGCAATTGAAGCACCCCAGTTGTTAATGTCCAGCCGTTAGCCAGGACCTACAATATGTCAATGGCAGAAGCAGTGAGAGATTCCGACGTGGTGGCAGGTACACTTCTAGTAAATTCTATTCCTGCTAAAGTGTTAATAGATTCGGGAACGACGAAGTCTTTTATTTCTGAAACGTTTGCTCGTAGATTGAATTGCGTAATGAAACCCTTAAGTGGAGTGTTGAATATAGAGATAGCTAATCAGGATCGTATAGCGGTCAGTTCATATTATCCTCGTTGTGAGATAGAGATTTTGGGAAATCGTTTTTATGTTGACTTGTTACCTTTTAAGTTAGGTGAATTTGATGTGATATTAGGGATGGATTGGTTGACTGAGTATGATGCGAGTATTGATTGTAAGAATAAGAGGGTTACTTTGATTACCCTAGAAAAGAAAGAAATAATATTTAGAGGAGAGAGGCAAAGAAAGAGGTTCCTGACGATGATTCAAGCTAAGAGATTATTAAAGAAAGGTTGTGAGGCGTATTTAGCTTATGTGATAGATATAGAGAAGGAAGTTTCTAAGTTAGAAGATATTCCAGTTGTAAATGAGTTTCCAGATGTTTTTCCGGAAGAATTACCAGGTTTACCTCCAGATAGAGAGATTGAATTTGCGATAGACTTAGTACCAGGCGCGGAGCCAGTATCTAAGGCCCCTTACAGGATGGCACCAGTGGAGATGAAGGAGTTGGCTAATCAACTGCAAGATTTGTTAGAAAAAGGAATTATTAGACCCAGCGTTTCGCCGTGGGGAGCACCATTATTGTTTGTCAAGAAAAAGGATGGAAGCATGAGATTATGTATAGACTATCGGGAATTGAACAAGCTGACCATTAAGAACAAGTATCCGTTACCCCGAATAGATGATCTGTTTGACCAGCTGAAAGGAGCGGTACATTTTTCAAAGATTGACCTACGGTCAGGAAATCACCAACTGAAGATTAAACCAGACGACATACCGAAGACGACCTTTCGAACAAGGTATGGGCACTATGATTTTTTAGTAATGGCGTTTGGATTAACAAATGCACCAGCAGCTTTTATGGAATTAATGAACAGGATTTTCAAGAGATATTTGGACAAGTTTGTAGTGGTATTCATCGACGACATCTTGATATACTCAAAGATAGAAGAAGAGCATGCAGACCATTTGCGGATTGTGTTGGAAACATTGAGACAAGAAAGACTATATGCGAAGTTTTCCAAGTATGAATTCTGGTTGAGAGAAGTTCATTTCTTAGGACACGTGGTGAGCAGCGAAGGCATCAAAGTGGATCAAGCAAAGATAGAGGCAGTGAAAGATTGGGAGAGACCAAGGACACCGACTGAAGTCAGAAGTTTCTTGGGATTAGCCGGATACTACCGGAGATTTGTGCAAGATTTTGCGAAGATAGCTACTCCAATGACCAAGCTGACAAGGAAAAGCGAGCGATTCATATGGAACGATAAATGCGAAGAAAGCTTCCAAGAGTTAAAGAAGAGACTAACTACGGCACCGGTATTGATGTTACCAGACGATCAAGGTCAATTCGTAATCTATAGTGATGCGTCGTACCAAGGATTGGGTTGCGTACTTATGCAACATGACAAGGTGATTGCTTATGCGTCAAGACAGTTGAGGCCCCACGAACAGAAGTATCCTACACATGATTTGGAGTTAGCAGCGATTGTCTTTGCTTTGAAGATATGGAGACACTACTTGTATGGAGAGAGATGTGAAATTTACACCGATCATAAGAGTTTGAAGTATATCTTTACTCAGAAAGAGCTGAACATGAGGCAACGAAGATGGTTAGAACTAATCAAGGACTACGACGTTTCTATCAACTATCATCCCGGCAAGGCAAAGGTGGTAGCAGATGCACTGAGCAGAAAAGAGAGATTAAATACACTGACGATGGCCAAAGAGTTATACAAGGAATTTGAGAAGTTAGAGATCGAAGTAAGTATTCCGAAGGATGCGACAGAAATGATTTATACCATGACGTTTCAACCGGAATTGTTGGAGAAGATACGGAAGTGCCAAGAGCAAGTTATGAATGATGATGTGAGTAAGATGACAGGTGAGGAAATATGTAGCCAACCGGACGACAAAGGGATCTTGAGATTTGCTTCTCGGATATGGGTACCTAATGTAGCGGAACTGAAAAGTGAAATTTTGCACGAAGCGCATAACTCGAAGTATTCAATTCATCCAGGGAGTACGAAGATGTATCGAGATCTTAAGACGAACTTTTGGTGGCCAGATATGAAAAGGGAGATTGTTGAATGGGTGAGTAAATGTTTTACATGCCAAAGAGTCAAGGCGGAACATCAGAGACCAAGTGGATTACTTCAACCATTGGAAATTCCTGAATGGAAGTGGGAACACATTGCGATGGACTTTGTGGTAGGATTTCCAAGAACAAAGACTAACCATGATGCCATCTGGGTTATAGTGGATCGATTGACGAAATCTGCGCATTTTCTTCCAATTAACGAAATATTCTCGCTGGATAAGTTAGTTCATATTTACATAAAAGAAATCGTAGTACGGCATGGAGTTCCAGTATCGATAGTGTCTGATCGAGACCCTCGATTCAATTCAAGATTTTGGAGGAGTTTTCAAGAGTGTTTGGGCACCGAGTTAAGAATGAGTACGGCTTATCACCCGCAGACGGACGGTCAAAGCGAAAGGACAATTCATACTATTGAAGATATGCTTAGGACATGTGCACTTGACTTTGAAGGCAGTTGGGACGATCATCTACCCTTGGTGGAATTTTCATATAATAATAGTTTTCACGCGAGCATCGGAATGCCACCTTACGAAGCTTTGTATGGACGAAAGTGTCGATCTCCAGTGTATTGGGAAGAAGTTGGTGAACGGAAGATGATAGGACCAGAACTAGTGCAACAAACAAAGGAGGTGATTCAATTGATTCAGAGAAGATTGATAACAACTCAGGACCGACATAAAAAGTATGCGGATCTAGCCAGAAAGGATGTGGGATTCGAAGAAGGAGAGCAAGTGTTACTAAAGGTTTCACCGTGTAAAGGATTAGTTAGGTTTGAAAAGAAAGGGAAGTTGAGTCCGAGATATGTTGGACCGTTTGAGATTTTGAAGAAAGTGGGCAAGGTAGCTTACGAGTTAGCATTGCCGTCGCATATGCATCACGTTCATAATGTATTTCATGTATCTATGCTTAAGAGGTATCGACCAGATTCGAATCATGTAATAGAGTATGAACCCATAGAGGTCCAGGCAGATTTATCTTATGTAGAACGACCGATTCAGATATTGGATCGTAAGGAGAAAGTACTAAGGAATAAGACAGTAGCGTTAGTGAGAGTTTTGTGGAGGAATCCTAAAGTAGAAGAGTCTACCTGGGAGTTAGAGAGTGAGATGTAAGAGAAGTATCCCCAGTTGTTTCCTTGATCTGATTCTGAGGACAGAATCCTATTAAGGGGGGAAGGATGTAATATCCGTGAATTTTATTATTTAAATAAATGATATATTTAATATAAAAATATTTGTTGTGGAGTATTGGAATATTATTAAATGATAATTATCGTGTGATTATGTGCTAATTGGTGAGTCGGAAGCCCCTTTCAAATATTTCGTCATTTGGAATTTTCTTCAAATCTGAGCCCCGTTTTGATAATTCAAGGGCCCCGTTGGAATTTGGTACATTAATTATTATCTCTTCGTCTTTCGTATTCGAATCATTATCGGGAGAGATATTCGTATCATTTCATTCCTACCTATTTGATTCTGCAAGAATAATTCGTTTTGTTCAAAAAGGGAAAAATTGTTCTGAACCCTAATTGCTTAAGGGGACGGATATATCGTTTTATATCAATATTACATTTGTTATAGCCCCAGTATTCTTGAGCATTAGTTATATAATGATATATATATCAAATTGGATGATCATCAACCTTTTTAACTGATTATTCCTCGTAAAACGTGTTTTTAACCTAATTAGGGTTTTTAAACGATCCAATGGATCTATATCGATCCAAAAATGTTGTTTGGGGTATTATTTTTCCAAAAATATAAAAAGACGAATCGTACCTTGAAACTCATAGAAATCTGCAGTTAATTATCCAAAAATTAAAAATTCCCGAACCGTGTTCTTAGTGTTCTTGAAGATTAATCCATTCGTTCAAGGTGTTATTGAAATCCAAATATGAAGTTCTTGTACTCAAATCAAAGCTCTTGATCTCTAGTTTCAGAATCTTCCAACCTCATCATCATCTGGTAACTTTTCGATTTTATATGAATTTTTCAATATTCGAATTAAAATTAGGGTTCTTGGCCGATTTGGGGATTTTCATTCTGTTGATTCTCCATTCAATTGGTTGCTTCTAACATGTTCCTAGGGTTCTAAATAGCAAGAATCCATGATTTAATTTCATGTTTGAGTTCAATTTTGATGGGTTTGATTTTCGGGTTTTGACACGAATTTTTCTTTTACTTCGTTCGTTCTTGTTGTTGATCTGACATAAGTTTTGATATGGGGCTTTGATTGTGTGAGTTATAAGCTTCATTTTGTGATATTAATCCTAGAGTTTCATGTAGAAATGAGAGAGATCGGGTTTCCGGCCGGAGTCTTCCCCGACGGTTTCTTTGACCGGATTCTAGGCTCGATTCCGGCATGGGACAGATGTAATTGTGTTTTGGTTGTGTTTGTTTTGAGAAGGCGAGCAAAAGCCCTCTAAGTTTGTTTGTGTTTGGACGGGATTGTAGAATTTCGGTCGCCGGACACAGCCGGATTCTGGAAAATCCAGAATCCGGTGGGTTTTTCTTGGCAACCCGAATTCGTTCTTCCCGACCCGTTTACCCGTTTTCTGACCCAGTTTTAATCTTCTAAAACCCTAATTCAATTTCTGAAAACTGTTTTTGGATTTTATTTTTAAATTTAATTCGAAAATAGTTTAAAAACTTTATAAATTCATATTTTTATTTTAAAAATATATTTTAATATCAGAAAAATTCTGGAAAATTATATTTATTATTTTAAATCCGAAAATTGATTAAACTTAATTATTTTAATTATTTTTAATTAATAATTAATTAATTAATTAATTGGTTATTTCTTTTAATCAATTAATTCTTAAAAATTAATCATTAATTAGATTTAATTAATTAAAAATTCAGTTTAATTATTTTCAAGCCTATTTATTTATTTAAAAATAGTTTGAGTATTTAAAGAGTGTCAATTAATTTTATTAATTGATTTATTTGCATTTAAATGTTTATATTGGATTTAAAAATCCGAGTTTTGACTTAAAAAATTAATCGTGACATATTTAAAATTCAAATAAGTTTCGTATGATGTTTTAAAAATGCTTATAAGTGCTATATGGTTGATATTAATTGTGTGTTGTGTTTTATAGTCTGTATATGCCCGTACTAGGGCAAATATCTGAGTTTTAAATATCGTAAATCATACCGGACGTCCGATACGTAACCGATTACTTGTTTAAATGTGATTATTGATTGAATAAGTGTCGAGAGTAGAACGAGAATAGTTAGACTTATTGTGATGAGTTGTTTAATTATAGAATCGAGTTCCCAGAGCAAGGGAAAGGGAAAGGTAGAGTGAGCAGAGTCGATCCGACAGCAGCTTAGACCAGGCAAGTATTTGTGCCTTTACTTGTGATAAAAATTATTATTGTCTTGAATACTTGAATACCGTTATCCCTAGAACAATTCAAATTATCAATCTTTTAACCGCATTTGGACAACTGATTCCATTTCCTTAGAGATTCTTGATTCTTTGATTTGATCTGCATCGGAAACCCTTATTTCCAATTCACTTGATTATTGTTTACCACAATTTATTATTGATTATCATCCCTTGATTATTATTGACAACCATTGATCATTTGACTTCCATCGTTGACTATTGATTACGGTCATTGATTATCGATTACCAATATTGATTTCCTTATTGAATGAGTACACTGTACCGTTGAAATTATTCCATGATTATTTCTCGATCTTCATTTGATACTGAGCAGTTGAAGCTCTTTTGCAATTATTATACGTTGAGTTATCTTATTGAGCATGTTATTGTTAATACCCTATGATAGATTTGGCATGTTTTTAAAATGGACCAGTAATTGGTCGGGCCATATTTATGGTCGGAATAACTTAAGGCCCAGATTGGCCTAGGATCCAGTAGAGGACTATGCTGTGAGCTAGTCCGGGGTTGATGCGTGGCTGGCCAGCAGCACAACCTTTGATTTGAATAAAATGTATAAGCCAAATTCTAATTCTTTTCTTCAATTGTTATTGATACATAGCATGTGTTAGCTAAATATTGTTGATTCTGATATCATAAATTCATATCCTTACAACTGTGATAGAAATGATACATATGATGTTTGCTGAGCAATTTGGCTCACTCTTGCTTGTTGTTTTCTAACCCTATTCCAGTGAAGCGAGAGTATGAGTCGGCATTGCGTGACCGATAGTTCACCAGCAGCCAGGAGAGCCCCTCGAGTCATTGTCACTGGCAGGGTAGTTGTTTGTTTTGCTTTTCTAGATTAGATGTCTAGATTTGAACCTAAGTTGTGATGTAATAACTCTGATAAAACTGGTATTATATTAATAAAAGATTGTAGTAGCTTGTGTTCATTGCCATAATCTGGATGCGATCTTGGTTAAGGGGTATTTGTGTCTTTATATATTATGCATGTGTTAAATAGTGTGCCGTTGGTCGGGTGACTCCTCAAATCTGTACCCCGGGTTTGGAGGGCGTCACAGATAGTGATGAAGAAGCAGGTGAAATTGGAAACCTTGCTTTAATGGCTAATGAGGCAAGCACTTCATCAACATACATGTCAGAGGTAAAGTTTACTGATACTGAAATGATCTATCATCTTAGTACTACTATTTCATGTGCACGTAGAGAAAATGATAGAATAATTCTATTGAACACAACTCTTGAAAAGGAGATAAAAGAATTAAAACTTGTGCATGTTAATCAGGATGAACTCACTAATAAGATAGCATTTCTTGAGAATAGGGTTAAATGTTATATTCAACTGGAATCCATTCTTAAGGATCAGATTAGTGAACTTATGGTCAAGGCTAATGCTTACTATAACTCTTGTAAGACTGCTAAAGAAATCATCAATAAACAAAGTATTGGTCATACAATAGGAATATGGTATGACTATAATGAGACTATTGGTGAATTAAGCATAAATACCCCTAATAGAGTCTGTGCTGAAGAAAGGGGTATTCCATATGTGCTTAAGGGTATTGAAACACCTTTCTTTAGAGAGTCCCAAGCAGGACCTCTGAATGAATACTCTATCATCATTGAAGAGGAGATACGTATGGAGGATCGTGCTTTTGAACTTGCTCAGTCCAAAAAGTGTAAGTCTGACAAACCAGTCAAAGTTGTTTATGCAACAAAGACTAAGTTAGATACTCATAAAGTGGATCAAAACAACTGTAAAACTGACATGCGTGCTATTAATCTTTCTCATAAAGCATGTGGTGTGGTTAATTTCATGTCTTGTGCTTTCAATGTTATGTATGCTTATTTTAATAGTAAGCATGTATTTGATAATAAGACTGCTCTGCGTCAACATGTTAATAATAAGAAGCATGTTAGATCTAATACTACTAGTCCTCCAAAGACTAGAGTGGATCCATTTATCCCTAAGCCTACTCAGAAATGTGTTAAGGTTGGCTATAAATGGAAACGCTCTTTTGTGAAAGAGGTCTATGTAGTTAAAGTTAAAAATGTTGTTTTGCCTGACAAAGGCCAGTTCTTTAAGTATGCCGGACCCAATCAAGTTTGGGCTCCGAGGAAGGACTAATCAATTTGATATTGCAGGGTGTAGAAAAAGTAAATCGTGTTGTGTGGGTTCTGGACAGTGGCTGTTCAAGGCATATGACCGGAGATAGAGCCCTGCTATCAAATGTGGTTGAGAAAGCTGGCCCAGGAGTTACCTTTGGAGATAACAGCAAGGGTTTTACCAAAGGATATGGCTGTTTGAAGTTTGGAAATGTTATCATTCAAGATGTATATATTCTGGAAGGTCTGAAGTTCAATTTTCTCAATATCAGTCATTTCTGTGACAGAGGATATGCTGTTTCCTTTGAGAAGGATAGATGTCAGATACTTCACAAGAAAAATGGAAAGCCTACTCTTCAAGGAGTAATGAAATGTGATTTGTTCATAGCTGATATGTACTCTGGATCCAAAGATGAAGTTACCTATTTTTATGCTAAAGCTTCATCAGATGAGAGTTGGCTATGGCACAAGAGGTTGTCTCACCTTAACTTCAAAACCATGAACTCTTTAGTCAAGAGGGAATTGGTTAGAGGTTTGCCTCAGATGGAATTTACACAGGAAGGACTGTGTGAGGCTTGTCAGAAAGGAAAGTCAAAGAAAGCTTCTCACAAGGGCACTGACACATCTTCAATAACTGAACCTCTTCAGCTACTACATATGGATTTGTTTGGTCCAGTTAGTGTGATGTCCATGTCAAAGAAACAGTATGCACTTGTGATTGTTGATGACTATTCCAAATATACTTGGGTTTTATTCCTACATTCCAAGGATGAGACCCCACAGATGGTGATTGATCATATAAAGTTGATTGAGCTGGATTCTAGATTCCCTGTTAGATCTATAAGGTCAGATAATGGAACTGAATTCAAGAATGCAGTCCTAAATGGCTTTTGTGCAGATAAAGGAATAACAAGACAGTATTCTGCCCCTCGAACTCCTCAACAGAATGGAATGGTGGAAAGAAAGAATCGTACATTGATTGAAGCTGCTAGAACTATGTTAAGTGAATCAAGACTTCCAATGTACTTTTGGGCTGAACCTGTGAACACTGCTTGTTATACTTAGAATCGAACTTTAATCAACAAGGACTTAATGAAAACTCCTTATGAGATCATGTACAATAGAAAACCATATATCAAATACTTTCATGTATTTGGTGCAAAATGCTTCGTTCTTAAGGATGACAATGTGACACGTGGCAAGTTTGAGGCCAAGGCACAAGAAGCTATTTTCATTGGTTATTCCAGAAGATCTTACAAGGTGTACTTGATTGATGGTCATCATGTGAAAGAAAGTCTCAATGTAACATTTGATGACACTAAACTCCCTAATATCCAAACAGGAGATTCATCTGAGAAACTGAAGTTTGATAACTTGCCAGACTCAGAATCAGATGATGAAGCCCCACCTGAGAATGTTGCTGGTAATGACAATGATAATGATGATAATAATCCTGGTGATGGTGGTGGAAACATTGGTAACAATGGAGATACCACCAACACTGGAGAAGAATCATCAAGGCAATCAAGCAACAACTCAGGGGGAGGAAATGAAGGATCTACTAGTCATTCAACACATCATAATGAATTTCAAGGCGAATCATCAAGATCAAATCTTCCAAGACAGACTGTATGGAATAAAGCTCATCCTTTTGAGCTGATCATTGGTGATCCAGGTGTTGGAATTAGAACTAGAAGTGCTACTCAGAATGAATGTCATTATTCAGGGTTTCTATCTGAGTTGGAGCCGAAGAAGACCGAGGAAGCACTGACTGATCCTGATTGGGTGATTGCTATGCAAGATGAACTCAATCAATTTGAACAACAGCAAGTCTGGAAGCTGGTACCCAGACCAAAGAACAAGAAAGTAGTTGGTACTAGATGGGTATACAGAAACAAGCTGGATGAGGATGGCATTGTTACAAGGAACAAGGCAAGACTGGTTGCTCAAGGGTATTCACAAGCTAAAGGCATTGATTATGATGAAACCTATGCACCAGTGGCTAGACTTGAGGCCATCAGGATGTTCTTAGCATTTGCAGCTTACTCCAATTTTAAAGTCTATCAAATGGATGTTAAGGGTGCATTCCTGAATGGTGAGCTGGATGAAGAAGTGTATGTGGAACAGCCCCTGGCTTTGAAAATCAGGAGCTGCTGGACTTTGTGTACTTTCTCTTCAAGGCTATCTATGGTCTCAAACAAGCCCCAAGAAAATGATATGACACTCTCTCTGGTTTTCTTTTAGAAAATGGTTTTGTTAGAGGTATCATAGACAAAACTCTTTTTTCAAAGAAACACAAAAGTGATATGATATTAGTCCAAGTCTATGTGGATGACATCATATTTGGGTCTACTAATGATAATTTCTGTAAGAGATTTGCTAAGCTAATGCAGAGTAAGTTTGAAATGAGTATGATGGGTGAGCTGAAGTTCTTTCTTGGATTACAAGTAAGTTAAAGGTCAAATGGTATATTTATTTGTCAATCCAAGTATCTCAAAGAACTCCTCAAGAAGTATCACATGGAGGATTCAACATCAGCAAGGACTCCATCTTCAACAGCAGTCAAACTTGGAGCTTGTGATAACTCTATCAAGGTAGATGTTACAAGCTACAGAGGTATGATTGGCTCCTTACTCTATCTTACTGCAAGTAGACCAGATATTATGTGTGCTACATGCTTGTGTGCAAGGTTCCAAGCGGACCCTAGAGATTTACATCTCGTTGCTGTTAAAAGAATCTTGAGATATCTTAAGGGTATAGGGTACACCTAATTTAGGTATTTGGTACCCTAAAGATTCTGGTTTTAACCTTGTTGGATATACAGATTCTGATTATGCAGGTAGTGTTGTGGATAGAAAGAGTACCTCTGGGAGTTGTCAATTCCTAGGAGGTAGATTGATTTCCTGGTATAGCAAGAAACAACAAACAGTTTCCAATTCAACAACAGAAGCTGAATATATTGCTGCTGGAAGCTGTTGTGCTCATATCCTATGGATAAGGAATCAATTGAAGGACTATGGCTTTGTATTAGACAAAATCCCTATTTTATGTGATAATACAATTGCCATAGCAATCTCCAACAACCCTGTTCAGCACTCGAGAACAAAGCACATTGATATCAGGTATCATTTTATCAGAGAGCATGTCATGAATGGTACTGCGGAGTTACACTTTGTACCCACAGAAGATCAAACTGCAGATATATTCACTAAATCTGTTGACGAATCCACATTTACCAAGTTAGTCGGTAAATTGGGTATGTTAAACAGTCTTAGTGATTAACAGTATCTCTGTCATGTTTGTTCTTTTCTAAAATCAGTCTTCTCTTGTTGTTACTAAGTGATATTACTGCTCATTCTTGTTTGAAATTGCTTGCTTGTTAATTTAAATGTCTCTGAATATTTGATTTTTAAAAAAAATATTTTTCTCATATTTTTTAGTGGATAAATGTATTTTTATTGAAAATATATTTATTCAGAATTATTTAGATGAGTTTCAGATTGTAAATATTGTTGTTTAAATTTTTCTGCAGGTTTATATTAATTTAATGCACTTCTATAATTTTCTGCATTTTTTTCTAGGATTTATGGAATTTTCTGTGAATTTTTCTAGGCTTGTACATATTTTTTCTGCATTTTTATTCATTTTCTGTGAAGTTTATTAATTCTCAGCATTTTTTCTTTTTATTTAAAACTGTTTTTCTTTTTATTTTTCTGATTTTCGTTAGTATTACTAGTTTTGAACTAGTAGTACTATCGTTAGTACTATCCCTTGATAGTACTACTAGTTCTTTTTCCTTAGTACTACCAGGTTTTCTTTTTCTTTTTCTTTTTTTGTTTTTTCTTTTTATTCATAGTACTACTAGCCTTTTTCAGTTTTTTACTATTCATAGTACTACCGTAGTCTATTGTTAGTACTACTAGGCGTTTTTTTTACTGATAGTACTACCAGATTTTTTACTGTCTTTTTACTCTCTCTTTTTATTTCTAAACAAACGAAGTGTTGTCCATTTCTTTTTCGATTTCCAGATTCGATTCTTGATAGTTTTAAAAACTAAGACCATCACTAAACGCATCTATTCAAGCCCGTTAATTCAAGATCTTAAAATCAAAGTTTCATTCAGTTTTAAGATTTTGAATTTTTTGAATTTCAAGGGGTTTTCTTTTCGTTTTTAGTGATTTAGAGAGTGTTTTGAGTTCTAAAAATAGCGGGTTGTGTGTTTTGTGATAAGGATTAACATTCTGAAATTTGTAATTTTTGGAGAACTTTGAAAATTTGGATTTTTAATTAATTTTAAAATCCTTAAATTTGAATTATTCATAATTATTTGAGTTTTTGATTTTCTGTGTTAATTTTTGCTTAGTAAATTATGGCTCAGAATTTTGAGGTTGTGAAAAACAATTATATTGGGTATTTTGATCCTTTGAAATGCCCGGTTGATCGTTTTCGACCTTGGATTCATTTTTTAAATTCGCAGTGTTGTGTTAGTCGTGCTATATGTTTATCTGCTGATTTAAATATTGAACCACTGAGGTTGTTGTGTTCTAGTGCTGTAATTTCTGATGATTTTAATTCTATATCTTTCACAATTGAGCACACACAGTACACTATTACTGAGGGTTTGTTTTGTGAAGTTTTTCAACTTCCTAGGGACAACTTTGATAGGACTCCTTCTGATATTGAATTAATTCAGTTTTTCAACAGAATTCATTATCAAGGTCCTTTGGAGTTGCCCAAACTCAGTAAATCTAATTTGGTCTGTGAATGGGATGTCTTATTTGATACTTTAGCTAAGGTTTTCAGCAATTGTACTAAAAGCAATTTTCAAAATATTCCATCTTTGTTACAGTACAATGCTTATGCTACTGTGTTTAATGTTAGACTTAACATTGGTCATCTTATCTGAAGTCTTATAGTTAGAAGAGTAGCAAATGCCAGGATTGATCATGATAGTGGTAGAAAAGTCAGGTGTTTCTATCCTCGATTTCTCACTATATTAATCAATCATGTGTTATCTGATGCTCACAAGGAGATGTTTTTAAATGTTGTATTTGTTTCTTCTCCTACTTCTGATCGTAAGTTCTATCAAAGACTCCACGCTTCTCTTAAATTGAACATCACACCAGTTGTAGTCAGCCCATTCATGGCACAGTTCATTCACCTTCCTACTTTTGAACCTTTTGTTCCTGAGCAACAACTAGTCATTACAGCTGGAACTTCAGAGGCACTGCCAATACAGGTAATACATCATATCTCTGGATCATCTGGCACCTCTGCTGAAACCCAAGTGGTTGATAGGAATGACCAAGAGGTTGTAGAACCACAATTTCTAACCCAGGTCAGAGAGCCAAACACAGTGTCTAATCCTTTAACCTCTCAACCTGAAACTGCTTCATTAATAAGACAAAGGTCAAGTAGTGAACAAACACTGAGTGCACCCACAACTCTGTCTCCACCTCTAAAGAAAAGAAAAACCTATAGGGAGACAACTGTAAGCCCATCCATCTCCTCCCAACAGGATTTGGACTTTGATATGGCCATTGAACAGTCTCTGGAGACATCCTCTCAACATGATGAATCTATTGAAATTCGCCATCGGGCCCTGGCAACCTGTAATGAATCAAGCACTCTCCCATTACTCACAATGGGAGAATACATCCAAATAGAAGAAACTCAGGACACGTTGTTAGGAGAGCACTTAGGATCTGAAACAGTGCCTACCATTGTCACGGTAGAAGTGCCTTCACAGGCATTAGAGGGAAAATCTGATTCTTTGCCACTTTTAATAGAATCATTTTCTCCCCTCCCAGAGGGAACATCTCTGGCTCCCCTAAGGGATTTTTCACTCGCAGTTTATACTGGTGAAAGTGAAAGGCAACCAGGTGAGTCTGTCACTGAAGCAATTCAGTTTACAATGTCAGATATTTTGACAGACTCAACCAGGGATTGGGATTTGTGAACTCCCATTTCACCACCACTGACCTCTCTTGAAGGGGCTAGGGTGATTTCTATTTCAGGTACATAATCTGATAACTTGGAAAGACATCTAGTGATTAGAGATCAAAATCAAACAGAGAGTGATACACAAGCACGTGAGTTGAGTGAAACACCTTTGAGAGAAATTGAAGTGAGTGCACACACTAACACAAACACTGCTTCTTTGTTAGCTCAGATAGCTGCTCTACAGAAACAACTGCAAGAAACCCAGGCTGAGAAGGACATTCTTAAAGCACAAGTGGTTGAACAATCTTCTTCTTCCACCTCTGTAACAAATCAGCTGGGTTTGATTAAAGATGATATTGAAGTCTTGAAGACTACTCTCCTACCAAAGATCAATGTTGTTCAGCAATCTCAAGTACTGGTAGCTTCGGACATTTCTGATCTTATAACTTCAAATGCTCAGCAGATTGCTTCCATTACTACTCAAGTGGACTACATTCAGCAAACTGTTGATGAAAATCAGTGGTTTAATGAACAAAGATTTGCAAAGATTGAAGGAGGAATGGAGCATCTCAATGTAGGGATGAAGCACCTTTACTATATGATCAAGAATTCACATCAACCCACAGCTCAACAGAAAACATTCTTTGAGGGTGATGATGAAGATGATGCTGATCAAGGAGGAGATAGGGAAGAAAGGAGAGAAATAGGAGATATAAGGGGAACAAGTGAGGTGAATCCTGAAGCTGCTACATTCAAATCTGTAGAGGATTCCTCAACTAAGGGGAGAAGAAAGGAGAAGAAAGAGAAGATGGAGGAGCTTCGGGAAAAGATAAGTGAAAGGGTAAACAATCATTGGAGGAGTCTGCTTTTGATGATGCCTACTACTACCATGGTGAACAAGATGATTTGCAATTTGATATATCTGGTGAACTGGAGAAGACTATCCCTGAAGAACCTATGGGTGAGGAGGAGGTTGAAGAAGTGGCCAACTTTGATGATTGGGAAGATGAAGCTGATTTATATACACCTGACCCTCTGTTTCAAAAGGAGCTGAAGAAACAACAAGCAGAGTTAAGGAGAAAGGAGGATGAGAATGCTAAGGTCTCCGACATCATATCTCAAAGGCTAAAAATTCAAAAGGCTGAACATGAAGACAAACAACGTCTTCATAGTATTCATGTCAAAGAAAGGAGATTGGATGTTAGGATGAAGCAGGGAAGCAAGTGGGATAAGACAAGGGAGATGTTTGATATCCCTTAGAGAAGCCCAAACAATGATGGTACTTTTCTGAAGTTGCTTGAGAAGATCAAAACTGTTAATCCGGACAATTCATTATACATGAAGGCTTTGAAGGAAGATATCTTAAGGATTACATCTGCATTTGATCAAGTGAGGCAAGAATTGTATATCTATGTGTCTAGTGCTCTTGAAGGGTCATTCACTGTTTCTCTTGAACTACTCCAAAGAAGATCTCTCTTTGAATTGTGGATTCTAATGAGTAAGGTAAAGAGATCTTCTTGCTTGAACGAGCTTCTATATGACCGGCTGAGAGATTCTGCTATGAAGGCCAGCCCTCAAGTTGTACACTTTCCTTATGAAGTCAAAATCTACAGAGGTACAACTTTGGAGACTCTAAGGCTGGATCCTGATTCTTTGAAGCTAAAGACTGCTATGCAACTGGTGAAGTTGGAGAATCTTCTTAGAACTTCTGGGTTTACTACTGTAGAGAAGTCTGAAGTTGCTGATATGATTTCAGACTACTGCACGGAGAAAGTTCCAAGGTATGCTCAGATGAAGAACAGATTGAAGAAGATCACCACTCAACCAGTAATGCCAAGTGGAGTGGTTTCTGAAAGTGATCGTGTCCTTGACAAAGATCTTCTAGTCACCTTGCAAGAAGCTGAAGAAGGTGAAATTAGAGACTAAGACATGATAGGTTTAGCTCAATATGTAAATGTTAAATGTTTAGAGCTAGGTAAATCAAGATAGGAAAATGTATCATTTGTTCAGACTAGAGGAACATCTATCTTGTATTTATCTTTATTGTTTGTATCTGGAAATTGTTATATTTATTCCAGAACCTTTTATTATTTACATGGCTATTAAAAGTCTTATCTTTTCTTGTTTGAGTTGAGTTATCCTCTAGAGGTATTTGGTTGTTATTGTCTAACAAACAAATAGGGGGAGATTGAAAGGCATATCTCTAGGCCTATTTGTAAACACCGAGGATTCTACTCAACTTTAATGAAGATGTAATAAATGAATAATAAAAATCAAGTGTCACGGGAATCTCAGAAGGTTATATCTGTCAAATAATGAAGATTAAAGTCATCTACAGACTTGAAGTAATTCTACATTTGAAAGAAGTTCAATTTATTGTTCAAGCCTCAATGAAGTATTCAAGGAAGTGGAACTGTTTAAAAGTGACAGAGATTTCAAAAGTGTGACAGAGAAAAGTACAGGTTACAGTCCCTTGTTTAAGTAGAAGGAAAAAGAACCACAGCGTAAAGCCAAAAGATGAAGAACAATCATTAAAGTTAGTCGCTCATGAACCAGACAGTACATGGAGTGTCAACGTCAGCCAGTGTAAGTTCGTCATCAATTTTAGTGGTTCTAAGAATTAGTTTTAATTCTCTTTTAATTTATTCTATAAGATAATTAATTTAATCTATGAATTAAATTAATCAATCTAGATCTTAAGTAATTTAATGTATAAATTAATTCTCTAGAATTAATTTATTTATGGAATTATTTAAGTCAATAATTTAATTTATTTAATTTGTGAATTAATTCTAAATGAATTAATTCATTTGTTAAATCAATTAAAAGTAGAATATATTAAAACAGTTTTATTTCTGATTATTTAGTACTAGTAGTACTATATGTTTTATACTAGTAGTACTATCTAGGTTAGTACTACCGATAGTACTACCAATACAAATTGATAGTACTACCGATAGTACTACGAGTTATATTGGTTAGTACTATTAGTATAAAATCGAGTTGATTGTTTCTGGCGCGTGGAAATGCTTCCTGTGACTTGTTTAAATACAAGTCATCGTAATCAAAAGAGCCAGTTCATTTTTACAAGACAGAAAACAGAAGAACAAAGTATCATATCCATTTACTTCTGCCATTAACTTCAACCAACTGCAAAGCTCTCAATTTATTTCTTGTAATCAATTCTAGATAGTAATGTTATATCCAATCCACTAGAATTAAATTACTTGTATTGCTTTGACAATCTAGCGGATCATAATCCCTAGAATTTATATCGAACTACTTTTTAGTATTATGTCCTTTTATTACAAATATAGATAAATTCATGTCGAATTTATTCTAGATTTGTTTTAACAAGAACCTTGTAATCTGTACACTGATTTGTAACACCCTTCAAGTTCAATAGAGTTTTATTTAACTCGAATCTTGTTTCATTTTATTCCGCAGTAAATTTGTTATTGGAATTGTTAAATCTTCAACAATACAAATTCGATTAAACGGTACTGTTTTTATTCAACCCCTCTTCTACAAACATATCAGGACCTAACAAAATCCCTCCCATGTGGAAATAGAATTAACGGGTAGATTATACAACCACTGTTTAGCATCTTCTTTTAAAGCAAAGTTAATGAGTCTAAGCCTAATGGAATCCTCACTTAGTTGTTGAAGTTTTTGTAAAGCACACACTTCCTCAAATTCTCGAATGAAAAGATATGGATCATCTCCCTCTACCCCAGCAAACCTTGGTAACATGCTAATGTTATGATGTTTGATTTCAAAATTGTTTGTGGTTACTGCTGGTAGCACTATGCATGAGGGTTGAGCTGTACGAGCGGGGTAACAACGTTCTTTAAGAGAGACAGCCATGATGGTTGTTGGAACTTCTACTTCTTTTGACTCAATTTTAGTGGGTGAAGAGAAATCGAGTTGTCTTGCTACTCCAGGTAGTGAAAGGTCGGATTGTCTCACTAATCTAGATGTATTATCTCGAACCGAAATACTTTGCATACAAGAAAAGCAATCAAATAAGCACGTAACAGACAAGAGCTATAAGTAAACACCCAAGAATATGCAAAATCAAAAGAAAAATCTATCTTATCCTAAAAAATCTAGACCTTGCTCCTAACAATAAGATACTACTAAAAGTAACAGCTCAAAAAAAATTCGTCGTGACTGGCTAGTCAGGAGGAAGCATTGCCAAGAAGCTAACCACCATTCTAGGCACCAGTCTAAAGGCCAGGTAAGCTTTCGCTAGCCTAGACACCACCGAAAAATACTTAGTGATTTGTTCCTCCTAGATTCTCTTCCTAGTTGAGTGTGATATCCTATGGGCTAACGTCTAATTGATTTTATTAAGGAAAAAGAAATGCAAGATGAACGAATTAGTGATTTGTGGGTCAAGGAAAGGGTGATGAAATCCCTCACCTTATCTTGAAATTGGGTGGCACCCTTAAAATTTATTAGATGATGCAACAAACAAAGAACGAGAAATAACCACTTATGGATGCACTACACTACGTGTTCTATTCTAAATTGTACGTACCTCTTTCCTCCAGCAATCACCACAATTATATAATATGGAAAGAAATAAATACAATAAAGAAATCTAGATGATGTGCTCCTATGTGAGAGAATGAATGATGCAAAAAGTTGGTTTTTAACAAATAACTAACTAATATTTTTGGATTTTTCAAATATTCAATATTTTTTGGATTTTTCAATAATGATGGAAAGAAAACAGTGAGAGGTGATACGGAATACCGAAAAGCGCTTCCAAAAATTTCACAAGAGACGACGAGCCTTCTAGCAATCTTCTTGTCCAAGCTTTCCTCCGCTTCACTATTCCTAGTCGCTCTCTCGTTGTTACCAAATTTAAGACATAAAACATTAATCTACTAAATAAATTACATGATTTTCAAATTTATTTTGTATTCTTGACATATAATACAATAGTTACAAAAGCTTACATTTATAGGCTTGAAGAATTTTTTTTAATTCTTCTTGAGGAATTTTGGACCAGATCTGCAATCAATAATTATGAGAGATATACCAAAACTTTACTCGATCTCGTCAAAAAAAACTTTGTTAGCTCGATGAAATAAAGAGCAAAAACTCTTCGACTTTATAAATTTTTTTATATAATCATCCGAATTCTTAATAAAAGAAAGTTGGCATCTTCCTGATTTTTATAATTTCTACATATAGATTTATAATTTTCGAAGAACTTATCTTGTATAAGCATTTCTTTTTTATGAATTATGAGTTAAAAAAAGGAAATTTTAATTTTTATTATTTAAAACAAAGGTGTCATAGAAAAAAATAAATAGGATCCGGACGATTTGAGATCGTCTGGGGTTAAAGCCAAAGATATTAATAAAATAATAATAATAATGATAATAATAATAATAATCCTTTATTATAATACCTGAGTCTACCACATATCAGTTAACCAATCAGAAAACTTTGAATTATTTTAGGACCAATCAGATGTCTATCCTAAATTTTAGACCAATCACAAGAGTCTAAAAACTTTTCTCATATAATTTTATTAACCAATGATGGTTAAACTATCCATACAACACGATTAACCAATCAAAATTCAAAAATTATTTTTTTAATTAGAATTTAAATCCATTAAAACTTTCCTCATTTAATTTTATTAACCAATGGTTGGTCAATCCTAAATTTTAGACCAATCACAAGAGTCTAAAATTTTTCCTAATATAATTTTAAACTAGAATATAAATTCATTGAAACTTTCCTCATATAATTTTATTAACCGGTTAACCATTCATATGTTAATACTAAATTTTAGACCAATCAGAAGATCCAAAAAACTTTCCTCATATAATTTTATCAACAAATCATAGTTAGACTGTTGAATCAGAACTACTTATAGAAAGGGGGGTTTGAATACAAGTAGTACTAATATGTCTATTTTTGTGTTTTTCTTGTTTAATAAACAGAATAATAAATATGCGGAATTGAAAGAACACAAAACAAAGATGCTGCAACGATGATTTATATTGAATAATCAAAGTTATAAACTCTACCAAGGATGTACAAATATCCTTAGCAGCTACTTTCTGTAAACTAAGTTACAGCTATAAAAACTCTCAATGTAAGAACCTAATATAGACTTAAGGTTTCGACACATGCACACATATTACGATGTAGAATGAGAGTATTTATACAATTTTCCTATCAACTAAACAGCAAGTAAATCATTCACATGAATTAGGAGATTCTGTCCCATCTGTTTAGGTTGACAGCTTCGACAATCCAGCTCTTCTGATAAGAACAAATCATCTACTGATTCTTGATAAGGATTTGAGTTTATCCAGTGATCTTTCTTCAAAGATAATAGAAATTTCCATAATATGCAGCAAGCTTTATAGACTCTTACAGACTGCAGACTCTGACAGCTCATAGACTCCGATCACAGACTCTTGTATCAGTAGACTCTTCCTTGTACTCCAGTAAAACCATCATCTTCATTCCTAACAATCTCCCCCTATTTATGATTTATACAATAAGGCATAAATCTTGTTTGATGATGTCAAAACCATATTGATATGTACAGAACTAGAATACAACAATATCAGAAGGCTTGATGAATTATTAACTTCACTAATCACCTGGAATGGGAATTTTCTTGAAAGAAGAATTTATGTTAATCAATTCATCTAATAGTGTGTTTTCTGTTCTTGCCAATTTCTTCTTTAAGAAAAATCATATCAGAGTTAGCACATATGATTTGATAATGAAGTGCTCTGAACTGATCTGGCTTGTATTTAAACTTCTGCAAATGATTCAGACTCATAAAATATATTTCTCCTTCCATAGCTTGATAGCAAACATATTTTCCATGTTGATTGTAACAGCCCCAAATCCAGGGTCGGGGATTTAGGGTTGTCACGATCCATATACTCCTTGCCTTACCTGTATTACTCACACCGTGCATAATTCACCTGCTCATGACCCCACAATATATGTCTCACACACACACACACAGAGGTTAGAGTCTCAGAAATGACACAATACAACAACTGCGGAATAAATAATTTTTATTACAATACCCAAATGTCCTTGAATCTGTCACTGATACAATTTCTAAGTAATGTTACATTACCAACTTAGCCTTCTGATGCTCACAATCCTCTCATACCATTCATAATTATACATAAGTCGAATACCAAAAGCTGTAGCCTGATTCGATTGGTTCGTACTACTCTCGGGATCACTGCTAGAAGCCGTTTATGGAAACGCCTTGCGGGGTATGTGCCGTCCCATTGGCATCCTGCTTCGCTGCTATATAATATATATAAAACAATAGCAAGAGTGAGCGATAGCTCAGCAAGGTAATGAAAATATGGCATAATTCTGCCTTTAATTCAACCCAGAGTAAAGCGGGTATAAGACAATAATTTGTCAAAATATCTCGATACTGAAATTATTCCCTTATCGGGAGGTATTCCAAAAATAGTACCATTGTTGTATTTCAAATATCATTTCATAATATTTCTGCAAAACTTTTGATATATTAAGAACACATTTCTAGTATAATATAGAAGATGAGGTTTCAAAGTAAACCAATATAACTCTTCCAAAAATATCTGCTATGTAAGCAGAATATCAACATATAACTTAAAAGATGAAGTTATAAGGTGATTCAGTATAAGCAACTTCCTTACCATAACTCATATTATGTAAGGTATCCACAGAGTCAAATGATATAAAAGATGAGGTTACGAGGAAAATTAATATCATATCTCCGTAACCCAAGATTTACTTATGCATATATTATCAGAGTCATAACTCATAACAGATGAAGTTGCGAGGATTCATTGTAACTTTATTTTGAACACTTTTCGACCCCCTGCCAACATGACCGGTAAACCTGTACCACGGGTGTCATCCTTGGTCCCTTTCAATACATGCTGCTTAATCCCTCTGCCAACATGATCGGTAAACCTGTACCAACGGAGCCATCCGTGGTCCCTTTCAGTACATGTTGCAGAATTATCCAAAATGGATGATGAACCAATACTGGAGCCTTCTCCGCGCCCGTCGTACCAACCTTACTATGATCAGTAGCAGGTTGTACAACAAAATATATGTTTTCTACATGTAGATGGAAGTATCACGACAGCCTGACATTGTCTACCGCCTTTCTGGATCTCCCGGCCCAATTGGGGCAATAAAGTGATGGATCAGCGCGACTCGACCTCTTACACATGCTCCTAGTTCAGATGAAATCCATGACTCTGAAACGTAAAGATCGTCCTCCTTTCCCCAAGTGTAATACTTGTTGATACGACTCCACTCAGTAGTTATATCTAGGTTGGAAAGGAAGATTCTCCAATATTTCCCAAGCGATGCTTGTTAATGGATATCGACTTGTTCCAGGAATCTACCCCTCGAGCGTTGAGGTGGTAACACAACATTTGACTGGCAACAATTAAATTGCTCCGAGAAAATATCTGTCCTCTGACAGTTTTGAGTTGAGAGTTCAAAAAGAGTAGTAGTCTCTTAAATCAGGTTTCCCATATTTTTGATGGTTGAGCGAGCATTTAAATCCTCTTAAAAGACGGATTTAAATGGAAAACATTGTTTTGGGAACCTCTTTTTGATTTAAAAATAATTGATAACATTTATTAAATAAGTAAACATTAAACGAATCTTCGAAAATAATATTCATTAAGTAAATAATGATTAAATGAATATTCAAAGATAATATTCATTAAATACATAAGGATTAAATGAATATTTAAAATAATATTCATTAACTAATAAACCCCGAATGAATATTCAAGATAATATAAACCTCGAATGAATATTCAAAATAATATTCCTCAAATAAGTAAACCTCAAATGAATATTCAAAATAATATTCATTAATTAATAAATCTCAATGAATATTCGAAAAATAATATCCATTAAATAATTAAGTCTCAAATGAATATTCAAAAGTAATATTCATTAAATAAATAATTAATCCTCGAATGAATATTCATAAATAATATTCATTAAATAAATAATCTTCAAATGAATATTCAAAATAATATTCATTAAAAAAATCCCCAGATGAATATTCACAATAATATTCTTAAAGTCAATAATCCTCAAATGAATATAAATAATATCCTTTAAGTCAATAATCCTCAAATGAATATAAATAATATCCTCTAAGTCAATAATCCTCAAATGAATATAAATAATATCCTCTAAGTCAATAA
Organism: Heracleum sosnowskyi; assembly: GCA_030848705.1. Taxonomy (NCBI): domain Eukaryota; kingdom Viridiplantae; phylum Streptophyta; class Magnoliopsida; order Apiales; family Apiaceae; genus Heracleum; species Heracleum sosnowskyi. The sequence continues at coordinate 58,968,332 of CM061240.1, read as the reverse complement.
TCCTCAATATTGTTATACACATCAGTTCGAAAACAAGTATGCAATTTATATATCGCATTGGCATATCATATATGAAAACAGTTATTATCACAACAACAGTAGTATAGGTTAGTATCACAAATACAGCATGGAATGAGAAAACTTGCCTGATGCTCGAGAAGTGATAGGGGTTCGCGACGATGCCGGACAATCTAGACAAAGTCAAAGAAAACGCACGATTAATCCCCTGGATAATCCACTTGTACTCAATGCTTAAACACGTAAGCGAAACACAGCCAAGACATTACTAGCTCGTTATAGGCTCATACTAAGTCCATGTTAATCGACAATTACTTAAGTCGTAGGTTTAGTCCGAAATCGATCCTCGAATACAAGTTATACTTAACCATTTACAACATTGGTTTCTAAGTCATGTTCTTAGTGGTTTTCACTTGCGCAACCTCGGCTAACACATTTTTATAAAATCGGAAAATAATCTTTTGGACTCGAAACCTTCGTAAAAACCTTCGTAACTGACCTTGACACTTCAATACAAAATTTCATATTTTAAAACAACTCTTAAGGGTCTCAAACATAGCCACAAAGTTTGTACATTTCTGCAATTTCATTCCTTGAACTACTTTCACTAAAATGGTCATATCTCATAAACCGTAAATCGTAATGACATGATTCTTGCGCTCACGTAAACTAGAAACAAAGCTCTACACACTCATCTTCATCACTGAACCAAACGAGGCAGTTAGGTTTTCGGATTATAGGCAGTTTGTAGAGTTACCGAAAATCGGGCATTACGACGGCTTTAAATCGAATAATCCAATTTTGTCACAACATAACCAAGCCACACCGGGCATACCATACATCCACAACCTCAACAAACAACCTTTTTACTTTTCTAAGGTCAGGGGTGTGGCTACAATCCAACACCCACCATTTCTCATATTTCACAAAGTTAAATAACAACTAAAATACTTAAACATGATCTCTTAAGCTTATAACATCAAAACAATCATCAAAACTCATATGAACTCAAAGGGTGGGTTAGGGTTTTACCTCCTTGGATGCTCTAACAACACTATCAAGTGTTTTACAATCACTCAACAAGCCTTAGATACTCCTTACAAAGCTTAAACTTTAAGAAACAAAATCAAGAATCATGAAAAGTTACTATTCATCCTCATCTTGTAAAATCCATATCAAATCGAAAAATAAGAGTTAGGTACTAATATTTTTACCAGACCTTGTACTCTTCATAAGATTTCTTTTGAGTTATAGATCGCCAAATTTGAAGCTTCCTAGCTAGGGTTTTGAGTCCCATCTTTCCGCTGGACAGAAACTGGACAGTTTGGGTTCTCCAACTTGGGGAAGCGATTCGGCTAGGCTACACTCCTTTGTTGTCCATGAAATTTTGAACGAATGTTACCCATGGCGTGGAGAAGCTATGGTTACAATTTGGTGATTTAAGGATGGATAAAAGTGGAGATATGAATTTTTCTTTGAGCCTCATTTCTGCTGAGCAGAATGGGGGAGAGCTCTTCTTCCTTTTTCTTTTCTTTTTCTTGGTCAATTGATAATAATAATGCTGATATTTTGTGGTTAAAGGGGGTGAGTCATCACCTTTATTGCTTAGTCAGTGGACACGTGTCAAACATGCAGGAGGTTGGCTAAAGTAGCTTTACTGGTTTGCTTTACTGGTTCGTTTCCTTTCACATGGATGATCCAAATGTTGCATCCCTCGAATTAATCTTGTTACATGTTACTTCCATGTCTATATTTAATCCTGTAAATGTTGCCTTGTTCCTCTTGAAACGATTCGAAATATTTCCCAAAAAAAAGCGAATAAAACTCTACGCGATTCACGCAGTGAATAGTAACTATTCATTATTCACTCCAACAATCGAATCCTTAAATCGACTTTAATAAAATAATAACATTCCAAAATATTAAATCCTCAAATCCTCAAATTTAATATCTCATTTCTTGATTATAATAATATATAATTCACTGCCTGGTCAAATACTACACCAAAATAAAATTCAGAATTTCTGAATTCCGATCGTCTTTGCATTCACTTATTTACTCCGTAGATCACTAATATGACTTCGGAATATCCACACTACGTCTCGTACATAGGTGGCATGAAAATTTTTCTTAACCCTCAAAAACACTATTCATCCACCAAATTCACTATTCACTGATGCACTTAATCATAATAAGAAAAGTTTTAATTTTACCAAAAATTCGGGTTATTACAGTCTCCCCTCCTTAAAAGGATTCCGTCCCGGAATCAGCTTAGGAATAACTGGGGGTACTTCTCTCCCATTGCACTTTCTAACTCCTAAGTGGATTCTTCCACTTCTTGATTTTCCATAAACCTCTCACTAGCTTGGCAACCTCGTCACTTAGCACTTGCTCTTTTCTATCCGTGATTTCCACAGGTTGTTCTTTGTAAGTCAAACCAAGTTGTATATCTACCTGCTCGTACTCTACATATGCCGGGCATATATAGTATACTGACGTAGCATTGACACATGAACCCCGTTATGACCATTCTACAAGTTTGGGGGGTAAGGCTGGCTCGTAGGCCACCTTCCTGACGCGTCTTAAAATCTCAGATGGCCCAATGAATCTCGGGCTCAACTTCCCTTTCTTTCCAAATCTCATTAATTCCTTCCACGAGGATATCTTTTAGCATCACGAATCTCTAACCTCATATTCTATATCTTGTTTGTACAGAAAATACACCAATCGTAAACTTGCTTGTCATCCATCCACATGCCATTTAGCTTATCAATAGCAGTACTATCTCTATACTCGCGGGCTTAGCCTGCATACTTTCTCTGTCTGTCTTGGTTGTCACTAGCCGCTTGTTGGTGAAATCTTTTGTCTTTCTAGTTTGTTGGACTAACTTGGGTTTTGTGTTAAACTCATCCTTTAATTCCCGATCATTCGGAATCCATCTCTATCTCATTTTAATTAAGGGTATCGGCCACCACATTGGCCTTCCCCGGATGGTAGTGTATCTCACAGTCATAATTCTAGGTCAATTCTAGCCATTTCTCCATCCCATGTTATCTATTATCACGGGTAACTCTAAGCCAATTCATTACATTCCATAAAATTTGTGGGTGCATTAGTCAACCCAAAATAACCTCGCTGAAAACTCGAAATGTCTATTCCTAGTACGGATCGCAGTCTTGGGTATATCCTCGGATTTAACTTCCAACTAGTGATACCCAGTTCTTAAATAAATTTGGAAATACACAGCGTTCTTCCGCTGATCAAACAAACATTTACAAGGATGCCTATTCTCCATGTCGAACTCATACAACTCTCGAGGTTCGATACATAATCTTGTGCTAACATCTTTCTCTCTTACAACAACACCGGGCTCTCCATGGTGGTACACTGGGTCTTATCATACCCTTATACAACTACTCTTGTAACTGAGTCACTAACCCTTTCATTCCCATTATACTCTGAATACTCGGTATTCATTCTCATGTCATCCAAATCGATATTTGGTAGCTCATTAAAACCTTGTACAATCTCCCAAAACCATTGTAGTTCCCTTTATAATTGGTATCTCTTTTCTTGGCGTCAACCATAAGAGCTAATTAAGCCTCGTATTTCTGACGTAATAGTTTCTTAGTCTGAACTATATTCAAGAATCTCTAAATCTGCCTCCATCCTTTAATTATTACTCTTTTTCTTTGCAATCACTTGGCTCCATTGGGGGTCAACCAACCCATCCTTATTATAATATCAACTTCTCCCAACTTGAAAGGAATCAGGTCTATCAAAAGTGTCGACCTCATACTTCTAGTTCACAACCTGGATGTACCAGTCTTATGGTAAAATCCCTCGATTGACTATTTCTACTTGTAATTATTCTCTTTAGCGGCTCGGCCTTAAGGTTTAATTGTCATGCAACATCTTGATATACAACAATGCATTAGCTCTGTCTAAACAGTGTAGAAGGGCACCTGCTATTTAAAGGTCCTGACAGTGGGCTGCTTGTTGGAGGTAGCCCTGGTTGAAACCTACTGGCTTTCTTTCCTTCCGTGTTCACAAACTCCGGACAAACCTCGATAATTTGGAAAACTTGGCCTCATACTCGGTCACAGTCATGGTTTCTTGTTTTAACTCTTTAACTTTCATTTTCATCCGGGTCTCCATATATTTCTGAAAATTATTTCTCTAAAAACAACACGCTGCACCTCTCCCAAGTCACAATACCAGCTCCCTCTGACTCCATCGTCAGTACTTATCTTGGTAACCCAGAGGTAGTGTCCATTCGTAAACAACTCCTCCAAAATCTCAATTCCACTATAGGGCATCTATCTAACACCGTTGTCACTGGAGTTCACGGCACATCGCTATTCCTTTCACATATATCGATTGACACGCTTTCCATTATCATAATATCCTTGGGAGAATAAACCAATTTCATTGATCTGTCACTAACATTCTATTCGTCTTAGGGATTCGCTCCTGTCATAGGCGATTTCATTGCGAATCTAATTCCTATCAGTGCATTTTGACTTATTTGACCTGGGTGGCCTCCCCTTGGAATTCAATGAGGATAACAAAAATCATGGGGCCTTGAAAAGACAGCTCCCATATCAAGGAAAACGTCACACACTGGTGATCATAAGGTTATGAGTTTTAAGGTAACCTTATGGGAGGTAAAAGAATTTACCGAGAGATCAACATGATCATAAGAACTCAGCGTTGTGTGCCTCGATTGAGACATTACTAAAGGTAATTAGCCTTCTTGTATTTCACAACTTACAAGTGATGGCGTCCCATCAGACTTCTATCACACAGACAGATAGTCCTTGTAGCCCCTATAAGTGTAGGGTTGTTCGTCTCAGTGGAAGTTGAAAAGTATGAAAGCAATTCGAGATCAATTTAATGATTATCGCCATTCGACAATATTTCTCAAAGGAACACCTTGGATTAAAATTGATCAGATTCCAAAGGTGCGGTTTCCAAAGAAAATACAAAGAAAAGAATAACCAAAAAGATACTGGTACTTAACAAACAAGTGGTGAGGTATCATCATAGGGTTATTTATTATTTGAAGAAAAGTGGAAGCTTGAATAACATCATTTGGCAGGACTTTGAAAACCTGAAAGTAGGCATCGTGACAGCCTCTAACACAATTGAATTTAAATATGACTAACACAAGTGTTATAAAATAACTTCGAGGAGGGAATATACCCTTTATCAGAATTCTTTCTTGGAAAGAGGTCAAGATAGATCATAGATTGGGGAGCTACCCCACATAATTTGCAAATGGGGAGGGTACTACCAAAGTCTCTACGGATGCCTTTTATGTCGGCTCCTCTAATGGATAATCGTTCAATTCCAAAGCTTTTCTTCTCCATGCACCCTAAGGTGTTCGATACTTACGTCATTGTCGACTTATAATAGTCGCTAAGAATTCAACCATTAACATTTGCAATCGCAGGGGGTTTTATTCGACCCGGCGCAAACATCTCAAGTAAGCGTTCTGTTCTATAAGAAGACTTCGATACCGTTGTCGCCCATAGCAATGACAATTCCTCATGTCGACTGGGCGGTACTCCGGAAGATCGTCAGAATCTACAGGCTTAAATCCGGTCTCTATTTCAATCATCCTTATACCCAATATTCCTTCTCCCTTATCAATCCTGTGCGCTACATAAGCTTAACACTTTTGGCACAATAGCCTTTTCGTTTAAGTCAATCCCGGAATTTCTCAGTCCGTCTTGGTCCTTAAATATATTTCGCCTTTACCGTCCAATCTCAACTTCATCATTTTATCTCTACAATCAGTTGTAGCAATCAGGATCTGTCCACCAACCCATATAGCGGCCATCTTACCCCTATCCACAGGGTTCGCTCTAGTTTCCACTCTCTTTGGTGACATCCTCTGGTAATCAGAAAGACAAGGTTTGCCAAAATTTGCGGAATTTCTTTCCAAAATCAGGGAAATTTGATCAATCTATTTAGCCACTAGTAATACTCGGATCTGATTTCCGACCTTTCTGTTCTATCCTCAAAATTCCTTCCTGGTTTCCTGAGGGTGGTAAATCTCGTTCTCGATTCCGTCTTAGCGTGTTTGTCTTACAATAACATTTACATGGTACATATACCCAAAATTCTCCTTGAGGTAATAAAATCCCTCAATGATGTAATAGACACTATTTCCAGTGGAGTCGCTGGTCGTGGGGGATTGAAACCTCATAGCCAAAACAACTCCTTTCACTATTCTAGGCAACTAAGTACCCTTAATCGTTCGCGAAAATCCGAACATCTTGGTTCTTACGTATGCCGCCTCCTTATGGGCAACTATAACCGACTATGAGTAACAGGTTTCGTTCAAGTCGAATCAATCCACTGATACTGGCTATACTGCCTCTACCTCTTCTGCTTTGGAGACTCTACTCCATTTTCTTTGTCATATCTCTTGATGAATCATGAACGATCCTTAAACTCTCGTCTCGTCACTTATTTGTCCCTTGAAGGTTCGTCCGGTCTTATTATTAGACCTCAAGTAACACACCACATCTTTATCAATCGGCACATTTTCTACAAGATTCTTCCCTTGACCCACTATGGGGTCTTCTTTTAGATCCTCCTATGGATTCTCCTTTATCGGGTCTTCGTCCATCTCAAGGAGCGCATCACCAAATGCCTACTCGAAGGCCTCGGGATCTGGTATCTCAGAATCCCATCCATCTATAAATCATACGAATCGAGGTGACTAATCATGAAGTCCTAAGTACGGTTCCCCAAAAGAAGTCCCCTCTCGGGCTTCATCTTAAACAGTCAGGGTCATGTCCTCTAACCCGACTACGAACTCAATTTGAGCTCTAGATGTTCTTATCATTATTAAGGGTATTGTAAGACTCGATCTCCTATCGTTTCTGAGGACTGTAACCTAACGCTCTGATACCATCTCTGTAACAGCCCCAAATCCAGGGTCGGGGATTTAGGGTTGTCACGATCCATAAACTCCTTGCCTTACTTGTATTACTCACACCGTGCATAATTCACCTGCTCATGACCCCACAATATATGTCTCACACACACACACACAGAGGTTAGAGTCTCAGAAACGACACAATACAACAACTGCGGAATAAATAAATTTTATTACAATACCCAAATGTCCTTGAATCTGTCACTGATACAATTTCTAAGTAATGTTACATTACCAACTTAGCCTTCTGATGCTCACAATCCTCTCATACCATTCATAATTATACATAAGTCGAATACCAAAAGCTGTAGCCTGATTCGATTGGTTCGTACTACTCTCGGGATCACTGCTAGAAGCCGTTTATGGAAACGCCTTGCGGGGTATGTGCCGTCCCATTGGCATCCTGCTTCGCTGCTATATAATATATATAAAACAATAGCAAGAGTGAGCGATAGCTCAGCAAGGTAATGAAAATATGGCATAATTCTGCCTTTAATTCAACCCAGAGTAAAGCGGGTATAAGACAATAATTTGTCAAAATATCTCGATACTGAAATTATTCCCTTATCGGGAGGTATTCCAAAAATAGTACCATTGTTGTATTTCAAATATCATTTCATAATATTTCTGCAAAACTTTTGATATATTAAGAACACATTTCTAGTATAATATAGAAGATGAGGTTTCAAAGTAAACCAATATAACTCTTCCAAAAATATCTGCTATGTAAGCAGAATATCAACATATAACTTAAAAGATGAAGTTATAAGGTGATTCAGTATAAGCAACTTCCTTACCATAACTCATATTATGTAAGGTATCCACAGAGTCAAATGATATAAAAGATGAGGTTACGAGGAAAATTAATATCATATCTCCGTAACCCAAGATTTACTTATGCATATATTATCAGAGTCATAACTCATAACAGATGAAGTTGCGAGGATTCATTGTAACTTTATTTTGAACACTTTTCGACCCCCTGCCAACATGACCGGTAAACCTGTACCACGGGTGTCATCCTTGGTCCCTTTCAATACATGCTACTTAATCCCTCTGCCAACATGATCGGTAAACCTGTACCAACGGAGCCATCCGTGGTCCCTTTCAGTACATGTTGCAGAATTATCCAAAATGGATGATGAACCAATACTGGAGCCTTCTCCGCGCCCGTCGTACCAACCTTACTATGATCAGTAGCATGTTGTACAACAAAATATATGTTTTCTACATGTAGATGGAAGTATCACGACAGCCTGACATTGTCTACCGCCTTTCTGGATCTCCCGTCCCATTTGGGGCAATAAAGTGATGGATCAGCGCGACTCGACCTCTTACACATGCTCCTAGTTCAGATGAAATCCATGAATCTGAAACGTAAAGATCGTCCTCCTTTCCCCAAGTGTAATACTTGTTGATACGACTCCACTCAGTAGTTATATCTAGGTTGGAAAGGAAGATTCTCCAATATTTCCCAAGCGATGCTTGTTAATGGATATCGACTTGTTCCAGGAATCTACCCCTCGAGCGTTGAGGTGGTAACACAACATTTGACTGGCAGCAATTAAATTGCTCCGAGAAAATATCTGTCCTCTGACAGTTTTGAGTTGAGAGTTCAAAAAGAGTAGTAGTCTCTTAAATCAGGTTTCCCATATTTTTGATGGTTGAGCGAGCATTTAAATCCTCTTAAAAGACGGATTTAAATGGAAAACATTGTTTTGGGAACCTCTTTTTGATTTAAAAATAATTGATAACATTTATTAAATAAGTAAACATTAAACGAATCTTCGAAAATAATATTCATTAAGTAAATAATGATTAAATGAATATTCAAAGATAATATTCATTAAATACATAAGGATTAAATGAATATTTAAAATAATATTCATTAACTAATAAACCCCGAATGAATATTCAAGATAATATAAACCTCGAATGAATATTCAAAATAATATTCCTCAAATAAGTAAACCTCAAATGAATATTCAAAATAATATTCATTAATTAATAAATCTCAATGAATATTCGAAAAATAATATCCATTAAATAATTAAGTCTCAAATGAATATTCAAAAGTAATATTCATTAAATAAATAATTAATCCTCGAATGAATATTCATAAATAATATTCATTAAATAAATAATCTTCAAATGAATATTCAAAATAATATTCATTAAAAAAATCCCCAGATGAATATTCACAATAATATTCTTAAAGTCAATAATCCTCAAATAAATATAAATAATATCCTTTAAGTCAATAATCCTCAAATGAATATAAATAATATCCTCTAAGTCAATAATCCTCAAATGAATATAAATAATATCCTCTAAGTCAATAATCCTCAATATTGTTATACACATCAGTTCGAAAACAAGTATGCAATTTATATATCGCATTGGCATATCATATATGAAAACAGTTATTATCACAACAACAGTAGTATAGGTTAGTATCACAAATACAGCATGGAATGAGAAAACTTGCCTGATGCTCGAGAAGTGATAGGGGTTCGCGACGATGCCGGACAATCTAGACAAAGTCAAAGAAAACGCACGATTAATCCCCTGGATAATCCACTTGTACTCAATGCTTAAACACGTAAGCGAAACACAGCCAAGACATTACTAGCTCGTTATAGGCTCATACTAAGTCCATGTTAATCGACAATTACTTAAGTCGTAGGTTTAGTCCGAAATCGATCCTCGAATACAAGTTATACTTAACCATTTACAACATTGGTTTCTAAGTCATGTTCTTAGTGGTTTTCACTTGCGCAACCTCGGCTAACACATTTTTATAAAATCGGAAAATAATCTTTTGGACTCGAAACCTTCGTAAAAACCTTCGTAACTGACCTTGACACTTCAATACAAAATTTCATATTTTAAAACAACTCTTAAGGGTCTCAAACATAGCCACAAAGTTGGTACATTTCTGCAATTTCATTCCTTGAACTACTTTCACTAAAATGGTCATATCTCATAAACCGTAAATCGTAATGACATGATTCTTGCGCTCACGTAAACTAGAAACAAAGATCTACACACTCATCAGCATCACTGAACCAAAAGAGGCAGTTAGGTGTTCGGATTAGAGGCAGTTTGTAGAGTTACCGAAAATCGGGCATTACGACGGCTTTAAATCGAATAATCCAATTTTGTCACAACATAACCAAGCCACACCGGGCATACCATACATCCACAACCTCAACAAACAACCTTTTTACTTTTCTAAGGTCAGGGGTGTGGCTACAATCCAACACCCACCATTTCTCATATTTCACAAAGTTAAATAACAACTAAAATACTTAAACATGATCTCTTAAGCTTATAACATCAAAACAATCATCAAAACTCATATGAACTCAAAGGGTGGGTTAGGGTTTTACCTCCTTGGATGCTCTAACAACACTATCAAGTGTTTTACAATCACTCAACAAGCCTTAGATACTCCTTACAAAGCTTAAACTTTAAGAAACAAAATCAAGAATCATGAAAAGTTACTATTCATCCTCATCTTGTAAAATCCATATCAAATCGAAAAATAAGAGTTAGGTACTAATATTTTTACCAGACCTTGTACTCTTCATAAGATTTCTTTTGAGTTATAGATCGCCAAATTTGAAGCTTCCTAGCTAGGGTTTTGAGTCCCATCTTTCCGCTGGACAGAAACTGGACAGTTTGGGTTCTCCAACTTGGGGAAGCGATTCGGCTAGGCTACACTCCTTTGTTGTCCATGAAATTTTGAACGAATGTTACCCATGGCGTGGAGAAGCTATGGTTACAATTTGGTGATTTAAGGATGGATAGAAGTGGAGATATGAATTTTTCTTTGAGCCTCATTTCTGCTGAGCAGAATGGGGGAGAGCTCTTCTTCCTTTTTCTTTTCTTTTTCTTGGTCAATTGATAATAATAATGCTGATATTTTGTGGTTAAAGGGGGTGAGTCATCACCTTTATTGCTTAGTCAGTGGACACGTGTCAAACATGCAGGAGGTTGGCTAAAGTAGCTTTACTGGTTTGCTTTACTGGTTCGTTTCCTTTCACATGGATGATCCAAATGTTGCATCCCTCGAATTAATCTTGTTACATGTTACTTCCATGTCTATATTTAATCCTGTAAATGTTGCCTTGTTCCTCTTGAAACGATTCGAAATATTTCCCAAAAAAAAGCGAATAAAACTCTACGCGATTCACGCAGTGAATAGTAACTATTCATTATTCACTCCAACAATCGAATCCTTAAATCGACTTTAATAAAATAATAACATTCCAAAATATTAAATCCTCAAATCCTCAAATTTAATATCTCATTTCTTGATTATAATAATATATAATTCACTGCCCGGTCAAATACTACACCAAAATAAAATTCAGAATTTCTGAATTCCGATCGTCTTTGCATTCACTTATTTACTCCGTAGATCACTAATATGACTTCGGAATATCCACACTACGTCTCGTACATAGGTGGCATGAAAAATTTTCTTAACCCTCAAAAACACTATTCATCCACCAAATTCACTATTCACTGATGCACTTAATCATAATAAGAAAAGTTTTAATTTTACCAATAATTCGGGTTATTACATTGATCTTGTTCAATTTCAATAATATTGTACTCCATTTCTTTATCAGAACCATCTGGAGCTACATACATAAGCTTGAATGAAGGAACACCAGTATGATACATTCTTTTATAAATCTTTTTGAGTTGTTCATCAATTTCATTAAGCCAGTTTCTTAAGACTGCATTCCAGCCTTGAGTCACTTCAGCTCTTTTCTCCAATAAGAATTTTACATAGGCAAGCTCCTTTTCCCTTTTGTGATAAATCAAAGTTTCTTGATCCATCCATCTTATTATTCCAGAAGATAAGAAGTATACAATAAATTCTTTTTGAATCTCCTTGTCCACTGTTCCTTTTCTTGATACATGCTCCTTTACTTTTACAGTCTTTAGAACAAGTTGAGCAGAAATTAGTCTATTAAGATGTTTCTGTGTAACTGGCTCACCAACATAATCTGTCAATGGATGAGGATCAGCTACATGCTTGACTGCACTAGAAGTATTTCCTTGAGTATGACCAAGTCCAGTTTTGATTTTTGAGGAACGAGCCTGATTACTCTGACTCATTATCCAATAAGTTGGTTCAACCTGCTTTTGAGTTGACCCTGTTTCAAAAGTAGTCCCTGCCTTGCCAAGAGGAATAGTATCTTGCAGATACCTGGATTTTTGAACAAAACCCTCCTGCGGCTTAAATTGAAATTGCTGACCAACTGCATGTGGAATAGTAGAACCTGGAGTTTCAATCTTCTTAGGTACTTGAGAAATAGTAGATTGTAAAGTTTGTGACCTTGTCACTTCCTTCTTAAAACCTATATTTTGCAAATCTATAGTGTCACAAGCACTCAGATCAGTAACCAATTCATTTCTCGGCCTCAAACGTTCCATTTCAGTAGAAACATGTCTCTGTCTCTTAGAAGTTTCTCTAGACTCTGGTTGTCTAGACTCTGAAAACTTCCTCTTTCTTTGTTGAGATAGCAATTGAATTGTGCTTACTCTTTTTCCTTTCTGAGTGTGACCACTACCATCATCATCACTATCCTTCTTCTTAGAAAAGCCAGATTCATTAGCATCATTTTTACAAGAACTTGCTTCATTTCTAGACTTGCTCCCTCCACTCTCCCCCTTTTTGACATCAGCAACAGGTGAAAGACTGGTGGTATATTTAAAACATTTGTCATGTGTCCAAGCATGTCCAGAATTAGATCCTGATTGCCAAGAATAGTAGCTTGTTGACTTTCCAAAGAACTCAACCTTGTCTCCACTGACTCCTGATTAGAAACCATAGTACCCAAAGAAGCTGTAGTATTACCTTGAAGAGAAGTAACAGTCTTGTAGAGCTGTACTAGCTGTCCTTGAGTTTGTAAAATAGAGACATCCATGCCACTGACTTCAGAATGAAGTGTACTCACAGCAGCATAAATAGTGTCCAAACTAGGAGTTTCATCTATATGAGTAGACTCAGCATGCTCTTCAGCTTGCTATCTGGAGATAGAAAGAGAATCAGGATAAAAGATATCATGTTCCGAAATACCAAAGGTATCAAAGAAATCTCTGCTAGCTCTTGATTGATGTTCCAAAGAAATTCTGCCTGAATCAATTTTAGGCACTGCTAATGAAGGTTGATCACCATATGAATCAAATTCTGAGCTTGAGAAAGATCTATCAGAGTGACTTGGTGATAATGGTTGATTTCTAAGACTTAGCCTCAAAGGCGGATTTTGATCCAGAGCAGATGACCTATCCATTCTTTGAATGTGAGAAATAAGAGAGAAAACTCAGTAGGAATTCCCACGTTAAAAGATTCCAATAAAGAATAAGGCCATTGTTGTTGAAAATACAACACATCTGCATCCACAGTCTTAGTTGCATTGGAGGACTCTGTAACTTGTACAGCTACATGAGGTGAAAAATTAACAGAGTCTAAAGGATAATCAAGATATAACACACCTGGTGTAAACTCTGAATGTTTAAGAACATCCTCCGTTTGAGAAGTAGAAGGAGAAGAACTATTAGCAATAGCTAGGACTTCAACATAGACTGACTCCTCCATAGAGTGATCAAGGTCTGAAGAATCAGGAAGTACATCACTCAAAGGAAGTGCATCAATAGGAATACTTGGATCCACAGCTAAATGTTCCTAAGGTTGAGAAGATAACTCTTCTAGTCTCCTTTCTCTTCTTCTGGTTATTGAATCAACCACCCTTTTAGCATAAGCTTTCTTCTGAACTTCTGGTTTTGAATTATGAACTGCCAAATCCTGTCTTTCAAACATCTCCATAAGCTGAAATGTATCACTATCAATTCCAGTTGCAGCTTCAAGATTGGCATCCCATGAGCTAGGGAAATGTTGATCCCAAAAGCCAAAGGTTGGCTGTTTACCTAATCTCTCAGTCTCACCATGGGGTTGGGCACCCATGCTCTCATGCTCACTAAGGTTTACTAAAACATTATCACTCTCTACCTCTCCTTTTTCCTGGTTAGGAACCAGCCTCTCAGTTTGTGACTTAGTGGCCATCTTTTCAATATTTTCACTCAATGTGGGGACTGTACTCTCAAATCCTACAGAAAAATAGGGGGTAGAAAGAAGTTTTGTACCTGAAGCTCTTTGGTGGTGGGGATCCTCTTGAATTATCTGAAGGCTAGAGGTTTCCACTAAAAGCTGAGCATCATCAGACCCTGAACCCTTACACACTTCTGTCTTTTCAGCTTCCAGTGGCTCCAGTACACCGCCTTCAGAATCCTGTATTGATTCAGCACCCACAGTAATACTTCATGAGGTGTCAAAATGTTTACAGAATCATCATGAGGTGTTGTTGAATGAGACTCTCCCTCAAGGGAATAGACTATTATAGGATTCTACTTTGAATTTCTTCATTGACATCTATCATAGTTTGATCCACAATATCATCGGAATTCTCAACAATGTGATCAGTCACCAGAAAAGGCCTACTAGCATGAACAATGACTCCACTATCACCCTTCCTCTGACTAGGTGGTTCTTGTGTTTGTGAGTCTATATGTTCACCTTTACCATTGTCCACCACTGGTGCAACAGTACCCTCTCCTGACTACATACCTCCTCCTAAATCCTCCAAAGTTGTACTCCTTATAGATTAACTCCTTGAACTGTCAGGGTAAAGAAATTTAGATCTGAACATTCTCCAGAAAACAGCTTGGAGAGCCTGATCAAAAGAGTAGTTGAACTTAGACTGGATCTCTTTCATAACACTTTTGTAATGTTCATTCTTTAGCTGATTCATCCTCAACTCAAAAGTATTATAGATGAAAGTATAAGCAGGAGGTCTAATCTTTTCTTTTAGAAAATTAAGAACTTCCTGTGAATGAGAGATTGTCATTGCCACAGCTCCAAGTGCTTGCTTATAAGAAATATTATCATCCCATATTGCATCATAGGTCAAAACTGGTTGTTGATCCTCCTCCTCAGTTTCATCCTCAACAATAGACCCTAATTTCTTCTTTTGCTTCTCCAAAGGTCTGGAAGCCTGTTGATCTGGATCTGGTTGAGTAACTATGGGTATGCTTTCATTTCTTTCATAAATAACATCCTCAGCAACAGTGATAATAGATGGAGTAAAGAGATAGCTATAGACATACTGAACAGCTAATTCTTGAGAGATTTTGAGATCTATCATCAACTTTTGCCACACCTTTTTATGAGAACTAAGAAGTTGCAGAATCTCAGAGACTT
Organism: Heracleum sosnowskyi; assembly: GCA_030848705.1. NCBI lineage: Eukaryota > Viridiplantae > Streptophyta > Magnoliopsida > Apiales > Apiaceae > Heracleum > Heracleum sosnowskyi. Next base: position 58,953,084 of record CM061240.1, on the reverse strand, counting down.
TAAGATAAGATTGTTTATCCTGCACAGTTTACACTAAAGAATAAAAAATAATGAGTGCATCATCAGAAGGTATAACTATGTGCTGGATTAAGTCCCTTGCAGTCTTCTTAGTTAATCCTTCCCAAAATACCTTATCACTAGAGTCTGAGGATGAGTGAGACTCTAGTTCAGTATTAGACTCTGACAAGGTAGTAGTAATTGTTCTACCAGAGTCTGGTTCTGAAGGAACCATGGGAACCACCTGTGTTTCTGGAACAACTAACTCAATATTTTTGTGTGAGGGTGTGAAATGAACTTTCTTCTTCCCTTTACGTTTAAACTGAGCAAAATATTTAGAAGAGGTAGACTGCTGTGCAGACACAAGTGTTTCAGTCCTTGGGATAAGACTTTTTGCCAAAGCTACAATCTTTTGGGCGACAGTAGCCAGTTTCTGAGGTTGTCCCTTTTCAGAAACCATAGAATGTTGAGAGTCTACAGTTGCAGGCTGATCAGAGGGTAAGATAGCCAATGAATCCTTCATTAAAGAGAGACCTTCAGCTACCTCATGCTCTATGGGATTGGTTTCATCATCACTATCAAGTTGCATTCTCAACCTTCTCCTTGTTACAACTGAAGCCTTTTGAGAGACTATAGAGGTTGGTTTTGTAATAGAGGTAGACCTTTTTGAAATAGGTAATTTTGATTGTTTAGGCCTTTTGGTTGATGGTTGAACTGTGTTTGGGTTAGACACAGGGGGTTCTCCATTACTTGATCATGTGCCATAACACCTCCAAAAAGTGGAGTATACACATCATAATTAAAAGTGATGAGTTGTTGTTTCATTACCTCAGGGTAGACCATGTCAGGGAATAGAATACCTTCACCTTGAAGCCTAGCTTGTAACTTATTATGCTCCCTAGTAAGATCCTTGAACAATCTAGGGTGTTTAACATGACAATCAACTAGTGTACTATCATCCAATTGGCCTCTTAAGGTAGGCACAAGGTGATGAAGGATCATCATCAAAAAACCAATGGTAGTAGATTTTTGTGTTCTCTTTAGCCCGTACTTTGCTACCAATCTGCACAAGCAACAATTGTACAATATATATCGTTCTATTGGTTAGCAAACTGTACCTTATCTGACTAGTAATGGATGTAATTGCATTAAAACCACTACATTTGCCAGTAAAGGATTTAGCTATTTGATCAAAGAAGAAACTCCATTCTTTTCTCAAACAGTTTCTTTTAACAGAACTTAAGTCATTTAAATCACCAACATAATTTAAAGACCTGTACATCTCAATCAAGTCATCATCACTAGCATAAGAATCAAATTCAGGTTTAACAGGTAATTCTAAAGCTTCATTCAGAACTTCAGTAGTAATTGCATATCTATGAGTTCCAAATTTGAAAGTAAGCTTACCATTCACATAGGAAGCTGATTCCCATGTTTTACAAACTGCTTCAGGAAGAAACTCAGGAGTACAAGATAATGTAAAATTCAGAGGACCCTAAGTTAAAAAGTCCATCATTGGATGAAAATCTTCATGTTCCTTGTCCTTTGCATGTATAGCAGTAGCATAATTTGTAGTCATAAACTCAAAATCACCAAAGACAAAAGCAATTGATTTTGGACCTCTCAGCATTGTAGAAACAACAGCCATTGATGTGAATTGGGAATTTGGTTCGAAGAAGTAGAGCTCTGTGTATGTATATATAATGTGCACTTTTGATAAAAGTTGTAAGAAATCAAAGATATGATTAGCACAATATATGAATTAAGCAACTTGCTCGATAGTAGTGCTAAAAATTAGCAACTACCTGTAATAGTGGGTTAAGAAAGAGAAATAACCGAAAAAACAGGTAACACTTCCAATCGTGCAAGTTCAGAGTCTATAATCCCCTAAGAATTCGAACAGTCCTGTCTGATGATGCTTGACTTACCAGAGTCTATAAACTAATTACACACGCGTGTAAACAGTATTAACAGACTTAAAATTCAAACAAGAAAAATTAGGAATTAAAACACATATAACCCCTTAATTATTTTCTTGCCACTTCTCAATGCAAAGTAATAATGGTAAATTGAAAAGACTCCTCGAGACTTTCCAAAACCCTGTATTGCTTCGAGTTTCTCTATAAAACTAAGAGAAATCATCAGTCTCTTCCATTCTTTACCTTCTCTTCTCCATAGAAAAAAAACTTACAGAATATTTTTTCCATGGCTGCAAATAATCAACCTCTAATGCCCATAGACGAGTTTAAGGCTCTTGATCATGAGGAACAGTTAGAGCATCTGTTCCAAGAGCTCCATCAAGCTCTAGAAGAAGAAGAGGCTATTCCAGAGCCTGTCCAAGAGGTTCCTCAGCAAGATGACCCTCTTGATGATGTGATGAATTTTCTCCTTCTTCACTTTCAGCAGGAGCATCCTGAGCTTGCTGACCTTGATGAGGATGAATTACTTGCTCTCCTCATTCAAGAAGAAGAGGAAGAGATGGAAAGAGAGAGTAAGAAGAAGGAGCTTGATGCCTGTGTTCCTTGTAAAGTGCAGGCATGTAAGAGGAAAAGTGATGAGGATGAAGATCCACCATCAGCAGGATGTCAATTGATTGATAGTCCTGCTCCCCTTCTTGCTTTCTGATTGCATGGCCAAAGATGTCAAGAGAATCATGTTTTTTTGGTACATAAAAATCTTCTAATCCAACACTATACCTGATGGACTGTGAAGCTGCTCAGGATCGTGCATGGATGGAATGGTTGTTCTCTCTGACATTTAAGGCCCAACTCAACCATGACGAGAGCTTCATGCTAATCTGCAGGGCATCCCTGTGTTTATCTTTTAGTACAAAGTAGCATAGAAAAGCCATGTAATTTCCTTCTCTTTGTAATGAATTTTCAAGAATTAATGAAATTATGCTTTTTCTATTGTGCTGTCTTTGTATGTCCTGCAAAATTTATTAGTAATAGAACTGCAAAATATTTGCTTGATATTTTATAGACTCTCTAAATTTAAAAGATTTAAGCAAACATGCAAAAATTCTAACTACTTAATCAGAGACTAAGTATAGGAGTCTAACCTGTTTCAGAGTCTATAAGCAGTTTCTTACATAATCTCAAGGTAAACATTGAATCCAGTCACGCACATAACATTATAAAATAGATTGAGAACTTGTCAAAATCTATAACTAGAATTCAATACCTTTCTGCAAATGTTGAGATTTAACAGACACTTAAAAATTTAACATTCCTAACTCACTAACTGTTAGGTCCCGATAAGTTTGTAGAAGGGGGGGGGGGGTTGAATACAAACTATACCGTTTTATCGAATTTGTTCTTCTTAAGAAATTCCAATTTAAGAACAAATAATTGTGGAATTAAATGAAACAAAATTCAAGTTAAATATAACTTATATTAAACTTGAAAGATGTTACAAATATTGTACGAATTACAAAGATTGAATCTCAAACTAATTAAAACAAATTTAGAATAAATTCGACATGAACTTATCTATTTTTGTAATAAAAAGATAGAACGATAAATGATAGTTCGAGATAAATTCTAGGGATAAAGATCCGCTAGATAGTCAAAGCAGTACAAGTAAATGATTTCTAGTGGCTTGGATATAACAATCAATACTAGAAATGAATTCACTGAACAAATTATTTCTCTGGCAGTTAGAAGCAGTAAAGGCAGTTCTTGTTCTTGAAGATATAAAGTTGAGTTATGTTATAACTGTCTTGAATGCATTCTGTTAATATCTCTTTTTAGCACTTCAAATCTTTCACGCCTCTTTTCTTTTGTTCCAGCATGATTATCAAATAAGCTTGGAATGACTATCATTTTTAGCCTGGAATGACTATCAATTTGGCTTAGAATGACTATCAGAATATTAGAATAACTTTGAAATGACTAACAATTGGACTGGGATGACTATCGGGATGACTATTGTAAGATCCGTGAACTTTATTAAATTATATAAATTGTATTATATGTGTAGAATAATTATTGTGGAGTATTTGGAGTGTTATTGATTAAGGTTGTTAAGTGATTATGTGCTAATTGGTGTGTCGGAAGCCCCTTTCAAATATCTTGTCATTTGAAAATATCTTCAATTTTGAGCCCCGTTTTGAAAATTCAAGGGTCCCGTTGAAACTTTGTACATCATTATTATCCCTTCGTCATTCGTGTCCGAATCATTATCGGAAGATTTATTCGTATCATTATATCCCTAGCTATTTGATATTGTCAATACTATTCGTTTTATCCGAAAAGGGAAAAATTATTCCAAACCCTAATTGTTTAGGGCAATTGATATATCGTTCGTATCAATAATACATCTGTTATAGCCCCAGTATTCTTGAGCATTAGTTATATAATGATATGTATTGATTTGGATAATTATCACCTCGTAAAATGTGTATTTTACTTTATTAGGGTTTTAAAACGATCCAGTGGATCTATATCGATCCAAAAATGTCGTTTGGGGGAATTATTTTCCACTAAGTATAAAAAGGAGAATCGTACATTATTGTATGTATAATACATATATAAATACAAAAAAATATAAAAATCCTCGAACCGTGTTCTTCGTGTTCTTGAAGATCGAACCAATTTTTGGGAGTGTTATTGAAATCCAAATCACAAGTTCAAGTACTCAAATCAAAGCTCTTGATCTCTAGATTCAGAATCTTCAAACCATATCATCATCTGGTAATCTTTCGATTTTATATGAATTTTTCAAATTCGAATTAAAATTAGGGTTTATGTTCAAATTGGGGATTTTCATTCTGTTGATTCTCCGTTTGATTGATTGCTTCTAACATGTTCCTAGGGTTCTAATTAGTAGGAATCCATGTTTTAATTTCATGTTTATGTTCGATTTTGAGAAATTCGATTTCTAGGGTTTTGCCCGATTTTTCTTTTTAATAGTCCGTTCATATGAGTGATCTGACATTGTTTTTGATAGAGGTCTTTTGTTGTATGTGTTCTAAGCTTCATTTTAACACCAAGAACATAGAGTTTCATGTACGATTTTAGTAGATCGGAAAATTTGTTTAAGGTCACCGGAATTTGGTCGGGTTTTGGATTCCGGTGATGTTTTTGGTTTGTTTTTGATCGGAATGTATTGGTATGGTTATCAGGAGTATTTTGGTATCAAAAGCCCTAAATTTGGTCGTGTTTTTGGCTCACCGGATTCTGGGCCGGTCGCCGGAAACTGGAAAATTTCCGGTATGTTCTTGGCGACCCGGTTTGTTCTTGATGACCCGTAACCCGACCCGTTGACCCGTTTTCTGACCCGATTTTAATCTTCAAAACCCTAATTCATTTTCAGAAAACTGTTTTTGAATTTTATTTTTAAATTTAATTCGAAAATAGTTTAAAATCTTTTAAAAATCATATTTTTATTTTAAAAATACATTTTTAAATTCAGAAAATTCTGAAAAATTATAATTATTTATTTAAATTCGAAAACTGATTAAATTTAATTATTTTAATTATTTTTAATTAATAATTAATTAATTTAATTAATTGATTAATTCTTTTAATCAGTTAATTCTTAATAATTAATTATTAATTAGATTTAATTAATTTAAATTAGGTTTAATTATTTTCTAGCTTGATTTAATTATTTAAAAATAGTTGGAGTGTTTAAAAAGTGTCAATTAATTTTTATTAATTGATTTAATTGCTTTTAAATACTTATATTGGGATTAAAAATCTGATTTTTGATTTAAAAATTAATTGCGACTTATTTAAATTCAAATAAGCCTCGAATATTGTTCTGAAAATATTTATAAGTGCTATATGGTTTATATGAGTTGAATAATGTGTTTTATAGTCCGTAAATGCCCGTACGAGGGCTAATGTCTGAGTTTTAATTACCATAAATTAGATCGGGCATCCGATAGGAACCTGATTACTTGTTTAAATGTGAAAATGGTTATGAGTGTATATCGAGGATATAACGAGGATAGTTAGACTTACTGTAATGAGTTTTTTTATTATAGAATCGAGTTCCCGGAGCAAGGGAAAGGAGAAGGTAGAGTAAGCTTGATAGAATTCCGTCAGCTACGTAGACCAGGCAAGTATCTGTGCCTTTCTTGTTGATTCAATTATTATTGTTCTTAATGATTACATGTATATTACCATCAGAACGATTCAGATTATTCAATCTTCACCTGTATTGAGCAACTGATGCTATTTCCTTGAATATTCCTAAATTCTTGATTAAATTCACAATCGTGTCGAATATTAGAAATCTTCATTTCAATTCACTTGTATTGACTATAATCATTGTTGACCTTCTTAAATGTGTACTTATGTACCGTTGAGACCATTTCGAATCTAGTTCTCGAACTTCATCTGATATTGAGCCGTTGAAGCCCTTTTGAAATTATTGTACCTTGTCTTTGTGTACTTATGTATAGTTGAAACCATTTCGAATCTAGTTCTCGAACTTCATTTGATATCGAGCAGTTGAAGCTCTTTTGCAACTATTGCCCCCTGACATTGTGTATTTATCCTGTTGTGCATGTTATTGCTTATACTCTGTGATAGAATTGACATGTTTTAAAATGAGACCAGTAATGGTCGGGCCATATTTATGGTCGTAATAACTTAAGGCCCAGATGGCCATGGATCCTAGTGGAGGACTTTGTTATAAGCTAGTCCGGGGTTGATGCGTGACTGATCAGCAGCTCAACCTTTTTATTTGAAAAATGTAGAAGTCCAATTCTCATCCTTCCTTCTTCAATAAAGATTGTTAAAAGCATATGTTTGACTTGTATATTGTTGATTCAGATAATTGTGATCCTTCCTTTCATTATGGAATTGTGATTGATATATATTATGTTGCTGAGCACTTGTAGCTCATTCTTGCTTTGTTTCTAACCATATTCCAGTTAAGCGAGAGTATGAGCAGACACAGCGCGAGCGATAGTTCTCCAGCAGCTAGGAGATCACCAAGAGTGGTTGTCATTGGCAGGGTAGTTGTTTGTTTTGATAGTTAGACTAGATGTCTAGCTTTGACTTTAAGTTGTGTAATAACTGTAACGCCTTAGAAATTTTTTTACTTGTAAATTATTACCAATATGTGAATACGATTAATTTTATTTTTATATATGTGCGTGATAATTGTTTAATATGCTCTTTGTGCTAATTAGAGTAGCCTTAAATTTATTTTGTTAATAAGAGCTATTTAAAATTATTTTATATTGCTAGTAATAGCAATTGAGATTGTATTCTTGAAATTTTAGTTAGCAATGATGATCTTGGTATAATGTGATTTATGTGTAAGCTCATATTTTAGTCATACTTATTTGAGATAAAAATAATTATTTGATATAGTCCTATAATTTTGAAATTTCTTTATGTGCCATAATTGTTACGTGCTTAAAATGTGAATTATATGCGTGGTGAATAATTAGTTAATTGTGAATGTGGTTTCTAAATTTTATTTAAGTGCTCTGAGAATTTATTTGGGTCATATAATATTTATATTAAATTTAGAGAATGCTTTAATTATTTAATTAATAGCATAAAATATTTCTTAGCATTATTTTATTTCTACTTTAGTTTTAAACTCATGATTTAAATTCTATAACCACTTAATTATTTTAATTATCTATTTTGAGAGATGCTACACCTTCTAGATTATTTATTTTCAATGGGTAATTTATTTATTTACCTAGTGAATGGTAAAATTTTATTTAAAAATCACTTTGGGATAAAAAGGCATTTTATTTGATTATTTCTTGGTAAATGCAATTTTATTTATCTAACTTATAAAAAAAATTAATGGTAGAATAATATTTCTACTTGATCTAAAAATGGGATTATGAATTTACATAATAGCCCTTGATTTTTATCATTTTAGTATTTTATTTAATTGGGCATTTTGTCATTTAATAATTTAATTCCCTAAGTAACCAAAAAGTAGTTACTTTTATTTTATTTTATTTCCCCTATAAAACCCCACCCCCATCGGTCTCACCCCCACTCCCGTTCTTTTTCTTCTTCTTTTTCTCTCCCCAAAGCCTCACTTCTCTCTCAAACACTCATCTTGTTCTTTTCTTTTTACAAGATTAAACCTCCAAATTACTAGTGATTCTCTCCACCAAATCTCAAGTGTGAATACTCAAAACAAACCTCTTTCAAACCTCTATCACTCTACATGTTTAATTTCGAGTTTTACTACCATTCTCAAATTGGGGTTTTTCAGAAATTAGGGATTTTGGGTTCTTTTTCTACATGCAATGGTTGTTTATGAGTTTAGGGGTCTATTCTCGATGAGACCCATGATTTTGGGCTCATCCGAGAAGAACCCGACCATCAACAATGATCTTAGTAAGTTGATTGTCTTGCATGTATACATGTAAGACTTGATTGTGTGTATTTTGGCTATTTTGAGTAGTAAAAGTAATTGCATGTCTTTGATTTTGTGAAGTTTGGTGATTTTAGTAAAAGTTTGATAATGGGTTTTAATTCTTTTTAGTATGTGATTGATATTTGAAGTTGGATAATTGGTAATTGTAGGTTATGATGGTTGCATGTTGATATTTTATGAATTTGGGGTTTTAAGCAATAGATACATAATGGGTCATGATTACTTATAAGTAAAAGTGATGTTTGTGGTTGGATTATTGCAAATTAGAGGTGATATAAACTTGCATGTTGGATTTTTAGTAATTTTGGATCTATGTGATGAGGGTTTTGATTATTGGCGTGTATAAGTATTGTATATAGTTTATAATTAGTGATTAATGGTTAAGTAGAGTTGCATGTGAGTTTTTATGGTAAAGATTGAATTCTTATGTGATGGGTGGTTTTAAACTTATAATTTCTTAGTTAATTAGAGATGTCTTGATGTGATTTGGATTTGTTAGTGGGAGTTAAGGTGGAATGGTGGTGTTGGATAAAGACATTGTAAGACATCTTGGTTGGCATGTATCTTGGACTCGGCTAGAGGTGGCTGGGCTAGGTGATTGGCTGAGCAGGGCGACACTCAACATGGCGGGCATTAACAGTGGGCGGCTGGACATGCTTGGGCGGATGGTGTGCATAATGCGGTGCGGCTGGGCGCATGGTTTGGTGTGGCTGGGGCGCAAGGCATAGTCCTAGTGATAGTCTTGGTAAAAGCTGGTACAACTGTGATAGTCTCTTGGTGTTGGTTATTGACGGTTTTGGTTGTCCTTGGGCAGTTGTATGACAAGGGAAACTGGCAATTCTGATAGACACAAGTGGCAGGCAACAGTGTGGACACATGGGGCAGTTGGAGCCTATGGTGCAACAGTTTTGTAACTGCTCGGCAGTTACCAAAACTGCATGGAACTGCAAGGCTGTGATACATGTATCAATGTATCTATATATGTTAGGCATTTTCAGATGTAAACATAAGGAGTACATATTTTATATTAGGCATTCAGTTGTAAACATAAGATATATATTTTGTATTGCTTGTATTGAGGGAATATAGGCAATAGGGGGAAACACTTGGGTGGGGTGATCTAAGTGTAATTGTGGGTAGTGCATGAGAGCTGAAATAACTCTTGTGATCCTTTGTATATATTGTGGTGATAATATAAGGGTTGGCTTTGGCCGTAAATTCTGTGTGTGTACTTTCGTTTTGTGGCAGATTGGGTACTTAGTCGGCAAAGTCATTTGTGGGTAAGGCTGACTGGTTTTTGTGGGGGAAAATCAGGCCGTACGGGAGTCTAAATTTGGTTGAAAAATTGGTCCCGTAACAAGTGGTATCAGAGCCAGGTTGAAGAATCATGGTGAATCCGAATGTGCAGACCCAAGAACGATTGAGTCGTTTGGAGGGATTGGTTGGTGCAGTGTCAGATTCTGATCAAGTTTCTTTGACAGAGAAGTGTTCAGGTTTGGGGGAGGACTTGACACATGTGAGGGGATTGCTAGAGTCTCATTTATGCCAAACTGATGACGACTATGATCAAGTGGTGGTCAAGATTGACAGGCTGGCTGATGAATATCGGTCACATGTTGAAAGGACTGAGAGCCAAATGAACAAGTTGGTTGAGGATATAGCAATATTGAGGAGGGCTGTGGCAGGCACTTCCTTGGGTGGCACTGATGGTCACTCTAAATTAAAGATTCCAGAACCGAAGCCTTTTGTGGGAAGTCGAAGCGCTAAGGAGTTGGAAAATTTTATGTGGGATATGGAACAGTATTTCAAGGCTGCACATATCAAGGGGGATGAACAAGTCACCATCACAAGTATGTATCTAGTGGAGGATGCTAAACTTTGGTGGCGCACTCGGATGGAAGATGTTAGTGCTGGAAGGACAGAAATTGTAACTTGGGAGGCGTTGAAGCAAGAATTGAAGGATCAATTTATGCCGGTTAACGTGGCCTGGGTTGCAAGGGAAAATCTGAAGGCACTTAAACAGGTGGGTTCTATTCGAGATTATGTGAAGAAATTCAGTAGTTTGCTACTGGATATCAAGAATATGTCTGACGAAGACAAGTTGTTTAACTTCATGTCTGGTTTGAAGCCTTGGGCTCAGAATGAGTTGCGTAGGCAGGGTGTCAAGGACTTGGCAACAGCGGTGGCTGCAGCGGATGGGCTGGTTGACTACAAGTTTACAAGTTCTGAGGGTGAGACAGGACCTGTTAGCAATGTTGAGACTGAGAAAGGGGCTGGAAAAGACAAGAAGAGAAAGGGCAAAAAGAGGTGGGGCGATGAGGAATCGGACAAAGAGGAAGGACAACCAAGGCAAGTGAAAAAGGGTTGTTATCTTTGTGGCGGTGCACACTTCATGAGGGAATGTCCAAAGAGGGAAAAGATCAATGCCTTGATGGTTGAAAATTCTGAGGAACAACCAGTGGTAAGGGCTGGATCATTGCGTTTGGTTAATGCATTGTGGGATGTGGGAAACACTCCAAGTGGTGGGGTGGTGCAGGAAAATGAGTGAAGATTTTCTGGTGGCTAGCAGGCAAGCCAAAAATAAGTCTGCACAATTAGGTGACCAGCACCTAGGTTGGCTTAATTGTTTGAGGATAGGTGTAAAGTGGGATATTAGAATTCTTGGATGGTGAGTAACAAAGTCAGGCAGGTGGGAGGCAAGCGAAAGCACTGATTGGGTTTGTTGGTATCATTTGAGAAAAGTGGGATGACTTCATGTAATGGGCAGCGACATCATAGCCTCTAAAGGGAGCTAGCAAAGTGGGGCATTTGATTGGGTTGTTGACATGATGAAGGCAGATTGTGGGATGATCAAGAGGTCAGGCAAAACTCTAGTCAATGAGGGCATTGACTCAAGTGGTGTGGGAGGGTTTGTAAGACATCTTGGTTGGCATGTATCTTGGACTCGGCTAGAGGTGGCTGGGCTAGGTGATTGGCTGAGCAGGGCGACACTCAACATGGCGGGCATTAACAGTGGGCGGCTGGACATGCTTGGGCGGATGGTATGCATAATGCGGTGCGGCTGGGCGCATGGTTTGGTGTGGCTGGGGCGCAAGGCATAGTCCTAGTGATAGTCTTGGTAAAAGCTGGTACAACTGTGACAGTCTCTTGGTGTTGGTTATTGACGGTTTTGGTTGTCCTTGGGCAGTTGTATGACAAGGGAAACTGGCAATTCTGATAGGCACAAGTGGCAGGCAACAGTGTGGACACATGGGGCAGTTGGAACCTATGGTGCAACAGTTTTGTAACTGCTCGGCAGTTACCAAAACTGCCTGGAACTGTAAGGCTGTGATACATGTATCAATGTATCTATATATGTTAGGCATTTTCAGATGTAAACATAAGGAGTACATATTTTATATTAGGCATTCAGTTGTAAACATAAGATATATATTCTGTATTGCTTGTATTGAGGGAATATAGGCAATAGGGGGAAACACTTGGGTGGGGTGATCTAAGTGTAATTGTGGGTAGTGCATGAGAGCTGAAATAACTCTTGTGATCCTTTGTATATATTTTGGTGATAATATAAGGGTTGGCTTTGGCCGTAAATTCTGTGTGTGTACTTTCATATTGTGGCAGATTGGGTACTTAGTCGGCAAAGTCATTTGTGGATAAGGCTGACTGGTTTTTGTGGGGGAAAATCAGGCCGTGCGGGAGTCTAAATTTGGTTGAAAAATTGGTCCCGTAACAAGTGGAGGAAGAGATGGAGAGAGATAAAGAGAGAGGCCGAGAGGAAGAGATGGAGAGAAATAGAGGGAGAGCCGAGAGAGGGATGGAGGGAGGATGTGAAGGATTTGAGTTTAAAAATTGTGAGTATGGGAGTGTGATTTAAAATGGGATTTTGAGTAAATATGTGTGTGTACTTTCAAAATGTGTTTTTGGGTGTGTGTGTTACTTTAAAATGTGATTTTGGTGTGAGTTGTTCAAAAACATGATTTTCTAAAGGTGTGAGTGTGTTATTCAAAAATAAGATTTTGCGAGTGATTTAAAATACAATTTAAAAATGTGTGTGTGCGTAGTCTTTTAAAATGTATTCACTATGTGTTCTTTCAAGATGGTGTTCTTGTGTGTGTGTTATGTTTTCAAAAATGTGTTCTTATGCATGGAATGGTGAATGTAGTTATCCCACGAGTGTGAGGTGTGTGTATGTTGCTTGTGTGAGTGTGTGATGGTATGGAGGCCATAAGGCCGAGTGAGAGATGAGAAGGAGAGAGAGACCAAGAGGCCGAGAAGAAGAAAGGAAGAAGAAAGGAGAAATGATGAAGAAAGGAGAAGTGTTGGTGGTTGGTTTTGGTAATCCCATAGTTTTATTTAAATTTGATTTTGAGTGGTATGTATAGTCAAGTTGTGCTAATTGCATAGTTGTAATTTAATTCAAGTCGTCGTTAACTTAGTAATGGCATATGTGTTGGATTGACTAGTTGGTCGTAAGTTGTTATGTATTGGTTAACTAAACATGTTGTGAGTATAAGTGGCTTTATGTGATCGAGTGTTATTTATGGTCAAAAGGAACTAGATAGAAATGTTAGAAGTCTTTATCTTGAGGCCTTTCATCAATATGTTGAGGAAAGTCATGTGACGTCATATGGTACGTGTTAAATGATTAAAGGTCGGTTATGTCGTAAAGGTTGAATGTGTTGAAAGTCTATATGGTCATTTTGATTAGAATTGTTGATGTCATTAAGCAAATATGTGTTAAGTGACTACTTGTCTAAGTGTTAATTACAGTTGTGAAGACACAATGTGCTTCTTGATTGTATATATATATAAGTACATGTGATTGTATGACGATGGGGTAGAAGTACTTAGAGATACGTAAACAAAGCTGAGGTACTAAGTTATAAAGACTAAGACAATATTATACCTTTATATAGGTACAAGTAGGAGGCCAGGAAAGGAGCCCGTGTACGTAAAGTCGGAGTGGTGTACAAGTTATTGAGTTAGTTTATCGGCTTTTGAAGCAAGTGACTATTCCCTCCACTTATTTTTCAAGTGGTAGTTCTCTTAAATTATGATGTGAATGTTACCCTTGAATTCTATTGCAAGTATACGTTAAACTTTTACTTGTCCTTTACTTATCATTATGCAATCGATTTCCATACCATGTTATTGTATTCCTTTTTCACCTTCCTCTTGATAAAACCTACAATTGTTCCTTTACCTTTGCTTTGTTCATATAAGCCTTTTCCTTGACTTATACTTTGTTGACCTCTGTTAACTTTTGGATACCCGAAGCTTACTTATTCCTTTGCTCACTTACTTACCATGCCCTTCAATTTCTTAGTTCTTTAAACCCTTGCAATAGAATCTTAAATTAGCTTATACCATGAAACAAATGTTGGAAATATTGAAAGCCTCTCATTCATTTAATCCCTTTGTTGAATTACTTATGAATGGAACAAACTTTGACCGTGACGGCGGTCCTGGTTACTTATGTATTTATTTTATGGCCAATGTGTGCCTATGGATCCTGAATGTTAGGACCTTGTGAAAACATGGTCTGGAGCGTTACGTGGCTGATCACCCGTATAGCTCGTACCGTCTTATCGGAAGTTCCAATTCAATTGCTTAATCTTATTCTTTGAACAGAAATGTATATCTTGAAACTTGTTACCAATTGAATACCATTTGATTATCTTTTGATTACCAGTTGATTACTAATGGATTTCTAGTTGATATTTACATACGTTGTTGATTATACTTGTTGAGCATTCTTTGGCTCACTCTTGTTTTATGATTCCCTAACCTTTCAGTTAGGAACGAAGTATGCAGTTTTCGAGTATCCGCTAAGAGGACCGTGAGAAGGCCTGATTCGAGATTTTAGGTTCTATGTTGCCAGGAAGATAGAGTTCATTTTAGATCTCACCAATGGTTAGATGATGACAAATGGTTTGTAATAAAACTGAATTAGATGTTGTAATAAATTTTGATATTTTAGATTCTTGTTTCATACCATAACCTGTGATCGATCCTTTGTTGAGGGGTCGTCTGTATAATTATGTTTTATTCAGAGCGATAGTGGCACCAAATCCTGACCCCGGATTTGGGGACGTCACAATAACTCTGAAACCGGTTTGTAATAATAATGACTTAGAAGCTTGTTCAATGCCATAATCTGGATGCGGTCTTGGTTAAGGGGTATTTTATGTTATTATATTATTATGCATGTGTTATATACAGGTTTATTGTGTTTCGTTGGTCAAGTGACTCCCCAAATCTGTACTCCGGGTTTGGAGGGCGTCACAACTATGCCATCTTCATCTAATTTGTTTCTGAATACCCATCTTGTACCAACTACTTTCCTGTTCTTTGGTCTAGGTACCAGCTTCCAGACTTGTTGTTGTTCAAATTGATTGAGTTCATCTTGCATAGCAATCACCCAATCAGGATCACTTAGTGCTTCCTCAGTCTTTTTTGGTTCCATTTCAGAAAGAAACCCTGAATAATGACATTCATTCTGAGTAGCACTTCTAGTTCTAACTCCAACACCTGGATCACCAATAATCAGCTCAAAAGGATGAGCTCTATTCCAAACAGTTTGTCTTGGAAGATTTGATCTTGATTATTCGCCTTGAAATTCATTCTGGTGTTGTGAATGACTAGTTGACCCTTCATTTCCCCCTCCTGAGTTGTTGCTAGATTGTCTTGATGATTCTTCTCCAGTGTTAGTGGTATCTCCATTGTTACCAATGTTTCCACTGCCACCGCCACCACCATGATCATTATCATCATTGTTATTATTATTACCAGCATCAATCTCAGGTGGAGTTTCATCATCTGATTCTGAATCTGGCAAGTTATCAAACTTCAGTTTTTCAGATGAATCTTCTGTTTGGATACTTGGGAGTTTAGTGTCATCAAATGTAACATTGACACTTTCTTTCACTTGGTGACTGTCAATTAAGTACACCCTGTAAGATCTTCTGGAGTAACCAACAAAAATAGCTTCATATTCCTTGGCCTCAAACTTGCCACGTCTAACATCTCCATCCTTAAGCACAAAGTATTTAGCACCAAATACATGAAAGTATTTGAGAGTTGGTTTCTTGTTATTCATGATCTCATAAGGTGTCTTCATTAAGTCCTTGTTGATTAAGGTTCGATTCTGAGTATAACAAGTAGTATTTACAGCTTCGGCCCAGAAGTACATTGGAAGTCTTGATTCACATAACATTGTTCTTGCAGCTTCAATCAATGTACTATTCTTCCTTTCTACCACTCCATTCTGTTGAGGAGTTCTAGGGGCTGAATATTGTCTTGTTATTCCTTTATCTGCATAAAAGTCATTTAGGACTGCATTTTTTAATTCAGTTCCATTATCTGACCTTATAGCTCTAACAAGGAATCTAGAATCCAGCTCAATCAACTACACATGATCAATCACCATCTGTGGAGTTTCATCCTTAGAATGTAGGAATAAAACCCATGTATATTTGGAATAGTCATCAATAATCACAAGAGCATATTGTTTCTTTGACATAGACATCACATTAACTGGACCAAACAAATCCATGTGCAGTAGCTGATGTGGTTCAGTTATTGAGGATGTGTCAGTGCCCTTGTGAGATGCTTTCTTTGAATTTCCTTTCTGACAAGCCTCACACAGTCCTTCATGTGTAAATTCCATTTGAGGAAGACCTCTCACCAATTCCCTCTTGACTAGGGAGTTCATTGTTTTGAAGTTCAGGTGAGACATCTTCTTGTGCCATAGCCAACTTTCATCTGATGAAGCTTTAGCATAAAAACAATTAACTTCATCTTTGCATCCAGAATATAAATCAGCTATGAACAAGTTCCCTTTCCTAACTCCTTGAAGAGCAGGCTTTCCATTATTCTTGTGAAGGATCTGGCACTTCTCTTTATCAAATGAAACAACATATCCTCTGTCACAGAATTGACTGATACTGAGAAGATTGTGCTTAAGACCTTCCACAATAGATACAGCTTCAATGATAACATTTTCAGATTCCAAACTGCCATATCCTTTAGTTAAACCTTTGTTGTTATCTCCAAAGGTAACCACTGGGCCAACTTTCTCAACCACATTTGATAGCAGGGCTCTATCTCCGGTCATATGCCTTGAACATCCATTGTCCAGAAT
Source organism: Heracleum sosnowskyi (assembly GCA_030848705.1). Classification (NCBI taxonomy): domain Eukaryota; kingdom Viridiplantae; phylum Streptophyta; class Magnoliopsida; order Apiales; family Apiaceae; genus Heracleum; species Heracleum sosnowskyi. The sequence goes on along the minus strand of CM061240.1, from coordinate 58,936,574 downwards.
CCACACAACACGGTTTACCTGTTCCACACCCTGCAATATCAAATTGATTAGTCCTTCCTCGGAACCCAAACTTGATTGGGTCCGGCATACTTAAAGAATTGGCCTTTGTCAGGCAAAACAACATTTTTAATCTTAACTACTTCAACCTCTTTAACAAAAGAGCGTTTCCATTTATAACCAGCCTTAACACATTTCTGAGAAGGCTTAGGTATGAATGTGTCCACTCTAGTTTTGGGAGGACTAGCAGTTTTAGATCTAACATGCTTCTTATAATTAACATGTTGACGAGAAGTAGTCTTATCATCAGATACATGCTTACTATTAAAATAAGCATACATAACATTAAATGCACAAGACATGCAATTCACCACACCACATGCTTTATGAGACAGATTAACAGTAGGCATGTTAGCTTTGTTTTTGTTTTGTTCCACTTTATGAATGTCTGGTTTGGTCTATGTTGCTGGAACAACTTTTACAGAACCCTCAGACACGCATTTTTTGGAATGAGCAATTTCATTGGCAAGGTCCTTAGTACGCAATTCCTCTTGAATAATGATGGAAGATTCATTCAAAGGTTATGCTATTGATTCTTTAAAGAGAGGGTCTTTAACACCCTTAAGCACCTGTGGTATACCCCTATCTATAGCATGGACTCTGTTAGGAGTATTAATGCCTAACATTCCAACAGCCTCATTATAGCCAAAACCTATACCAACAGTTTTGCCTATAGCTTGCTTGTTGAAAAAATCTTTAGCCTCTTTACAAGAATTGTAGTAGGCTCTTACCTTGGTTTCAAGTTCAGTGATATTATCTTTAAGAATAGTTTCTAGCTGTTTATAGCAATTAACCCTATTCTCAAGAAAAGCTACTTTATCTTTCAGTTCACCCTGATTAACATGCACTAGTCTTAATTCTTTAACCTCTTTTTCTAAAGCATTGTTCTGAAGAATTATTCGATCATTTTCACTACATGCACATGATAAAGTACTGCTAAGATGATATACCATTTCTGCATCAGTAAAAGTTACCTCGGACTTAGGAGATGAAGAATTGCCTTCTATAGCCATAAGTGCAAGATTACCAACTTCTCCATCTTCTTCATCACTGTCAGTATCATCCCAGCTCTTTCCTTCTGCAAGATAAGCCTTCCCAATCATGTTCTTCTTGCTTGAGTCATATGAGTTCTTCTTTGCTTGTCTAGGTTTTTTACATTCTATAGCAAAGTGTCCCAACTCATTGCAGTTAAAGCATATGATAGTGCTTCTGTCCACAGTTCCAGTTTTATAGCCACCCCTTGTGCTATTAGAGGAAGAAGAACTACCTCTCTGGAACCTTGGTTCAAATTTGAGATATGGATTCCTTCTGAATCTAAAGTTTCCAAATTTCTTCACTATCATAGCCATTGACTCATCTTCCAGTTGCTCAAGCTCTTCCATGGAATAGAAGTCACCGTCAGATTGACTGGTGGATGTAAAGCCATATTCAGCTACAGTTGCATCCTTGTCTGAACTGGAGGGTTGAGAAACCTTCACCTCCAGTTTCTGAGGAACTTCTGCTATAAGTGCAGTAGACGTACTGACCACTTTTCTCGTTCCATAGATTTCCTTTTGTTGAATATGTTCCAACTCATAGGTTTTCAGTACTCCATAGAGTCTTTCAAGTGAAATCTCACTTAAGTCTCTTGCTTCTCGTATAACTGAAATCCTGTGTTCCAGATGAATTGGAAGTGTTAAAAGGAATTTCGTGTTGAACTCCCTGATGGTATAATGATTTACGTGAAGATTCAGATCATTGATCAACTTATTATATCTCTCAAAAACTTCATATATTCCTTCCCCTGGATTGGACCTGAAGTGTTCATAAGAAGAGGTAAGAATTTCCAGCTTGTTTTCTCTTACTTCCTCTGTCCCTTCATTGATGATTTCTATTGTATCCCAGATATGCTTAGCATCTTTACAATTTAACACATGATTATGCATAATTGGATCCAGACAATAAACTAGGATTAACTACAAGCTAGCATCAAAGGAAGCATCTTCCTTTTCATCAGCTGTATAATCTTTAGGCTCTTTAGGATATATCCTTGAAGCTTGAACGACCACATTATTCTCAATGCGTTCTTCTTCAACAACCATAAGAATAGTTGGTCCTATCTTCAAAACACCTAGGTACTTAGGATTTGCCACTTGAAGAAACAGAAGCATCTTCTTCTTCCACATGGAATAATGCTCCTTGCTGAACATAGGAATCTTTACTGTTCCAACTTTTTGTGTAGTCAACTTGAGATTTTTTAGAAGAATAAAAATATGAACGTTCTTGAAAAAATCACAAAAATTGGATCTTTAATTTGTGTATTAATCAAAAGGCTTTGATGCCAATTGTTAAGTACCGATAAGCTTGTAGAAGGGGGGGGGTGGGGTTGAATACAAACTATACCGTTTTATCGAATTTGTTCTTCTTAAGAAATTACAATTTAAGAACAAATAATTGCGGAATTAAATGAAACAAAATTCAAGTTAAATATAACTTATATTAAACTTGAAAGGTGTTACAAATATTGTACGAATTACAAAGATTGAATCTCAAACTAATTAAAACAAATTTAGAATAAATTCAACATGAACTTATCTATTTTTGTAATAAAAAGATAGAACGATAAATGATAGTTCGAGATAAATTCTAGGGATAAAGATCCGCTAGATAGTCAAAGCAGTACAAGTAAATGATTTCTAGTGGCTTGAATATAACAATCAATACTAGAAATGAATTCACTGAACAAATTATTTCTCTGGCAGTTAGAAGCAGTAAAGGCAGTTCTTGTTCTTGAAGATATAAAGTTGAGTTGTGTTATAACTGTCTTGAATGCATTCTGTTAATATCTCTTTTTAGCACTTCAAATCATGTACGCCTCTTTTCTTTTGTTCCAGCATTACTATTAATAAATAATCCTGGAATGACTATCATTTTTAGCCTGGAATGACTATAAATTTGGCTTGGAATGACTATCAGAATATTAGAATAACTTTGCAATGACTAACAATTGAACTTGGATGACTATCGGAATGACTATCCTTGATAGTCATTCCAGTTCATTTTTCGTAGTCATTGCAAGCTTTAATTCTAATTCCAATTTTAATTAATTCTTATAATTAATTTATTCAATTAATTAATTTATTTATTTAATATATTAATTCTGATGAATTAATTTATTCAATAAATTAATAATTAATTACAAGAGAATTTATATTCTTCCTTGATAGCAGAAACAATTCTTGAACCACTTGATTTAATGAAGAGCTTCCATTGTATGGTTTTGACACTCGATGTACTATCTGGTTCATGAGTGACTAACTTCAATGACGTTTCTTCATTTCTGAACTTTGAGCTGTGGTCCTTTTCTTTTCCCTTTATCAAAGCACTGTGATCTGTACACTTGCTGTCACACTTCTGAAATTTTTGTCAATATAAAAATCCACTTCCTTGAATACTTCACTGAGGCTTGATCAATTAATTGAACTTCTTTCAATGTAGAATTACTTCAAGTCTTTAGGATGACTTTAATCTTCATTCTTTTGACTGATATAACCTTCTGAGCTGATTGGTGTGACACTGAATTACTATTTACTTATTACAAACTTGTTTAAGTTGAGTTATATCCTCGATGATTACAAATAGGCCTATACATATGCTTTTAAATCTCCCCTTATTTGTTTGTTAGAGAATAACAACCAAATACCTAGAGGACAACTCAACTAAATAAACAAGTAAAAATAAGACTTTTTGAGCCAAGTAAATAATAAAAGAAATTTCTGGTTTATGACAAAGGTAGCTTCATCATGTGGCTTAGTAAGTATGTCTGCAATATGCTTCTTAGTGGTCACATATTGAAGATCAATTGTATAATTCTCTACATGTTCTCTTATAAAGTGATACATTACTTCAATGTGTTTTGTCTTGGAATGTTGGACCGGATTTTGTGCAATTTTAATGGCACTAGTATTATCACAAAACAAAGGGATTTTGGATAAATTCATACCATAGTCCAACAACTGATTTCTTATCCAAAGTAACTGAGCACAACAACTTCCTACAACTATGTACTCAGCTTCTGCAGTTCATATAGAGACAGACTGTTGTTTCCTGCTAAACCAAGAAATTAGTCTGTTTCCCAGAAATTGGCAGGTTCCAGTTGTGCTTTTCCTGTCTACTTTACATCCTGCATAATCAGAGTCTGAGTAGCCAGTTAGTGAAAAATCAGAGTCTCTAGGGTACCATAATCCTAGATTAGGTGTGAAAGGCATATGTCTAGGCCTATTTGTAAACACCGAGGATTCTACTGAACTTTAATTAAGATGTAATAAGTAAATAATAAAAATCAAATGTCATAGGAATCTCAGAAGGTTATATTTGTCAAAGAATGAAGATTAAAGTCATCTACAGACTTGAAGTAATTCTACATTTGAAAGAAGTTCAATTTATTGATCAAGCCTCAATGAAGTATTCAAGGAAGTGGTACTGTTTAAAAGTGACAGAGATTTCAGAAGTGTGACGGAGAAACGTACAGGTTACAGTCCTTTGTTTAGTAAAGGGAGAAAGAACCACAGCTTAAAGTCAAAGGATGAAGAACAATCATTAAAGTTAGTCACTCATGAACCAGACAGTACATGGAGTGTCAACGTCAGTCAGTGGAAGTTCGTCATCAATTTAAGTGGTTCTTAGAATTAGTTTAAATTCTCTGTTAATTTATTCTATAAGATAATTAATTTAATCTATGAATTAATTCTTTCAGAATTAATTCATATATTAAATTAATCAATCTAGATCTTAAGTAATTTTATGTATAAATTAATTCTCAAGAATTAATTTATTTATTGAATTATTTAAGTCAATAACTTAATTTATTTAATCTATGAATTAATTCGTTTAGAATTAATTCATTTATTAAATCAATTAAGTAAATAAATTAAAATAGAATTAATTCTAATTCTAATTAGTACTAGTAGTACTATCAGTTTACTACTAGTAGTACTATCATCAATAGTACTACCGATAGTACTACCAAGTCATTTGGTTAGTACTACCGATAGTACTACCAAGTGATTTGGTAGTACTACTAGTAGAAATTGTTTTAAATCAAAAGGAATTGTTTTGGCGCGTGGTAGCAACTTCTGTGGCTTGTTTAAGTAGAAAAGCAAGTGTGATTAAAACAGAATACACAAGACAGACAGAAACATACAAAGCATCATATCTTTCTTTCTTCTGCCATTAACATCCAACCAACTGCAAAGCTTCATTTAAATCCTTATAATAAATTCTAGACATTAATGTTATATCCAATCCACTAGAATTCAATTACTTGTATTGCTTTGACAATCTAGCGGATCATAATCCCTAGAAATTATATCGAACTACTTTTTAGTATTCGATCCTTTTATTACAAATATAGATAAATTTATGTCGAATTTATTCTAGATTTGTTTTAACAAGAACTCTGTAATCTGTACACTGATTTGTAACACCCTTCAAGTTCAATAGAGTTTTATTTAACTTGAATCTTGTTTCATTTTATTCCGCAGTAAATTTGTTATTGTAATTGTTAAATCTTCAACAATACAAATTCGATTAAACGGTATTCAACCCCCCTTCTACAAACATATCAGTACCTAACAAGGTGCTCCCTTGAGATATCTAAAAATTCTTTTCACATCAGTTAAATGAGATTCCTTAGGATTAGCTTGGAATCTGGCAAACAGACAAGTAGAGAACATTATATCTGGCCTACTAGCAGTTAAGTACAGTATTGAGCCAATCATACCTCTATAACTAGACACATTCACTACTTTTCCTTCTGGATCAGAGTCTAGTTTAGTTGCAGTAGGCATGGGAGTTTTAGCAATTGAGCAATCTTGCAAGTCAAACTTTTTCAAAAGATCTTTAACATATTTTGACTGATTAATAAAAATTCCATTATCAGTCTGTTTGACTTGAAGACCAAAAAAATAATTAGTTCTCCCATCATGCTCATCTCATACTTAGACTGCATAAGCTTGCTAAACTTAGCACAAAGTTTTTCATTTGTGGAGCCAAATATAATATCATCAAACTAAATTTGAACCAAAAGCAAATCACCTTTTACCTTTATGAAGAAAAGAGTTTTATCAATTGTACCTCTTGTGAAGTTATTCTCCAGAAGAAATTTAGACAGAGTTTCATATCATGCCCTTGGTGCCTGCTTTAGTCCATAGAGTGCTTTGTCCAACTTGTAGACATAATCTGGAAATATTGAATCAATGAAGCCTGGAGGTTGTTCAACATACACCTCCTCATCCAGTTTTCCATTTAAAACTGCACTATTTACATCCATCTGGTACACTTTGAACTTTGAGTATGCAGCAAATGCAAGAAACATTTTGATTGCCTCCAATCTAGCAACAGGTGCAAAGGTTTCATCATAATCAATTCCGTTGGTTGGGTCACCAATAATTAGGTCTTCAGTATGATCTTTAGTCCATTTTCTTGCTAAGGGAAGATTTCTTCTTTCTGACTCTCCCCCTAAGTGTATGCCTCCTAGTCTAAACTCCTTTGGTTGGGTCACCAATAATTAGGACTTCAGTATGATCTTTAGTCCATTTTCTTGCTGAGGGGAGATTTCTTCTTTCTGACTCTCCCCCTAAGTGTATGGTCTCTTCCTCCATTTAATTGAGAAGCACTTTCAAAAGAAATTCTACTGGTTTCTCCCCCCGAGCCTTGTAATCTTGTATTCTCAGTTGCTGAAGAGTTAGACTCTGATGTAGTAAACTCTGAGGATCTAGACCCTGAATGTCTAGTACCAGTCTGTGGAGTGCTTGTAGATCCAGTTTCAAAATTCTCCCCCTGAGTTAATGCCCTGGTTGAGAATTTACATTTGGAGGTTGCATACTTTCTTCCTCTTCACTTGTGTCATTGTACACATCCTTCATATTTTCAAACTGTAGTAATTCTTGACTTTGTTCAGAATGGAGTTTAACTTGTTTCTTGTCATCAAAAGCAACATCAATCGACTCCATTACAGTTTGAGTTTTCAGATTGTAAACTCTGAAGGCCTTTGTTGAGGAAGTATATCCAAGAAAAATAGCTTCATCTGCCTTGGCTTCAAACTTTGCAAGTTTCTCAGGGTGACCCTTGAGAACAAAACACTTGCATCCAAAGATGTGAAAATGTTTCACACTTGGCTTCTTGTTCTTGATCTTCTCATAGAGAATCTTTCCATGTTTGTTAACCAGTGTGCAATTTTGAACAAAACATGCAGTGTTAACAACTTCAGCCCAGAAATAAGTTGGAAGCTTTGAGTCAGCTAACATTGTTCTGGCTGCTTCTATGAGAGTTCTATTCTTTCTTTCTACAACACCATTTTGCCGAGGAGTCCCTGGTGCTGAGATTTATTGTGAAATTCCTTTTTCTCTACAGTAAGAGTCTATTTCAGTATTTTTGAACTCAGTGCCAGTATCACTTCTGAGAATCTTCACCTTAAACTCAGAATTCTTTTCAATGAGTGTAATGAGGTCAAAAATGAGTTGAGGTGTAGCTTCCTTGATTTGCACTTCTGATGTCCTGAATGATCACTTCCATAGCAGCATTGTCGTTGACTTCTAATCTGTCTTCAACTCCGCAAAATGTTTTGTAAGCCATCTCCCAGTCCTTTCCTTGCTTCTGTGCCAAATCTATCAAATTGCTTGGTGTTTTTCCCTTTTAGCTTGCCTGGCTTCACTTTCTGCTTTCTCAGCTTTCAATCTCTCCAAGGCAGCTTATTGTTCCATTGATAGAGGATTTGTTTCTTCCATATTATCATCCAAGATTGGATGTTCAATTGGCTCCGGGTAATATGGTTCATGCTTTTCTATTGATTGCTCATGCATGAATTCAAATACCTCTTCTTCCTCTTCTTCTAAAAGCTCTTCAATCCAGTATTGTCTCACTGGAATAGTTGTTGTTTCCTTTCCTTTCTCCCCCTTAGTTGAGTAATCCTCCGTGAAGTGATCCTCAGCATAGTAGGTTGAAGGTCCAGGTTGTTGACTTTTGATCATATTCCAGACTGACTAGACCATTACCTTGATTCTCCATAAATAAAGTAATGTTCGTTGTCATTTCTTCCACAGAAGCAATCTTGTTGTCAATGTCATTCAGTCGTGAGTTGGTAGTCTGCTCGATTCTGTCTAATCTCTTATTGAGGCGAGACTCCACTCTTGACAATGTATTCATTGCATCCTTGACCCTGGCTTGACCATCCCGGATAACCAGAATGTCTTCAGATAGAGCTTCTTGACCTTGTTGAAGAACATGTACTTCATTCAAGAATCCATCTCGTAGGTCCTTGTCGTCTGCTCTCAATTCGACCAGTTCTTCCATAGCTTCCTTCTTCAGTGAGTCCACAGCCTCCTTTGTACCCGTTATTGTGCCAGATGCACTGCTTAAAGCTCTGTAGGTTCTTCTGGAATCAGCTGCAGCCAAGTCAATCTTTGATTGATTTGAAGTTAAAGAGCTATCAATTTGACCGGATGAGATCTCTTTGGCAAAAGAAGGTCTGAGAGGGACTTTGAATAATGGATTTCCCTCTCTATCATGAACTGTCATCTCCTTGAGAGTGGATTGTACTTGTAGTTCTCTTTCTGTTGGTGGTAGCAGATCATCTATATTTGTCAGGGTTTGGGTGTCACTCCTCACGTTTGGCTCTAGGTGTTCACTCAACGTTTTTGTTAGTGTTTCACTCATTTTACCTTTCCCACTCAGGCCAGGTGTAAGTGTTTTTGTTTCACTCATTCCCTTTTCGCTTTGTGTACCTGCAACAGAAATCACCGTAGCCATCCTTAAGGAGGTCACCGGTGGTGCAATGGGGTTTCGCAAGTCCTCGTCCTTGGTTAAACCAAGTTGTTGATCATCTTTTGATGATTTATCCTTAACAGGATCTAGAGTTTGAATCTCTAAGGGGTTAGAATCAGGCTCTTTTAACAGCAGAGATCCTGAAGCTCCCTCAATAGTCTGTGAAGAATTTTCCTCAGGTAACTCCTCAAATGAAATTGATTCATTGTCACCGAGTTGCCGATCTGCACCTACGTCAGACCTTGTACCCACAGGATCTAGATATGTTCCATCTGGGGAGCTAGGCAATGACCCTTCAAATTTTGCATTTGGGTCAGAACCTTCTCTCGACGTCTGTGAAGACTCTTGGTTCATTAAAGAACCTTCAACCAGTGGTCCTGACCGTAATATGGTCGGAGAACTAGTTTCTTCCGTCAATTTTTCTTTGACTGTTTGGGTTATGGGTTCAGATATTACTTTAGTAAGAGCTGCCCAATCAGCTTCAGAAAAATCTGTGAAGGGCTCAGTGGAAGATGGAAATGAAGTCTCAACAGTTGCCTCAGTTTCAATTCTTCTCCTTTTAGCAGGAGGCAGAGCTGTTGTTGAAGGGTGTATCTCCTTATGTGGTGTAGCTTTGGCACTATCTCCCTCTACACTCTCGGTTGTTTGAATGATTGGTATAGTAGGGGTAGGAGCTTCGGTTATTGTTTCATTTGGCCCTTCCAAAGGCTCTATGACCGTGGTTAGAGGCTATTGGTTTTCAACCTCCTGGTCAGGAATGGCCACTGAGGGCTCTAGATCAATATCCATTGGTGCAAGTTGAGGCGGAACAACAGGTCAGGAATCATACCTTGGTTTACCTGTTCCCCTTGGGGTAGAAGTGGTAGGGGTACCGTTCGAAGATAATATGTCAGAACAGTAGGCACCCCTGGAAGATGATTCTTCTTTATCAAAGCTATTATTGCATTGCTTTTCATCTTCATGCACTCCATAGTCTCCTCATCTGCTAAGATCTCTTTGTCCTCGTCTGTTAACACATCATTTAAAATTAACTGTAGGAACCTTGGATAGAAACAAAGCACATCATCTAAGACTGTTCTTTCTTCCAAAGGTCCCATGCACTGGATTATTTGTTCAATCACAAGTCTCCCTATGTTAATATTCCTACTGTTAGCTATAGCATACCCTAGTTTCTGAAGAAACAAAGGAATACCATGCAGATTTGTCGTTTTAGCAGTAAAAACATGTATGAGAGTGTGAAAGAAGAAATTCCAGGGCTTGGTTAAGCAATGCTTTAGAAACTCTCCCACAAAGAAGTTAGGTTGTTGACTTCTTATGAGAGTGAAGAAAGCATGTATCTCCTCAGTTGTGGGATCCGGAACAAGATTTTCCGACGGAAAATGAAGAATTCTGTTAACATCTTGTTCCGTCACCCTTATTGTTCTACCCCTGGCAAAACAAAACTAAAGGATAAGACATTATTTTCTGACGTGTTAGTGGCAGTGGTGTACAGTGCGGTTAATTGATCAACGATAAGAACTGCAGGAGTACTTAATGCATGTGCTACCAATGAGTGTGAGTTCAAAAATTGTGCACATGCGCGAAACTGAAGGTTCGTGATGGATTACACGTTTTGAAACGAGACATGATTAGTTTTGGTAATAATAAATTCTCCGGCCATTGTATTTTCAGAAAATTAAAATTAAAACCAAAATTTTCTTAATTAATTATTTCTAATTAATTAACTTTAAAATATCCCTTTTTACTTAAAACTCGAACCAAAAACAACCCCAAATTAAGAACCCTAATTTGTTAACTTTCGAATTATCATTTAAACTTAAGAAATCAATTGTTTAACAATCAATTATTAAGTATGAACACTGTTAACAAACTTCTTAAGATCCAAATGTCACTTTCGATTCTTTTCTTTTAGAAATCGAGATCAAAACTCAAACTAATCACAAACACACAGTACTTTCATGGTAAAAATGAAGAAACTATGGTAAATAATAGATTTTGTCAAGTAATAATCGGTTAAATATAAGAATATGTCGAGGTTTTTGTTCTTGGCCTTTTATGTATATGTAAGTATATAACAAAACACCTTAGATCTGAGAATAATAAAAAAACGTCTAAGGGCTAGTTATATACTCACTGAACTTTCAGGGGTATTTTAGACATTTCACTTCCGATAGTTTTTCAAAATGAACTATCGATATTTTTTCTGAGGGGCATAAAAGTCAAATCACACTTCGATAGTTTTTGAAAAACTATCGAAGTTTATAAAATTAGAATTTAAACAGACTTTTATCAAAAACTATCGAAGGTTTTTAAAATTACAAAACCAAAAGCTATCGAAAATTGTTCTTTCTGAAAATAATCGAGATTTTTCGAATATTAATGATTTGAATTAATTCGATAGATTTCATTTCCACTTTCAAAAACTTTCAAGACTTTTCTTCGATAGTTTTTATTTTCCTTTAACAAAAACCATCGAAAATTACTTTCGATACTTTTTGTCAAGTACTCATAAAACTATCGAAATTCCTTTTTCAATAGACTTTGCTGCTCACTTCATTTCAAACATGTTCCCAGTTTAAAATGAACCTCTGATTTTTGTTTTCTGTTTATCCTTGAATTTGTTCCATATCAAAAATTTTTAACAAAATTCATAGCCAACAAAAATCTCACAATTTTCTTAGAGTAAAATCGACTAAATATCATTAACTAATATAAACCAATTAAAAACCAATAAATTATGCTGCATTACTTTACAATGTTCAAAACAGAATAAAATAATTCGAATTAAATAAATGCTTAAATATTTAGAACAAATATTAGCACTTAAATAATTTTAGAATTATTAACTAATTAAATGTCAGAAGATATATCATTCATAAATATGACATAAAATTAGTACGATAATTCTAACTTACGAGAATTGCTTCTGAAAATAAATTCACAAGTCCTAAGGATTTAGAAATTCTTAAACTCATGGATTTACAAGGATTATCTTGCAGTTACTGACTTCTAATTAATATCAATTAGAAAGATTTAACATCCCAAGTTCACCAACCAGCTTAGAAAAAGTGGATTCATTAAGCGGTTTAGTAAAGATGTCTGCAATTTGTTCCTCTGTGGGTACAACATGTAACTCCACAGTTCCATTCATGACATGCTCTCGGATAAAATGATACCTAATATCGATGTGCTTGGTCCTTGAGTGCTGAACTGGGTTGTTGGAGATTGCTATGGCACTTATATTGTCACAGAATATTGGAATCTTGGTCAACAGAAGCCCAGAGTCACGGAGTTGGTTTCTCATCCACAAGATTTAAGCACAACAACTACCAGCAGCTATGTATTCAGCTTCAGCTGTCGATGTGGATACTGAGTACTGCTTCTTGCTATACCAGGAAACTAACCTTCTTCCAAGAAACTGACAGCTTCCTGAAGTACTCTTCCGATCAATCTTACAACCTGCAAAATCTGAGTCTGTATATCCAATTAGATCAAATCATGTATCTTTAGGGTAACAGATTCCAAGATTTGGGGTTCCCTTAAGATATCTAAATATTCAATTAACAGCTATTAGATGAGATTCTTTTGGATCAGACTGAAACCTAGCACACAAGCATGTTGCAAACATTATATCTGGTCTACTTGCAGTGAGATATAGTAAGAAGCCTATCATACCTTTGTAGCTTGTGATGTCAACCTTCTTACCAGTTTCATCCTAATCAAGCTTAGTGGCAGTTGGCATTGGTGTCTTTGCTGTAGATGAGTCTTCCATTCGATACTTCTTTAGAAGATCCTTGATGTACTTGGACTGGCAAATGAATATTCCATCTTGCTTTTGATACACTTATAGTCCAAGAAAGAATGACAATTCACCCATCATGCTCATTTCATATCGACTCTGCATTAACTTAGCAAATCTCTTGCATCGATCATCATTAGTAGAACCAAATATTATGTCATCAACATATACTTGCACTAATATCAAATCATTTGTGTGCATCTTATAAAAGAGAGTTTTATCTACGACACCTCTAGTAAAGATATTTTCAAGTAAAAATCCAGATAGAGTGCCATACCATGTCCTTGGAGCTTGCTTGAGTCCATAGAGAGCTTTGAACAGAAAATATACAAAGTCCACCAGATTTGAATCCTTAAAGCCTGGAGGTTGATCCACATAAACTTCTTCTTCTAGCTCCCCATTAAAAAATGCACTCTTGACATCCATTTGATATACCTTATAATTGGAATGTGATGCGAATGCCAGAAACATCCTGATAGCCTCAAGTCTTGCTACTGGTGCATAGGTTTCATCATAATCTATACCCTCTTCTTGAGAGTAACCTTTAGCAACCAGTCTGGCTTTGTTTCTCGTTACAATGTCATCTTCATCCAATTTATTTCTGAATACCCACCTTGTTCCTATAACAGATTTTCCTTTAGGCCTGGGTACCAGCTTCCAAACTTTCTGCCTTTCAAATTGATTGAGTTCATCTTGCATTGCAATCACCCAATCTGGATCTTCTAGGGCATCTTCAACTTTCTTAGGTTCTATTTCTGAAAGAAACCCAGAATAGTGGCATTCATTTTGTGATGTCCTTCAAGTTCTCACTCCTGTGTCCGGATCACCAATGATCAAGTGAAATGGATGATCTCTACTCCATACCCTTTGTCTTGGCAGATACGATCTGGATGATTCTCCTAGTTCATAATTTTGTTGAGTGTGACTAGTTGATCCTTCTCCTGCTCCCCCTGAGTTGTTGCCGGTATGATCTATTGACCCTGTAACACCCCCAGATCTGGGGTCAGGAATCTAGGTTGTCACGTCACCATCCATCCGTATATTACCTGTATTAACTCCATAATCCAATCAAAACACATCATAGACCCCAATCTCTTACTCACACAAGTTATAGCCTTAGAAACGTTACACAGTAACATTAGTTATTACAAACCAAATGTACTAACCAGGATCTCCCACTATTAATCACAACTTCTACATGAAGTTACATTAATAGCTAACATAGATGAAGCCTATCCAACCTACTCCTGTAGTATCCATCCTGAACTGAACTATCTCAAGGGTGAAGCTTCCACTTCCTTTCCCTCATGCTACGGGAAAAATGACCATGTTCTCCTTGCACTGAAATATAATTTTTAAAAGCAATAATGAGCGAAAGAATGCTCAGCAAGTTAAGTAGTTACTAATATAAAGTTTGTCCAACAATATAATAGTAGTACCAAGATCTTTCCAATATAAAGTATTCATAATTAATATGAAGTTTAAAATACCACCATATGAGCGACTTTAGTTCATAGTTTTGAAAGACACTATCCGTGGCTTAGCACGATCTTTAGAAATCAACAAGTACGCAGTTCTAGATACTGCAAGATGAACAACACTAGTTCACAAGTTTTAAAAAATATCATTTGTCTTTCGTCAAAACACACTACAGTTCAAGATACTGTAGAAAGAGAATAACATTCAACCACTGTCAACATTATCGGTAACCCAGCACCTAGGCTTTCGTTACAATGTTACAGTACAATTCCAATTGGAAGGATGGGACTATCTGGAGCACACCACGCTACACGATGATCACTCGTTGTATCGAACTCACACTTTTCTACTAGTAGATGGACGATATCCTAACACGATTTTCACCCTAGCCATCTTTGGGCTTTGTATCTGCTGGACTGTCCCACAGCCTCCTACACGAGATAGTTGTTGGACTACCCCGCAGCCTCTTACGCCATATTATTTGATGGACTGTCCCACAGCCTCTTACACGTTATATAATTTGATGGAATGTCCCACAGCCTCTTACACGGTTCCTCCTAGTCCCGGATGAACAATCAATGAAACGGGAACCAGAATTTAATCCTGGTTCCCCAAGTACAAGATACTTGTCAAAACTTTGCAACAGTTCAGATTTTCTTACTCCAGAATGTTTGAAATGAGTAAATCACGATGTGGGTTGACATCAGTCAACGAAACAACGAACGATTACCAAGTATTTTGAAAATCATGACCTGGGAGTTAATCGGGTCTTTTAGAATTATCGAAGCGGAACTGTTCGACAATGGGTGGGATTTCCCCAAGAATATTTAGCAAAGGAGTGGAGAGAGTAAAATCATTTTTCCGAGTTTTTTAAACTAGATTCCCAATTTTTGATGAGTGAAGAAGTATTTAATCGCGTTTAAGTGTTTTGATAGACTTAGGAATAACATTTGGGAATCCCTCGTATGTTTAAATAATTTTTCTGAAGGTCAGAAAATATTTAAAATAATTAAATAAGTCCTCAAATAATTTTTAAATAAGGTTTCATGATTTTTAAATCATTTTAGAATATTTAATAAATATTTAAATAATATTTATTAAATAATTAAACAATTGGAATATTTAATAAATATCAAATTAATATTTATTAAATAATAAAAAATTAAATAAATCCTTTTTAAATGAATATTCAAAATAATATTAATTTAATTAAATAAATATCCAATAATATTTAAAATATTCAAATCATATAATTATTGGAATATTTTAAATCGATATTTGAAATTAATCTGTCTCCGTCAATCTCCGGGTTTTCATGACAATGTTTATAAAATATCTCCGACTCCCGGTCTAAGTTGAAATACGAAAATACGCTCTACACCTAGAGCCTTGTATACCCCGACTTATATCTATATCTCATATAGCATATAAACCAAACATTCGTTATTTGAAAGCTGATGCGGTAAATAAACAGTTCATGCATTAAACACAGTCATATCATAACAGCAACAATTTAAATCATAGCCGAAAACTTAAGCTTCGGGTTTTGAAAAATTGTCATGATACTCGTAGCAAACATATACATATATTTGAATAACTTAACGTTTGAAAATACACCTACTCTGAACAATAGAGTAAGGTTTAGTAAACTTGCCTGATGTCCGAGCTCTAACTGGGCGTGGGTGTTTCTCTTCTAGTCCTGGAACCTTTACCAAGACAATACATAATCTTAATCAGTCACTTGATTTACTGTTCACTTATTCTAAGTAAACTCTACTTTACCCGACTTTCACTCTTCCGGGTCCACTTAACTTACGATCTTCTTTATTGTTTAATAATCCTTTCTAGTCTCGTTCTTTACACCAATATGTTCTCTTGATAATCCTTAACAATTTTCGAGTTTTAGTCGACTCGATATTATCCTTTTTATTTAGCCAAAACGAATGGTCAAGGTAGTACCTCTAGAGTTGACTTTCCATAAAGTCACTACTTCACAACTCGCACTCTAGCACTTTTAATAAATCGGAAAATTAATAATTAATTACGAAACCACTTCAAGGAGCTTCTTGAGGGTTTGTAATATTTATCAAAAATATTTCGATTTGGGAAACATGAGTTTAAACTTTTTCTATTCGCACTAGTTCCACTAAAATGCTCATAACTCATCAACCGTTAACTCTATTGACACACCGTTTTCGCATGCACGATCTAGAGAAGGTCTAGAATTTAATCCATCAAAATTTTGGTTCTAGACAGGGGACCAATTTTCCCAAATTAACAGAACAGGACAGTAGCTTTGCGGGGTATAGCGTCATCGCGCTACTTTGGTTCCAACATTTTTATAAAATTGAAAAATTCATATTTTTACTAAATTTATTTTGGGTTGTCTTATTTACTGTCCGAACTACTTATCCTCAGATTTTCATAATTTGTTCTAACTGTTAAGGGGTCCGAATGCAGTTCACAATTTGGTGTCTTGTAGCAGTTTTATGTTTTGAGTAACTTCCACTAAAACAAGTATAACTTTCAAACCACAAATCTCCTCAACATGTAATTTATATGGTTACAAACTAAAAAACAAGATCTTGACAGTTATGACCAGTGGTGTTTGTGAATATAAATCGTTTTGGTCCGAAAACGTGTTACAAGACAGCTCTAGTTCTAATGGTCACTATAATGTTCATTCATGTCATAACTTTCAAGTTTAACCTTGTTAAGTCCATTTAACAATCACTAAACCACCAAGACTCTCATCCTTACTAAATATTAGTTCTTAAACTTCATAAACATACCACCAACATCAATTCACAATAATCAACCATCAAGATTTAAGTATTTATATTCCAAACTCCTCAAACAACATGTTCTTGAACATATCTTGAAACTTTGCTCATAACTTAACATAAATCAAAAGATGGATGAGGATTATACCTTTCCTGGGCTCAAGAACACTTGGATATAGCTTAAAGAACCTTGGTCTTGCTTGAACTAATCTTATCATCCTCAAACTCACCAAAAGAAATCAGGAACAAAAGTTAGTATTTTCGGAGTTACTATTCTGCCTCAACTTTGATCCAAGATTTGACTATGTTATACTACTTGGATTGCCATGAAATTTTGAACGTACCTTTTATATGGATTGAAGAAGCTATGGTAAATATTTGGCGATTTTATCATGAGTAGATATGTAGTTATGAATTTTTATTTCTCCCCTGGTCCTGCTGAGCCGAATTTTGAAGAATGAGATGGGGAGAGCTTTTCTAGCTTGGTTGATAATTGTGTTTGATAAAATGAAATGTAATAATGTTACTCACATGTGTTGGCTGATTTGAGACTTCAAAGTCTTTGCCAAGTACAATTATTCCATGAAATTGTGGATCTTGGTCTCTACTTTTCCTTAATTTAGGGAACTTTGTTCCTAACCAACACTTAGCTACTTGGTTACTCCCTCGTACTTCTAGTTAGTTTGCAAGTGTGTAGTTTACATGGGCTTTTGCATGGATTGCATGTATTATGCTTAACTTACTTATCATCCAATGCTTGTCACTTAATCCTTTATGCAAGTTCGATAATTTTTCTATAAACGTGTTTCGTCGCGTAGAGATTTCTATTGTCGTCCTTAAATACTTAAACTTGTTGGTTCCATTTTAAATCCACTAAAATTCCTTGTCATGGGATTTATATCATCTCAAGACTCCAAATATATCTTCATCCCATGATTTTCCAATTATTTAATACAAGTGCAAAATCTTCGTATTCTGACGACTTTAAAATTCTCTCATTTCCTTCATACGATAACACTACGTTCTCGAATTATTAAAATTCCATCACTTATATAATGTGGCTCAAAATTTTTCCATAAATCTGCAAAGACACTATTCATAAAGGTTTTAAAATATTACAAAAATCAGGGTTCTTACAGCCTCCCCTCCTTAAAAAGATTATGTCCCGGAATCTAAAGAAATGACTGAGGTATCTTTCCGAGATCATAATCTCCAGTTCCCAGGTTGACCTTCCAACCCTATGGTTCTCTCACAACACTCTTACTAGTGCTACATTATGTTCTTTCAACGCGTTCTCTCTCTGGTCTCTGATCTCTATCAGTTGTTCAATGTAAGACAATTACGGTCGCATTACTATACGTTCATATTCTATCGCATTCCCAACATCCGTGTTGAATCTTTGTATCAAAGACACATAAAATACATTATGGACACGTTCGAATTCGGAGGTAACACCGTCGTCTTCTTTGTTCGTTGAACTCGCGCGGTTCCCGATATCCTTCTCTTCATGATAAGCTCCATATGATGGCATCTTTATGTTCGCACGGTAACTACCTTTATACGAAAATTCTATTGGTGATAAGTAGTCACTCTGACTGCTTCGGGGAATTCGAGACATAGACGCATAACATAACTTTAATTGTCTAGACATTCGCTTCCTCGATTCACTGGCCCGCAGGCCGTAATTAGTGCTCGTACTTGATCTCGTCGTCAAAATTGTTGAAAACTCTTCCAGCATCTGGGATTCAATCTTGGGTCTCTATATGACGTAATCGTTACGGGTACTCCACGTGCATCACTATATCGTTCGTACACGCCTTAATAACTTTTTGATTGGACATCTCTCGTTGATAAGTCGATTTGGTTACTCTATCGATTATAACCCTACCACGAACTTCATTGTCATAACTCATATTCCCATTTAGGAATCTCTACGGTTGTAGTAGCCTCTGCTTCCATTTTTTACGTGTCAAACACTTACTTAATAACTACCAATATAAATCTTCACACTCAGTCCCCAATAATAATTCCTTAATTTCTATTCACTGTTACACCCTCGGGTGTATACGATTTCTATAATATGGGCTCCTTTCAAGATCTCATCTTTAAATCCTTACATGCTGGGGATCCGCACTCTGTGAGCATATTCTCACACTTCTTTCTCATCTCTCATATCCCTTTATTCTTTTTTGTCCTTAATTCACTTTCCTTTTCCAATATTCTTCCCTTAATATAATTTTATCACTTCAGTCAATTCTGACTGAATCCTAATTCCAATCATTCCTCTAGTTCTTTTCTTGAAAATAATCACTTGCAGTTCTATCTTATATTATTTGTTCGAAAAACTT
Source organism: Heracleum sosnowskyi (assembly GCA_030848705.1). NCBI lineage: Eukaryota > Viridiplantae > Streptophyta > Magnoliopsida > Apiales > Apiaceae > Heracleum > Heracleum sosnowskyi. The sequence goes on along the minus strand of CM061240.1, from coordinate 58,917,306 downwards.
AGGGTCTTTAATCTCTCGTTACTACTAATAGTGTCGGCCACCATATTGACCTTTCCTGGGTGGTAATGAATCTCGCAATCATGATTCTAAATCAGTTCCAACTATATTCTCTGCCTCATATTTAGCTTCCTCCGTTTGAGGATATACCTAAGGCTCCTGTGGTCTGAAAAAAATATTCAACTTTTCTCCATAAATTAAAGTCTCCAAATTTCTAGTACGAACACTATCGCAACAAATCTCCAATTCATGCGTAGGGTATCTTATCTCATACTTCTTAAGTTGCTTTGACACGTCACTATAATTCATAAAGTCAACAAGTATTGCTAAAAACAGGACTTACTACTTATGCTTCAATCCTTCAAAACTCTATTCATTACATCCATGAGGGCTCTTAGCGTAATGGTTAATCCAATGACATCACCAAAGCTCGTAATGTCTATATCGGGTGTGAAATGCCATCTTTGGCACATCATCGAGGTTGACCTTAAGTTGGTGATTGTAATAACCCAAAATTTTGTACTTATTAAAAACCCTGATATTTGTTTTTTTATTTCTTTTTATATGACCCTGATGAATAGCATTTTCTGTTTTCTCCAAGATTCCACCAGATACTGAAGGATTAATCATTATTTAAATAAATTGGAGGATTTTCTTTTATCAATTCCATGGATATGGATTTAACAAAAGGTATTAAGATAACAAGAACATTTACAGTAAACTAATTCGATAGAACACTTAAGAAAACTCTGTGAACGTTAAACGAGATTAAGCGGTAACCGAACAACGTGACACTTATTGGATTGAACACAAGCATGGAAGTAACATGTAACAAGATTAAATCAAGGAGTGCAACATTAGGATCATCCATGTGAAACCAAACAAAGAACCAAGCAAGTGGATCAAGAAGTTGCTTCTTTAATACATTTCTAACTTGACCTTTGAAGATGCTTTTTTTAATACATTTCCAACTTGCCCTTTGGCAAAGATGACACAAGCACACTACATCATCATTTCTAGCACTTATCCAACCAGCCACCCACTTCACTTTATCAAGAAAATATCAAGGAAAAGCCAAGAAAACTCTCCCCACCCCATTTTTTTCAACATTCTGCCCAGCAAGAAAGGAGAAGAGAAACAAATTCATAACTTGAGATTTACTCATCCTAAAATTTCCAAATTTGGACCATAGCTTCCGCACATCATAGTAAAGGTACGTTCAAAATTTTATGGCTATCCAAGTAGTAGAGCATGGTCAAATATAGAATCAAAGTTGAGATATGAATAGTGATTTCGAAATTCTAACTTGTGTTCTTGATTTTCTTTTGTAAGTTTAAGGCTTCTAAGTTTAATTCAAGGCTCAAGCAAGGATTTTAAGCTATTGTTAGTATGTTTGAGGTATCAAGAAAGGTATACACTCTTTGAACCCTTAGTTATAAATTGATTTATGTGATGAGTTTTGAGTTAGTTATGTTAGTATGGTTATAAGGATGAATGGTTGGTTTCGGTGGATGATTATGGTTGTTTTGATGGATAAAATGAGTAGATGTTGGATTTTACTTTGGTTGTAAAGATGATGGTTTGGTTGAGATGATATGTTAAATATAATTGCTGACGTTTGCTCATCAGTGTTTAAGTACCAGGTGTTAATCAGAGTTTACATTGAAGCCAGTCAGAGTTTGTTAAAGTCTGACGTGGTGATAGTTGAATTAGCTGTCGGTGCTGAATTGAATATTCTAGAAGCAATATATTCTGAAGATGGAAAGAAGCAGAATATATTGATACAGCTAAGGAAACGGAATAGAAGATAAGAAGCAATCCTTAATTGATATGAATTGTATAGCTAACTTATAGGAATATCAATTAGAGATGGATTGTATGTAACTGTGTACTATATAAACACAGATAGGTTATCCCTAGAAGGGATGCGAACATAGAATTATTATTCTTGTAACCTAGAAGCTCTTTGTGATTCATTAACATCATAAAGAGAGAAACTGTTAATACAATTACAGTTTATTGATTCATAAACAGTGTTCTTGATTATTGTTATTCTCATATATATTTGATTATACTGTATTCGACCTAACAATTGGTATCAGAGCTTAGGCTGTTTAATATATACAGTTTTACGATTCAAACACAGTAATAATCATGTCTGAAGAAAATCAAGCTCCTCCCAAGGTTGAACAGGTTAAACGTAATTCTGTGAGTCGATATGAAACAATCAGGGTTCCAATTCTCAGGCCAGTGGAGTATCCAATTTGGAAGGTGAAGATGACCATGTTTCTGGAGGCTACAGATCCAGAATATCTTGACAGAATCAATGATGGTCCTCATATGCCGACTAAATTGTCTCCTGTTGTTGATGGTCAAGAACAAAAGACTGTTCCAAAGGAAAAGAAAGATATGACTCCTGAGGACATCTCATCGATTTCAAAGGATGCAAAAGTTAGACATCTACTCCACAGTGCTTTAGACAATGTTATGTCTAACAGAGTAATTGGCTGTAAAACTGCCAAAGAGATATGGGATGCTTTAGAAGTCAGGTGTCAAGGAACCACTGCTATAAAGAAAAACAGGAAGACAATACTCACACAGGAGTATGAGCACTTTGATTCAAGACCTAATGAAACCTTGACTGAGACTTACGACAGATTTTGCAAACTTTTGAATGATCTGTCTCTGGTTGATAAAGAATATGAGCTGGAAGAGTCAAATCTCAAATTTCTCTTATCCCTACCTGAAAGATGGGATTTAAAGGCGACAACAATCAGAGATAATTATGATCTTGCAGATACAGAACTTGATGAGATTTATGGGTTACTGAAACAGGAGATCCAGCAAGAAGACAAAATCTGTTGCTCTCAAGGTTGAGGAGAAGCCCATCAAGAAGGAATCATCAAGGAAGAAAGCCAAGGGAAAAGCTTTAGTCATTAAATCTGAAAGTGAGTCATTAAACTCTGATGATGACTCAAATTCTGATGAAGCTTCTGACTCTGAGGATGATGAAGAACAGATGATGCAAATGGCTGCATTGATGGTGAAGACCTTCAAGAAGATTGGATTCAAGAACTTCAAGAAAGGAAAGAGATTCTCAAGGAAAGATTCAAACTCTGAAAGGAAAAGTTTTAGAAAGTCTGATGGAAGGGAGACCAAGTCTGGCAAGAAGGATAAATCTGAAATCCAGTGCTACAAGTGTAAGGAGATGGGTCACTATGCCCCAGAGTGCAAGAAAGGAAAATCTGAAAAAGCACTCATCTCTAAAGGCAAAGACTGGGCAGATACTTCAGACTCTGATGATGGAGTAAATTATGCTCTTATGGCAACTGTCAAAGATGAGACTGAATCATCTGAAAATAAGGTACCCCTAACTACTTATGCTTATGATACTGATAATATATCTGAGTTAAGAGTATATCTAAAAAGCGTACATGTTAGTTATAGGGATCAGACTTTAGAGAATGAGAGAATTAAATCTGAGAATCTTAGTCTTAAAGAAAGAAACAAGTTTCTTGAAGGAGAACTTGAAAATATGAAGCAGATTCAAAAAGAAAGAGATGATGCTGTTTATATTGAACAGGAGTTGACTAAGAGATACAAGCAGCTAGAATCTGATCTAGAAAAAGAAAGAAAAATAATCAAGACTTGGACAAACTCTGGAAGAGACACTCATCAAGTGTTTCAGACAGATTCTGTAGGTTTAGGCTATTGTGAAAATGATGAACTTAGGTTTAAAGACAAGGTTAAGGTTAAACCACAACTTAAACCTGTGAAATTTGTTCCAGAGTCCACTAAGTTAAAATCTGTTGTAGTAAGAGAAGCTGATATGGAATCAGATGAAACCTGTGAAAGACAGGAAAATATTATAACAGAAAATCTTATGGAATTAGAAGCTGTTAGAAAGCCAGTAAAAACTTGTGAAAAACAGGTTAATGTTGGCTTGATGACAGGAAAACAGTTCAATCATAAGCTCAAAGAAGTAAAGTCTGCCATGAAACCAAAAGGGTCCAAGAAGAATAGGAATGGAAAGATAGGCATAAATAAAAGAAATAATCATTTGCCTACTGCTGCTGCTCCAAGGAAAACATGTTATAATTGTGGTAGTACTAACCATCTTGCTAGATTTTGCAATAAGAACAAAGATATTAATTCTTTACCTTCTACATCAGGAGTAAAGAATGATTATGTAAGGGTTAAACCACAGACTTTATGCACACACTGTGGGAGCACTTGGCATTCTATTTATACCTGTAAGAGTTATCATGCTATTTATCACAACTACTATGAGCTAAAACCCAATCTGAAGTGGGTTAGAGCAAACTCTGCAAGTGTAAAGTCTGACAATGTTAGTTTAAACTCTGTTGATAGTGATTCCGCTGCAAAAGCTAACAATGTTAAGAAAGCAAAAGGATCCAAGCAAGTCTGGATCCTTAAAACTAACTCTTTGTAATTGGTTGTGATTGCAGGGCATAAAAGAGAGCACCCTTATCTTGGACAGTGGATGCTCAGGACACATGACTGGAAATAAAGCCCTGCTATCAGATTTTGAGGAGAAGGCTGGCCCAAAAGTATCCTATGGAGATGGCAACATAGGACGTACTCTGGGATATGGCAATATAAATCTTGGAAGTGTCATCATATTGTATGTAGCTCTTGTCTCAGGACTCAAGCATAATCTGCTATCTGTGAGTCAAATCTGTGACAGAGGAAACCATGTAGATTTTTATACTGAACACTGTGAAGTTATCAGTAAATCTACTGGAAAAGTTGTTCTAGTTGGGCACAGGCGCAACAACATTTATGAAGCAAGTTTGGTAACAAACTCTGATGGAAAAACAGTGTGTCTGTCTGCAAGAATGTCAAATGAAGAGAGTTGGAAATGGCATAAGAAGCTCTCTCATCTCAATTTGAACAACATCAATGAGCTAATAAGAAAGGATCTTGTAAGGGGACTTCCAAAATCGATACTCAGTCTAGATGGTCTATGTGATTCTTGTCAAAAGGCCAAGCAAAGGAAGTCATCTTTCAAGAGCAAATCTGAATCTTCAGTTGTGGAACCTTATCATCTTCTACATGTTGATCTCTTTGGTCCAGTGAATGTGATGTCTATGGGCAGAAAGAAATATGCTCTAGTAATTGTTGATGAATATACTAGATATACATGGGTGTATTTCTTATCAAAGAAGGATGAAACTGCTCAAACTCTGATGGATCATGTAAATCTACTGGACAAAGGATCACATCACAAAGTCAAAATTATAAGGAGTGATAATGGAACTGAATTCAGAAACTTAATCTGGGAAGCTTTCTGCAAGGAAAGAGGAGTGAAACAAGAATTTTCTGCACCTGGAACTCCACAGCAGAATGGTGTAGTTGAAAGAAAGAACAGAACTCTAATCGAAGCTGCCAGAACTATGCTTGATGAAGCAAAGTTACCAACCTATTTCTGGGCAGAAGCTGTTCAAACTGCTTGTTTTACTCAGAATGCAACATTGATCAACAAGCATGGAAAGACACCATATGAGATGGTGAAGAACAAGAAGCCAAATTTGAAATATTTTCATATATTTGGATGCAAATGCTTTGTGTTGAAGACTCATCCTGAACAGTTGACCAAGTTCGAGTTAAAAGCTGATGAAGGAATCTTTGTTGGCTATCCATTGTCAACTAAAGCATTCAGAGTATACAATCTGAGAACAAAGGTGATCATGGAGTCTATACATGTGTCATTTGATGACAAGAAAATAACTGGACTTGATGACTTAGATGAATATGATCAACTGCGCTTTGAAAATGAAGATTTATTCTCTGATGAAGAAGTACCGACAAACTCTGATAAAGCGGTTCTGATAAACTCTGTCGAAGCATACTCTGAACCTTTACTGGTATATAATGGAGAAACTGAAAATTCTCAAAACAGTGAACCAGTTGAGGGGGAGCGTGAGGAAGCTCAACATGGTGACTCAAACACTCAAAGTGAGTCTGTTGAGGAAGCTGATTCAAACTCTGAAAGCTCAAACTCTGAGCAGTCCAATTCAGGGGGAGCCTCAGATGCTGCAGAAAGTCAACACATGAATCAGGAGAGCATGGATCAAGGGGGAGGATCCAATACTGATACAAGAAGCCACTTACCAACAGCAAGAAAGTGGACACAGGCACATACACCTGATCTTATAATTGGAGATCCTGATGCTAGTGTAAGAACTAGAAGTGCTACTACAAATGAATGCATGTATCATGCTTTCTTGTCTCAAACAGAACCAAAGAAAGTGGAAGAAGCTCTTCAAGATGCTAATTGGATTACAACAATGCAAGAAGAGTTAAATGAATTTGAAAGAAATGAAGTCTGGACACTTGTACCTAGACCAAAGAATAGATCAATTGTAGGTACAAAGTGGGTTTTCAGAAACAAGACTGACAGTGAAGGTGTGATTACAAGAAACAAGGCTAGACTTGTGGCTAAAGGTTATTCACAACAGGAAGGAATTGACTATGATGAAACCTTTGCTCCAGTTGCAAGATTGGAGGCCATAAGAATTTTTCTGGCCTATGCTGCACACAAGAAGTTTAAAGTCTTTCAGATGGATGTAAAAAGTGCTTTTCTCAATGGGAAGCTTGAAGAAGAAGTGTTTGTTGAACAACCACCAGGATTTGTAGATCCCAAGCATCCAGATTATGTCTACAGGCTTGACAAGGCATTATATGGACTAAAGCAAGCACCAAGAGCATGGTATGAAACTCTTGCTCAATTTCTTTTAGAAAGTGGGTTCACAAGAGGTACAATTGATAAAACCTTGTTTTATTTCAATTATGGTGATGATTTGCTTTTAGTTCAAATTTATGTAGATGATATTATTTTTGGATCTACTAATGACAAACTTTGTAAGAAGTTTGCAAAGCTTATGCAGTCCAGGTACCAAATGAGCATGATGGGAGAGCTTAGTTATTTTCTAGGCTTACAGGTCAAGCAAACAGATGATGGGATTTTTATCAATCAAGCAAAGTATACCAGAAATCTTCTAAAGAAATTTGGTATGCTTTATAGTTCATCTGCTCCAACTCCCATGGCTACTGCAACAAAGCTAGACAAAGACACAGGTGCTACAGTGGATATGACAACCTATAGAGGCATGATAGGGTCTCTTCTGTATCTCACAACAAGTAGACCTGATATCATGTATGCCACATGTCTTTGTGCAAGATTTCACGCAGATCCCAGAGAGCCTCATCTAACAGCTGTAAAAAGGATTTTCAAATATCTCAAAGGAACCATAACCTTGGGTTTGTGGTATCCTAGAGAATCAGAGTTTAAGCTAATTGGTTACTCTGATGCAGATTTTGCAGGCTGTAAGATAGACAGAAAAAGTACAAGTGGAAGCTGTCAATTCTTAGGTGACAGATTGGTTTCTTGGTATAACAAGAAACAGAAATCAATTTCCACATCCACTGCAGAAGCAGAGTATATAGCTGCTGGTAGCTGTTGTGCCCAGATTCTGTGGATGAAGAATCAGTTGCTGGATTATGGTTTGAGGTACTCTAAAATACCTATTTTCTGTGATAACCAAAGTGCTATTGCTATGACAGGTAATCCAGTACAGCACTCCATGACCAAGCACATCAGCATAAGGTATCATTTTATCAGAGAACATGTGGAAGAAGGAAACATTGAGCTTCATTTTGTGTCTACAGACCAACAACTTGCAGATATCTTCACCAAACCATTGAGTGAAGCTACTTTTACAAGATTGGTAAATGAACTTGGAATGATCTCTGGTTTTGACTAGAGATACGGGTTAGACTCAAAAACTATACATGTTTGATTTTTATGCTCATGATTCCTTGCATGTATTAACTGTTATGAGTACCAGTGTCATAAACTCTGAAAGTAAACTCTGATGCTAAACTCTGTTAGTCATAAAGTGTTGGTCATACTCTGATAGTTACAGTCTAATGCTATACTCTAATTGTAATTTTGTCTGAAACATATGGACCAATGAAGAAATTTGTATGAGGCATAATTCTCAGTAAGTAATTATGAATCCTTAAGAGTTATATAGATTCTGATCTCAACTCTGTGCAGTAAGTTAACACAGCATGATACTGTCTCTATATTTATAGCATCTCTTAGTTTATTGATCCTATACACTGAGTCTGTATTAGTTGTTTGCATTTTCTCTCATAAATTAATTGCATTAACTGATGAAAAGTCTAAACTCTGACTATTAATTGCAAATAATTCACCCTCGAATCAAAAGATGCCAAAAAGAGCACAAATTCCTTTGAGATCATGTTGTGCCTAGGACGATCCAAGAACTTATTGTATGAAATAAGGGCTAAAATCTTTGATTTTTGGTGACTAGTGTCAACCACTGATTACTGGAAAAATAAATAATAATAATAAAAAAAAAATACAAAAGGGGGTGAAAAATAAAAGATATATCCAAATGAAAGGATATCAGTATACAGAGTTTAGATATAAAAATCAGATTTTATGTTATACATGAGAGTTTGGGCAATCAGTTTTTACTGATTTAGTCTGTGGATTTTATGCACTTTGAGATGATCTAAATATTTGATTTCGGTAAACTCTGCTATTGCACACACAATTATTCACACCTGTATAGTTTGACAAAAGAGTTTATTGACAAAGAAGGACAAATGATAAACACTGATGTATTGTGTGAAATACGCCGAGGTAACTTTGTTTTAATCTCTGATGGTTAAAATGATTTCTTTGTTTCAAACATTTTATAATTTTGAGATTAGACATTTGTTTAGAAATTCGAAAGAGTATGATAACAAACGGTTCATATTTGTATTAAACAGAGGAGAGAGAGGTTAAGTGTTTTGAACAATGTGACAAGCGGTAATTATGGCTATTTTTACTGCGCGTGTGTATTGGAAGTTGTTACATACAGCTGTCAGCGTATGCATGTTTGACATCTGTGTTAGGAATATGTTGTTCTTGATGATAAGCATAAAACACTTAGTAGAATTTGTGTAAAGTCAATTTTGTAGCTGTCAACGAAATAGCATGCTTAGCAGTGTTTCGTTGACAGGAAGCTCATCAACGAAATGAGTGTTGTAGCAATTGCATTGTACAATACTTCACAGTATGATAGGCATTCTATTATATGCTTTAGATAGGTTTTCTAAGTCATGTTGACTATGTACTAGATAGGCAAAATAGGTTGGTTAATTGTAAATATGTAATGCCTTGTAATTCTGCCTAAGTGAAGACATGTCAACGGTATGAAGATTACTCTGTCAACGGTATGGAGTTTACCCATCAACGAAACGAGGGAAACACCATCAACGGAATGAAGAATGAAGCTATCAACGAAACACATCTCCTTGCTATCAACGAATCAATGTTGCTTTTTGAACAGTTGACAAAGTGATAGTGACAGTTTACTGAACAGATCTAAAAGGAGATATGGAAGTGTACTGTGCATTGGAAGCCATCAAAGTGGATACTGGAAATAAGGAAACATTCCAATTTCCAATAAGGCTCTTGGGAATGATTATAATGAGCATGAAGACAAAAGCTAAGATCTCCAAGGACCATTGGACAAAAGGAATGAAAAGCAAGCTACTGATGGTTACTACTATTATTCTTTAGTTTAACCAAACGTAGAATTGTAAACTTGGGATATATAACCAAGTGTAGCAGTTACTTTAGGATTAAGAGAAGAAACACAAATAGATTGTATTAGCTATTTTGAGAGCAATTCTTCTCTACAACCTTGTAACTGAGCAGCTGTGTACTTTTGTATCACAGATTATTTCCGCAATAAAAACACTTCAGTTGGATCATCAAACAATCCAACTGAATTATTTATATCTTGTGTTTTTATTTATTCAGTTCAGTTTTATTTTATAAAGTGTTTTAGTTTCAAGAAAATATCAAGAATTGTATTCAACCCCCCCCTTCTACAATTCTGTTAGGTCATTTGGGAATAACAATTGGTATCAGAGCGAGCTTCTAACATACAAGAAGTTTAAAGATCAAGACCAAAAACAGAAACCATGGTGAAGAAGGATGCAGGTGTGAAGATACCAGTTCTTGATAAAGACAATTACTTTCACTGGAAAGTAAAGATGCATTTACATCTCATGTCTATGGATGAGAGGTATGTAGACTGCATTGAGAAAGGTCCACACGTTCCCATGAAGCTTGATTCTAGAGTTGGACTGCCAGATGATGCACCTGATGTAGAGATTCCAAAAACTGTCTCAGAATGGACTGTTGAAGATATTGCAGAAGTTCATAAAGACAAAAGGACCATGAACATTCTGTTTAATGGTTTGGAGCAAGAGATGTTTGACAATGTTATCAACTGTACAACCTCTAAGGAAGTATGGGATACTGTTAGAACTCTTTGTGAAGGAACTGAGCAAGTCAGGGAAAATAAAATGCAACTCCTTATACAACAATATGAGCATTTTCATTTTAAAGCTGGTGAAACCCTAAATGACACGTTTAGTAGGTTTCAAAAGCTTTTGAATGGATTAAAGTTGTATGGGAGGATCTATCAAACCAAGGATTCAAACCTTAAATTTCTTAGAGCTCTTCCAAAAGAATGGAAGCCTATGACCGTTTCTCTCAGAAACACTCAAGAGTACAAAGACTACACTCTTGAAAGGCTTTATGGAACCTTGAAGACTTATGAGCTGGAAATGGAGCAAGATGAGGAAATTGAAAAGGTACAGAAGAAGGGTGGATCTATTGCATTAATTGCATCAGTGAACCAACTTGAAGATGACAATAAAGAAGCTGCAAAGGCCACAACTAGTCGATCTAGTTGTAGGAGTGATGTTAGCAAGGGTAAAGACAAGATGACAGAAGAAGAAGAATCAGAACCAGCCAACTTGGAGGACTTAGATGAGATTGATGAACACATTGCTTTTCTGTCTAGAAAATTCTCTAAGTTCAAGTTCAAAAGAAACTCAGAAGCAAGGCCGCCAAGAAGAGACTTTCAACCTAGCAAAACAAACTGGATTGAAAAGTCTAAGTCAAAATGTTTCAATTGTGGAATGCTTGGTCACTTTGCTGGAGACTGCAGAAAGCCCAAGGTTGAGAAGGGCAACAGGAAATTTGAGCCTGTTGATTATAAAAAGAAATACTTTGAACTTCTCAAACAAAAAGAAAAGGCTTTCATGTCTCAGGAGTATGATTGGGCTGGTAATGGTGAAGATTCTGATGATGATGTTGAGTATGTCAACTTGGCTCTTATGGCTGACAATCATGAGCAGGAAGCAAGTTCCTCAAGCAACCAGGTAACAATTACTAATCTTTCTGAGCTTTCTAAAGAGGAATGCGACAATGCAGTAAATGAAATGTCTACTGTATTATATAATTTGCGTGTTACTCTTAAATCACTTACTAAAGAGAATTCAAGAATAAAAGAGACCAATCTGCTCTTAAGTGATAGGAATGCAATGTTAGAAGCACAGCTCATTGAATTTGAGAAAATGAGATGTGTTAGTAGGGATGCTAAGAAGGAACTTGAGAACGTGTTACAAAGGGAAGAAATTCTTAAAACACAACTTGAGATAGAACAAGGTGTGATTGCAAAATGGAAGGATGCCAGGAATGTTGCTGCCAACATAATTAATGTTCAAGGCGTGGAATCCTTATGTGAGCAATCATGGAAAAGGAACAAAGAGAAGCTAGGGTATGTTGGTGAAACCTTAGAATCAGAAACAGAGTCAACAAACAACAATGATCATTTGTTGAAGGTTGATATGTCAACGGAATGCAATGTTTCGTTGACACATGAACCATCAACCGATCAGGCTGTTTCGTTGACAGACAAAGAAAAAAATAAACTCACTAGACTTAATGACAAGTATGGTCCTGTCACCAAGAACTTTGTTCAAGGTGAGTCTAGTAAATCAAAGAAAATTGAGAAGCCTGTTGAGAGAGCTAATGTAGGTCACTTGTCTAACAAGCAATTGAAAGACAAGGTAGAGAAAGTTCATAATGAGGCTAAGGGAAATAAAAAGAATAACAGGAATGGCAAAGTAGGAATTAACAAACACAACAATTACACACCTGATAAATATGCTCCTAGAAAGACATGTGTTAATTGTGGAAGTGTTAGTCATTTGTCTACTAACTGCAAATCTGTTAAGAAATCTGCTAATGTGAAAATGCCCAAGCCTGCAATGAACAGTTCCATGCCTACAATGCCTGTTATGTCTAACATGTTTGCTCCATATGCACAATTTCAGAATCCATATGCTAGCATGCCATTTGTGTCTAATCCTTACATGAATATGTTTAACATGCCACAAATGCCATGGAACATGAATAACATGATTGTTCCTCCAACTATGCATGCTATGAATGAAAATATGAGCAACCCTCAGAAATCAACACCAAGGGTAAAGATTGATTTGAATCAATCTGAGCCCAAAGTGAAAAATGGTACAAAAGGGAATGCAAAGGCTAACAAGACAGGACCCAAGGAAACTTGGGTACCAAAATCAACTTGATTTGGTTTTATTGTGTGTAGGGAGACAAAAGGAATCTTTGGTACTTGGATAGTGGTTGTTCAAGACACATGACTGGTGATTCTACCCTGCTCACAGAGTTTCAGGAAAGAGCTGGCCCTTGTATTGCTTTTGGAGATGACAGCAAAGGCTACACAAAGGGATATGGCTTGATTTCAAAAGAGAATGTCATCATAGATGAGGTTGCATTGGTGGATGGTCTTAAGCACAACTTGCTTAGTATCAGCCAACTTTGTGACAAAGGATTTTTAGTTACTTTTTCAAAAGAAGCCTGTGTTGTTTCTAAAGGAGGAAACAACAATGTGGTAATGACTGGATTCAGAAGAGGGAATGTGTACATTGCTGACTTTAGTAGCACAAGTTCAGACACCATCACTTGTCTTTTCAGCAAGGCAAGCAAGGATGAAAGTTGGTTATGGCACAAGAAGTTATCCCATCTGAATTTCAAAGTTATGAATGATTTGGTGAGGAAAGATCTTGCTAGAGGAATTCCACAGGTGGAGTTCTCCAAGGATGGTTTGTGTGATGCCTGTCAAAAGGGAAAACAGAAGAAGGCATCATTCAAAAGTAAGACAGTGTCATCAATTGTCCAGCAGCTTGAATTGCTTCATATGGACCTATTTGGCCCTGTAAATGTTATGTCCATCTCAAAGAAGAAATACTGTCTTGTGATTGTTGATGATTTTTCTAGATTTACATGGACTTTCTTTTTGCACTCTAAAGATGAGGCAAGTGAAATCATTATCAATCACATCAAGATGGTAAGCAATCATCCTGATTTCAAAGTAAGAAGGATTAGGAGTGACAATGGGACAGAATTCAAGAATTCAAGCATGAAGGTGTTCTGTGAAGAAAATGGTATTTTGCATGAGTTTTCAGCAGCAAGAACACCACAGCAAAATGGTGTAGTTGAAAGGAAAAATAGAACACTTATTGAAGCTGCAAGGACAATGCTAGATGAATCAAAGTTACCTACATATTTTTGGGCTGAGGCAGTTAACACAGCTTGCTTTACTCAAAATATTTCTTTGATTAATCAGGCCAAAGGAATGACCCCTTATCAGTTACTCAAAAGAAAGAAGCCACTATTAGATTTTCTTCATGTCTTTGGATGCAAGTGCTTTGTTCTGAGAAATCAAGCTGAGCATTTGGGGAAATTTGAAGCAAAGGCAGATGAAGCAATATTTGTGGGATATGCAGCAGGGAAAGCTTACAGAGTCTTTAATCTCAGAATCAACATTGTTATGGAATCTGTACATGTTGTTTTTGATGATCTCAAAATACAAGGTCTCTGTGATGAAGGTTTCCATGAAAGTCTCTCTTTTGAGAATGAGGAAGGAGAACAAGTGAATCATGATAAGGCTACTGAGAAACAGCCTAAAGTTGTTGTATCTAGCACAGATGAAAGCAGCAGTGAAGATGAAATTGCTGCATTAAGGTTAAAAAGGATAGCAGCTAGCAGACCAAATGGTCATTTCGTTGACAGTCATGGTGGTGGATTCGTTGACAGTCAGAATGAGCGTTTCGTTGACAGCCAAAACGGTCATACCGTTGATAGTCATAGGAATGCTTCTAGAAGTGATCAATTAGGGACAACAAACTCAGGGGGAGTTTCTCAAGGACAAATATCCAATCAAGGCAATCATGATCATGAAGCTACGTCTTCAAGAGCAAATCTACCTCCCTCAAGGAAATGGACTAAAGATCATCCCTTTGAACTTATTATAGGTGATGTCTCTTCAAAAGTCCAAACTAGAAGAGCAACTCAAGAAGAATGTCTATATAGTAGCTTTCTGTCTCAAGATGAGCCAAAGAAAGTTGAGGATGCACTTCTAGATCCAGATTGGGTTTTAGCCATGCAAGAAGAGCTAAACCAATTTGAGAGAAACAATGTTTGGAAGCTGGTGCCCAGGCCTAATGACAGGAGTGTTATAGGCACAAAGTGGGTGTTCAGAAACAAGATGGATGAAAATGGCATAGTCACAAGGAACAAAGCTAGATTGGTTGCAAAAGGCTATTCACAGGAAGAAGGAATTGATTTTGATGAAACCTTTGCTCCTGTTGCAAGACTAGAAGCAATAAGGATTTTCCTAGCCTATGCAGCCCATGCCAATTTCAAGGTCTATCAAATGGATGTGAAGAGTGCTTTTCTGAATGGGGAATTGGAAGAGGAGGTGTATGTAAGTCAACCTCCTGGTTTTGAAGATGATGATTTTCCAGACTATGTGTACTTCCTTCTCAAAGCACTCTATGGTTTGAAACAAGCACCTAGAGCCTGGTATGACACTCTCTCACAGTTCCTCCTTGAGAATCATTTCACTAGAGGTACTGTAGATAAAACTCTTTTTCACAGGGTTGTAAATGGCTCTACTTTACTTGTTCAAATTTATGTAGATGATATAATCTTTGGGTCTACAGATGTGAAACTTTGTCAAAAGTTTGCCAAGCTTATGCAAAGTAAGTATGAAATGAGCATGATGGGAGAATTAACTTACTTTCTTGGTCTACAAGTAAAGCAAGTTAATGAAGGCATTTTCATTAGTCAAACAAAATACATTCATGATTTATTAAAGAAGTTTAACCTAATGGAATGCTCTCCTGCCAAAACTCCCATGCCTACTGCCACCAAACTTGAATTGAATACTAAGGAAAAATCTGTGGACATTTCAAGTTACAGAGGCATGGTAGGCTCACTTTTATATTTAACAGCTAGTAGACCTGATATTATGTTTGCTACATGTCTATGTGCTAGATTTCAGGCTGATCCTAGAGAATCCCATTTAGTTGCTATTAAAAGAATTTTCAGATATCTCAAAGGAACACCAAACCTTGGCATTTGGTATCCTAGAGAATCTGGTTTTGAACTAATTGGTTATTCAGATGCAGATTTTGCAGGATGTAAAATTGACAGGAAAAGTACAACTGGAACCTGTCAATTCCTAGGAAACAAGCTTGTGTCATGGTTCAGCAAGAAACAAAACTCAATTTCTACCTCCACAGCTGAGGCTGAGTATATTGCAGCTGGAAGTTGTTGTGCACAGATTTTATGGATGAAAAACCAACTACTTGATTATGGATTAAGAGTTGAGAAAATTCCTATCTTCTGTGACAACACTAGTGCCATTGCCATTACTGAGAATCCAGTGCAGCATTCAAGAACCAAGCACATTGACATCAAGTACCATTTCATTAGAGAACATGTTATGAATGGTACTGTGGAGTTACATTTTGTTCCAAGTGAACAACAACTTGCAGACATCTTTACCAAGCCACTTGATGAATCAACATTCTCAAGATTAGTAAGTGAGCTAGGTATGCTAAATTTCTCTTAATTATTTTTGAGATATTTGCAAGTTAAAATGCAGCCAGAAATTTGCTATGTTTTTCTGTGAATGAATTTTCTCAGGAAAAGGTAAAATTTTGTCTAAGTCAAAATTACTATGCCAACGGAATGCACCATTTCGTTGACAGTCTTAGCAGTTTTCTGGGTGTTTCGTTGATAGCTCTTTTATATCAACGAAACGCAGCTTTATCAACGAAATAAGACGGGACTTTAACCGCCCAATCCTGATTCGTTGATTTAGCGCTTTTTATCTGAACCGTTGAAATTTGACACGTCTTTTACCACGATCTATGCATACACCCCTGTAAGTATAAATCATGGTAATACTTTAAGAGTAACGGTTATATTTTTAAGCCAATCCAGTAATTTACATTTATTATTGGATTCATTTTCTGAGAATTTTTGGGGGAGTATTTAAGAAATTTTATTTTTATTATTTCTTTTTACCTGTTCTCAAAAATTCCAAAGGCTTTTTCTCTCTTCTTCTCTCTAACAAGCAATTCAGTTCGAAGCTTTCCTTTAATCAACAATGGCACCTATAGTCAAGCTTATGTCTGCTGGAGGGTTCATCTATGAGAAGAACAACTCCATCCCTTTTGTTGTCAAGGAAAACCCGAACAGTCTGTTCTTCAAAATGATGGATTTCATGAAGAATTGCAAGTTGAGCTATGCAATGTTTCACTCTACACCACTCTACAATGAGATAATCGAGGAAATTTGGACCTCATGTGAGTATAGTGGAACACACTGCACACTAAAATTCACTCTTCAAGGTAATGAGTACATAGTTAATTCTGATGTTTTGCAAGCATGTTTACATATTCCTGATAATAACTGTGATGCTTTGCCTACTAACACTGAAATAACTACCATGTTAAATTCTATAAACTACTCTTTGCCTACTGATAATCTGGGTAGAATAATTAGGAGAGGTTTGGTTAGAGAATACAGTTATTTAGCTGATGCATTCATTAAGGTCTTTTCTGGAAAGATTAGTAATTTTGATGCATTAACTAACTCTATGTTAATTCTCCTAACCATGCTTCTAAATGATAGATATCACAACTTTAGCACCCAACTTATGTATGAAATTGGTGCTAAGTTGGGTGACAAAGCAAATAGGAAGAAAAATATCTATTATGCTAGGTTTCTGATGATGTTGGCTAACCATGTTAGTCCAGCACCATTAGTTATCTCTAACCCTAATGCCAGGTTCGAGTGCTTTGTGCAAGAAAAGAGAGTATTGACAGACATACTCAGGCTGAACCACAATGGTGATGTTCCAGTGGTGTATCTGCCAATCATTGAGGTAACTACTACTATCCCTGTTAGTGTAGCTAACACCTCTACTGTTTTACCTTCCAATGTTGCTATGGAGTCTGTAGCTGTGACCCAACAGGCTCCTACCCTAGCAACAAAACCAAAATCAAAGAAATCCTCCAAGCCAACCTCAGGTGCTTCTCAAAAGGCACCTGTTGTAAAAACTACCACACAACCTAAGGGGAGTGAGTCTGGAGTTGTGAGAGGTGAGGGAAGGGGTGAACATCAAAGAAACCCCAAGGATAAGGAAGGACAGGTTAGTGTGTACCAGCCAAGCCCCATTGTGTCTTCCCAACAAGGCACAATGAGTAACATGGATTTAAGCACAAGTCTAATTGCATCCTCCCAAAAGGATGTGATTATTGAAACAAGCTCTCCTCCTAGAGCACAGTCCAAAAGGGTAAGGGACACTTCTAGCCCAAAGTCTACATTTTCCCAATACCAAAGGAGAGTGAAGCAAAAGTCCAAGGGTACACAGGGTGCACACACACTGGAAGCAACACTTCCAGTTTCTCAAATTCAGTTTGATGTAACCCCTATCATTACTCTGGGGTTACAGTCCCATTCTCTAAACATCAATCTTGAATTATCTCCATCAAATTCACCAACTCAATCTTTAGATGTGGACATGATCCATACATCTATTCCTGATTCTCCAACTCTAATCTTGGAGAAGCCCCACTCTGAAGCTGGTGGCCATCACTTGTTAAGTGATTTGTTGGGCCATCAACCAATTTTTCCTGAAGTTGCAAGGGGATCTGTGGACCATTCTTTAAAATCAATCACCACAGACTCTACTGTAATTTCTCATTCTCAAAGTGCTTTCTTGACTTCATCAACGAAACAGTCTATTTCGTTGACAAGTGTTTCTCCATCAACGGTATCCATACCGTTGACAGTTCAAACTACCATTCCGTTGATAGTTCACTCTGCACCTTTAATTGAAAATCAAGTTGTTCCCACAACTAGTGCAGATGATCTAGTGGTAGTTGAGACACTTCTAGGACTGAGAGGGAGTGAAACTGAGAGGCTGGCTTGCAGCCAGGCAAAAGGAGAGAATGTGAGTGAGAGGCTGGCTATTTCTTCCAGCCAGGCAAAAGGAGAGATTGAGAGTTCCACCTTAGAAGGTGAAGGTGAGGGTGTGAGAGGTGTGAGCCATGGGGAGCCCATGATGCAAGAACAGAGTGGAGAGAGAGAAGGGACTACAGGAGAAATAAGGATGGAAGCAGCCATTGCTAATGAGTTAATGGAGGTCAGTGAGGGAGAAAGGGAACTTACTTTCCAAGAGGTTTATCAGCAAACTCTGGATAGTATTTCCCTGGATCCTGAGACCTTTACTCATCCTGTGTCAGCCTATCAAATTTTGGCTCAACAGGGCAATGTGGAGGCAGAGAGGTCACTACAACTAATTCACACAACTGCATCAATGCAAAGAGCAAAGGATGCCTTGACCAATCTACCTCCAGGAGCTGAAGCAAGTGGAGACTTTGATTTCTCTGATGATGAGGACAGCTATGGTGATAATCTACAGGTGGCCACTACTGCACAGACTGGGACTTCTGTGGTGCCTCCTACACCAAACTGGCTTTCTCAAGATATGCATGGTAGAAGCAATTTGGATGCTGCTATCACAAGGCAGTACAAAGAAGCATATCTAGCTCATGAGTCTGCAGGACCAAGAGACAAGAAATTCTACAAAGCCATAATGGATTCTCTGGAAATTCAAAGGCTACAAATGTTGCAGACAAGGATTGAGGCTACAGAGATCAATGATTCAATCAGCAACCTTAGGGCTGCTAATGATAGGAGGCTAGATGAAAAGCTTCCTCCTCTCACTGTGTCCAGGATGAACAGGTTTTTCACTAAAGAACCTGAAGTGGAGTCCTCCTTGAAGACTCTTTCTTCTAGAGTGGACAAGGTGGAAGCCACTCTATCACAGATGCAAAAGGAACAGGAGAAACAAACACAACTATTGGCCCAGCTAGTGGCAGCTCAAGGACTCCCAGCCATCTCTTTTGATGATAACAAAAAGGGGGAGAAATCTAAGGAGCTAGACATTCAAATTACCAAGGTTATGGTCCCAGCCATTTCCCTACCAAAGGAGCCATTAGCAATGGGGGAGCTTGGCAAGCAGCAAAAGGATGGTATTGACCTTATACAAGAAGCTTCTATGAGGATGAGACTTGCAGAACAAATCAAAGAACATTGGTCCAACATAGAAGCAAAGTTCAAGAAGATTACTGAAGATAAGGACTCAATAGCATCAACGGAATGGGAGCCACAGACAAATTCTTTCTATCAACAAGAGCCCCTTCTACATGGAGTCACTCAAGGACCAAGGAAGGAAAAAGGACAAACTTCATGCATTAGGGATGTGGAACAAGCTACAATTCAAAGAAGCCTATCTCCCAAGTCCCCTGCTAAACCAAAGGGCAAAAACATAGCAAGGACTTTCTATCCTGCACCTTATCCAGATGAGCACAAGCTTCTTGGTCTACTCATCACAAAAAGCAAGGAAATTAATGATTATGAGATAAGGAAGCAAAGGGCAATTGTCTACAGGAATGGACAGCAAATCTGTGTTTGGGCTGGTCATCCAAACTTTGCTGAAGCCAAGGCTGAGGAATCAGAAAGAGCAGCTATGCAAGCTCTTGCAGTAGCTCAAGCTCTAGATGAAGAAGAAAGGAAGCAAGAGGAAAGCACTAGAGAGGAAAGGAGTTCAAAGAAGAGCACAAGGCAACCCAAAGAGAGAGCTAGGAGAAACATAGACTTTGAGAGTGCTGATTCTCAGAGTACTGCATCAGACTCTTCTTTACCTATTGCACCTCCAACAATTGCTAATCCAGTTTTTGAGGGAAAGTTGGCCTGTGATCCTGCACATCCTGTCAATTTTCATGATCAACCAATCATGCCAAAAGAGGAACCAATTGATTTTGATGAGGCATACTTTCCAAAGTTCCTGTTAGAAAAGGACCAACCAATGAAGACAAAGAAGAGGCCTGTCAAAGCAAAGCCTGCTTTTGTGAGAAAGCCACAATCTCAAAAACCCCCTTCAAACCCAGAGGACTGCATGTACATTGCTGACATCAGGGAAGAATCCAGTCTACATCTTGACTTAGACAACCTGGTGGAAGTAAGGGGAATTGCAGCTTCTCAAAAGTTGCCTGAAAGACTAGTGTTCATATTCAAGGGAGGTAGAGAACAAGTGTGGCCTCTCTACAGAATTTTAGGAGAAGACTATCAAACACTACTCTCAGTGTTTAGATGCTTGAAAAAGGACTTTGGTTTCACCAAAACAGCCAAGTCTGAGGTGGTCTCCAAAATCTGTCAGATAAAGGCTAGCTGGAACAAGCCTGAGGCTCTTCCCAGGATACTTAGAGTTCCCTCAACAGGAAAGAAAATCCATCTTCAACCCTATTGGATGATGGAGTTTAAGGACAAGGACAACTGCAGAAGATTCTTCAGAATGGAAGACCAGCTGGAGAAGGCATCTAATCAAACTCTAAAGCTGATGCAATCCAAGCTTGGTGATCAAGATGAAGAGGAGAAAATCTTCTACAGAAGACTACATGCCCAGATTGAGGAAAACAACTCCAAGAGAGGGAAGAAGACTATGCCACAAAGAAGTCACAGATGAAACATTTGCTCAGACTAAAGGAGCACTTGTGGGCATTAGTCTTGTAAGTCTTATATTTTGTCTATAAAGTTTTGAAGCTTAATACATTTTCTACTTTTGTAATTTATGATGTATCTGAGTGTTTTTGTTATCATCAAGTCTCTTGATTTATGGCTGTTATTCTATCAGTCATAAATTGGGGGAGATTGTTAGGAATATGTTGTTCTTGATGATAAGCATAAAACACTTAGTAGAATTTGTGTAAAGTCAATTTTGTAGCTGTCAACGAAATAGCATGCTTAGCAGTGTTTCGTTGACAGGAAGCTCATCAACGAAATGAGTGTTGTAGCAATTGCATTGTACAATACTTCACAGTATGATAGGCATTCTATTATATGCTTTAGATAGGTTTTCTAAGTCATGTTGACTATGTACTAGATAGGCAAAATAGGTTGGTTAATTGTAAATATGTAATGCCTTGTAATTCTGCCTAAGTGAAGACATGTCAACGGTATGAAGATTACTCTGTCAACGGTATGGAGTTTACCCATCAACGAAACGAGGGAAACACCATCAACGGAATGAAGAATGAAGCTATCAACGAAACACATCTCCTTGCTATCAACGAATCAATGTTGCTTTTTGAACAGTTGACAAAGTGATAGTGACAGTTTACTGAACAGATCTAAAAGGAGATATGGAAGTGTACTGTGCATTGGAAGCCATCAAAGTGGATACTGGAAATAAGGAAACATTCCAATTTCCAATAAGGCTCTTGGGAATGATTATAATGAGCATGAAGACAAAAGCTAAGATCTCCAAGGACCATTGGACAAAAGGAATGAAAAGCAAGCTACTGATGGTTACTACTATTATTCTTTAGTTTAACCAAACGTAGAATTGTAAACTTGGGATATATAACCAAGTGTAGCAGTTACTTTAGGATTAAGAGAAGAAACACAAATAGATTGTATTAGCTATTTTGAGAGCAATTCTTCTCTACAACCTTGTAACTGAGCAGCTGTGTACTTTTGTATCACAGATTATTTCCGCAATAAAAACACTTCAGTTGGATCATCAAACAATCCAACTGAATTATTTATATCTTGTGTTTTTATTTATTCAGTTCAGTTTTATTTTATAAAGTGTTTTAGTTTCAAGAAAATATCAAGAATTGTATTCAACCCCCCCTTCTACAATTCTGTTAGGTCATTTGGGAATAACAATCTGTCCCACTCTCACACTTTTCAAAAGATGCCTGCTGTGTGTAGTAATGATTAAAACGATTGGGTTTTAATTTTCACAGTTATTATTTAAACTTACTACACATAAACGGTTCATTCTTTTACACACTTCATCTTTTCATAAGTTTTTACTCACAAACACTGTCTCAAACACTTTCACTGCATACATTCTACACTTTTCTCTGTCTTATTTCTTGCTTTCTTCTAAACTTTTCTAATGGCTACAACAATGTTTACTGCTTCTGGATTAGAATTTGTCCCTAATAACTATTCAGCTCTATTGGCAAATGAGAACGCACCGGAGGCGTTTCATTTGATTCAGAATTTCTTGTCAAACTCTGATATTGGCACTGATCTCACCGCACCATTGAAGCTGTCTGCATCTCAAATCAGAACTTTTTGGCAGACAGGAACTTATGACGATGGAGGAGAGACTGGGTCTCCGTCCATAATCTTTGAATTTCAAGAAGAAGAATTTACAGTTACTCCAACAACTGTTCGTGATGCTTTGGGCCTTGAGGATTTCAATGCTTTCACAATCTCTGTTGGCGATTCTGAGTTGGTTAGAATGATGAGAGAAATAGGCTACTCTGGACCATTGACAAAGATTGGTCAACTGAAAAGGCCGTTTTTGCACAAGGAATGGAGTTTCTTTTTCGATTGCATCACCAGGGCTTTTGGAAAGAAGTGCACGAATTGGGATGCAATTCCCACTGATAGTCTGCAAATCGGGTATTCTCTTCTTTATGGAAGTAATTTTGATGTTGCTAGGCTAGTTCTAAATAATTTAGGTGAGAAAATGACTGAAAACAGAGGTGTAGTTTATTTTGCACGATTCTGTCAATTGATATTCTCTGAATGTGTTTCTGAAGTAGAGATAGCTGAGAATGATGTGATTCCCTGTTTTAAATTACATAAACGCATATTCTCTGATCTAACTAATAAGGATAACAAGAAAGGGGATGTTGGTGTTTTGTTGTTGCCTGAGTCTGTGCAACAATTTCTAGTCCAGCTACAACAACAACAACTCGCAAACTCTGAAGCTGGACCTTCTGTGTCTCAATCACAGAGGTCAAAGAAGTCTAAGTTGAGAGCTGTTAAGTCTGCAAGAGTGAAGCCATCAGAAAATGAAGCTGGGGTATCAACCACTGATGGTATGCCTCAGGAGAAAAGGTTAAAGAAAAGAAGAGCCAACAGGGCAAAGTCTGATGATGCTGATGAGAAGAGTGAAACTGATGATGAAACTCTTCATCAAAGGAAAAGAAGACTGGTGGCTGCACATCTCTTTGGTGCATCCAATGTAAATGCTGAAGCAGCACCTATGTCTGAAATGGTAAGTGCTGATAGAGAAGCTCCTACATCAAAGGATGATGATGTAGTTGAGGAAGCTGCTGATCATTCTGACAGCAGAGTTTTTGAACATGAAGCTGGGGCAATGGATTTCATTGTTGATGAAGATATTCTAGATGCACATCCTACTATCAGTATTTGTGATACTGAGGATGTGGCAGCTGATCAAGCCACCTTAGTGATTGAAGACTCTGTGGATTCTCACACAGAAGTTCTTTCAGTACATAATGCACATTCTGAAAAAGGTGAGGAAGTTGATCAGATGATAGAAGTTGCTACAGAGCCAATTCTTGATGAAGCTGTAGCAGAGAATGTACAAGAGGCTGCTGATAAGCTAAACTCTGAGGATATTATTCTTGAAGCTTTGCAACAATCTGTTGTTGAGATTGTTCAAAAAGAAGCAGAGTTTGATACTAATGCACACTCTGATAATCCAGAAAGAATGGCCGAGAATGTTCCTGAAGAGAATACAGCAGAGGATGACAATGTTGAAGATAGTCCTGCTCATTCACAAGAGGAGTTATCTGATATTCGAGTAAACTCTGATGAGGAAAGAGAGGTCAATCGAGCTACTGCTGAGCATTTTCAGGATATGTACTACAAAAGATGGGCAGCTGCAGATTGTATCTTTTCTGCACAGAGGGCTGCTGATTTTTTTGATGATTCTATGAAGACAATTTCAAACTCTGATGTTCTTACAAGTTTAAAGGCCACTGTAGTTCAAGTCAAAGCCTTAAACAATAGGTTTGATGAAACACAAACAGCGGTTACCAATCTTAGGAATGAAGTTGGCATAAGGGATCTTACCTTAAAGACTGATAGGTCTTATTATTCTGCCATGTTCAAGCAGTAAGCCAAGGATTCTGATGAAATTAAGAAGAGGCTTGGGAAAGTTGAGGAGAATCAGACTGCAATGTCTGCACAATTGAATTCTATTTCTACTGCTCTAGAATTGCTGACATCAGTACTACTTTCTGATGATGTCAAAAAGGGGGAGAGTGTACCTAATGACAAATGTAAAGACACTCAAACTCTGAGACGGAGGGATGATTCTGCTGATGGTGGAAGCAAGGAAACTGAGAGGAAGCAAATTTCTGCTCAAGGGCAAAGAAGATCAAGATTAAATTCTGATAGGTTGACAAACTCTGGTAAAGGAATCTCAAACTCTGCCAGTGGTTCAAGACCTAAGAGTTTAATTATTTCAGCCAATCCATCTACTGATGAAGAAATTGCTACAAAAATGTTTCTAGAAGAACATGGTAATGAAGCTACAGTTGAAGACATGGAAGCTGAAATGCTGAGTCTTGCTGAAGAGCATGAGAAGAAATTGAAGGATGGTACTTACAAAAAGAAAGCTGTCAAGGCTCCTAGAAGGAAAGAAACTGGAATTTCTATCAAGGAAAATACTCAACAGAGTATACAATACACCAGGAGGCCTGTGATTGCAAACACTGATAAGGGCAAGGGTAAACTGGTAGAAGAAGGACAGTTACCAAGGAAGAATTATTCAACCTCTGACATTGCTCAAGTTGAATCAAAATTTATTAAATCAACCTCTGACGCTGCTCAAGTTGATGTTTCTACTAAAGTTGTAACAACCTCTGACAATGCTCATGTTGTGCAAACTCAACTAGCACCTCAACTCCAAGGTACTTTTAGAAGACCTATACTTCCTGAAACTCTGAAGCCAGAAACTGTTAACTTCTCAGAAACCAGAACTGTATTGGGTAAAGAATCTTATGATAAATCCGGATTAGGTTCACACAGGGAGAGGAGAATAAACAACAGGCCTGGAGATCAATCATCACTGGCAGTATCTGGTATTATTACTCAAGAGAGTCCTGATATGCTAGAATCTGTTCAGATGATATTTCATAAAGTGTTAAAGAAAGAGTTTTTGTTGTATTTTATGGCTGATGGAAGAGTTTACAAGGTTGCAGAGTCTGACATCAATCTCAAATCTTATGAAGAATTGAAGCATGTTCTGTATTTATTAAAAGTAAAAAATAGAAGTACTCATGATGCTGCTTTAGTTATCAGAGAAAGGATGCTGAAATCAAAGATAATGCTTGGAGGAGGAGTCTCGAGTGCATATATTCCTAAGTATAAAGATGCTTATGGAAAGGTTATAGAAATGAAAAGAAACAGTGCAAGACTAAGGACTGATCTGGGAGTTAAAGTCTTAGAATTCAATCTAGAATCTGATAAACCATATTTTATTAGGCTAGGGAATGAGATAGGAAAAATTCCATCTATTCTTTGAGAGCTGCAATTTATCAGACTGGAGAATCTGATCCAGAATTGAGAGAGTTGAAGAAAGTTATGGTTGAAGAGCTGGAAAGGGCTGAAAGAAGACTTCTCATGGATTATCTCAGAACTGTTCCTGATATTCAAGAAATCAAATAAAGTCTGACTGTAAGTTTTTAAAGTTTTCTATTCTAAGTTAAAGTTAAACTCTGTTATGATTAAACACTGCATTTTGTTATATGTTTTGACATCATCAATTATCTGTTTAACTTGTACATTTTTATTATGCACAAGTTGGGGGAGATTGTTAAATATAATTGCTGACGTTTGCTCATCAGTGTTTAAGTACCAGGTGTTAATCAGAGTTTACATTGAAGCCAGTCAGAGTTTGTTAAAGTCTGACGTGGTGATAGTTGAATTAGCTGTCGGTGCTGAATTGAATATTCTAGAAGCAATATATTCTGAAGATGGAAAGAAGCAGAATATATTGATACAGCTAAGGAAACGAAATAGAAGATAAGAAGCAATCCTTAATTGATATGAATTGTATAGCTAACTTATAGGAATATCAATTAGAGATGGATTGTATATAACTGTGTACTATATAAACACAGATAGGTTATCCCTAGAAGGGATGCGAACATAGAATTATTATTCTTGTAACCTAGAAGCTCTTTGTGATTCATTAACATCATAAAGAGAGAAACTGTTAATACAATTACAGTTTATTGATTCATAAACAGTGTTCTTGATTATTGTTATTCTCATATATATTTGATTATACTGTATTCGACCTAACATGATAAGTGGTTGATAATGATGAATTGGTTTGGTTGAATGATGTTTTGGTATAGTTAAATATTGGGAATTTCATTAGCCCTGTTTTGCACATAAAACCCGAAGCAATAAAATCATTTTAAGAGTAACCACTGGCCACCTTTAGCTAGAGATTGTTTCATAGTTTGTTTTGGCGCAAAAATCATGTTAATCCGATTTACGGTTTAGGATAAAAGTGAGTTTTAGTAAACGCCGTTCGGAGAACCAACCCATCTCTGGTCAGTTACTTTGAGGCCATGTTTGGACCACTTAAAAACCATATTAAAATGTGAAACTTTGAGGAATAATACTAGAGACAGTTAGGAAGACTCAAGAAAAGGATTCGTATTAAAAAGATTAATTTCCTATTTTATAAAAATGTTGGACTACACATCCACTGCCTTAAACAAAGCATTCGGGAATTTGACCTGCCTGACCAGAAATACATTTTGAAATATTTTGTTCTAGACATTCTCTAGATCATGCATGCGAAAACGGTGTATCAATAGATGTTAATCCCAAATGACCTAACAGAATTGTAGAAGGGGGGGGGGGGGGTTGAATACAATTCTTGATATTTCTCAAACTTAAAAATACCTTACAAATTAAAACTGAACTTATAAAATAAAAACCACAAGCGCTTAATAATTTCAGTTGGATTGTTTGATGATCCAACTGAAGTGATTTTTATTGCGGAAATAATCTGTGATACAAAAAGTACACAGCTGCTCAGTTACAAGAATGTAGAGAAGTATGCTCTCAAAGATAGCTAATACAATCTATTTGTTTTTCTTCTCTTACATTTTTTTAACTGCTACACTTGGTTATATATATATTCCCAAGTTTACAAAGCTATTTTTGGCTACACTAAAGTACACTAAAGGTAACCGTCAGTAGCTTACTTTTCATCCCTTTTGTCCAATGGTCCTTGGAGATCTTTGTCTTCTGTCTTCAGTCTTATAGTGATCCCACTCAATAACCAGATTGGAAATTGGAATGTTTCCTTATTCCCCATGTCCATTTTAATGGTTTCCAATGCAAAGTACACTTCCACACCTCCTTTTGATCTGTCAGAAAACTGTCACTATCACTTTGTCAACTATTCAGAAAAGTGATAATGATTCGTTGATAGTAGTAAGATGTATTTCGTTGATAGCTTTATTCTTTATTTCGTTGATGAGTAATCTTCGTTTCGTTGATGAGTAAACTTCGTTTCGTTGATGAGTAAACTCCATACCGTTGACAAAGTAATCTTCATACCGTTGGCATGTCTTCACTTAGGCAAAATTACAAGGCATAATATATTTACAATTAACCAACCTATTTTGCCTATCTAGCACTTAGTCAACATGACTTAGAAAACCTATCCAATAGCTACAATGAAATGCATATCAAAATAGAAGTATTGTACAGTGCAATTGCTACATCACTCATTTCGTTGATGAGCTTCCTGTCAACGGAATGCTGCAAAGCATGCCATTTCGTTGACAGCTACAAAATGACTTTACACAAATTCTACTAAGTGTTTTATGTTTATCATCAAGAACAACATATTCCTAACAATCTCCCCCAATTTATGACTGATAGAATAACAGCCATAAATCAAGAGACTTGATGATAACAAAAACACTCAGATACATCATAAATTACAAAAGTAGAAAATGCATTAAGCTTCATAATATTTTAGACAAAATACAAGACTTACAAGACTAATGCCCAAAAGTGCTCCTCTAGACTGAGCAAATGTTTCATCTGTGTCTTCTTTGTGGCATAGTCTTCTTCCCTCTCTTAGAGTTGTTGTCCTCAATTTGGACCTGTAGCCTTCTGTAAAAGATTTTCTCCTCTTCATCTTGATCACCAAGCATGGATTGCATAAACTTTAGAGTTTGATTAGATGCCTTATCCAGCTGGTCTTCCATCCTGAAGAATCTTCTGCAATTGTCCTTGTCCTTAAATTCCATCATCCAGTATGGTTGAAGATGGATCTTCTTTCCTGTTGAGGGCACTCTAAGCATCCTGGGAAGAGCCTCAGGCTTGTTCCAGCTAGCCTTTATCTGACAGATTTTGGAGACCACCTCAGACTTGGTTGTTTTGGTGAAAGGTTCTTCGGGAGATAGTATATGTACTTACAATTACTTAATGAACTTCATTTATTAAATATTCCAAAAACATTTATCTTGGATAAAGTATATTATTAAATATTTATTAACTATATTAAACGTTTCCAAAAATATTTCAATTATTATTTAAAAGTTATCCAAGATGCTTCGAAAAGTTTAAGCACGTATACCTTCCCACTCGAGATCTTTTTGTGAAAACCCCCGGTCATGGTTTGCTCAAGTAGCGTTGTTTTTAAGTAAGAATTGGTCGACTAAGGTCGGACCTTAACTACTCGTTTTTCCATTCAAAACGATTCTCAAAAGAAAATAAAAACAGGACTCTGGCGCGAGCAGGACCGTTGATGAACGATCCTGAAATTTATATATAAGTGGTTGTTAGACAGGCGGTCCATCAATACTCTGGCGCGAGCAGGACCGTTGACGAACGATCCTGAATTTTATATATAAGTCGCCGTTAGCCAGACGGTCCATCAATTATTGGTCGTATGCGCCAGGATGATTACATATGGAGTTCTCATCCAGGATGATTACAGATGGAGTTCTCATCCAGGACGATTACAGATGGAGTTTTCATCCAGGGTAATTACAGATGGAGTTTTTGCCCTTCTACTAGTAGAGAAGACCCGCAGTGGATATGGTTGTGGCGACTGATCATCATCACTTCATATCGTGTTTTCTGTTTTGGATAAGTCCATTCATTCCTGTTTGGAAAAATTCTGATTAACACTGTAACAAAGGCTAAGGTGATGAGTTATCGATAGTGTTAACTTTAGTGTGAATGATTTGATATTCCGAAGGCAATATTTAAAAAGGTGAACTGATTCTGGTTATTTATTGATGAAAGACAAACGATCATTTAAAAAACTGGTGAACCAGTGTTGTTCGTCTGGCAGCATCTGGAACCGCGTACTTGTTGATTTCTAAAAATCATGCTAAGTCACTGATAGTGTATTTCTAAATTACGAACTAAATTTGTTCATATGGTAGTATTCTAAACTTCATATTAAGTATGAATACTTTCAATAGAAAACTATATACTACCCTTATATTGTTGGAAGAACTTTATATTAGTGACTAGTTAACTTGCTGAGCATTCTTTCGCTCATTCTTGCTTTGTTAAAAATTATATTTTCAGTGAGACCATAGTCGGTCGTCCCGTATTGCGAGGAAAGGAATGTGGAAGATACTCCCTTGAGATAATGGAGTTCAAGAAGGATACTGTATGAGTAAGTTGGATAGGTTCAGCTATCCTTATTAAGTGTGTTTACAAAATGGGTTGTAATAATTCCATGTTGAGGTTATAGCTAGTAGTGTGAGATCCTGGATAGTACATTTGGTTTTTAATAACTAATGTTACTGTATATCGTTTCTAAGACTATAACTTGTGTGAGTAAGAGATTGGGGTCTATGATGATGTTTTGATTGGATCATTGAGTTAATACAGGTATTATATCATTGGATGGTGAGGTGACGACCTGGATCCCAGACCCCGGATCTGGGGGCGTTACAGAAATGGTATCAGAGAATAAGTTATAGTACTCAGAGACGAGAATGTTAAGAGTTATGTCCAAGTAAGAGAATAACGTAAGAGCTCATATAGAGTTCGTTATTGGACTACCAGATGTAGTACCATTGAGTAAGATATGAGTGGAGCATTTACCCGAGGTCTTATTGTAGGACTGATAAAATCCTTGGAGACCATCAGAATGATGAGAAAGAGTCTAGAAACGTACATAATTTATCAAAGACATTATTATCGAATGTGGAATAGAGTCTCGAGAGTAGTTGAGGTAGAGGCGGGATTGCCAATACCATAGATTGATTTGACTGGCATGAATCTTGTTACTCGTAGTCATTCATAGTTGCCCATAAGGAGGCATCATATGTGAGAACCAAGGCGTTTAAACTTCCTTACGTAATTAAGGTCACTAGTTACCTGGACTAGTTGAAGACATTGTTTTGTCTATGAGGTTTCAATACCCCATGAAAAACGATTCCACCAGAGATAGTGTCTTCTACACCATTGAGGATTTCATTGCCCTCAAGGAAGATTTTGCATGTATGTATTACAAGAACGTTATCGTAAGACGAGCGCACTAGACGGCAACATGAGTATGCTTCGTATTGTTAGGAATATGTTGTTCTTGATGATAAGCATAAAACACTTAGTAGAATTTGTGTAAAGTCAATTTTGTAGCTGTCAACGAAATAGCATGCTTAGCAGTGTTTCGTTGACAGGAAGCTCATCAACGAAATGAGTGTTGTAGCAATTGCATTGTACAATACTTCACAGTATGATAGGCATTCTATTATATGTTTTAGATAGGTTTTCTAAGTCATGTTGACTATGTACTAGATAGGCAAAATAGGTTGGTTAATTGTAAATATGTTATGCCTTGTAATTCTGCCTAAGTGAAGACATGTCAACGGTATGAAGATTACTCTGTCAACGGTATGGAGTTTACCCATCAACGAAACGAGGGAAACACCATCAACGGAATGAAGAATGAAGCTATCAACGAAACACATCTCCTTGCTATCAACGAATCAATGTTGCTTTTTGAACAGTTGACAAAGTGATAGTGACAGTTTACTGAACAGATCTAAAAGGAGATATGGAAGTGTACTTTGCATTGGAAACCATCAAAGTGGTTACTGGAAATAAGGAAACATTCCAATTTCCAATAAGGCTCTTGGGAATGATTATAATGAGCATGAAGACAAAAGCAAAGATCTCCAAGGACCATTGGACAAAAGGAATGAAAAGCAAGCTACTGATGGTTACTTCTATTATTCTTTAGTTTAACCAAATGTAGAATTGTAAACTTGGGGTTTTATAACCAAGTGTAGCAGTCACTTTAGAAACAGAGAAGAAAAACAAATAGATTGTATTAGCTATTTTTGAGAGCATTCTTCTCTACAACATTGTAACTGAGCAGCTGTGAACATTTGTATCACAGATTATTTCCGCAATAAAAACACTTCAGTTGGATCATCAAACAATCCAACTGAATTATTTATATCTTGTGTTTTTATTTATTCAGTTCAGTTTAATTTCATAAAGTGTTTAGTTTCAAGAAAATATCAAGAATTGTATTCAACCCCCCCCCCCCCCCTTCTACAATTCTGTTAGGTCATTTGGGAATAACAATTGGTATCAGAGCAAGCTTCTAACATACAAGAAGTTTAAAGATCAAGACCAAAAACAGAAACCATGGTGAAGAAGGATGCAGGTGTGAAGATACCAGTTCTTGATAAAGACAATTACTTTCACTGGAAAGTAAAGATGCATTTACATCTCATGTCTATGGATGAGAGGTATGTAGACTGCATTGAGAAAGGTCCACACGTTCCCATGAAGCTTGACTCTAGAGTTGGACTGCCAGATGATGCACCTGATGTAGAGATTCCAAAAACTGTCTCAGAATGGACTATTGAAGATATTGCAGAAGTTCATAAAGACAAAAGGACCATGAACATTCTGTTTAATGGTTTGGAGCAAGAGATGTTTGACAATGTTATCAACTGTACAACCTCTAAGGAAGTATGGGATACTGTTAGAACACTCTGTGAAGGAACTGAGCAAGTCAGGGAAAATAAAATGCAACTCCTTATACAACAATATGAGCATTTTCATTTTAAAGCTGGTGAAACCCTAAATGACACGTTCAGTAGGTTTCAAAAGCTTTTGAATGGATTAAAGTTGTATGGGAGGATCTATCAAACCAAGGATTCAAACCTTAAATTTCTTAGAGCTCTTCCAAAAGAATGGAAGCCTATGACTGTTTCTCTCAGAAACACTCAAGAGTACAAAGACTACACTCTTGAAAGGCTGTATGGAACCTTGAAGACTTATGAGCTGGAAATGGAGCAAGATGAAGAAATTGAAAAGGTACAGAAGAAGGGTGGATCTATTGCATTGATTGCATCAGTGAACCAACTTGAAGATGACAATAAAGAAGCTGCAAAGGCCACAACTAGTCGATCTAGTTGTAGGAGTGATGTTAGCAAGGGTAAAGACAAGATGACAGAAGAAGAAGAATCAGAACCAGCCAACTTGGAGGACTTAGATGAGATTGATGAACACATTGCTTTTCTGTCTAGAAAATTCTCTAAGTTCAAGTTCAAAAGAAACTCAGAAGCAAGGCCACCAAGAAGAGACTTTCAACCTAGCAAAACAAACTGGATTGAAAAGTCTAAGTCAAAATGTTTCAATTGTGGAATGCTTGGTCACTTTGCTGGAGACTGCAGAAAGCCCAAGGTTGAGAAGGGCAACAGGAAATTTGAGCCTGTTGATTATAAAAAGAAATACTTTGAACTTCTCAAACAAAAAGAAAAGGCTTTCATGTCTCAGGAGTATGATTGGGCTGGTAATGGTGAAGATTCTGATGATGATGTTGAGTATGTCAACTTGGCTCTTATGGCTGACAATCATGAGCAGGAAGCAAGTTCCTCAAGCAACCAGGTAACAATTACTAATCTTTCTGAGCTTTCTAAAGAGGAATGCGACAATGCAGTAAATGAAATGTCTACTGTATTATATAATTTGCGTGTTACTCTTAAATCACTTACTAAAGAGAATTCAAGAATAAAAGAGACCAATCTGCTCTTAAGTGATAGGAATGCAATGTTAGAAGCACAGCTCATTGAATTTGAGAAAATGAGATGTGTTAGTAGGGATGCTAAGAAGGAACTTGAGAACGTGTTACAAAGGGAAGAAATTCTTAGAACACAACTTGAGATAGAACAAAGTGTGATTGCAAAATGGAAGGATGCCAGGAATGTTGCTACCAACATAATTAATGTTCAAGGCGTGGAATCCTTCTGTGAGCAATCATGGGAAAGGAACAAAGAGAAGCTAGGGTATGTTGGTGAAACCTTAGAATCAGGAACAGAGTCAACAAACAACAATGATCATTTGTTGAAGGTTGATATGTCAACGGAATGCAATGTTTCGTTGACACATGAACCATCAACCGATCAGGCTGTTTCGTTGACAGACAAAAGAAAAGATAAACTCACTAGACTTAATGACAAGTATGGTCCTGTCACCAAGAACTTTGTTCAAGGTGAGTCTAGTATTTTAA
Source organism: Heracleum sosnowskyi (assembly GCA_030848705.1). Classification (NCBI taxonomy): domain Eukaryota; kingdom Viridiplantae; phylum Streptophyta; class Magnoliopsida; order Apiales; family Apiaceae; genus Heracleum; species Heracleum sosnowskyi. The sequence goes on along the minus strand of CM061240.1, from coordinate 58,883,644 downwards.
AGAAAATTGAGAAGCCTGTTGAGAGAGCTAATGTAGGTCACTTGTCTAACAAGCAATTGAAAGACAAGGTAGAGAAAGTTCATAATGAGGCTAAGGGAAATAAAAAGAATAACAGGAATGGCAAAGTAGGAATTAACAAACACAACAATTACACACCTGATAAATATGCTCCTAGAAAGACATGTGTTAATTGTGGAAGTGTTAGTCATTTGTCTACTAACTGCAAATCTGTTAAGAAAACTCCTAATGTGAGAATGCCCAAGCCTGCAATGAACAGTTCCATGCCTACAATGCCTGTTATGTCTAACATGTTTGCTCCATATGCACAATTTCAGAATCCATATGCTAGCATGCCATTTGTGTCTAATCCTTACATGAATATGTTTAACATGCCACAAATGCCATGGAACATGAATAACATGATTGTTCCTCCAACTATGCATGCTATGAATGAAAATATGAGCAACCCTCAGAAATCAACACCAAGGGTAAAGATTGATTTGAATCAATCTGAGCCCAAAGTGAAAAATGGTACAAAAGGGAATGCAAAGGCTAACAAGACAGGACCCAAGGAAACTTGGGTACCAAAATCGACTTGATTTGGTTTTATTGTGTGCAGGGAGACAAAAGGAATCTTTGGTACTTGGATAGTGGTTGTTCAAGACACATGACTGGTGATTCTACCCTGCTCACAGAGTTTCAGGAAAGAGCTGGCCCTTGTATTGCTTTTGGAGATGACAGCAAAGGCTACACAAAGGGATATGGCTTGATTTCAAAAGAGAATGTCATCATAGATGAGGTTGCATTGGTGGATGGTCTTAAGCACAACTTGCTTAGTATCAGCCAACTTTGTGACAAAGGATTTTTAGTTACTTTTTCTAGAGAAGCCTGTGTTGTTTCTAAAGGAGGAAACAACAATGTGGTAATGACTGGATTCAGAAGGGGGAATGTGTACATTGCTGACTTTAGTAGCACAAGTTCAGACACCATCACTTGTCTTTTCAGCAAGGCAAGCAAGGATGAAAGTTGGTTATGGCACAAGAAGTTATCCCATCTGAATTTCAAAGTTATGAATGATTTGGTGAGGAAAGATCTTGCTAGAGGAATTCCACAGGTGGAGTTCTCCAAGGATGGTTTGTGTGATGCCTGTCAAAAGGGAAAACAGAAGAAGGCATCATTCAAAAGCAAGACAGAGTCATCAATTGTCCAGCAGCTTGAATTGCTTCATATGGACCTATTTGGCCCTGTAAATGTTATGTCCATCTCAAAGAAGAAATACTGTCTTGTGATTGTTGATGATTTTTCTAGATTTACATGGACTTTCTTTTTGCACTCTAAAGATGAGGCAAGTGAAATCATTATCAATCACATCAAGATGGTAAGCAATCATCCTGATTTCAAAGTAAGAAGGATTAGGAGTGACAATGGGACAGAATTCAAGAATTCAAGCATGAAGGTGTTCTGTGAAGAAAATGGTATTTTGCATGAGTTTTCAGCAGCAAGAACACCACAGCAAAATGGTGTAGTTGAAAGGAAAAACAGAACACTTATTGAAGCTGCAAGGACAATGCTAGATGAATCAAAGTTACCTACATATTTTTGGGCTGAGGCAGTTAACACAGCTTGCTTTACTCAAAATATTTCTTTGATTAATCAGGCCAAAGGAATGACCCCTTATCAGTTACTCAAAAGAAAGAAGCCACTATTGGATTTTCTTCATGTCTTTGGATGCAAGTGCTTTGTTCTGAGAAATCAAGCTGAGCATTTGGGGAAATTTGAAGCAAAGGCAGATGAAGCAATATTTGTGGGATATGCAGCAGGGAAAGCTTACAGGGTCTATAATCTCAGAATCAACATTGTTATGGAATCTGTACATGTTGTTTTTGATGATCTCAAAATCCAAGGTCTCTGTGATGAAGGTTTCCATGAAAGTCTTTCTTTTGAAAATGAGGAAGGAGATCAAGTGAATCATGATAAGGCTACTGAGAAACAGCCTAAAGTTGTTGTATCTAGCACAGATGAAAGCAGCAGTGAAGATGAAATTGTTGCATTAAGGTTAAAAAGGATAGCAGCTAGCAGACCAAATGGTCATTTCGTTGACAGTCATGATGGTGGATTCGTTGACAGTCAGAATGAGCGTTTCGTTGACAGCCAAAACGGTCATACCGTTGATAGTCATAGGAATACTTCTAGAAGTGATCACTTAGGGACAACAAACTCAGGGGGAGTTTCTCAAGGACAAATATCCAATCAAGGCAATCATGATCATGAAGCTACGTCTTCAAGAGCAAATCTACCTCCCTCAAGGAAATGGACTAAAGATCATCCCTTTGAACTTATTATAGGTGATGTCTCTTCAAAAGTCCAAACTAGAAGAGCAACTCAAGAAGAATGTCTATATAGTAGCTTTCTGTCTCAAGATGAGCCAAAGAAAGTTGAGGATGCACTTCTAGATCCAGATTGGGTTTTAGCCATGCAAGAAGAGCTAAACCAATTTGAGAGAAACAATGTTTGGAAGCTGGTGCCCAGGCCTAATGACAGGAGTGTTATAGGCACAAAGTGGGTGTTCAGAAACAAGATGGATGAAAATGGCATAGTCACAAGGAACAAAGCTAGATTGGTTGCAAAAGGCTATTCACGGGAAGAAGGAATTGATTTTGATGAAACCTTTGCTCCTGTTGCAAGACTAGAAGCAATAAGGATTTTCCTAGCCTATGCAGCCCATGCCAATTTCAAGGTCTATCAAATGGATGTGAAGAGTGCTTTTCTGAATGGGGAATTGGAAGAGGAGGTGTATGTAAGTCAACCTCCTGGTTTTGAAGATGATGATTTTCCAGACTATGTGTACTTCCTTCTCAAAGCACTCTATGGTTTGAAACAAGCACCTAGAGCCTGGTATGACACTCTCTCACAGTTCCTCCTTGAGAATCATTTCACTAGAGGTACTGTAGATAAAACTCTTTTTCACAGGGTTGTAAATGGCTCTACTTTACTTGTTCAAATTTATGTAGATGATATAATCTTTGGGTCTACAGATGTGAAACTTTGTCAAAAGTTTGCCAAGCTTATGCAAAGTAAGTATGAAATGAGCATGATGGGAGAATTAACTTACTTTCTTGGTCTTCAAGTAAAACAAGTTAATGAAGGCATTTTCATTAGTCAAACAAAATACATTCATGATTTATTAAAGAAGTTTAACCTAATGGAATGCTCTCCTGCCAAAACTCCCATGCCTACTGCCACCAAACTTGAATTGAATACTAAGGAAAAATCTGTAGACATTTCAAGTTACAGAGGCATGGTAGGCTCACTTTTATATTTAACAGCTAGTAGACCTGATATTATGTTTGCTACATGTCTATGTGCTAGATTTCAGGCTGATCCTAGAGAATCCCATTTAGTTGCTATTAAAAGAATTTTCAGATATCTCAAAGGAACACCAAACCTTGGCATTTGGTATCCTAGAGAATCTTGTTTTGAACTAATTGGTTATTCAGATGCAGATTTTGCAGGATGTAAAATTGACAGGAAAAGTACAACTGGAACCTGTCAATTCCTAGGAAACAAGCTTGTGTCATGGTTCAGCAAGAAACAAAACTCAGTTTCTACCTCCACAGCTGAGGCTGAGTATATTGCAGCTGGAAGTTGTTGTGCACAGATTTTATGGATGAAAAACCAACTACTTGATTATGGATTAAGAGTTGAGAAAATTCCTATTTTCTGTGACAACACTAGTGCCATTGCCATTACTGAGAATCCAGTGCAGCATTCAAGGACCAAGCACATTGACATCAAGTACCATTTCATTAGAGAACATGTTATGAATGGTACTGTGGAGTTACATTTTGTTCCAAGTGAACAACAACTTGCAGACATCTTTACCAAGCCACTTGATGAATCAACATTCTCAAGATTAGTAAGTGAGCTAGGTATGCTAAATTTCTCTTAATTATTTTTGAGATATTTGCAAGTTAAAATGCAGCCAGAAATTTGCTATGTTTTTCTGTGAATGAATTTTCTCAGGAAAAGGTAAAATTTTGTCTAAGTCAAAATTACTATGCCAACGGAATGCACCATTTCGTTGACAGTCTTAGCACTTTTTCTGGGTGTTTCGTTGATAGTTCTTTTATATCAACGAAACGCAGTTTTATCAACGAAATAGACAGGACCTTAAACGCCCAATTCTGATTCGTTGATATAAAGCGCTTTTAATCTGAACCGTTAAAAAATTGACACGTCTTTTACCACGATCTATGCATACACCCCTGTAAGTATAAATCATGGTAATACTTTAAGAGTAACGGTTATATTTTTAAGCCAATCCAGTAATTTACATTTATTATTGGATTCATTTTCTGAGAATTTTTGGGGGAGTATTTAAGAAATTTTATTTTCATTATTTCTTTTTACCTGTTCTCAAAAATTCCAAAGGATTTTTCTCTCTTCTTCTCTCTAACAAGCAATTCAGTTCGAAGCTTTCCTTTAATCAACAATGGCACCTATAGTCAAGCTTATGTCTGCTGGAGGGTTCATCTATGAGAAGAACAACTCCATCCCTTTTGTTGTCAAGGAAAACCCGAACAGACTGTTCTTCAAAATGATGGATTTCATGAAGAATTGCAAGTTGAGCTATGCAATGTTTCACTCTACACCACTCTACAATGAGATAATCGAGGAAATTTGGACCTCATGTGAGTATAGTGGAACACACTGCACACTAAAATTCACTCTTCAAGGTAATGAGTACATAGTTAATTCTGATGTTTTGCAAGCATGTTTACATATTCCTGATAATAACTGTGATGCTTTGCCTACTAACACTGAAATAACTACCATGTTAAATTCTATAAACTACTCTTTGCCTACTGATAATCTGGGTAGAATAATTAGGAGAGGTTTGGTTAGGGAATACAGTTATTTAGCTGATGCATTCATTAAGGTCTTTTCTGGAAAGATTAGTAATTTTGATGCATTAACTAACTCTATGTTAATTCTCCTAACCATGCTTCTAAATGATAGATATCACAACTTTAGCACCCAACTTATGTATGAAATTGGTGCTAAGTTGGGTGACAAAGCAAATAGGAAGAAAAATATCTATTATGCTAGGTTTCTGATGATGTTGGCTAACCATGTTAGTCCAGCACCATTAGTTATCTCTAACCCTAATGCCAGGTTCGAGTGCTTTGTGCAAGAAAAGAGAGTATTGACAGACATACTGAGGCTGAACCACAATGGTGATGTTCCAGTGGTGTATCTGCCAATCATTGAGGTAACTACTACTATCCCTGTTAGTGTAGCTAACACCTCTACTGTTTTACCTTCCAATGTTGCTATGGAGTCTGTAGCTGTGACCCAACAGGCTCCTACCCTAGCAACAAAACCAAAAACAAAGAAATCCTCCAAGCCAACCTCAGGTGCTTCTCAAAAGGCACCTGTTGTAAAAACTACCACACAACCTAAGGGGAGTGAGTCTGGAGTTGTGAGAGGTGAGGGAAGGGGTGAACATCAAAGAAACCCCAAGGATAAGGAAGGACAGGTTAGTGTGTACCAGCCAAGCCCCATTGTGTCTTCCCAACAAGGCACAATGAGTAACATGGATTTAAACACAAGTCTAATTGCATCCTCCCAAAAGGATGTGATTATTGAAACAAGCTCTCCTCCTAGAGTACAGTCCAAAAGGGTAAGGGACACTTCAAGCCCAAAGTCTACATTTTCCCAATACCAAAGGAGAGTGAAGCAAAAGTCCAAGGGTACACAGGGTGCACACACACTGGAAGCAACACTTCCAGTTTCTCAAATTCAGTTTGATGTAACCCCTATCATTTCTCTGGGGTTACAGTCCTCTTCTCTAAACATCAATCTTGAATTATCTCCATCAAATTCACCAACTCAATCTTTGGATGTGGACATGATCCATACATCTATTCCTGATTCTCCAACTCTAATCTTGGAGAAGCCCCACTCTGAAGCTGGTGGCCATCACTTGCTAAGTGATTTGTTGGGCCATCAACCAATTTTTCCTGAAATTGCAAGGGGATCTGTGGACCAATCTCTAAAATCAATCACCACAGACTCTACTGTAATTTCTCATTCTCAAAGTGCTTTCTTGACTTCATCAACGAAACAGTCTATTTCGTTGACAAGTGTTTCTCCATCAACGGTATCCATACCGTTGACAGTTCAAACTACCATTCCGTTGATAGTTCACTCTGCACCTTTAATTGAAAATCAAGTTGTTCCCACAACTAGTGCAGATGATCTAGTGGTAGTTGAGACACTTCTAGGACTGAGAGGGAGTGAAACTGAGAGGCTGGCTTGCAGCCAGGCAAAAGGAGAGAATGTGAGTGAGAGGCTGGCTATTTCTTCCAGCCAGGCAAAAGGAGAGATTGAGAGTTCCACCTTAGAAGGTGAAGGTGAGGGTGTGAGAGGTGTGAGCCATGGGGAGCCCATGATGCAAGAACAGAGTGGAGAGAGAGAAGGGACTACAGGAGAAATAAGGATGGAAGCAGCCATTGCTAATGAGTTAATGGAGGTCAGTGAGGGAGAAAGGGAACTTACTTTCCAAGAGGTTTATCAGCAAACTCTGGATAGTATTTCCCTGGATCCTGAGACCTTTACTCATCCTGTGTCAGCCTATCAAATTTTGGCTCAACAGGGCAATGTGGAGGCAGAGAGGTCACTACAACTAATTCACACAACTGCATCAATGCAAAGAGCAAAGGATGCCTTGACCAATCTACCTCCAGGAGCTGAAGCAAGTGGAGACTTTGATTTTTCTGATAATGAGGATAGCTTTGGTGACACTCTACAGGTGGCCACTACTGCACAGACTGGGACTTCTGTGGTGCCTCCTACACCAAACTGGCTTTCTCAAGATATGCATGGTAGAAGCAATTTGGATGCTGCTATCACAAGGCAGTACAAAGAAGCATATCTAGCTCATGAGTCTGCAGGAGCAAGGGACAAGAAATTCTACAAAGCCATAATGGATTCTCTGGAAATTCAAAGGCTACAAATGTTGCAGACAAGGATTGAGGCTACAGAGATCAAGGATTCAATCAGCAACCTTAGGGCTGCTAATGATAGGAGGCTAGATGAAAAGCTTCCTCTTCTCACTGTGTCCAGGATGAACAGGTTTTTCTCTAAAGAACCTGAAGTGGATTCCTCCTTGAAGACTCTCTCTTCTAGAGTGGACAAGGTGGAAGCCACTCTATCACAGATGCAAAAGGAACAGGAGAAACAAACTCAACTATTGGCCCAGCTAGTGGCAGCTCAAGGACTCCCAGCCATCTCTTTTGATGATAACAAAAAGGGGGAGAAATCTAAGGAGCTAGACATTCAGATTACCAAGGTTATGGTCCCAGCCATTTCCCTACCAAAGGAGCCATTAGCAATGGGGGAGCTTGGCAAGCAGCAAAAGGATGGTATTGACCTTATACAAGAAGCTTCTATGAGGATGAGACTTGCAGAACAAATCAAAGAACATTGGTCCAACATAGAAGCAAAGTTCAAGAAGATTACTGAAGATAAGGACTCAAATCCATCAACGGAACATCCATCAACGAATGCCATGGCACTAGCATCAACGGAATGGGAGCCACAGACAAATTCTTTCTATCACCAAGAGCCCCTTCTACATGGAGTCACTCAAGGACCAAGGAAGGAAAAAGGACAAACTTCATGCATTAGGGATGTGGAACAAGCTACAATTCAAAGAAGCCTATCTCCCAAGTCCCCTGCTAAACCAAAGGGCAAAAACATAGCAAGGACTTTCTATCCTGCACCTTATCCAGATGAGCACAAGCTTCTTGGTCTACTCATCACAAAAAGCAAGGAAAGTAATGATTATGAGATAAGGAAGCAAAGGGCAATTGTCTACAGGAATGGACAACAAATCTGTGTTTGGGCTGGTCATCCAAACTTTGCTGAAGCCAAGGCTGAGGAATCAGAAAGAGCAGCTATGCAAGCTCTTGCAGTAGCTCAAGCTCTAGATGAAGAAGAAAGGAAGCAAGAGGAAAGCACTAGAGAGGAAAGGAGTTCAAAGAAGAGCACAAGGCAACCCAAAGAGAGAGCTAGGAGAAACATAGACTTTGAGAGTGCTGATTCTCAGAGTACTGCATCAGACTCTTCTATACCTATTGCACCTCCAACAATTGCTAATCCAGTTTTTGAGGGAAAGTTGGCCTGTGATCCTGCACATCCTGTCAATTTTCATGATCAACCAATCATGCCAAAAGAGGAACCAATTGATTTTGATGAGGCATACTTTCCAAAGTTCCTGTTAGAAAAGGACCAACCAATGAAGACAAAGAAGAGGCCTGTCAAAGCAAAGCCTGTTTTTGTGAGAAAGCCATAATCTCAAAAACCCCCTTCAAACCCAGAGGACTGCATGTACATTGTTGACATCAGGGAAGAATCCAGTCTACATCTTGACTTAGACAACCTGGTGGAAGTAAGGGGAATTGCAGCTTCTCAAAAGTTGCCTGAAAGACTAGTGTTCACATTCAAGGGTGGTAGAGAACAAGTGTGGCCTCTCTACAGAATTTTAGGAGAAGACTATCAAACACTACTCTCAGTGTTTAGATGCTTGAAAAAGGACTTCGGTTTCACCAAAACAGCCAAGTCTGAGGTGGTCTCCAAAATCTGTCAGTTAAAGGCTAGCTGGAACAAGCCTGAGGCTCTTCCAAGGATACTTAGAGTTCCCTCAACAGGAAAGAAAATCCATCTTCAACCTTATTGGATGATGGAGTTTAAGGACAAGGACAATTACAGAAGATTCTTCAGAATGGAAGACCAGCTGGAGAAGGCATCTAATCAAACTCTAAAGCTGATGCAATCCAAGCTTGGTGATCAAGATGAAGAGGAGAAAATCTTCTACAGAAGACTACAGGTCCAGATTGAGGAAAACAACTCCAAGAGAGGGAAGAAGACTATGCCACAAAGAAGTCACAGATGAAACATTTGCTCAGACTAGAGGAGCACTTGTGGGCATTAGTCTTGTAAGTCTTATATTTTGTCTATAAAGTTTTGAAGCTTAATACATTTTCTACTTTTGTAATTTATGATGTATCTGAGTGTTTTTGTTATCATCAAGTCTCTTGATTTATGGCTGTTATTCTATCAGTCATAAATTGGGGGAGATTGTTAGGAATATGTTGTTCTTGATGATAAGCATAAAACACTTAGTAGAATTTGTGTAAAGTCAATTTTGTAGCTGTCAACGAAATAGCATGCTTAGCAGTGTTTCGTTGACAGGAAGCTCATCAACGAAATGAGTGTTGTAGCAATTGCATTGTACAATACTTCACAGTATGATAGGCATTCTATTATATGTTTTAGATAGGTTTTCTAAGTCATGTTGACTATGTACTAGATAGGCAAAATAGGTTGGTTAATTGTAAATATGTTATGCCTTGTAATTCTGCCTAAGTGAAGACATGTCAACGGTATGAAGATTACTCTGTCAACGGTATGGAGTTTACCCATCAACGAAACGAGGGAAACACCATCAACGGAATGAAGAATGAAGCTATCAACGAAACACATCTCCTTGCTATCAACGAATCAATGTTGCTTTTTGAACAGTTGACAAAGTGATAGTGACAGTTTACTGAACAGATCTAAAAGGAGATATGGAAGTGTACTTTGCATTGGAAACCATCAAAGTGGTTACTGGAAATAAGGAAACATTCCAATTTCCAATAAGGCTCTTGGGAATGATTATAATGAGCATGAAGACAAAAGCAAAGATCTCCAAGGACCATTGGACAAAAGGAATGAAAAGCAAGCTACTGATGGTTACTTCTATTATTCTTTAGTTTAACCAAATGTAGAATTGTAAACTTGGGGTTTTATAACCAAGTGTAGCAGTCACTTTAGAAACAGAGAAGAAAAACAAATAGATTGTATTAGCTATTTTTGAGAGCATTCTTCTCTACAACATTGTAACTGAGCAGCTGTGAACATTTGTATCACAGATTATTTCCGCAATAAAAACACTTCAGTTGGATCATCAAACAATCCAACTGAATTATTTATATCTTGTGTTTTTATTTATTCAGTTCAGTTTAATTTCATAAAGTGTTTAGTTTCAAGAAAATATCAAGAATTGTATTCAACCCCCCCCTTCTACAATTCTGTTAGGTCATTTGGGAATAACACGTATGTTAGGCCACGATGGTTCAGCTCAGAAATCAAGAACATTGGGAATTGATGGCATGACTAGAATGAAGTTACGTACGGTTGCAACAAGCGATGCGATGATCTCAGAACCTATCAGAAACGAGGTCAGTGCGTTTGGAGTTGGATTCTTTCGGTACAACTCTTGTTAGATACTACGTATATGATAACTAGTAGACCTCCATCTTTTGTTGACATATTGACTCGACCGTGTGAGGCACGAATTTTGGATTGCTATAAGGGAATGCCGAATATTTTTACGAACCCCAACCTATTAAGTGAACTTGATATGAATTGAAGAGACTCATTAGTTAGTATCTTGTATTATGACGGCGAGGAGATGGAATCGTCCTCGAACTGGTGATGTTAGAGCTTATGGACGATCATGACTTATTTTGGCATCTGTTTGCTGGTGCATTACTCAATCTAAAATTTTTCACGTCATGTGTTACCTTGAATAGTTTATGTCAGGTAATTTTTTTAACTTCCTACTTTAAACTTGGAGTGTAACCATCAACCGATATGGTTATTTCATTTCATTTCTTCTTCTCCTCTTATTACCTTTAAGGTTGAGTATGCATATTCAAGTTATCATTACTTATCGGAGTGCCTTGTTCATGCTCCAGGATGACTAGAAAAGGAAATCATTATTTGTCTAGCCTTCCGAATCTATATTCTAATTCCTATGAATGCAAGTTCTGAACCTTTTGACTGTGATTCTACTTTTGATTCATAAAGGGTTCGTTGTGTCATATTTTGAAGATAAACTTGATACTCGTATTGCTATGTGTTCTTTCACTTTTATTCATTATCAACCTTTATGTTGACTCAAGGGTTGGAAAACACGTCTTTTATTCATGTCTCGAGGTACATCGTTCGTACTCGAGAGGCGACCGGGAGGTAGTTGATGCTAACCTCCTTCGGCTTTTACACAACTTTTATTCAAGGAATGTTCATTAACATTCTTTAAAATTTTCCTAGAATATTTATATAATTTTCTCTAACTATCCTGTTCATTCAAGGAATATTCAATTAATCTTTCCTTAACTATTTGATGAATATTCTTCAATGATTATTGATATTCAATTCTTTCTTTCATACTTGGACCCCTCAGTTGAGTTCATAAATATTCAACTATTTGTTAAAACATGGATGATCTATTATTCAGAGATTCCTCGTGAATTCTTTTCTTCCTATTATAAGATGAGAATTGTACATCGGACATTCAAATTATCAAAAGGATATCAATTTGATATTGGTATTCTGAATTCAATTCTATTAATGAATTTGATAAAGTACATGTAAGGAGACCCCTTTTGGGTGCACCATTTCACTAATGTGAATATTTGATGAGAGGCTATCGACTGTTCTGATACCAAGGGAATTCTTTCAAAGTTATATTTACCTTGTTCAGCCCAAACTTATTTACTCTTTCTATCAACTCGATATCCGAGTAGCCCAAAATTTTCTTCAGTGGCTACGATGTTGAGATTTTACATTAATAGGTTGAAAGTGGCTATTTTTATATGTCATTATGAACGACTAGTTATTTGTTCTGACTAGTTGAAATTTTAACGTCGTGATAAAAATCTAGTTAATTTTCCTAGCAAGATATTATGTCCTAAACAAATTAAGCTAGCTAATTTTGTTTAGCTAGTTGCTAATATTTCTTAAAATGGACTACTAGTTCGAATCCCAACTTAATTTATTCGGTGAGTTCACAACGCATTTTATTTGCAGTGAAGTATGATGATGAAATTTCCAAAGGATGAATTGATTAAGACCTAACAAGGTCGCCCACTCAACGAGATTTCTTACAAAGTTCTTTCTATGAACTATCTGTTGCTTAAAATATTCATTGTACCATGCAAGTATTTTCCGAAGTATTTAGAAAGATAAATAGTGTTGAGGTTTTATAACTAAAACCCAAGCAGACGAGTGCGACAAATTACGAATCGAAGTTTACAGAAATTGTTAAAGTTGTTCCGTATGTTGAAAATTCAGAATGACGGAGTATTCGAAATGACTGATGGTGATACGTTGATTAAGAAATTACTATGATAGAAGATGGAAGCTTATTGAATGAGAAAGAAATAACTATAGAGGAACATGAGTTTGAGAATTAATGAGGGAGCCACCTATATGGAATTCCTATGGAACCCTAGAAATAGAAATAGAATTAGCAAACTATGAAATTATCTTGGTGAACCTTGTTTGCCCATAATGTGAAATCGAGGTTTTAAGGCGACACTATACATTGATTTATTTTTCCTTCAAAAAGGAAGGATCCGATGAAATTTTGGAAATAAACCGATTGATCAAATACGATGTGCAAATTGATTGAGGAGATAAGAAGGTAAAATGTGGATTGCCCAGTAAGGGGGAGTTCTCCTTTAAGGACGGAAGTGAACTACGAAGTTTATTATGTTAGTACAAACAAAGAGATTGTTGTGGTAAAAATGTGAAACTTATTTAGCACATGTGAATCGATACAAATAGGGAGATACCAAATATAAGAGACACCCCAGCATTAAATGAATTCATGGACGTATTTTTATGATCTCCAATAACTACCACCTGTTCGAGGTATGGAACTTACCATTGATTTATTGCCAGGGTTTGCGTCAGTATTCAAGACCCATACCCATTGCCACTATTGAGATGAAAGAATTAGCTACTCGATTAAAGGATGTAATTTATTTTTTTAAAAGATAGATTTGAGGATATAGTCTCACCAACTTAAGAATAACCATGATGATGAGCCAAAGATGGCATTTTGCACCTATGTATGTTATGAGTTTTGGTGATGTAGTTTGGGTTGGCACGCGCCAACAACTTTTATTGATTTAGAGGATATTTCTGGACAAATTGATTATTTTATTCATAGACGATATTTTGATATACTAATGGACTTAATAGATAGAGTTAAAGGATTGAATCAGAAGTTAGTAACAACACCGTTGTTAGAAATACCTGATGATAGAGGGGAGTTATAAATTATATTTATTCGTCTAAGCAACTTAAGAAGTATGAGATAAGATATCCTACACCCGACTTGGAGTTAGCTGTGATTATGTTCGCACTGAGAATATGGAGACTCTAATTACGAAGAAAAGTGTGAATTTTTTTTTCAGACCGCAAGAGCCTTAGGTATATCCTCAAACGGAGGAAGCTAAATATGAGGTAGAGAACATGGTTAGAACTAATCTAGAATAATGACTGTGAGATCCATTATCACTAGGAAAGGCCAATATGGTGGCCGATACTATAAGTAGTAAAGAGAGATTAACTATGCTAATTTTTTTTGAACAAATGACATAAGGGTTGGGAAGGAAAGAGCTTCAAGTGATTATTTCAGAAAAAGAACAAGAAAAATTAATTGGAATTAGGATTCAGTCAGAATTGACTGAAAAGATAAAATTTCATCAAGGGAAGAATATTAGAAAGGGAAAATGGTTTAAGGACAAGAAAGAGTAAAAGAGTATGAGAGATGAGAAAGGAATGCAAGAATATGTTCATAGAGTGCGGATAACCAATATTCAAGAATTAAAATATGGGATCTCGCAAGGAGCCTATAGTTGTAGACATCATATTCACCGAGGGTACAACGATGCTTAGACCTTTATGGAAATATAATTGGTGGCCGAATTTGAGAAGTGATATTGGCAGTTGTTAAGTAAATGTTTGACACACAGAGAATGGAAGCAAAACAGCAGAAACCTAGTAGGCTAATATAGCATGTAGAGATTCCTAGATGGAAGTGCGAGTTATGGGAATGAAATTCATGGTAGGATTACCAAGGAACAATTCAAGCAATAACGATTAGTTGGGTTATAATTGATGGACTAACCAAGTCGCCTTATCAACGAGAGATCTCCAATCAGGAAGATTATTAATGCGTATACGAATTATATATGGATGCGCGTGGATTCCCCATAATGATTATGAAATGTAGAGATCCAAGATTGAATCCAAGATGCTAGAAGAGTTTTCAACAATGTTGACGACGAGATCAAAAAAAATGAGCACTAATTACGGCCCGCATGCCAGCGAATCGAGAAAGTGAATGCCTAGACAATTGAAGTTATGTTACGTGTCGTGCGTCGGATTTCAAGGGAGTGATCACTTATCGCTGATAGGATTCTCATAAAAGGTAGTTACCGTGGGAACATAGGGATGCCGTCCCATGGAGCTTATCACGAAGAGAAGGATATCGAGAACCGCGCGAGTTCAACGAACAAAGAAGACGACGATGTTACTTCTGAATTCGAACGTGTCTATAATGTATTTCACGTGTCTATGATACGAAGATTTAACACGGATAATGGGAATGCGATAGAATATGAACGTATATTAGTGCGACCGTAATTGTCTCACATGGAACAACCGGTAGAAATTATAGACCAGAAAGAGAACGCGTTGAAAGAACATAAGGTAGCACTAGTGAGAGTGCTGTGAGAGAACCAGAGGGTTGGAGGGTCAACCTGGGAACTGGAGGTTTTGGTCTCGAAAAGATACTTCAACTATTCCTTTAGATTCCGGGACGGAATCCTTTTAAGGAGGGGAGACAGTAATAACCCAAAATTTTGTACTTATTAAAAACCCTGATATATTTTTTTTATATGACCCTGATGAATAGCATTTTCTGTTTTCTCCAAGATTCCACCAGATACTGAAGGATTAATCATTATTTAAATAAATTGGAGGATTTTATTTTATCAATTCCATGGATATGGATTTAACAAAAGGTATTGAGATAACAAGAACGTTTACAGTAAACTACTTCGATAGAACACTTAAGAAAACTCTGCGAACGTTCAACGAGATTACGCGGTAACCGAACAACGTGACACTTATTAGATTGAACACAAGCATGGAAGTAACATGTAACAAGATTAAATTAAGGAGTGCAACATTAGGATCATCCATGTGAAACCAAACAAAGAACCAAGCAAGTGGATCAAGAAGATGATTCTTTAATACATTTCTAACTTGACCTTTGAAGATGCTTTTTTTAATACATTTCCCACTTGACCTTTGGCAAAGATGACACAAGCACACTACATCATCATTTATAGCACTTATCCAACCAGCCACCCACTTCACTTTATCAAGAAAATATCAAGGAAAAGCCAAGAAAACTCTCCCCACCCCATTTTTTTCAACATTCTGCCCAGCAAGAAAGGAGAAGAGAAAACAATTCATAACTTGAGATTTACTCATCCTAAAATCTCCAAAATTGACCATAGCTTCCTCACATCATAGGCAAGGTACGTTCAAAATTTCATGGCTATCCAAGTAGTAGAGCATGGTCAAATATTGGATCAGAGTTGAGGTATGAATAGTGATTTCGAAATTCTAACTTGTGTTCTTGATTTTCTTTTGTAAGTTTAAGGCTTCTAAGTTTAATTCAAGGCTCAAGCAAGGATTGTAAGCTATTGTTAGTATGTTTGAGGCATCAAGAAAGGTATACACTCTTTGAACCCTTAGTTATAAATTGATTTATGTGATGAGTTTTGAGTTAGTTATGTTAGTATGGTTATAAGGATGAATGGTTGGTTTTGGTGGATGATTATGGTTGTTTTGATGGATAAAATGAGTATATGTTGGATTTTACTTTGGTTGTAAAGATGATGCTTTGGTTGAGATGATAAGTGGTTGATAATGATGAATTGGTTTGGTTGAATGATGTTTTGGTATAGTTAAATATTGGGAATCGCTTGTTTCTAGCCGTCGTAATGGCGAACTTTCATTAGCCCTGTTTTGCTAGAGCTTTAGCTAGAGCTTGTTTCATAGTTTGTTTTGGCGCGAAAATCATGTTAATC
Organism: Heracleum sosnowskyi; assembly: GCA_030848705.1. Taxonomy (NCBI): domain Eukaryota; kingdom Viridiplantae; phylum Streptophyta; class Magnoliopsida; order Apiales; family Apiaceae; genus Heracleum; species Heracleum sosnowskyi. Next base: position 58,867,637 of record CM061240.1, on the reverse strand, counting down.
CGATTTACGGTTTAGGAGAAAAGTGAGATTTAGTAAACGCCGTTCGGAGAACCAACCCATCTCTGGTCAGTTACTTTGAGGCCATTTTTGGACCACTTAAAAACCATATTAAAATTTGAAACTTTGAGGAATAATACTAGAGACAGTTAGGAAGACTCAAGAAAAAGATTCGTATTAAAAAGATTAATTTCCTATTTTATAAAAATGTTGGAAACGAAGCTATGCGACGACAAAACTTTCTGCACATCCACTGCCTTAAACAAAGCATTCGGGAATTTGACCTGCCTGACCAGAAATACATTTTGAAATATTGTTTTCTAGACATTCTCTAGATCATGCACGCGAAAACGGTGTATCAATAGAGTTAACGGTTAATGAGTTATGAGCGTTTTCGTGAAACGAGTGCAAATAGTAAAACTCCGTAGTTGACTCGACTTTTAAAATGCATTTCACCTATTTCGACTCATGTTTTCAAATCAATATATTTTTGATGAATATTACAAATACTCAAGAAGCTCCTTGGGGTAGTTTCGTAATTAATTATTAATTTTATGATTTACTAAAAGTGTTAGAGTGTGAGTTGCGAAATAGTAATTCTATGGAAAGTCAACTCTAGAGGTACTACTTTGACCATCCGTTTTGACTAAGTTAAAAGGGTAACATAGAGTCGACTAAAACACAAAACTTGTTAAGGGTTATTACGATAACGTATTGGTGTGAAGAACGAGATTAGAAATGATGAGTAAACGGTATAGAAGATCGTAAGTTAAGTAGACCCGAGGGAGTGAAAGTCGTGTAAAATAGAGTTTACTTAGAATAATTGAATTGTCAATCAAGTGACTAATTAAGGTTATGTATTGTCTTGGTAGAGGTTCTAGGACTAGAGGAGAGACATCCAGTTAGAGCTTGGACATCAGGCAAGTTTAATAACTCTTACTCTATTGTTCAGAGTAGGTATAATTTTCAGATGTTTAATACTTGCTTATTTATATATATACACACTCATTTGATATCAAGTGTAATTGTTCGATTTATATTATGAACTTTATATGTTAAAATTTTTGATAAAGCATACTTTGCTGATAATGGTATCTTGAATTTAATATTCGGACGACGACTCTAGGGATAGAGCGCGTTGGTCCAAAAAGTAGAGTTGACCGGGGATCGGTGTTTTGTTTTGACGTATTATAACTATGTAAACCCGAAAGGTTCTTCGGGAGATAGTATATGTACTTACGATTACTTAATTAACTTCATTTATTAAATATTCCAAAAACATTTATCTTGGATAAAGTATATAATTAAATATTTATTAAATATATTAAACGTTTCCAAAAATATTTCAATTATTATTTAAAAGTTATCCAAGATGCTTCGAAAAGTTTAAGCACGTATACCTTCCCACTCGAGATCTTTTTGTGAAAACCCCTGGTCATGGTTTGCTCAAGTAGCGTTGTTTTTAAGTAAGAATTGGTCGACTAAGGTCGGACCTTAACTACTCGTTTTTCTATTCAAAACGATTCTCAAAAGAAAATAAAAACGGGACTCTGGCGCGAGCAGGACCGTTGATGAACGATCCTGAAATTTATATATAAGTGGCTGTTAGCCAGGCGGTCCATCAATACTCTGGCGCGAGCAGGACCGTTGACGAACGATCCTGAATTTTATATATAAGTGGCAGTTAGCCAGGCGGTCCATCAATTATTTGTCGTATGCGCCTGGATGATTACAGATGGAGTTCTCATCCAGGATGATTACAGATGGAGTTCTCATCCAGGACGATTACAGATGGAGTTTTCGTCCAGGGTAATTACAGATGGAGTTTTTACCCTTCTACTAGTAGAGAAGCACTACAAGAAAATGTTCAATAGACATCACACATTAGACATCGGTTAGTAATACCACTGATGTTAAAAGATATAATAACATCACCCCGCGGTAATCTGATGTCTTTGTTGTTTAAAGACATCGCTTATTTTAGAACCGATGTCTAAAGTTCAACTAAAAAAATTTTGTTTTCCCCCCTTGGTAAAAATTTCGCAATTCCCCCTTTACATCAATTATTTTCCCCCCTTTACACCAATTATTTTCCCCCTCTTGCCAAATACTTTTCCCCCCGACTAAAAACTAAATTCTCTTTTCCCCCTTTCCGACTCTCTCTCTCGTCTCTCACCTCACTCAATCTCTCTCTCTCTCGTCTCACCTCACTCAATCTCTCTCTCTCTCGTCTCCACCACCACTCACCTCCACCACAACCATTCACCTCCGTCCTGCTCTACTTCGTTCAATTCAATTCACTGAGATCTCAATTCGGATCTATTAATCTTCATCTCATAATTTTCGAATTTAATTCAAGGGGAGTTTGTTTAATTGATGCGTGTTCACACACACAGAGTGATGTTTTTAGTTGTTTGAGTGATTTACTGAAACGTTTTTGCAGAAAGCGATTCAAGTGCAAGGCAGAGGACATGCGATGGATACAATAGCGAGATACAGGAACGGCACGACGCTGTGCAGGCAATAGAGAAGAATTTGATGGCACTGTATCAGGATTTCTTAGACATGTCGGTGCTGGTGGAAGCGCAGGGAAAGCAGTTGGATAATATCGAGAGTCATGTGGAAAGAGCGAGTTCGTATGTGAGAGGAGGGACGAGGCATTTGGAAGTGGCGAAGAAGCTTTAGAGGAATTCCAGGAAATGGTATTGTTTTGCAATTCTTTTGTTGCTTATTATTATTGCTGCTGTTGTTTTGTCCATCAGGCCCTGGAAGTAAAACTATAATTATTTCATTATGTTTACTTGTGTGGAACTATTTTGTATACAAGATTTTTGCTGACAACACTGCATGTAATAATTGGAGTGTATTCTGGCTTAAATGATGAATATATGTGTGTTTTCATATATCACGGCACCTGAAGTATTTTTACTTCTCAAGATTTCAACAACTTACTGATATTTTGTGCAATCTATTGGATGTCATGTAACAGAAACTTAAAGAAGAGGTTATATGTTCTTAAACATATTAGCATTGTTGTGAGAGAAAAGAAATTATTTAATGTTTTTAGTTATAATTTGTTTTTCATTGTTGCTGTTAATGCTCTGAACTTATGGGTTGTGGTGATTATTGTAGGGATGAGTCAGTACTATGTCAGGGGTTAGCACTGAATGATGACTTGCAGCGATTGCTTGCTAAGCATGAAGAACTTTGGGATGGAAATTCAGATGCAGGAGCTGTGGGTGCTCCTCTAATTGACACAGGAGATGCCAATGATGCGGGGTACATGTTTTGTACTGATATCACTTGCAATCAAATACTCTTATATAATTAAGTATTTCATTTTTATTTGCACTGGAAGCAAGCTGTTCTGTTTACTAATGATCAAACATTATACAAGGAACTGTAGATGCGTAATGCCTTGACTACATTGTAAATACCTATTTATCATAAAAAGAAGTTTAAATATCTATATTGCATATACAAAAAATAAATATATTATAAATGTTAATGCAGGATATTTACAACTCAGCCTAAAGTTAAGTAAAACAAATTTGCAAGTAAATAGAAATAACAATCAAAAGAAGATGAAGGAATTGACTATTTAGAATAGGAGGTCTCACATCCAATAGAATTATATATATATATCTAACTATGATACGTTTATTTTTGTCAATTCTTTGTAGTATGGGAACTACGGTTAAGCTGTTGCTTCTCTCACAAAGACAAAAAGCTTCAAATCTATAATATGACCATACACGGCATCTGGCCCGGTCACATAGTCGATGGCGAGGTTAAACATATACTGAATAGTAACGAAGAAATTGGAAACAATAAGCCAACTGCTACCAAGGCAAGTATTCTTGAGCTATTACATAATTATAAATGATTATAACACCTCTCTTTAAAATAAATAAACTCTAAATATATTGCATAATATTATATTTGTAGCTACTAGAACAGCTTGCCAAAGACTACCCTGACATAAGAGCCAAAATGGACACACACTGGATTAGCACTGATCATACATTAGATAAGAAAGACTTGTGGTTGCACGAGATATGCAAGCATGGAACTATGGATTATAGTTACTGGATCACAGCAATAGAAGTAGCTACTCCATTTTTCCACGATGATGGTAGATGCAAGTTGATGGATGTAATGAAAGAGGAGGGCTACACAGAAGGAAAGTTCAGTTGCGAAAAGTTTGAGGATGATATGAGCAGAAGGGTTGGAAAAAGAGTATTTACAACTTACAGGAGAAAGATAGAGAAAAAAATATAACTTTTTGAAATCGGTATATTGTTCGATGACTCTTTCAATATGGTAGATTATCCAAAGACAGATTTTGACTTTGAAGAGTTCGTAATAGAAAAGCATGAGCCAGAGGTAAGAAACAATTTATGTACTTAAATTTATCAAACCTAAAGTACACTAGCTTGCAGTTCTGTTTAATGAACTATAAATTATGAACCAGGCTTACAATTTGACATTCACATTTTACAGGGTAATGATCTAAGTGATAGCTTTAACCACACTGAAGAATCCACAATGGAACAACACGAGCCAAAGGTACAAAAAACTTAATGTATTCAGAATCATTAATCCTAAAGTACAACCAGCATGCAATTCTGTTTAATGAACCAAAAATTATGAACTATGCTTACTTATTGAATTTTACATTTTACAGGGTAATGATCTGCTTCTACTGGATAGCTTTAAAAACAATGAAGAGTCTGTAATGGAACATCACGAGCCAAAGGTAAGAAAAACTTAATGTATTCAAAATTATTAAACCTAACACTAGCTTGCAATTCTGTTTAATAAACTATACATTATGAACCATGCTAACAATTTGACATTTACATTTTACAGGGTAATGATCTACTTGATAGCTTTAAAGACAAAATCGGAAAACTTTTCAAGATTTTCAAGTTCTGGAACCATTGGTACACCCCCCTCCCTCACCCATAGTGAATATTAATTGTTTTGTATTTACTTCAGTAGGCTACTAATCTCTATATTTGACAGCATAGAGAAATTATTCCTTACCACTAGAATAGATTTTAGAGCAAGATATTCACTTATGACTTAACCAGGTACTAATAAGGGTTCCAAGATAGGTATGCCCAATACATTCTCATCCTGATAGACTAATACCCGACTTCCTTGTTAGGTAAACAATACAACTTTAGTTTAAGGGACATGTCTATGGTATCGCTTAACTGTTCTTTTAGTATATCTGCTACAAAAATCTATATCTAGACAGTATATAGGTTTCTACTTTCCAGCCAGTAGTACACAAATTTAATCATGCAGTTTGCTCTAATAAGGCTATACATGAGATCTGTAATTCATATTGCATAAACCTGTATTCATTCATGTAATTCCAGCCGATTAATGCTCGTTGTATCGATGCCCATGGCTCTTCTTCGTGTTTTGTTGGTTGTACTACTTAAGATTTAGAGTGGTTTTGTAATGTGATATTTAGTGGAGCATTAACAACTTTTCAGTGTCACCTTCTTTATCATTGCCATTTGTTTCAGTAGTTTTTGCACACTCTGGTCGTGTCTTCATGCCTGCTATATCCAAGGATAACTTTTGCATCGTGATTGTAGGATCTTCATTAGGCTGTGGATCGTTCTCAACTGACTTGCGACTAGAGTCTGAGTGAGTAACACCAGGAGTTTCATGTCCCTTCATGAAAAGTTTAGTAGGAGTCTTCTTGCCTAAAGAGATTTTATTTTTCCTATACTTGGCCGCTGATTTAACTTGAGGCTCACCATTAGAGATCAACTTTTCATTGTCGCCTTCTTTATCATTGAAATTTGTTTTAGATGATTTATTCTTCCTTTGCTTAGTAGCTGTTGCAACTACTTCTGGAATCAATTTTGCAGGCTAAACTTCATACCAGCAGCTAATACAGCCATTCTTACTCACCACTTCTTTGCCCTCGATATTGAACATCTTGTGAACCTCATTGAAGGTAACCTTGCATGCACTACTATCCTTTTTTGCTCCTTCGACATTTCCCTGGCTACTTGCATCATCTGGCTTTCTTGATAGAGACAACTCATTGTCCAAGACGTTCCTTTCACATGCTTGAATTCTCTGTGTGCAGGCGTTTCTGGAAAGATTGTGCTTCTTGCTTTTAAGTATTATAGAAGGTAATTCATGTATGGTGCCATATAAATTCCGCATCTGAGATTCGCTAGAGCGTTGAGGGTATTCGGTCCTTTGATTCAGATATGGATTCTCCTTGTAAGAAGCTACTAGAGAATCTTTCTGAAATTCTAAAGGAGGGCATGGAATAGACTGAGACTGTCTATGATACACAAATTCTTCTTCTGGAATAGCATAATCATGTTGGTCCAGGTGCTGCATTTCGCTCCTGGTCACCCTATCAGATTTAGCTTTATCAACTTTTCAGTGTCACATTTTCATGACATACCCGATGCTAATTTTCTTGGACAGGCTTACTATCCTACATGTGACTGGTGTATGACACGCTCACTATATGCATTGGCAATTATTCATTATTTATATGCATTGACACATTTCCTTTTTAAAAATAGTATGTGAAACTTGTATGTGCATCACTCCAACACAAATTGTGTTCTATGACATTTTTTATGAAGGTGTTTTTCTCCCCCTCCTAATTCTGATATCTTACTTTGTGATTTTTGCGCTGCTTGTTAATACTGGCTGCACATTTTGAAATTTTACTAGATACACTGCTTAAAATGTGCAGCATACAGGTTACTGGCAAAAACTAACAAAAGCATCTGATATGTACCATTTGAGAATCAGAATTATGTCCTGAAATCTTCTCAAGGTGCTAAACGGATTAGCACAAATGCTCGACTGTCTCAAGCTCAGGATCACATCATGGCTGAGAGGAAGAGGCGAGAAAAGCTTAGTCAAAGGTTATTGCCCTCTCTACACTAGTTCCTGGCTTAAAGAAGGTAGTGTTTCTATTGTGATCTTCCTTTCTTTTTTTCTTCTGTGAACTTCAATTCAAGATTCTGATGTTGTTCGTACCCCATGACAGATGGACAAGGCTTCTGTTCTAGGAGATGCTATCAAGTACTTGAAACAATTTCAAGAAAAAGTGAAGACCCTTGAGGAGAAAACTCGCAGGAAGTCCACAGAATCAGTGGTTTTAGCCAACAAGTCATCATCAGATGATCGCGCAGCTTGCATTCCTGTTGAAGAGTCACTACCAGAAATTGCAGATGGATGAAAAGTTCACTATGACAGCAAAAGATCTAGCAAAGGATTTACGTGTAGCTCTTAAGAAGATAATGTCCTAGTGCCTAAATACCAGTTATTTTTCGTGCGATCCCTTGAATAATTTTTCGTGCGATTCCAATTGCCTGAATTGTTTTGCGGATTGATGTGTTGGTGGTTGGATGTATTTTCTGAATGGTGTAATATATTGTGAATGGTCCATATTTTAATAATTTTTTTATGCTTGGAAAGGCAACGATTTATTTAATATAGGCTCAGAAACTAATGTCTAATAAGAACAAATTAACAAATACTGATGTCTAAGATTTAAATTTACATCAATATTAATGTGGTAAAACTGATGTATAACACAAAGATATACATCACATTGTTTCTGCAATATTTGATGTCTAAGAAACAAATAGAAATCACTTTTTATTTATAAAATTTGATGTCTAGAACTAAAATAGACATCGGACCAAAGTGATGTCTAAGAGAAGAATATAAATCACTTTTTTCTGTAAAAACTGATGTTTAAGTAAGTACAGACATCGGTTTCTGGCCGATGTCTAAGATAGACATCACCGACTAAGACATCGGTTGGCAAACAACATAGACATCGGCCAGAAACCGATGTCTATTGACCCTTTTCTTGTAGTGAAGACCCGCGGTGGATATGGTTGTGGCGACTGATCATCGTCACTTCATATCGTGTTTTCTGTTTTGGATAAGTCCCTTCCTTCCAGTTTGGAAAAATTCTGATTAACACTGTAACAAAGGCTAAGGTGCTGAGTTACCGATAGTGTTAACTTTAGTGTGAATGATTTGATATTCCGAAGGCAATATTTAAAAAGGTGAAATGATTCTGGTAATTTATTTATGAAAGACAAACGATCATTTAAAAAACTTGTGAACCAGTGTTGTTCGTCTAGCAGCATCTGGAACCGCGTACTTGTTGATTTCTAAAAATCATGCTAAGTCACTGATAGTGTATTTCTAAATTACGAACTAAATTTGTTCATATGGTAGTATTCTAAACTTCATATTAAGTATGAATACTTTCAATAGAAAACTATGTACTACCCTTATATTGTTGGAAGAACTTTATATTAGTGACTAGTTAACTTGCTGAGCATTCTTTCGCTCATTCTTGCTTTGTTAAAAATTATATTTTCAGTGAGACCATAGTCGGTCGTCCCGTATTGCGAGGAAAGGAATGTGGAAGATACTCCCTTGAGATAATGCAGTTCAAGAAGGATATTGTATGAGTAAGTTGGATAGGTTCAGCTATCCCTATTAAGTGTGTTTACAAAATGGGTTGTAATAATTCCATGTCGAGGTTATAGCTAGTAGTGTGAGATCCTGGATAGTACATTTGGTTTTTAATAACTAATGTTACTGTATATCGTTTCTAAGACTATAACTTGTGTGAGTAAGAGATTGGGGTCTATGATGATGTTTTGATTGGATCATTGAGTTAATACAGGTATTATATCATTGGATGGTGAGGTGACGACCTGGATCCCAGACCCCGGATCTGGGGGCGTTACAGTGATACTCTATCCTCAAATAGGTTCAGTCTCAAGCTACCATCCTCCTTTTAAGAAACAAAATTGGTCTACTCCTAGGTGACACGGCGGTCTTAAATACTGACGTAATCCCTTACTACTATATCACTGGCAAGTTTCATACCTCGATTAGGTGGTAATTCCTGGAGATCATAAAAATATGGTCATAAATTTATTTAATACTTTGATGTCCCTTATATTTGGTATCTCTCTATTTGTATCGATTCATATGTGCAAACCAAGGTTCGCATCTTTGCTGTAACAATCTCTTTGCTTGTATGACCGTAGTAAAATTCGTAGTTCGCTTCCATCCTTAAAGGGCAACTCTTCCGGTTACCCAAATTTTCATTATTACCCCTTCAATCAATTTGCTCCTCGTCTTTGATCAATCAATTCGTTTCCTAGACTTACATCGAATTCTCCCACTTGAAAGGAAATCAAATCTACATCTAGCTTATGCCCTCAACTTTCTTTTCACGGTGTACCAAAATAACTTCACAATTTGCTTCCTCTTTTCTTATAAGGTTTCATAGAATTCTCATATATGTGACTTCCATTTCTATCATCGTCGCTCCATGATCCGATGTAACATAATCAGTCCTTTCGAATATTCCGCCGTTCTAATCCTCAACAACGGAACACACTTTGATAATTATCATAGCCTTCGGTCTATAACTTGTCGTAAACGTCCGCTTTCTGTTTAGTTCTAAAACTTTAATACTATCACTCCTCCCTAATGTTGAGGAAAATACGTGGATGGTACTAAAAATATTTTGAGCAACAGAAAGTTCATAGAACGAACTTCAGAAGAACTCATGTGAGTGGGTGACCTTTTTAAGTCTTTAATCAAATTACCCTTTTTGGAAATTTCCTCATCGTACTATACGGTGAGTGAAGATGTATTGTGAATTTACTGAATAAATTGAATTGAATTTGAACTAGCGAAACAATAACTAGTCCGTCTTAAGAAACATTAGCAACTAGCTAAACAAAATTTAACAGGTTTAGGATATAACAACTAGCTAGGACAATTAGCTAGGCTTTCATCATGCCGTAAAAAAAATTCAACTAGTCGGAACAATTACTGGTTGTTCAAAATGATATATTCCACTAGTCAGTCTCAAGCTACTAGTGTAAAAGTCCAACAGCGTAGCCATTGAAGAAAATTTTGGGCTACTCGGATAACGAGTTGAAAGAAAGAGTGAATAAATGTTCTTGGTATCAGAACAATCGATAACCTCTCATCAAATATTTGTCATGAGTGCAACGGTCCACCCAAAAGGGGTCTCCGCACATATCCTTCATCAAATTCTTCAATAGAATTGAATCAAGAATACCAATATCAAATTGATATCCTTTCGATGATTTCAACGTCTGATGTACAATCTCATATTGTACCGGAAGAAAAGAAATTACGAGGAATCTCTGAACAATAGATCATCCATATTTTAACAAATAGTTAAATAGTTATGAACTCGACTGAAGAGTCCAAGTATGAAAGGAAGAATCGAATATCGAACAATTCATTGTAGAATAAGCATCAAACAATTGGGGAAGATTAATTGAATATTCCTTAAATGAATAAGATGATTAAAGAAAATTAATATACAATTTTTTTTTGAAATTAAAATAAGGAATATTAACAATTATTTTTGAGTAAAAGTGAATTAAAAGTCGAAGGCGGTTGGTATCAACTACCTCCCAATCGTCGCTCGAGTATGAATGATGTACTTCGAGGCATGAATAAAAGGCGTGTTCTCCAATCCTCGAGTCAACATGAAGGTTGATGACGAATAAAAGTGAAAGAACACATAGCAATACGAGTATCAAGTTTATCTTTAAAATCAGACACAATGGAACCTTTATGAATCAGAACAAGGTCAAAGATTCGGATCTTTCATTTATAGGAATTAAATATAGATCCGGAAGGCTAGACTAATAATGATTTCCTCCTCTGGTCATTCTGGGGCACGAACAAGGTACTCCGATAAGAAATGGTAACTTGAGTGCGCGTACTCAAACTTAAAGGTAATAATAGGAGAAGAAGAAATGAAATGAAATGACCCTAACAAGTCAATGATCATTCGTAAATTCTAACATCACCGATACGAGGATGACCTCATCTCCTCACTCTCAAAGCGTAGGATACTAGCAAAATAATTCCTCAAAATCATATCAAAGTCACTTAATAAATTGGGGGTTCGTAAACATATCTGTCATTCCCCTATAGTCATCCCAAATTTGTGCCTCAAATGGTCGAGTAAATGTGTCAACAAAAGATGGAGGTCTACTAGTCACCAAATACGTAGTTTCTAACAAGAGTTGTATCGAAATCATCCAACTCCAACCGCACTGACCTCCTTTCTGATAGGTTCTGGGATCGCCGTGTCACTTGTTGCAACCGTACGCAATCTTCATCAAAGTCATGCCATCAGTTCACAACGTTCTCGATCTCTTATTTGAGCTATCTCGACCTACGGTACAAAGCACACACATGATGTCGTCTAGCGCGCTCGTCTTACGATAACGTTCTCATAATACATATACGCAAAAGCTTCTTCGAGGGCACCGATATCCTCAATGGTCTAGTACACTATCTATGGTGGACTCGTTGTTCACAACGTATTGATCCTCATAGACAAAACAACGTTTTTGGCTAGTCCGGGTAACTAAGTAACCTAAATCGTGTAAAGAATTTTAAACAACTTGGTCCTCACACTTGCTGCCCCCTTGTGGGCTATTTATGAAGGGCTATGAGTAACAAAATTCGTGCTAGTCAAATCAGTCCATGGTATTGGCAAACCCGCCTCTTCCTCAACTACTCTTCAGACTCTTCTCCGCGTCATATGTCAATGTCTTTGATAAATCAGGTGTGTTTCTAAACTATTTCATCATCATTCTGATGGTCTCCAACGATTCTATCGGTCATACTATAAGACCTCAAGTACATATTCCACTCTTAGATTACTCAATGGTACTACATCCGGTAGTCCAATAATGAACTCTATATGAGCTCTCACGTTACTTTCTTACTTAGACATAACTTTTAACACTCTCGTCTCTAAGTACTATAACTTATTGCTCTGATACCATTTCTGTAACACTCCCAGATTCGGGGTCAGGAATCTAGGTTGTCACGTCACCATCCATCCGTATATTACCTGTATTAACTCTATAATCCAATCAAAACACATCATAGACCCCAATCTCTTACTCACACAAGTTATAGACTTAGAAACGTTACACAATAACATTAGTTATTACAAACCAAATGTACTAACCAGGATCTCCCACTATTAATCACAACTTCTACATGAAGTTACATTAATAGCTAACATAGATGAAGCCTATCCAACCTACTCCTGTAGTATCCATCCTGAACTGAACTATCTCAAGGGTGAAGCTTCCACTTCCTTTCCCTCATGATACGGGAAAAATGACCATGTTCTCCTTGCACTGAAATATAATTTTTAAAAGCAAGAATGAGCGAAAGAATGCTCAGCAAGTTAAGTAGTTACTAATATAAAGTTTGTCCAACAACATAATAGTAGTACCAAGATCTTTCCAATATAAAGTATTCATACTTACTATGAAGTTTAAAATACCACCATATGAACGACTTTAGTTCATAGTTTTGAAAGACACTATCTGTGGCTTATCACGATCTTTAGAAATCAACAAGTACGCAGTTCTAGATACTAAAAGATAAACAACACTAGTTCACAAGTTTTAAAAGATATCATTTTTCTTTCGTCAAAACACACTACAGTTCAAGATACTATAAAAAGAGAATAAGATTCAACCACTGTCAACATTATCGGTAATCCAGCACCTAGGCTTTCGTTACAATGGTACAGTACAATTCCAATTGGAAGGATGGGACTATCTGGAGCACACCACGATACACGATTGTTAGGATTTATGGGTTATAGCTATGAGACAACTTAACTAGATGTTTTATATGCTTAATTTTATTAAGTATGAACATACTGTCACAGTCAGAGTATGTCTTTGTAACTATTTTGTTTATTGCAAAATAAGATTCTAGTACATCTTAGTAGAAGTTCATTTATTTGTTCAAGCCTCAAGAAGTGCTCAAGATGGACAGCAAGAATAAATGTTACTATCACAGCATTGATAGTAAGGTTACAAGAAGACAGCATGTTGCAAGTCACGATAGCATATTCACTCTGACATCAACATTGGCGGAAGCCCTCAGACAACAACTTTACCTTAGCCTGACAGCAAGCTTGGAACTCCTGGCAGCATCCTTTGCGGGGACTTCTTACTGTCACCAAAAGCACATTCTTGTGACAGCATGCTTGAGGATCAGGATACTGTCATGAAGGGATAAAATTTGTATTGGGGATCTACCCAGTCAAACTTGTGACAGTTTGGATGTTCAAGAAACAGGCGTGTTGCAGTATCCCAACACTGCATCAGGTCTGCAAGACTATGACCGAAGCTTGCGAGATCACATGCCAAAGCTCACCAATTCAAGAGTATGACAAATCAACATCTACTGAATTGTGTTAGATAAATATAGAATGTATCTAGATTGCTTTTCCCAGTAATGTTAATCTTGTTTGTATAGCAATTTAGGTAATGCTCATGAGTAGACAATTTGTAAGAAACTGCCACATGAAAATGACAGCAGCTTCACAAACCCGTGATGATAAAGATATGATTAGTTTACTTAGACTATCTCTCAATTCATTCTATGTATCACTCGAGAAACTGAAGCTCAAGAAAACAAACATTTTCTTGAGGTTGTAGCAACCCATTGCAAAATAAATAAAACATTTATTTTGTGAGAAACTCTCTTGTGTCTACTTGTGTTTGTAATTCATAAACTGATAAATGTTAATCTTAGTCTTTGTTGTTGAAGCGTAGATTGAGATTTATCAGTATTGCATTCAACCCCCCCCCCCCCCCTTCTGCAATAGTCAAGGACCAACAACTGGTATCAAAGCTAACATATTGTTCTACAAATCTGAGATCATGACAAGTATGCAGAAGTTAAGTAGCATAAAGATTCCAGCTTTTGATAAAGAGAATTACAATGTGTGGAAAAGAAAAATCTTGCTGTTTATCAAAGCTGCAAATCCCTTATACTTGGGTATCCTCCAAAATGGTCCCTTTGTTCCACGGAAAGAGATTGAAGCCTCAACTGTGGATGGTGTTCTTGTTCCAGCTTACTGGGTCAACAAATTACCTTCAGAGTTTCTGGAGCCAGAAAAAGAGATTGAGCTGCTATGTGAAGGAAGTAAAGAAGTGAAAGACAATCAAAGACAAATTCTTGTCTCACAGTATGAAGCTTTCATGGCAAAGTCAGGAGAAGATCTAAGAACAATGTTTGAGAGGTGTAGCAAACTGCTGACTGAGCTACAGATTCATGGCAAGTACTATGATATGAAAGAGCTAAATGTTAAGTTCTTACTCACACTTCCTGAGCATCTTGAGCATAGAATCGCTGCCATAAGAGAAGGAAGAAATCTAAACAATGTTTCTCTTGAAACATTATATGGTGTGCTTAAGTCATATGAGCTTGAATTTTTCCAGAAAAGAGCTATTCAAGCTGTATCAAGAGGAAAGATTGTGACGCCCTCCCAATCTGGGGTCATGATTGGGGAGTCACTACAACCTCTATACTTATAAACCTGTGAATAATAATATAAACATGCAGACGCGACCCCAACTTTACCCTGGATCTTTAACAGGTAATGGTATGAAACAAGCATCAACTATCTACTTCATTTTATTACATAATAAAAGTCTCAAAAGTTATTACAACCGTGTCTTAAAAGTTCTACATTCCCTTATACAAAACACCTTCTACAAGTCTTCATCTCCTGCCTGAGCTGGCATCCCAAAAATAATCCCTATAGGAAGACTTCCTAGCTGACTGAAAAGTGCGTACCATCTTCTCTTTTAACTGTGGGTTAGAATAGGGGAAAGAATGAGCCAAATGCTCAGCAAGTAATAATATATCCAAATAGTTAACCACTGTGCAACAGTTTCCAATATCAATATGTATGTCATGGGTATAGCAGAATCCATATCAAGGGATTATCAGAACAATGACATGAATATACAATTTCAAAGGGTAAACCAATTTCCTTATAAAGATATATGATTTCAAGACAAGCAATAAGTAATTTGGAGATTTTTCACAACGCACCGGACAATACGGGTGATCAGCCACGTAAAGTCCCCATACCGGACACACAGTCCCTCTGGTCCTTGTATTGGGTCCCATTAGGCACACATTGGCCTGTAGACTAGTCCATCCCTAGTCATTGCATTATAATTAAAAGTGCTGGACCGGCGTCACTCGGCCTCTTACGCCTCCAATCTTAGGAATCCGTGGAAACCATAAATCGGAATTTAAATGATTATAACTTTTGAAAATTCCTTTCTTTTAAAACCTTTCTCATGAAAGAAATCCTTTTAAATCAAAAGATAAGTATTTGTATAGAGTCAAAGTGAAAGTTCATGTATTCTCAAATTTCAAGTAAGTGGGTGATTCATAGGTACAAGTTCAAATCTAATGCAATAGAATCTCAGGTTAAAAAGGCATCAAAATGTGAGTATAATCAAAGGATAAGGGTAAGATCTGGAGAAAAGTTCAAGCAAGATATGGTTCATATAACATTTGTGTTGTGTCTATAATGTTTGTATAGAAGAATCTTTTGTGAATCAGGTAAGTTCAATTTAATCAATCTGGATTTCTATCAATGGGAAATCAAGAAGTAAATGTCATAGGTATGTTTTGGATATGTACTAAAATGTGAGTTCTGGTATATTCACTTTTGGGTGTAAAGGATCAAAGAAAGAACTAAACATAGTATGGTGTATGAACCAACAAGGTATATGAACAGAAATAAGGAATTTACCAAATGAACAATATGTGTTTTCAGAATTAAAAGTATATCAAAGCATGATAGCAATTCATATCTGTCAAAATGAAAGAATGGAATCGAAATACGAAAGCAAGTTAGTATTACTTGCCTTAATAGCAAAAAGGGTAATGAGAAATCATTGGTTCTCCACCTTGGTCTTTCCTTTATTTATAGGCTCTACTTCTTTGGATTCTTAAGTAGCTTTTAGAACAAACTGTACTCACTAAATTTCTGCCTTCGCCTTGCCTTTATTTCTATGTTCCACGTCTCGCAACTCTACAAAAGAGTATATACTATTTCAGAATGATCCTCTCAAAATTCTAATCCTTATTCTAAACTACCCCACGTTCCCTAAACGCGTAAACACATAATATTTATATCACTTATAATCTCTTATCCATATGATAAGCACAAAACTCACATAAGCGCACATTGCCATTCAAGTTCACATAATATACTCCTTTAATACATATGTATATAATCTATCTTTTAAATCATACCACACTTGGTTATTCCTTTAAATCAACTTGACCAACGCTAACCATATCCCTAACACCTTTACAAACAATGTTTTCATCTCAAAAAGCTGAAAAATCTGCTGCGCATACTTTACTAAAACATTTATCCTAAATCCAAAAATAATCAAACAAATACCACATTTGACAGGTTATTTACTGAATACTAATCCAACTTAGCATAAAAGTTTCAACTTCAGAACAATTCATTTAGATTAAAAACGAACTGGTTAAATTAGGTACTGAAGCACAGAAAATTCCCTGCTGCGCAACTTTTAGTAAAACAATCATAACTTTTTATTCGTTAACTCTATCGATACAAGGTTTGCACGTGCACAAACAAGACTCTATTTAGAACAGTGACATCCTAGACTCTCTGTCTAAAACAGGCAGCAACCATTCGCAAATAATCAAAACAGAACAGGCAGTTTCTGGAAATCTGAACATAATGTTTATCTATACAAAACCAACCACAAACATAATCTCTACTACAACCAATCATCCAATATCAAAACTACAACTCCTCCTTAGCTGAAAAGGTTTTACAATTTAAACTCATGTCCTTAAAAATCTATACATGCAATTACCAAATACCACAATTAACTAATCAACAATCCATATACTTTGAATTTCACAAAAATCCCCAAATCAAAACCTCCAATATCTAAAATCCAATATCGAACATATATAATCCGAACTATCTAAACTTAACACAAATAATTTAACATGTAATCACCATAAACTTGAGATTAATAATCAATCCTCAATACCAACAAGTTTCAAACTAATTTTACAAAAGGGGAAAATCGAAAATACACACATGCATTACAATTCCTTTACATGCAACCCATAACTCACTAAATATTGCTATTAACACAATAATCGGCTCACCGGAGCTCATCGCCGACGGCGACATGGTTTGGAGGTGCCCGGAATTTGGGTTTCCTTCAACAAACCTCACCAATAAACCATTTAAAACAATCAATTAGTCACAAAATCATCACAAAGCAAGAATTCGGTAATGAATTAAGATCAAAATCACCAAAACTCTTGCATGAAAAACTGATCTTGCACACAAAATATCACCGAACCATATTATACATAAAATCGCACATGTATATATATATATATATATACATACAACCAACGATTTTATGGAGAGAAAAAGAGAGATGGAGATTTTACAAAGTGAGAGAGAGAGATAGCCGAGAGAAAAAGAGAAAAGAAAAAGAAGAGAGAGTCGAGCAAATGGGGAAGAAGAACTGGTGACAAGGTTTTTAAAGCCCCAGGGGTATTTTGGTAATTCCACAATTCCAAAATTTGATTTTTAATAAAAGAAAATCAATATAATGCATTTCTAAAATCCGAAATAAAATGAACATAATATCTAAAAATCAAAATTTTATTTTTAAAACAGAGAATACGAATTTACAAGCTCACCCATATTTTTAAAATATTTTTATGATCAAAATTGAATTAGATATGAATTTTCAAAGTTTTGATCACATAAATGACATTTAACTCATAAAATCAGTTTTAAATCCTTAACCCCAAAAATAAATTCCTCCTCTAATTTTAGAAAATAATAGAATATAAAATAAAGGTTGTGAAAAAGATTTCACAATAAAATGAATCTCTGATGATTTTATAAAATTTCCGGAAGGTCAAAAAGAATTGATTTTTAATAAGAAATTCATATAAAATGCAATTAAAAGCATACACATATATTTTAATCAATACCATTCACCAAGTAAACATCTAATCGTCACATTTTCAAATATCCACCTTTCACACAATATTCACATATCATAGATCTCAAATATTATTAAATATCAATACTGTACAAGCGTTTTTCTGATTCGTTATAACCTTCCCCCCTTAAAAAGATTCTGTCCACAGAATCTAACCTTATGAAAATAGATGCGGATACTTTTCAAGCATCTCGCTCTCAAGTTCCCAAGTCGAATCTTCAACTTTGGGATTCCTCCACAAAACCTTAACTAACTTAACAGTCTTATTCCTTAATTTCCTATCCATACGATCCTGAATTTCTACCGGTTGTTCTACATATGACAAATCTGGTTGTATCTCGATAGGCTCGTATTCGATCACGTGACTTGTATCAGGATTAAATCTCTTAAGCATCGATACATGAAAAACGTTATGAATGTGCTTCATGTGTGATGGTAACGCTAACTCATATGCAACTTTTCCAATACGTCTCAGTATCTCAAACGGTCCTACATATCTCGGGCTCAGTTTCCCTTTCTTGCCAAATCTTGTAACTCCTTTACATGGCGACATTTTTAGCAACCCTTGATCTCCTTCTTCAAAATTGAGATCCTTCCTGTCTTGGTCAGCGTACTTCCGTTGTCTGTCTTGTGTCGTAACTAGTCTTTTCTGAATGATTTCAATGTTTTCCTTCGTTTGTTGTACTAGCTCGGGTCCCAAAACTTTTCGTTCTCCCATTTTTTTCCAATACACAGGTGACCTATATTTCCTTCCCTACAATGCTTCATACGGGGGCATTCCAATACTTGTGTGATAGTTGTTGCGGTAAAAGAATTCCACTAATGGTAAATGATCACCTCAATTGCTTTCAAAATCCATCGCACAAATTCTAAGTATATCTTCGATTATCTGGATAGTCTATTCACTATGACTATATGCTTAAGGACGATAAACGAGACACATATTTAACTTGGTTTCTGAGCATGTCAAAAACTTTCTTCCAAATCTTGAATTAAATTGAGGGTCTTGGTAAGATTCGATTGATACTTGGACCTCATGCTTTACTACTATCTCTTACAGATAAAATGAATTTATCCAATGAATGTTTCTCGTTGATGGAAAAAGGAAATGTACCGACTTGGCATCATGAGATGTTCCTATTTCAACTCGAGAATTTCTACTGGTTGTAATTATCCGCTAGGTCTTTGATGTTTAGTTTTAAATCTCTGACAGGTAAACACTTACTTACTCATCCAGTAATATCTCTTTCGTATATGTCCACCAAGATTTTCTTTTAAGCCTTGCTACATCTTCGTACTTCTGGGATGGATCGAATACTTCGAATTTACGTGCATCATTCAGTATCTCATTCTTTAACCATGTCACATTGGGTATCCAATTTCTAGAGAAAAAATCTAAAAATTCCTTTATTATCCTTTTGATTCCTTCTACTTTCTCCTGTAAAGTTACTCATACTATTGTTCATCACTTCTGCTTAACATTTTTCTACTTTCCCCTAGCAGCTCAAGTTGAAAATTCATTGTATATATGTTTATCATCTCTGTCGCTTGATCTGAAATACGAACCTCTATTCCTACTTTCTCAAATTCCTTGATCAGTCCTAACCATTTCCTCTACCTTATGTATACAGCTCCTTTTCGGTGAAAATATATTCAAATGCTTATGATCCGAATAGATTTCATACTTTTCTTCATACAAGTAGGCCTCCAAATCAATGCGAAGACTATTGTGGTTAGTTCTCAGTCATGTGTCGGGTGTTTCCACTCGTGGTTCTCCAGTTGTCTAGAAACATACACAGTCAACTTATCATGTTAAATCAGTCTTGATTCTTATCACAAAGTTGTGTTCTCAATTTTAGTTATTGATGTTGTCCTAAGGTACATGAGTCATCATTTCCGGTAACAACGAATCTATTTTACCATTATGGCTCGACTAAAGAGTTCCGTTCCTCTAGCAATTTAAATACTTCCTTTTCCATTTATCTTAACTCTTGGATGCTTTCTAGTAAGCTTGGTTAATGGTGTGGCTATCTTGGTATAATCCTTGAAAAACCTTCGATAATCTCCATCTAATCTCATAAAACCCCTAACTTTTGTAGGTGTCTTAGGCCTTACTCAATTCATTAACGTTTCAACCTTAGCTGGATCCACTTGGATTCCTTCTCTACTAATTACCTGTCCTAGTAATTTTAATTCTTTCAATCAAAACTCGCACTTAGAAAACTTTGCGCACAATATCTCTTTTCTTAAAATTTCTAGGGTTATTCTCAAATGATCTGTATGCTCTTCTTCCATCTTTGAATACCTTAAGATGTCATTTATGAAAATATTCTCAAACTTATCCAAATATTTCTTAAAATTTCTATTCATCATGTTCATAAAAGTGGCAGTTGAATTCATCAAACCGAACTCCATCACTAAGAACTCATAGTGTCTATATACATCAGGTTCAGAACGTCGTCTAAGGAATATCTTCAAGTTTTATTTTTAAATGACGGTAACCAAATCATAAATAAATTTTTGGAAAGCACACTGTGTTCTTTAACTGGTCAGATCATCAATCCATGACAATGGGTATTTGTTCTTAATGGTCAACTTGGCGCACCCAATAGAAATACACTAGACCTTATAACTCCCTTTTTCCTAAGATCTTGCAATTGAATTGCTAACTCTTTCATTTATACTTATGCCATTCTATATGGAGCCGTCGAAACTAGTTTTTTCCCGGGTGCTAAGTCTTCAACAAATCTACTTCCCTAGAGGGAGGTAAACCTAAAAGATTGTCAAGTAACACAATTTGAAATTCTTTAGCTACTAGAATCTTCTCTATCCAAGGTGTTTATTTCCTAACATTTACCTCGTATGATGATAAGATTTTCAACCTTGACACAATAATCTTTTACCTATTTGATAGTTAGATACCTCTTTGTCTGCTTTCGGCCTCGGATAACAACTTTTACATTATCTAGGGCTCGAAATTTCCATTTTCTTCATACTCTGTTAACCAATCCATTCTTAGAGTTTACATCAGATTTCTATTATATCAATCTCACAGTGAGGACAAGCTAGATTAATCGATATATGCTCCTGAGTAGCTATTCATGTAGTCAAAACTTTTCTTAACCGTTGCGTTTTACAGTCCGACTTACGATCAAATTCTCTGAAAATAAAATACTTTATGGCTTCGAATCTGTTAACACTTTGGCACTTATGTAGCTAATATGAAACGTATCTGCAACCACATCCTTGTTCTTTACTGTATCACTCATGGTTATATTGAGGATTCTTGTCCTTGGTTACTTAGTATGTGGTGGTCATGTCACCCTTAACATATTGATTACTGGACTTAACGATTGCAACATCTTAAGAAACGCCACACCTCTCCACACTTGTTACACGTAACTCTTGCCTTTGGTTTATGGCTCTCATTGGCGTAGTGTCCTCTCTGTGTACACTTGTAACGTACCATATTGATCTTATTACAAACTCCCAGTTGCTTCTTTCCACAAGTTCTACATTCTGGTATCGGAGGTCTCAGAGGTCTTTGTTGATCCAAATCTTGTGGACGGTTCCCTTGCCCATCACTTCCAGTTTCTGGTCTTCCAAATCCAACATTCCTATTTGACTGAAACTCAGCCCTTATATTGAAATGGTTCTAAAGGTTCCTTATTTGTTGGCTTCCTTCCGGTGTCTCTGGCTTCCCTTTTTCTAGCTTCTTCTGTTTGTGATCAATCACTTTATTTCTTACTTCAACATGATTAGTATTCGTATATCCTTGTTACCTTCTCCTTATCCATACCAAACTCTCGGTAATAATAAACCTTAACATCGTGTTGTAAGTCTAATGAGTAATTTACTCGACATCCAATCCCTCCTTTTAAAACAATTTCCCATTTTTGATCAAAACAGTTTCTCGTCAATATAAGTACAACTTGACACTTAGAATATCGTCATTCGCCTTTGCAATTTCAAATCGCTGATACCTCTAAGAGTTTCCGACAGAATGAATCAATAGATAGGAAGGTGTCAATATATATGGATACATGACAAGTATGTTTAGTAAGAATTTCTGGTAAAAAGAATCAAAGTAAGAGATCAAAATGATCATCGAACTTTATCAGGTTGCATTTGTCAATTTAAACAACAAGGTACAGAAGGTGGCCAACCTTTAGTACTTCCATGACAAACACACCATTGGTGGCGCCCCACCGGACTTCTATCACACAGATAGAAAGTACCTGAATCCCCTATATATATAGGGTTGTTCATCTCAGTTACAACAAGGAGGATCAAAAATTTAAGAGGAACATATGAAAGGTTTAAGAGTTCCAAAGGTTTGTATGTATATAATTTTGGATCAAGTAGCCCCTGAACAATAGAGGTATTTTGTAAAGAATAAAATAATAGAATTGAAAAATTGAATCTTTAAAAAAAAAAAAATAAGTTGAATAAAATCAATGACCAGTTGTGAACCGACTTATCCTTACATCGAACGTATGGAGATAATCATGCCTTGTCTCATGTAGATGGTCCTTATGGGAGTTAATTTCTAGTTTGAGGTTATAGGTATGTCCCGATAGTAAATCAACTGTATGTAATCTTGAATAAAGAAAGAATCTACACTTAGGCCACTTCTCTGGGCAAATGTCTCTATTGCGGGGGAAAATCGTTATTAATTATATCGTAAAGAATCTATCTAAGTGTTTCTAGACGTTATCTTGGGGATTCTACTCTCGCTCAACTCTAACCACACTTGATACGACACCTGGCGTGGTGTTTCCTATAGCTTCCGTGGTGCAGCCGAAGTTGCAGATGAAATTCTGTAAAGTACATAAGGATCTACAAGTGATGTCTTCCGAACTGGTAGCCTGATTCTCCGATTGATTCCTCCAGCTTCGAATTAGTTTCCTCGTCCGTAACCCGATCTTCAGATGGTTCCAGCGTATACTCGTTCGATATATCGGAATACTATATAACATGAAAGTGCATAACTTAAGCTAATATTTCTGTAGAAAATTCGGCATGACCTATTCGTAAAATGGACTATGCCCTGTTTTAAAAATATCTCAAATACTAACTCAATCATCCACATATAATCCATAATTCATTCAATATTCCATCCATCTCCAATCCCTTTCATTTTATACGAAAAAAAAAAAAATCTGCCTTGTCTTGCAACTATACTATCATAAAAGAAATTTACCCAAAAGGTAATGGAAATCTCCACTTGGCCGGATGTATACACTGATACTGACGGATATGGCTTAGGAAAAGGAATCTCAGATGAAGGGTAATCTCTCAAAATAGCCTTTATCCGTAAAAACACAGTAATAAACCAAGGAAATACTTAAACGGTAAGGGTTATCTTAATTCTACTAATACTCATCCAAAAAGTAACCGGCATCTACAAATCCTATCTTACGTAATAATCTTAAGTCCTACTTCTTACCTTATATTCCCTTATTATTGTTACACCTAATCTTGGCTTGTTTCAGTGACCAAAAACTGACCGCTCTGATACCAACCTGTGACGCCCTCCCAATCTGGGGTCATGATTGGGGAGTCACTACAACCTCTATACTTATAAACCTGTGAATAATAATATAAACATGCAGACGCGACCCCAACTTTACCCTGGATCTTTAACAGGTAAAGGTATGAAACAAGCATCAACTATCTACTTTATTTTATTACATAATAAAAGTCTCAAAAGTTATTACAACCGTGTCTTAAAAGTTCTACATTCCCTTATACAAAACACCTTCTACAAGTCTTCATCGCCTGCCTGAGCTGGCATCCCAAAAATAATCCCTATAGGAAGACTTCCTAGCTGACTGAAAAGTGCGTACCATCTTCTCTTTTAACTGTGGGTTAGAACAGGGGAAAGAATGAGCCAAATGCTCAGCAAGTAATAATATATCCAAATAGTTAACCACTGTGCAACAGTTTCCAATATCAATATGTATGTCATGGGTATAGTAGAATCCATATCAAGGGATTATCAGAACAATGACATGAATATAAAATTTCAAAGGGTAAACCAATTTTCTTATAAAGATATATGATTTCAAGACAAGCAATAAGTAATTTGGAGATTTTTCACAACGCACCGGACAATACGGGTGATCAGCCACGTAAAGTCCCCATACCGGACACACAGTCCTTCTGGTCCTTGTATTGGGTCCCATTAGGCACACATTGGCCTGTAGACTAGTCCATCCCTAGTCATTGCATTATAACTAAAAGTGCTGGACCGGCGTCACTCGGCCTCTTACGCCTCCAATATTAGGAATCCGTGGAAACCATAAATCGGAATTTAAATGATTATAACTTTTGAAAATTCCTTTCTTTTAAAACCTTTCTCATGAAAGAAATCCTTTTAAATCAAAAGATAAGTATTTGTATAGAGTCAAAGTGAAAGTTCATGTATTCTCAAATTTCAAGTAAGTGGGTGATTCATAGGTACAAGTTCAAATCTAATGCAATAGAATCTCAGGTTAAAAAGGCATCAAAATGTGAGTATAATCAAAGGATAAGGGTAAGATCTGGAGAAAAGTTCAAGCAAGATATGGTTCATATAACATTTGTGTTGTGTCTATAATGTTTGTATAGAAGAATCTTTTGTGAATCAGGTAAGTTCAATTTAATCAATCTAGATTTCTATCAATGGGAAATCAAGAAGTAAATGTCATAGGTATGTTTTGGATATGTACTAAAATGTGAGTTCTGGTATATTCACTTTTGGGTTTAAAGGATCAAAGAAAGAACTAAACATAGTATGGTGTATGAACCAACAAGGTATATGAACAGAAATAAGGAATTTACCAAATGAACAATATGTGTTTTCAGAATTAAAAGTATATCAAAGCATGATAGCAATTCATATCTGTCAAAATGAAAGAATGGAATCGAAATACGAAAGCAAGTTAGTATTACTTGCCTTAATAGCAAAAAGGGTAATGAGAAATCATTGGTTCTCCACCTTGGTCTTTCCTTTATTTATAGGCTCTACTTCTTTGGATTCTTAAGTAGCTTTTAGAACAAACTGTACTCACTAAATTTCTGCCTTCGCCTTGCCTTTATTTCTATGTTCCACGTCTCGCAACTCTACAAAAGAGTATATACTATTTCAGAATGATCCTCTCAAAATTCTAATCCTTATTCTAAACTACCCCACGTTCCCTAAACGCGTAAACACATAATATTTATATCACTTATAATCTCTTATCCATATGATAAGCACAAAACTCACATAAGCGCACATTGCCATTCAAGTTCACATAATATACTCCTTTAATACATATGTATATAATCTATCTTTTAAATCATACCACACTTGGTTATTCCTTTAAATCAACTTGACCAACGCTAACCATATCCTTAACACCTTTACAAACAATGTTTTCATCTCAAAAAGCTGAAAAATATGTTGCGCATACTTTACTAAAACATTTATCATAAATCCAAATATAATCAAACAAATACCACATTTGACAGGTTATTTACTGAATACTAATCCAACTTAGCATAAAAGTTTCAACTTCAGAACAATTCATTTAGATTAAAAACGAACTGGTTAAATTAGGTACTGAAGCACAGAAAATTCCTGCTGCGCAACTTTTAGTAAAACAATCATAATTTTTTATTCGTTAAGTCTATCGATACAAGGTTTGCGCGTGCACAAACTAGACTCTAATTAGAACAGTGACATCCTAGACTCTCTGTCTAAAACAGGCAGAAACCATTCGCAAATAATCAAAACAGAACAGGCAGTTTCTGGAAATCTGAACATGATGTTTATCTATACAAAACCAACCACAAACATAATCTCTACTACAACCAATCATCCAATATCAAAACTACAACTCCTCCTTAGCTGAAAAGGTTTTACAATTTAAACTCATGTCCTCAAAAATCTATACATGCAATTACCAAATACCACAATTAACTAATCAACAATCCATATACTTTGAATTTCACAAAAATCCCCAAATCAAAACCTCCAATATCTAAAATCCAATATCGAACATATATAATCCGAACTATCTAAACTTAACACAAATAATTTAACATGTAATCACCATAAACTTGAGATTAATAATCAATCCTCAATACCAACAAGTTTCAAACTAATTTTACAAAAGGGGAAAATCGAAAATACACACATGCATTACAATTCCTTTACATGCAACCCATAACTCACTAAATATTGCTATTAACACAATAATCGGACTCAAAGATATCATTATCGTCCCCATCGGCTCGCCGGAGCTCCTCGCCGACGGCGACATGGTTTGGAGGTGCCCGGAATTTGGGTTTCCTTCAACAAACCTCACCAATAAACCATTTAAAACAATCAATTAGTCACAAAATCATCACAAAGCAAGAATTCGGTAATGAATTAAGATCAAAATCACCAAAACTCTTGCATGAAAAACTGATCTTGCACACAAAATATCACCGAACCATATTATACATAAAATCGCACATGTATATATATATATATACATACAACCAACGATTTTATGGAGAGAAAAAGAGAGATGGAGATTTTACAAAGTGAGAGAGAGAGATAGCCGAGAGAAAAAGAGAAAAGAAAAAGAAGAGAGAGTCGAGCAAATGGGGAAGAAGAACTGGTGACAAGGTTTTTAAAGCCCCAGGGGTATTTTGGTAATTCCACAATTCCAAAATTTGATTTTTAATAAAAGAAAATCAATATAATGCATTTCTAAAATCCGAAATAAAATGAACATAATATCTAAAAATCAAAATTTTATTTTTAAAACAGAGAATACGAATTTACAAGCTCACCCATATTTTTAAAATATTTTTATGATCAAAATTGAATTAGATATGAATTTTCAAAGTTTTGATCACATAAATGACATTTAACTCATAAAATCAGTTTTAAATCCTTAACCCCAAAAATAAATTCCTCCTCTAATTTTAGAAAATAATAGAATATAAAATAAAGGTTGTGAAAAAGATTTCACAATAAAATGAATCTCTGATGATTTTATAAAATTTCCGGAAGGTCAAAAAGAATTGATTTTTCATAAGAAATTCATATAAAATGCAATTAAAAGCATACACATATATTTTAATCAATACCATTCACCAAGTAAACATCTAATCGTCACATTTTCAAATATCCACCTTTCACACAATATTCATATATCATAGATCTCAAATATTATTAAATATCAATACTGTACAAGCGTTTTTCTGAGTCGTTATAAAGATGGCTAATATTGTTAGGTCCAAAGTATCGTAGAAGGGGGGTGGGGTTGAATACGATACTCACAAATAATTCAATTTCATTCGCGGATAATTCATTCAGTTCTATAACGAAATCAAACACACCAAACCAAACCAAGTTTCGGGGAATATATCTTTTTATAAATATAAACCTCTAGGGGTGCTACAATTTCTAATCCGTAGATTAGCTTCAATGAGTTTAAGGTTACACAAATTCAATACAATGATCAAGTTCTGAGCACTATTAAATTTTCTGATAATTTCTCCGGCTCAATTCTCTCTCTCAGTAATGTCTCTGTGTAGAATGCCTTAACTGAAGAAAACACTTCTTCCTCTGTTAGTAATTGTAGACTTTTCTTTTGAAAACTATCGAACCTTAATTGAAGAATCAATTCTACTTTTGAAAAGGGATCTACCTCTACTCAAGGAATTAAAATTATAAAGTCTAAACCTGTCATGAATAAAGTCACTAAAAATGTAGGTCTATTGTCTCAGAAACAGCTTAAGGATAAAATCTGTAAGGTGACAGATAAGAAAAAGGAAGCTACTGTTAAGAGAAACAGGAATGGTAAAGTTGGGATCAATAAAGAGAATGGTTATAAATATATCCCAAATGCACCTAGAAAGTGTTGTTTTAACTGTGGTAACTCTAATCATCTTGTTATTGATTGTAAGAAGAGTAAGAAGAAGATTGCTAATATTTCTAAGTCTAATATTAGGAATAGATCAGTATTTTATAAACCACAGAAGTCCTGTTTTCATTGTGGTAGTATATGGCATTCTATTTATACTTGTAAAGATTATCATGATTTGTACTATAACTTCTATGATCCATTGCCTAAGTTAAATAGGAGTACAAAGTCTGATAGAATTGAGAATGTCATAGTGAAGCATGCTTTTGTTAATACTGATACTGACAAAGCAAATCCTGATGGAGTAAATCCTGTCAGGACTGCTAAAGTCAGAAAGTCTTCTGTTGTGAATGTTAATAAAATGCATGACAAAGGGACCCAACAAGTGTGGGTTCCTAAACATTCTAATTAGTGTTTTGGAATTCTGATGCAGGGTAAAAAGAAAAATGTGTTAGTCATTGATAGTGGATGTTCTGTGCACATGACTGGAAACAAAGCCCTGTTATCAGAATATGAGGAAAAAGCTGGCCCAACTGTGTCTTATGGAGATGGCAACATTGGACAAACTTTGGGATATGGCAATATAATCATTGGAAATGTCATCATTGAAAAAGTAGCTCTAGTGAAAGGACTAAAACACAACTTGTTGAGTATTAGTCAAATCACTAACAGAGGTTATCATGTCAACTTCTATTCCACACATTGTGAAGTAGTCAGTACAGCAACAGGAAAGATAGCTCTGACTGGTTACAGGCATGGTAACATATATGAAGCCAACATTCAATCAAATACTGATGACTCCCCTACCTGTCTGATTAGTAAAGCATCAGTAGATGAAAGTTGGAATTGGCACAAGAAGCTTTCTCATCTCAACTTCAGCAATATCAATGAGTTGGTTAAGAAAGATTTAGTGAGAGGATTACCTAAAGTTTTGTATACTCCTGATGGACTCTATGATGCATGTCAGAAAGCAAAACAGAGAAGGACGTCATTCCAGAGTAAATCAGAATCCTCAATTGAAGAACCATATCACATGCTACATCTTGATCTATTTGGTCCAGTCAACATCATGTCCATCAGTAAGAAAAGGTACACTCTTGTAATTGTTGATGAATATTCTAGATTCACCTGGGTGTATTTTCTGCACAGAAAAGATGAGACTCCTGAAGTTCTGTTGGATCATGTGAGAATGATTGAGACAACCACAAAGTACAAAGTCAAGATACTGAGAAGTGATAATGGTACTGAATTTAAGAATTCAAAGATGGAAGATTTCTGCAAATACAAAGTAATTATTCAACAATTCTCTGCTCCTGGCACACCCCAGCAAAATGGAGTAGTTGAAAGGAAAAATAGAACTCTTATTGAAGCTGGCAGAACTATGTTGGAAGAAGAAAAATTACCTACATATTTCTGGGCAGAAGCAGTCAACACAGCATGTTATACTCAAAATCTGACATTAATCAACAGACATGGTGTTACTCCTTATCAGTCACTCAAGGAAAAGAAACCAAGTCTGAAGCATCTGCATGTGTTTGGCTGTAAATGTTTTGTTCTCAGAACTCATCCTGAACAGCTAGGGAAATTTGAAACAAAGGCTGATGAAGGAATTTTCATAGGCTATCCTGCATCAAGAGCCTTCAAAGTTTTTAATTTGAGGACAAGAACTGTCATGGAGTCAATACATGTATCTTTTGATGACAAGAAGATAACAGGAATCAATGAAGACTCTCATGATAGATTGATTTTTGAAAATGAAGCTACCAAGGAACCTGAAGAAAGTGAATCAGAAGCTGTCAATACATCAGATCCTGATGGGTCACCAAATCCTGATGACACACCAGATGCTGATGGTGGTAATACTGATGATGCAATGTTGAGGGGGAGCAACAGAATTCTACTACAAGTTCAGAGTCAACTCAATCATCAGGACAGAATTCTTCAGATACTGATTCAAGTGATGATCCTAATAACTTATCAGGAGGAGATAGCAATAATTCAGGGGGAGCTTCAAATCAAGCAAATTCTTCTAATCAATATAACACCAATCCAGGGGGAGTGTAACGCCCCCAAATACGGGGTCAAAGGATTTGGTCGTCACACTGCACTCTTAATCCAAACAACCTGTTCAATGTAAAATCAACACAATAATAATAATATCTGTGACCCCAACTCTACCAAGAATCTTTAAACGTTATAGTGCTAGAAACAAGAATCCAAAATTTCATTACAACAATCTTTCTTCTTTACAACCATTCTCTTTACATACGATCCAAAACACTAGTATAACTTCGATAAGAAGTATACCGGCAACTAATCTTATAAAATATATTATTCAATAGAAAACATCTATATACAAAATCTCTCACTAGCTCCAATGCTCTGGATCAAAACGTCTTTATGCTAATATCTTTCCCCATCTCTGATCAGCTACGCGGACAACTCTCGCCAATACACCTTCTTTCTGGCAGGCTAAAATATATATAAATAAAACAAGTATGAGCGAATGAATTGCTCAGCAAGCGCATTATTAAATATAATACGAAAGGTTTCCAAAATAAACTTTGGATTTTCAAATAACAACTTTTGTTTTTGAACAATTAAAATCTCTAAAATTTTCAAATTAAGTTTGGTAATTTACCACAATTTCTCATTCAGTTTCTCGCAACCGAATAGTTTTAAAACACAAAAGATTTATATTGGTCGTTACGATGACCGAATCAACAATAACGACAATAGTGTGTAGAAAATATGAAATAAATATAACTCATACGTCTTCAAGACCATAGCTTGTACAAAAATACTAATTTTTAAGATAACAGATCTCTTCACAACATTTTCTGAAACCAACAACTCTGGAAGGTTAGAATAATCAAGGGGTAAGAATGAGCCAACACGCTCGGTCAAGGAATAAAGAACGCACTTCAAGACTTCAACATGGTACCGACTGGATATGCGGTATGAATAAAACTCATCAAGATAGATATCTCACGACTGCCAATGGAATCAAGGAAGTGGATTTCGACTATTTGGAATCCAAATGAATTAAGAGTAAGTGATTTCAGCAAGATTGAAACCACCATTATTAATCAACGAACCAACAACTTCACGCAACGAACAAAACCTGAGAATCAGGTCATAACTCACAAGAACAAAACATATGGATGTAACTCATCTCAGAAATAAGAATTGATATTAGAATTGGATTTTTAACATTTATCAAATCAAAGGTTGTGCTGCTGGCCAGCCACGCAACAACCCCGGACTAGCTCATGCATAGTCCTCTACGGATCCAAGGCCAATCTGGGCCTAAATTACATCGACCATAAATGGCCCGACCAATAATTGGTCTATTTTTAAAAACATTCCAATCCTATATTATATACGTCAGGTGTCAGAACAATTGACAACCTTACTTCGATAATCAGGTGTCGGAAGAATCGACAACCTAATACAACAATTGCTGGAAAACTCACGTTCCAGGAAACAGTTCAATTATGAAGAATCCATTAAGGAATAACAATGTAATCTAGTATCGACGAGATCGACACAATATGGGGAGGTGCATATGAAAAGTGACAATATAATAAGCATCGACGAGTTCGATGTAACAACTGGGATATAATGAAGAATAAACAATGACATGCTCAACAAGATTTAGTCTGATATGAAACAGGCATTATGATATCAATAGAATTTGTAACAACTCAATATAGAATAGGGTTCAAAGAACAGGCTCTAGATGGCCTCAACAGTTCAAATTATCACATCATGGAAGAATTAGTTAAGATTCAACAATCTGGTAAGTGACAAGAAAGTCAAGTTCAAGTTTAAGAAAAATTCAGGGTGAAGTTTATAAATGAAGAAAACAAGGGTTTATCAACTTCTGACAGAAATAGTTCAAGTCCTTCGAACATGTACTTATAATAGATAAGCCTTGTACTTGAAGGAAGTAAACTAAATCATGCACAGCATATATGAATTCGAATCAGGGAATGGATCAGATGATCGCATTAACAAGAATGGATAACAAGGTTTGCATAGGTGCAAGGTGAAAAACGGAATACTTGAAGGGCAAGAAACACCACTTCAGAATTTCAGAATAAGTTTTCCCTCATAGGGTTCACAAGTTCCCGCTCATCTAGGGTTGGTAATATTCCAACCTAATGTTTTAAAATCATGTCTTTTAAAAGAAAGCCTTAGTATACTGCCCATAATTATCTCTTCAAACTTTTCAATATAATAAGTATATCTTTCCAATCAATATGAAAATATGAATCTAAACTCAAAAGGTATAAAAGAGTACTCGTCAATTTACGAGATTAAATAACATACTTGCAATTCAATGCAAAGAAATCAACATTTGAAAATTCAGTAATAAGCATTCAACATGCATACTAATAATTCAAGATAATATCCCTTAATTAATAAGCAAGGGTATAAACACTTGCCTCTGGTCCTTAGCTATTTCGTAACGCTGAAACAATACGATTCCCTCCTTATCCTGTCTTATCGCACGATTCTCTACTCCCGTCCTTCTTTGCTTTAACGCTCTTGCGAATACCACTAGTCTGCTTTTACCATTTCGAATCCATGTGCCAGCCTCGATAGTCAAACATGAGACGGTACTTAGTCTTCAACGTATGATTCTCATATTCCATAAATGATTGTAACTTAACTTCGACGCACTTACCGATCTTACCGATATCTCTGTTGCATAAACATCCACCTTTTAATTGGTAGACCAATCGCAATCAACCACATAAGTAATCCACGTAACTCGCTTGACGACAATCCCCATACTATAAAAAGTCAACATCCAAGTCAACGGCCTCGTAAATCTCACTTTCTAACATAACCGACAAATTACTATTCCAACTACCCCTCGTGATGATATTAGACACGACCAAAGCATTTAAACAAGTCTCAAAACAATTATTCGCATGCATGACTCAACAACAAATAATTCACATCATTCACATAACACATTTAAACAAGTGACCGGTTACGTATCGGACGCCCGGTCTAATTTACGATATTTAAAACTCAGATACTAGCCCGAGTACGGGCATATACGGACTATAAAACACATTACACAACTCATACAAACCATATAGCACTTATAACTATTTTTAAAATATCATACGAAACTTATTTGAATTTTAAATAAGTCATTACTAATTTTTAAATCAAAAATCGGATTTTTAAATCCAATATAAACATTTAAATGCAAATAAATCAATTAATAAAATTAATTGACACTCTTTAAATGCTCAAAATATTTTTAAATAAATAAATAGGCTTGAAAATAATTAAACTAAATTTTAAATTAATTAAATCTAATTAATAATCAATTTTTTTAAGAATTAACTGATTAAAAGAATTAATCAATTAATTAAATTAATTAATTATTAATTAAAAATAATTAAAATAATTAAATTTAATCAATTTCCTAATTTAAATAAATATTTATAAATTTATCAAATTTTCTGAATAATAAAAAGTATTTTTAAATCAAAAATATGATATTTAGAATTTTTAAAACAATTTTTGATTTATTCTGAAAATAAGATTCCAGAAACACTTTTTAGAAAATGATTAGGAAATCTTTTGGATTGAAACCGGGTCGGAGTTGGACCCGAAACGGGTTGTCAAGAACACGATGGGTTGCCAAGAACACCACCGGAATCCGGTGGCGGTTCCGGCCACCCACCACCATTCCGACGACCCAAAAATCACACAAACGGAAGAGTTACTAACGGGGAAGCTATGGGCTTCAGGAAAACATCACAATTTCTGTCAAAACACGACGATTCCGTCCAAGAACGGACGGAAATCGCCCTCCCACCGGCGGCGGCGGAAAAATCCGACTACCTGCCACCATCTACAATCCTCAATATCAACTACATGTTTCAACTCCCCTTTCCACGATCTATTTAGTGGTGGAAACCATATCAAGAACACATAAACCGAACTCAAAATCCGGCAAAATACAAAAATCCGGTGAACTCGAAATTTTCCGGTTAGCTCGATTTTGGACACCAAAATTCACAAACAAATTACCAACATGTTCTAAATCACATAACAAACATATTCAAGCCATCAATCATCAAGAACAATCAATAATAAAGAAACCCCCAAATTAAATCAAAAATTCGAAATAAATAATTAAATTAAAAATCGGAAAAACTTAGAAATCATACCCACATGAA
The DNA here is from genome assembly GCA_030848705.1 of Heracleum sosnowskyi. Classification (NCBI taxonomy): domain Eukaryota; kingdom Viridiplantae; phylum Streptophyta; class Magnoliopsida; order Apiales; family Apiaceae; genus Heracleum; species Heracleum sosnowskyi. The sequence continues at coordinate 58,833,575 of CM061240.1, read as the reverse complement.
TTTTGATGGTGGATTTAGGTAGAGGATGATGAGAGATTCATTTTGGTTACAAGAACATCGAAATCGGATTCCGATAACGCCTTCAAAATTGAGTTTGATTCTCAAGAACACGAAGAACACGTTTCAGGGGTTTTTAGATTTTTAACTGTAATTAAGCTTTATTATACGCAAAACAAAGTACGATTTGCCTTTTTATATTAAACGGAAAATAATACCCCAAACGACATTTTTGGATCGACACTGATCCGATAGATCGCTTTAAATACAATTTAACATAATATATGCTTTAAACCTTTAATAAAGCAGAATACACGTTTCACGAGACGATAAGCATCCATAAAGTACGGATAACTACAAGTATCCTTTAATTCAAAATATATGAACCAAAATACCTTTATTGCGAATATTTTCGAATACTTCCTACTTTATCGAATGAAATATTGGTACGAACGATATACCAATCTCCCGAATAATTTGGGAACGATCCAAATTTTCTTTTCAATAATTAAAATAAAATAAAATAGTATAACATCCTTTTCAAAATAATTTCAAATTCCCCACACATTTCACATAGCACCACAATATCACATATTCAATCATTTAACGAATAACTTAGCACGTTTAAACAGATAAATCATTTAATAACTCTTAATATGAAATTAAAATTTCATTTCACATTATATAATAACACGTAATTTTCCCGGATCTTACATCCTTCCCCCCTTAACAGGATTCTGTCCTCAGAATCAACTTGCGCAAACATAGGTGGATATTTTCCAACATCTCATTCTCAAATTCCTAGGTTCACTCTTCAACCTTAGGATTTCTCCTCATACTCATACTAATTTGACTCATCTATTACTTACCACTCTCTCATACTGACTCAATATCTCAATCGGTTACTCAACATAGAACAATTTAACTAAATCTCTATAGGTTCGTATTTTATGAAATACACTATGAATACACCACTCATGGAGTGGTACGCAAACTTATACGCAACTTTCCTAACACGCAGTAAACCGACATAAGGTAGCAATTCAAAATTGTCATAATAACTGTTGTCGTAAGAAAATCTAATCAACGGTAAATGGTCCTTCCAATTACCTTAAAAATTTAGTACACAACCATAGTCTGTCTGAATCCTTTAATTAAGTCGCGGATCTTTGTCAAATACAATTAAACCCGTCATTCCATGTCGTACTATTATCTCTCATTAATTAGCCAATAATAACCCAAATAACATCACGATAAGCTCTAAGCCTTAGCAACTCCATCCCACAGTTTATCTTAACATGTTTCCATCTCCTTTCAGGAATCTCTTTAGTCGTAACTGTCTACTATACCTCTGTTATTCTGTCTTCATTTTCCAACACCTCAAGTACTTAAACACTCACTAACATCAATATTCTTTTAAGTCTCTAATATATCCTTACATTTCTTTCTTATCCCTTATTCTTTCTCGCTCCTTCCTGTAATTGAATTCCATTTCTCTTTCCATAACTCTTTCCTTTATGTAGCCCTTTCTCTTTAATCAATCCTGGTTGAATCCTTATTTTCCGTCATTCCTTCTAGTTAATCTCTTGTTATCATAACCTTAAAGCTCCATCCTTTCTAATCCTTGAACCGAAGATATTTACGTCTCTAATCTCCCTTTTTCTACTCATACTATCAGCCATCCATATTCTTGGGTCAACTCTATCTACCTTCAATATATTTAACAACTGCTTTCAACGATCACATACCTTTTATGCCAATTAACTCTTCAGCTGAAAACAACCCTTCATTACCTCATCCATTGTCTTTAAATCCTTATTAACACCTCTTCGTCTTCTTTTCCTATTTACAATTGGGAGCATATTCCTTATCAACTTGGTGACTTAATCCCATATCTTTAAAATTGTTCTACCTAGTTCCAATAACTTAATTGCTCTCCATCTGATTCCTAAATAATTCAGAAGATACATTCACAGTAACACTCAGGACACATTTCCCATGGTTCCATCTCAATTCTCAAACAGCTTGATCAACTCAACGTCATTTTGATTCTCATCCTATACATCCACATCGACTGGCAAGATCTACCTTAACTATCGTGAGCAAAAGACTTGCCACCATATCATACAATCTTGAAATACTCAAAGATCAACTCATTCTCCATTATTAGCCTATCATCAAATTTTTAAAAGTTCTTCTCATTGAGACAAAAACCTATTATGTCCATCTTCCACAACACGGGATATCATTAGCACAATTACACATTTTTCCCCAAATTTCCAATCAACTCTTGAATTATCTAACTTCACCTTTCCATATCGTAACGTTAATCGATAGAAAGAGAACAACTGGCTCCGTTATATGTTACTAGTATTCTAATCGCATCGTAATCCGCTTTCGCTCGTGGTAATTCAATCGCAAATTCTTCGTTCATTATGGTAGGGTAAATTTCAGTTCACCCTAATGGCATACCTCCCAGATTATTTGGTATAACAAAAATCCATGATATTTTGAAGTGAAAAGATTCTATATCGTAGCAAATGTCCCACAATTGGGGTTACCAAATCTGTATATTCCAAAGCAAACATTATTGGAAGTGAAAGAATTACTGAGAGACCAATTTGATCACATGAACTCAATGTTGTGTGTCTCTATTAAGACAGTACTAAAGGTAATTAGCCTTCTTGTATTTCACAACACACAAGTGACGGAGTCCCGTCAGACTTCTATCACATAGACAGATAGTCCTTGTGTCCCCTATAAATAGGGTTGTTTACCTCAGTTGGAGTAGAGAAATATGAAAGAAATTTAGAGTCGGAATGACAACCAGGGCCTTTCGATAAGAAATCTCAAATACACACCATGGATTGAAATTTAATAGATTCCAAAGGTGTTATTTCAGAAAAGAAGAACAACCAGAAAGGAAGTATCAACAAATAGTGTTACATCACAATTAGAGTTACCCACTCCAGAAGAATGAAGGAGTTGGAATTTAAATAACATAAGCCTCAAAATTTGAAATAGGCATAACAACAATCTTTGGCGCAATTTAAAACATGAATGACCAAGAGTATCAAATACAAGATCAACAGGTGGAATATATCCATCAACACAGGTTTCTTTTTAAAGGAATGTCAAATATTTCATTAGGATGGGAAGGTATTACCAAGGTCTTCACATATGACTCCTCCGTCGACTCCTTGGATAGCTCGTTATTCGATTTCAGCCCTTCTTGTCCACGTCATTCGATTTCAGCCCTTCTTGTCCACGTTATTCGATTTCAGCCCTTCTTTTCAACGTCGCAAGGTTATCAATATCGTACGTCGTCGTCGACTCGTAATAGTCCTTGAAGATTCCGCCATAGACGTCTACAAACGCAAGAAGTTCTATCCATTTCAGCACAACTATCTCAATCAAATACCTCTATCTTAACTCACTCAGCGGTACTATATCCAATAGTCCAATACGAACTCTAAATGAGCTCTGACGTTCCTTATATAACTATATACACTCCCACACACTCTCGTTTCTAGTTTTACTATAACCCTTGCTCTGATACCAACTGTAACGCCCCCAAATCCGGGGTCAAAGGATTTGGTCGTCACACTGCACTCTTAATCCAAACAACCTGTTCAATGTAAAATCAACACAATAATAATAATATCTGTGACCCCAACTCTACCAAGAATCTTTAAAGGTTATAGTGCTAGAAACAAGAATCCAAAATTTCATTACAACAATCTTTCTTCTTTACAACCATTCTCTTTACATACGATCCAAAACACTAGTATAACTTCGATAAGAAGTATACCGGCAACTAATCTTATAAAATATAGTATTCAATAGAAAACATCTATATACAAAATCTCTCACTAGCTCCAATGCTCTGGATCAAAACGTCTTTATGCTAATATCTTTCCCCATCTCTGATCAGCTACGCGGACAACTCTCGCCAATACACCTTCTTTCTGGCAGGCTAAAATATATATAAATAAAACAAGTATGAGCGAATGAATTGCTCAGCAAGCGCATTATTAAATATAATACGAAAGGTTTCCAAAATAAACTTTGGATTTTCAAATAACAACTTTTGTTTTTGAACAATTAAAATCTCTAAAATTTTCAAATTAAGTTTGGTAATTTACCACAATTTCTCATTCAGTTTCTCGCAACCGAATAGTTTTAAAACACAAAAGATTTATATTGGTCGTTACGATGACCGAATCAACAATAACTACAATAGTGTGTAGAAAATATGAAATAAATATAACTCATACGTCTTCAAGACCATAGCTTGTACAAAAATACTAATTTTTAAGATAACAGATCTCTTCACAACATTTTCTGAAACCAACAACTCTGGAAGGTTAGAATAATCAAGGGGTAAGAATGAGCCAACACGCTCGGTCAAGGAATAAAGAACGCACTTCAAGACTTCAACATGGTACCGACTGGATATGCGGTATGAATAAAACTCATCAAGATAGATATCTCACGACTGCCAATGGAATCAAGGAAGTGGATTTCGACTATTTGGAATCCAAATGAATTAAGAGTAAGTGATTTCAGCAAGATTGAAACCACCATTATTAATCAACGAACCAACAACTTCACGCAACGAACAAAACCTGAGAATCAGGTCATAACTCACAAGAACAAAACATATGGATGTAACTCATCTCAGAAATAAGAATTGATATTAGAATTGGATTTTTAACATTTATCAAATCAAAGGTTGTGCTGCTGGCCAGCCACGCAACAACCCCGGACTAGCTCATGCATAGTCCTCTACGGATCCAAGGCCAATCTGGGCCTAAATTACATCGACCATAAATGGCCCGACCAATAATTGGTCCATTTTTAAAAACATTCCAATCCTATATTATATACGTCAGGTGTCAGAACAATTGACAACCTTACTTCGACAATCAGGTGTCGGAAGAATCGACAACCTAATACAACAATTGCTGGAAAACTCACGTTCCAGGAAACAGTTCAATTATGAAGAATCCATTAAGGAATAACAATGTAATCTAGTTCGATGTAACAACTGGGATATAATGAAGAATAAACAATGACATGCTCAACAAGATTTAGTCTGATATGAAACAGGCATTATGATATCAATAGAATTTGTAACAACTCAATATAGAATAGGGTTCAAAGAACATGCTCTAGATGGCCTCAACAGTTCAAATTATCACATCATGGAAGAATTAGTTAAGATTCAACAATCTGGTAAGTGACAAGAAAGTCAAGTTCAAGTTTAAGAAAAATTCAGGGTGAAGTTTATAAATGAAGAAAACAAGGGTTTATCAACTTCTGACAGAAATAGTTCAAGTCCTTCGAACATGTACTTATAATAGATAAGCCTTGTACTTGAAGGAAGTAAACTAAATCATGCACAGCATATATGAATTCGAATCAGGGAATGGATCAGATGATCGCATTAACAAGAATGGATAACAAGGTTTGCATAGGTGCAAGGTGAAAAACGGAATACTTGAAGGGCAAGAAACACCACTTCAGAATTTCAGAATAAGTTTTCCCTCATAGGGTTCACAAGTTCCCGCTCATCTAGGGTTGGTAATATTCCAACCTAATGTTTTAAAATCATGTCTTTTAAAAGAAAGCCTTAGTATACTGCCCATAATTATCTCTTCAAACTTTTCAATATAATAAGTATATCTTTCCAATCAATATGAAAATATGAATCTAAACTCAAAAGGTATAAAAGAGTACTCGTCAATTTACGAGATTAAATAACATACTTGCAATTCAATGCAAAGAAATCAACATTTGAAAATTCAGTAATAAGCATTCAACATGCATACTAATAATTCAAGATAATATCCCTTAATTAATAAGCAAGGGTATAAACACTTGCCTCTGGTCCTTAGCTATTTCGTAACGCTGAAACAATATGATTCCCTCCTTATCCTGTCTTATCGCACGATTCTCTACTCCCGTCCTTCTTTGCTTTAACGCTCTTGCGAATACCACTAGTCTGCTTCTACCATTTCAAATCCATGTGCCAGCCTCGATAGTCAAACATGAGACGGTACTTAGTCTTCAACGTATGATTCTCATATTCCATAAATGATTGTAACTTAACTTCGACGCACTTACCGATCTTACCGATATCTCTGTTGCATAAACATCCACCCTTTAATTGGTAGACCAATCGCAATCAACCACATAAGTAATCCACGTAACTCGCTTGACGACAATCCCCATACTATAAAAAGTCAACATCCAAGTCAACGGCCTCGTAAATCTCACTTTCTAACATAACCGACAAATTACTATTCCAACTACCCCTCGTGATGATATTAGACACGACCAAAGCATTTAAACAAGTCTCAAAACAATTATTCGCATGCATGACTCAACAACAAATAATTCACATCATTCACATAACACATTTAAACAAGTGACCGGTTACGTATCGGACGCCCGGTCTAATTTACGATATTTAAAACTCAGATACTAGCCCGAGTACGGGCATATACGGACTATAAAACACATTACACAACTCATACAAACCATATAGCACTTATAACTATTTTTAAAACATCATACGAAACTTATTTGAATTTTAAATAAGTCATTACTAATTTTTAAATCAAAAATCGGATTTTTAAATCCAATATAAACATTTAAATGCAAATAAATCAATTAATAAAATTAATTGACACTCTTTAAATGCTCAAACTATTTTTAAATAAATAAATAAGCTTGAAAATAATTAAACTAAATTTTAAATCAATTAAATCTAATTAATAATCAATTTTTTTAAGAATTAACTGATTAAAAGAATTAATCAATTAATTAAATTAATTAATTATTAATTAAAAATAATTAAAATAATTAAATTTAATCAATTTCCGAATTTAAATAAATATTTATAAATTTATAAAATTTTCTGAATAATAAAAAGTATTTTTAAATCAAAAATATGATTTTTAGAATTTTTAAAACAATTTTTGATTTATTCTGAAAATAAGATTCCAGAAACACTTTTTAGAAAATGATTAGGAAATCTTTTGGATTGAAACCGGGTCGGAGTTGGACCCAAAACGGGTTGTCAAGAACACGGTGGGTTGCCAAGAACACCACCGGAATCCGGTGGCGGTTCCGGCCACCCACCACCATTTTGACGACCCAAAAATCACACAAACGGAAGAGTTACTAACGGGGAAGCTATGGGCTTCAGGAAAACATCACAATTTCTGTCAAAACACGACGATTCCGTCCAAGAACGGACGGAAATCGCCCTCCCACCGGCGGCGGCGAAAAAATCCGACTACCTGCCACCATCTACAATCCTCAATATCAACTACATGTTTCAACTCCCCTTTCCACGATCTATTTAGTGGTGGAAACCATATCAAGAACACATAAATCGAACTCAAAATCCGGCAAAATACAAAAATCCGGTGAACTCGAAATTTTCCGGTTAGCTCGATTTTGGACACCAAAATTCACAAACAAATTACCAACATGTTCTAAATCACATAACAAACATATTCAAGCCATCAATCATCAAGAGCAATCAATAATAAAGAAACCCCCAAATTAAATCAAAAATTCGAAATAAATAATTAAATTAAAAATCGGAAAAACTTAGAAATCCTACCCACATGAATTTTGATGGTGGATTTAGGTAGAGGATGATGAGAGATTCATTTTGGTTACAAGAACATCGAAATCGGATTCCGATAACGCCTTCAAAATTGAGTTTGATTCTCAAGAACACGAAGAACACGTTTCAGGGGTTTTTAGATTTTTAACTGTAATTAAGCTTTATTATACGCAAAACAAAGTACGATTTGCCTTTTTATATTAAACGGAAAATAATACCCCAAACGACATTTTTGGATCGACACTGATCCGATAGATCGCTTTAAATACAATTTAACAGAATATATGCTTTAAACCTTTAATAAAGCAGAATACACGTTTCACGAGACGATAAGCATCCATAAAGTACGGATAACTACAAGTATCGTTTAATTCAAAATATACGAACCAAAATACTTTTATTGCGAATATTTTCGAATACTTCCTACTTTAACGAATGAAATATTGGTACGAACGATATACCAATCTCCCGAATAATTTGGGAACGATCCAAATTTTCTTTTCAATAATTAAAATAAAATAAAATAGTATAACATCCTTTTCAAAATAATTTCAAATTCCCCACACATTTCACATAGCACCACAATATCACATATTCAATCATTTAACGAATAACTTAGCACGTTTAAACAGATAAATCATTTAATAACTCTTAATATGAAATTAAAATTTCATTTCACATTATATAATAACACGTAATTTTCCCGGATCTTACAGGGAGCATCTACTTCAAGGACTGATTTACCACCAGCAAGGAAATGGTCTGCAAGTCATACTCCTGATTTGATCATTGGAGATCCTGATGCAGGTGTTCAAACAAGAAGTGCAACTCAGAATGAATGTCCATACAATAACTTTCTATCCAAGGAGGAACCAAAGAAAGTTGAAGATGCACTTAAAGATGTTGATTGGGTTACTGCAATGCAAGAAGAACTGAATGAATTTGAAAGAAATGAAGTCTGGAAACTGGTACCAAGACCAAAGAATAGATCAATTGTTGGTACAAAGTGGATTTTCAAGAACAAGACTCATTCTGATGGAGTAATAATCAGAAACAAAGCTAGACTAGTTGCAAAGGGGTATTCTCAACAAGAGGGAATTGACTATGATGAAACTTGTGCTCCTGTTGCAAGACTAGAAACCATCAGGATATTTCTTGCTTATGCAGCACATAAGAAATTCAAGGTTTTCCAGATGGATGTTAAAAGTGCTTTCTTAAATGGAGAACTGGAGGAAGAAGTCTATGTTGAGCAACCTCCTGGTTTCATTGATCCTAAATATCCAGATCATGTCTACAGATTGGATAAGGCACTTTATGGACTAAATCAAGCTCCAAGAGCATGGTATGAAACCTTAGCTCTATTCTTACTGGAAAGTGGATTCAAAAGAGGTGTTATTCATAAAACTCTATTTTATTTGAATCATGGTAAGGACTTGTTGTTAGTTCAGATTTATGTTGATGATATCATTTTTGGGTCAACAAACAATAAGCTTTGTGAAAAGTTTTCCAAGCTTATGCAGTCAAGATATCATACAAGCATCACGGATTCTCTTCCTTCTTCTCTCAATCTCTTGGACGAGCTCCTCATCCTCTTCATCATCCTCATCGTCTTCATCCTCTTCATTGACAAAGATGAGATTTTCAAGAGGGTTCCATTCAGGATTTGCCTGATGGAAGTTATGAAGAAGTACTTCAGCCATTGCGTTAACAAAGGCTTCATGTTCCTGAGGGTCAGGAACTGGTTGAGGCTCTTCATCTTCTGCGATCTCAGCCAGTGCATCGAACATCTCTTGCCAGATTTCATCGAGATTTTTGACTTCTTCGTCTGGTAAGTTGTTTTGTTGTTGGTTGGCAGCCATTGAAAAACAAAGAAGGTGAAAGGTTTTCGTAAGTTTTTCTATGGAGAGGGTTTGTGTTTTAATAGATATGTGATGTTATGTCTAACAGTTCTATTTTATAGAGAATGTGTGTTAAGGATGCAGGTCATTTTCTCAATATCGAGGCGACTGTTCAGTTTCTCATAATTACTTTGCCTCGTTCATTGGTAAGAATGGTTACATGGGTATTATGATAATTATTTTGTAATCATTTTTTTTCAAAAACAGCATTTATCAGGATTGTCAAAATAAATTTTGTTTTCATAAATAAAATTTTATTTTACTTCATATTAAATTATTTTTTTTTGCGTTTTTCAATCTTGATAAGGCAAATGGTTTCATAGGAAATTCTTTTATTCCTGATGAGGTTAGGTTTTTCTTACATAGGAAAATGCCTACTCGTTATGGTTTAATTTCTAATGCTATGGGGCAAGGCCAATCACACCTTGTTCCTAACCCAAGCATTCATCCTAAATAGTCTAAACAGTCAACTGCCACCTCTATTGTCTCTCAAAAGACTTTAGTTGTAAAATCAAAGAAGTCAGCTAGAACTGATGTGTCAGGAAGGCAATCAGGTTCAAAGGATTTTTCCTCTACACCTCTCACTAAAAAGAAGTTACAAGGGGGTGTACAAGGGGTCCTGGTGAAGAAAGCTGCAAAGGGGGGTGAGGTTGTTTCTGTTAAAAGAAAGTTAGTGCTCAGGGATGAGACTGACTCAGAGGATGATTTACCTATATCCTCTATAATGAATGTGAATAAGGAAGTTGCTGATACTACTACTGCAGCTGTGGTTTCATTGTCTACACCACAGAAGAAAAGGAAGTTATCAAAAAGCATGTATCATATTCTTTTAGAAAAGAAGCGGGATACTGATGTACAGGACACTTCTATTCTAAATGAGCAATCAGTTTCTACTGCTCAAGCAAATCCTGATGTTAGTATTCCTGATGCTGCACCAAGTCAAGTGGTTTCTATTTCAGACTCTCCAGCACAGGACTCTCCAACAAAAAGACATGTTGATATTTCATGGGAGAAGTATGGTGCTGCTTCTTCCAAACTTGGGATAAAACATCCAATGGAAAAGCTAAGGAAGGCAGAAGAGTTAGTCTATCAGAGACAGAAGAAACTGAAAGGATCAAGCCCACAAGAACCTGAACCTCAAAGTGGTTCAGCAGCTCTTTCTGATGATCCAGCCACACAAGAACCACTCAATCAAAGTTTGAGTGAAGGCTTAGCTAGTGGAATGGTCCCACAAGAACCATTTTCTCAAAGGGAGAATGCAGACATCGACATTCCAGCTACACAAGAACCATCTTCTCAAAGTGAAGATGCAGGCCAAGCTACAGTTTCTGAGAAATTTCCTGACAATGCTCAAGGGATTTCTGGTGCAGATGAAGTTCAAAGATTGGTCGAGGACACTGTCAATGAGGGAAGCACACAAGAACCTTTGACTCAAAGTGTTGAAGAAGCTTCTGAACCTCAAGCTCCACAAGAATCATTGGTAGCAAATACTGATGCAAGCATATCAAATCCTGACGGTGTTCATCCTGACGCTAGTGGTGCTCCTGATGCTGAGCCTATCCTGATACAGCCACTTCGTTCAAGACCAATGGATCATCCTATCACAGATTCACAGGATAAAATGAAAGGTATAGCTATTCCTGATCCTGATGTTACTCATAGTACTGTTGATGATGATGACTCTGATGATAGTGATGATGATGAGAATCGAAAAGAGAATGAACAGCTTGCTACAGCACTCAAAATTAGTCTTGGAACTAATTTTGGTTCATCAAGTACATATATGGCTGGCAATGCTTCCACTGAGAAAGATCAAAGACAAGATTTTTCTATTCCTTCCTTTAATCCTGCTGAGGCACTTAGACATAATGAATGGAATAATTCATGGCACAGATCTACTGAATCTGTAAGTTATTCTTCTGCTTTGGAACATGCCTATGATGCAGTGAAATCTATAGAGAATCAAGACTTGAAGAATCATCTGAAGGCTACAACTCTGTTATCCAAAAGCCTAAAAAGTGAGATTGATTCTATCAAGAACTCAACTGAGTTGGTGAGGAATGATATTTCTCAAAGTTTTACAAAGGTGCCTACTGTTTTTCAGCTAAGGGTAGTAGAATCCCAAGTGAAATTTGTCATTTCTGAACAAACCTCCATCAACAGAAGGATTGATTCTCTGGATACTAAGGTAACTGACATACAAGCCTCTCTTTCCTTAATTTTTAATTTATTGTCAAATCCTGATGTCAAAAAGAGGGAGAAGGTTAGTCGGACAAAATGCACACCTGATCTAGTATTAAGGAATAATGATGATGATACTGGAGATGATGGTAGTGACAAAGTGATACAAGGAGAAACCTCTGATGCTGTTGTTATGAAGTCTACAATTCAAACTTCACAAAGTCAAACAACGCAGTCAACTTATGTTTCTGATTCTGGAGTAAGAACAGTAAGAACGTTGGTGCAATCTCAGATCCTGACGGAAGAACAAATCCTGACACCTGGTCATGGACATACTCTTGATACAATTCCTGAAGGTGATGAAGATATTTTTATTGATAATCTTGAAGATGCATCAAATCTATTCCAGAAGTTCTCTACAAAAGATGGCAGAATTGTTACTCTATATCACACTGATAAAAGAGTTCAACAATTATATGCAAGAAAAGCACTCTCTACAGCAAGTGAAGAATATCCTGATCTCTCACATGAAGAATTCTTAAGGCAACAGAGAGAAATGATGGAAAGCTTTAATAACCCTGCTCATGCTAGAGGTAGAGGAGGCAGAGGTAGGAGAGGAGCTAGAAGAAGTAGAAGAGGTTCTTCAACTCAAACAATACCTAGACAGACAAGGTCTAGAGGGTTAAGAATTGAAGAAATTCCTGAACCTATTCAAACTCTAGTAGTTCCTGACAGATCTACTTTTGGTGATGATGGAAATATTGAAGAAGAACCTGAATTGAGAAGAAAGTCAAGAAAATCAATTCTCTGCAATACAAATCAAATTGAAGAATCTAATCATGATGTTGTTCCTGATAATATTCAAGATCTTGATGATTCTGAAATTCTGCAAGAGATTGATTTGATAATTTTATCTACTGTGGTTGATTCTCACAACAAGGAAGTAGATGAAGAAGAAGAAGCCAGAAGAAGAGAAATCACAAGAAAAACAAATAGAGATTTCAATCTCTATAAACAAAGGCTTAAACAGTCAAATGAAAGAAAATGGAGGAACCCAAGCAGACAAGAATCTTCACTGGAAAGAAGCTATGCCTTTGAAAAGTAAAAAGATAAGAAGTGGAAACATATTAGTACACTGAGGTGTGATACACTTATCAATTTTCAGTCTAGAGGAATTATTACAAGCGCTTCAAGTGTTGTTGATTTATCTGAGATGGTTAGATCAAAAGCACTCTGGTTAAAGATGTTTTCAAATCTGAAGCAATTGACAAGTAATTCAAGAGAAGGTATTGGACACAGGGATGCTGAATATCTGAATATGTCATATGTTGATCCATACTCCTTGACTGAAATTGGAGGTACTTTAACTTCTGAAAACCTGAACAATTTACTAGCTGTTGATATAGTTATAGATTGTCATGATGGTTTTGACAAGAAAGAAAAGCTTCTGTACTTCATGAAAGATGGAAGTGTGAAGATTCTATCTATTCAAGATCTGCTGATGAAAACTACACAGGAACTGAAATATGTTCATTATCTTTTGAGATTGAAGAATCAAATGTGCAAAGAATGGAGTGACATGATTTTGTCATCAATAAGAAGAAGACTGGATGGAAGCAGTAATTTCAATGGTAATTATACTCCCATGTACTTAAATCAAAGAGGTCAGGATGTGGAAATGCAAAGGGGTGCTGCTGTTAAAGAAGTAACTTTTGGCATGACACAACTTACTCTCAATCCTGATGGGAAGGAAATTGCTTATCTTTTGCTTGAAGAGCATAGTCTTCAGAGAAGTTCCATAATTGAATCTCAGAGCAGCTATCTACCAGATTAATGAGGAAGATGAAGAACTCAGAAATCTTAAGGAAAGACTGATTCAAATTCTTGAAGAAAAAGAAGAAAATTTGTTATCCAACTTCTTGAAGATGAATCTGTTCTATCAAAGAATTTAAACAGATAAGTTGTTGCTGCAGATACTGTACATTTTGTATATATGTTTTTGACATCATTGAATCTTAGGAATCTATACTTTATTTCACAAAGTATGAGATTGGGGGAGATTGTTAGATCAGAATTCAATGATCGTCAGGAGCTAGACTCAACTGATCAGGATTATTGACGTCATCAGGATTGCATGGTCGTCAGGATCAGAATGCATATCAGGACTGGGATCAGGTTTGATCATTAGGACTGGAAGCTGATCAGGATTCCTACTTCGAGTTATATTTGGAGTCTAGTTAAACATGGAAGTTTATTTTGTCGGTTCCTGGTTTGTAGTATGTAGCTATCAATTATGGATAGGTTTCAATCTTTGTAATTGATTAGGACTTATCATTGATAGAGAAACTGTGTAGTATATAAACACAGTTTTGGTTTCGATTTATGAACGAGAACATAAACATATAGAAGCTCTCAAGAACATAGAATTTCTTGAGAGAGTTTTTGTAAGCTAGCAGCTCTCAAGAACATCAGAATTTCTTGAGAGAGTTTGTAACAGTTTTATATCAGATTTAATAAAGCTGTTATCTTTCTTTCATATTTGTGATATATACATTAAAGAAGTCGATTATCTTATACTATTGTATTCAACCCCCCTTCTACAATAGATTATTACTGGGCAACAGGGGAAGACTTAAATAAAAAGGCTGGTATGCCACAAGTGTTAAGCTTATGTAGCATCCGGGATTGATACAAGAAAGGAAATGTTTGGTATGAAAACGGTCATAATAGTAATTGGGTTTAAGCCTGTAGATTCTAACGATCTTCCGGAGTACCGCCTAGTTGACATATGGAATTCGTTGTTGCTATGGGCGACACCGGTATCGAAGTCCTCTTACGATAGAACGCTTGCTTGAGATGCTTGCGCCGAGTCGAATAGAACTCCCTGCAATTGCAAATGTTGATGGTTGAATTCTTAGCGACTATTATAAGTCGGTAATGACGTAAGTATCGAACACCTTAGGGTGCGTGGAAAAGAAAAGCTTTGGAATTGAACGATTATCCATTAGAGGAGCCGACATAAAAGGCATCCGTAGAGACCTTGGTAGTACCCTCCCCATTTTCAAATTATGTGGGGTACCTCCCCAATCTTTGATCTATCTTGACCTCTCTCCAAGAAAGAATTCTGATAAAGGGTATATTCCCTCTTCGAAGTTATTTTATAACACTTGTGTTAAATCATATTAAATTTCAATTTTGTTAGAGGCTGTCACGATGCCTACTTTCAGGTTTTCGAAGCCCTGTCAAATGATTTATTCAAGCTTCCACTTTTCTTCAAATAATGAATAACCCTATGATGATACCTCACCACTTGCTTGTTAAGTACCAGTATCTTTTCAGTTATTCTTTTCTTTGGAAACCGCACCTTTGGAATCTGTTCAATTTTAATCCAAGGTGTTCCTTTGAGAAATATTGTCGAAAGGCGATAATCATTAAATTGATCTCGAATTGCTTTCATACTTTTCAACTTTCACTGAGACGAACAACCCTATACTTATAGGGGCTACAAGGACTATCTGTCTATGTGATAGAAGTCTGATGGGACGCCATCACTTGTGAGTTGTGAAATACAAGAAGGCTAATTACCTTTAGTAATGTCTCAATCGAGGCACACAACGTTGAGTTCTTATGATCATGTTGATCTCTCGGTAAATTCTCTTACCTCCAATAAGGTTACCTTAAAACTCATAACCTTATGATCACCAGTGTGTGAAATTTTCCTTGATATGGGAGCTATCTTTTCAAGGCCCCATAATTTTTGTTATCCTCATTGAATTCCAAGGGGAGGCCAACCAGGTCAAAGAAGTCAAAATTCGCTGATAGGAATTAGATTCGCAACGAAATCGCCTATGACAGGAGCCAATCCCTAAGACGAATAGAATATTAGTGACATATCAATGAAATTGGTCTATTCTCCCGAGAATATTATGAT
Organism: Heracleum sosnowskyi; assembly: GCA_030848705.1. Taxonomy (NCBI): domain Eukaryota; kingdom Viridiplantae; phylum Streptophyta; class Magnoliopsida; order Apiales; family Apiaceae; genus Heracleum; species Heracleum sosnowskyi. The sequence continues at coordinate 58,817,923 of CM061240.1, read as the reverse complement.
AATGGAAAGGGGGTCGATCGATATATGTGAAAGGAATAGCGATGTGCCGTGAACTCTAGTGACAACGGTGTTAGATAGATGCCCTATAGTGGAATTGAGATTTTGGAGGAGTTGTTTACGAATGGACACTACCTCTGGGTTAGCAAGATAAGTACTGGCGATGGAGTCAGAGGGAGCTGGTATTGTGACTTGGGGGAGGTGCAGCGTGTTGTTTTTAGAAAAATAATTTCCAGAAATATATGGAGACCCGGATGAAAATAAAAGTTAAAGAGTTAAAACAAGAAACCATGACTATGACCGAGTATGAGGCCAAGTTTTCTGAATTATCGAGGTTTGTTCCGGAGTTTGTGAACACAGAAGAAAAGAAAGCCAGTAGGTTTCAACCAGGGCTACCTCCAACAAGCAGCCCACTGTCAGGACCTTTAAATAGCAGGTACCCTTCTATACTATTTAGACAGAGCTAATGTATCGTTGTATATCAAGAAGTTGCATGACAATTAAACCTTAAGGCCGAGCCGCTAAGGGAATAATTACAAGTAGAAATAGTCAATCGAGGGATTTTCCCATAAGACTGGTACATCCAGGTTGTGAACTAGAAATATGAGGTCGACACTTTTGATAGACCTGATTCCTTTCAAGTTGGGAGAAGTTGATATTATAATAAGGATGGGTTGGTTGACACCCAATGGAGCCCAGACTGATTGTAAGGGAGAGAGAGTAATAAATAAAGGATGGAGACAGATTCAGAGATTCTTGAATATAGTTCAGACTAAGAAACTATTACTCCAGAGATACGAGGCTTAATTAGCTCTTATGGTTGACGCCAAGAAAAGAGACACCAAGTATAAAGGAAACTACAGTGGTTTTGGGAGGCTGTACAAGATCTTAATGCGCTACCAAATATCGATTGGGATGACATGAGAATGAATAACGAGTATTCAGGTTATAGTTCCGCATCTCCTGTTAGCCTCAGTGGGAATGAAAGAGTTAGCGACTCAGTTACAAGAATTGTTGGGCAAGAATATGATAAGACCCAGTGTACCACCGTGGAGAGCCCGGTGTTGTTTTAAGAGAGAAAGATGTTAGCACAAGATTATGCATCGAACCTCGAGAGTTGTATGAATTCGACATGGAGAATAGGTACCCTTGTAAATGATTGTTTGATCAGCGGAAGAACGCTGTGTAGTTCCAAATTTATTTAAGAACTGGATATCACCAGTTGGAAGTTAAATCCGAGGATATACCCAAGACTGCGATTCGTACTAGGAATAGACACTTCGAGTTTTCAGCGAGGTTATTTTGGGTTGACTAATGCACCCACAAATTTTTATGGAATGTAATGAATTGGCTTTGAGTTAACCGTGATAGTAGATAGCATGAGATGGAGAAATGGCTAGAATTGACCTAGGATTATGACTGTGAGATACACTACCATCCGGGGAAGGCCAATGTGGTGGCCCATACCCTTATTAAAATGAGACAGAGATGGATTCCGAATGATCGGGAATTAAAGGATGAGATTTTACACAAAACTCAGGTTAGTCCAACAAACTAGAAAGACAAAAGATTTCACCAACAAGCGGCTAGTGACAGCCAAGACAGACAGAGAAAGTATGCGGACTAAGCCCGCGAGTATAGAGATAGTATTGCTATTGATAAGCTAAATGGCATGTTGATGGATGACAAATAAGTTTATGTTGGTGTATTTTCTGTACAAACAAGATAGAGAATATGAGGTTAGAGATTCGTGATGCTAAAAGATATCCTCGTGGAAGGAATTAATGAGATTTGGAAAGAAAGGGAAGTGGAGCCCGAGATTCATTGGGCCATCTGAGATTTTAAGACGCGTCAGGAAGGTGGCCTACGAGCTAGCCTTACCCCCCCCCCCCCCCCAAATTTCTAGAATGGTCATAACGGGGTTCATGTGTCAATGCTACGTCAGTATACTATAGATGTTCGGCATATGTTAGAGTACGAGCAGGTAGATATACAACCTGGTCTGACTTACAAAGAACAACCCGTGGAAATCACGGATAGAAAAGAGCAAGTGCTAAGAGACACGGTTGCCAAGCTAGCGAGAGGTTTGTGGAAAATCAAGAAGTGGAAGAATCCACTTGGGAGTTAGAAAGTGAAATGGGAGAGAAGTACCCCCAGTTATTCCTAAGCTGATTCCGGGACGGAATCCTTTTAAGGAGGGGAGACTGTAATAACCCGAATTTTTGGTAAAATTAAAACTTTTCTTATTATGATTAAGTGCATCAGTGAATAGTGAATTTGGTGGATGAATAGTGATTTTGAGGATTAAGAAAAAAAATTCATGCCACCTATGTACGAGACGTAGTGTGGATATTCCGAAGTCATATTAGTGATCTACGGAGTAAATAAGAGTATGCAAAGACGATCGGAATTCAGAAATTCCAAATTTTATTTTGGTGTAGTATTTGACTGGGCAGTGAATTATATATTATTATAATCAAGAAATGAGATATTAAATTTGAGGATGTGATGATTTAATATTTTGGAATTTTATTATATTTGATTTGAGAATTTAGAACGAAAACCGCTGATACTTTATAACGAGATTAAGCGATTAAGCAAACGAATCATGGATTAAGGATTGAAATTATGACAAGATTAAATATCCTACATGATCATCAAGAGAATTATATCAAGTGGATTCAAGGATTTAAACAAAAAGGAAGCTAACCAAGAGTTAAGGAACTCTATAAAAAGAGATTGAGAATATTCGAAGAAACGCGAGAACATTTTCTAAGAACAAGGAATAAAGAGGGAATAGATAAGGGATGTTGGAGTTAATATTGATTTAAGGGATTGTGCCACAGTGGAGTAATAAAATGCAACATATAAGCTGTAACGTATTGATTTTATTAAAAGGACACCAAGACGATCCAATTGGTGGAAGAAGAAAAACCAAGGTGTCATGCATGAAAGTCAACCAAAAATCTAATGGTGTATTTGCAACATTGGCAAAAATGGAGTTGTTTGATGAGAGGCCAACACTTGGACTAATGAGAGAGCAACAAGTGGACCAATGGGTGGTTAACAACACAAAAGAAAAGATGCATCCAAGTTGAAAAGCAAAACAAAAGTAAGATGAGCAAAAGCTCTCCAATCTGCCAAACAAGAGCACAACTCAAAGAACAATTCATATCTCCAATTATATCCATCCATAAATCACCATATTTTAACCATAGCCTCCTCATTCTATGTAAATACCACGCCTAAAGTTTGGTGGAAAACAAAGGGGTGTAGCCTAGTCAAATCCCTTCCCCAACTTGAAGATTCCAATCTGCCCTGTTCCTGGCAGTTTCTGCCATCGATCTTAAAACGCCCATAAGTAGAGCTTCAAGCATTCCCTGGTGATTATATAAGACTCAAAAGAAATCCCGTGAAGATCAGAAGGTGTGGTAAAAGATTTTAGAACGAAACTCTTATTTTTCGATTTTATATGATTTTTGCAAGATGGTGTGTTCTAGGATGATTAGTTACTAACTTAGTTTTCATATTTTGTTTCTTGATGGTTTGGCTTCCAAAGGATGTTCTAAGCAAGGTTTAAGAGTTGTAAAGTCTTTAGAGCACTTCTAAGCTTCAAGCCAAGGTATAAATCTTTGAAACCCCTTTGATGAATATTGTGTTTTAATGGAATTTTGATGTGGTATGCATGTTTAGAGGCATGAATCTTGTGTGGTTGTTATGAAAATGGAAAAATAAGTATTGTAGCTCCAAGACCTGTTGAGGCAGTGAGTAAGATGATGAATAGTGTATATGAGTCTTGGGTGTTGGTTGAATGCTTATTTGGGTTGGTTAAAAATTGGATTATTCGATTTACAGCCGTCGTAATGCCGAAATTTTCTTTAACCATTAAGACAGTGCTTGACAGTAGGTTCGAACCCCTGTCCTTAATGAGTACATGACCTATACTTGTATATTTTGATTCATAGATCGCGTTGGTGCAAGAATCGAAATATTCTGATTTACGGTTTTTGAGTTATGGTCGTTTTAGTAAAAGTTTTTCGAGAAATGAAATTGCAGAAACACATCAACTTCATGACTGTGTCTGAGACCCTTACAACTGATTATAAAATATGAGATTTCGTGTTAAAGTGCTAAGGTCAGTTGGAAAGAGGTGTGCGAAGGTTTCGAGTCCAAAAGATTATTTTTCGATTTTATAAAAATGCGACAGCAGAGGTTGCGCAAGTGAAAACCACTAAGAACTCGACTTAGAAACCAATGTTATAAATGGTTAAGTATAACTTGAATTTGAGGATCGATTTCGAACCAAACTTGCGACTTAAGTATTTGACGAGTAGCATGGACCTAGTACGAGGCTAGATTAAGCCATTAAGTGCTATGATTGTGATTCGCTTAAGTGTTTAAGCATTAAGTTATAAGTGGATTATTTAGGGGATTAATCGTACGTTTTCTTTGACTTTGTCTAGATTGTCTGACATCGTCCCGAACCCCTACCACTTCTCGAGCATCAGGCAAGTTTTCGAAACCTATGCTTACTGTTGTTGTGATAATAAACTGCTTTCATATATGATATGCAAATGAGTAGTATACATGTTTTATTCCCAAGTACATTGCGATATATAAATTGCATGCTTGTCTTCGAACTGCTATATATAGTGATACTCGAGGTTATGATTTGATTATGGGCTTCTAAGCTATATATGGGATATTAGTTAGAAGCCAGGTTTTTATAAATGCCCTAGGTAAAGGGCGTATGATTTTTATTCTTTAGGCCAGAAGTAGTTATATTTTCTGTATATGTTAAAGATTATTTTCTGATAAAGATATCGGGTAATTGTTATTCGATGATTATTTATTTAATGAATATTATTTTTGAATATTCATTTAAGGCTTATTTATTCAAAGAATATTATTTTGAATATTCATTTAATCCTTATTTATTTAATGAATATCATTTTGAATATTCATTTAATCATTATTTATTTAATGAATATTATTTTGAATATTCATTTAATCATTATTTATTTAATGAATATTATTTTGAATATTCATTCAAGGTTTATTTATTTAATGATTATTATTTTGAATATTCATTTAATCACTATTTATTTAATAAATATTATTTTTGAATGTTCATTTAAAGTTTATTTATTTAATAAATATTATTTGATTATTTATTAAATACTTTTAACACGTTTTAAAATGAGTTATATTATTTAAAGTTTATCCTCGACCTTCAATAACTATGAAGGATATTCTAAGCGGTATTATTAATTATTTTAAATCAAGGGGAGGTTCCCAAACACTGTTTTTCCATTTAAATCTATCTTTTAAGAGGATTTAAATACTCGCTCAACTACAAAAAATATGGGAAACCTGATTTAAGTGACTGCTACTCATTTTAAACTCTCAACTCAAAACTGTCAGGGGACAGATATTTTCTCGGAGCAATTTAATTGCTGCAAGTCAAATGTTGTGTTACCACCTCAACGATCGAGGGGTAAATTGATGGAACAAGTCGATATCCATTAACAAACAATAGCTTGGGAAATATTGGAGAATCTTCCTTTCCAACCTAGATATAACTACTTAGTGGAGTCGTATCAACAAGTATTACACTTGGGGAAAGGAGGACGATCTTTACGTTTCAGAGTCATGGATTTCATCCGAACTAGGAGCGGTATAAGAGGTCGAGTTGCGCCGACCCATCCATTTTTTTTATTGCCCAAAATGGGCCGGGAGATCCAGAAAGGCGGTAGACAATGTCAGGCTGTCGTGTTCTTCCATCTACATGTAGAAAATATTTTTAGTTGTACGACCTGCTACTGATCATAGTGAGGTTGGGACAACTGGCGCGGTGATTACTCCAGTATTGGTTCATCATCCAATTTTGGATATTCCTGCAACATGTATTGGGGAGACGAACCGATCATGTTGGCAGGGGGTTGAAAAGTGTTCAAAGATGAAGTTACAATAAATCCTTGCAACTTCATCTTTTATTTTATGAGTTATGACTCTGATAAAACCTTACTCAGATTATATATGCATAAGTGGATTTTGGGTTACGGAACATTATATGAAATTTTCCTCGTAACTTCATCTTTTATATCTTATGACTCTGTGGATACCTTACATAACATGAGTTATGGTAAGGGAGTTGTTTATACTGAATCACCTTATAACTTCATCTTTTAAGTTATATGTTGATATTCTGCTTACATAGTAGATATTTTTCGGAAAGGTTATATTGGTTTATTTTGAAACCTCATCTTTTATATTATACTAGAACTTTGTTCATAATATAGTAAAAGTTTGAAGAAATATTATGAAAATGATATTTGAAATACAACAATGGTACTGTTTTTGGACTACATTCCGATAAGGAAATAATATCAGTATCGAGATATTTTGACAAATTATTGTCTTATACCCGCTTTATTCTGGGTTGAGTTAAAGGCAGGATTATGCCATACTTTTATTACCTTGCTGAGCTATCGCTCACTCTTGCTATTGTTTTATAAATATTATATTGCAGCGAAGCAGGATACCAAGGATTCGGCACACATCCCTCAAGCGAGTGGTAAGCGCAAGGCATTCTCATGAGCAGTTTCTAGCAGTGATCCTGGAAGTAGTGTGAACCAGTCAGATCAAGCTGAAGCTTTTGGTATTCATCTTATGTATAGATATGAATGGTATGAGAGGGTGGTGAGTATTATAAGGCTAAGTTGGTAATGTACCATTACTTAGGAGTTGTATCAGTAGCAAATTCAAAAGACATTTGGGTATTGTAATAAAGATTATTTATTCCGCAATTGTGGTATTTGTGTCGTTTCTGAGACTCTAACATGTGTGTGTATGTGAGAGATATATACATTGTGGGGTCATAAGCAGATGAGTTGTGTCTATTGTGAGTAAAGCAGGCAAGGCAGGAAGTAAGTGGATCGTGACTACTCTAAACCCCTGACCCCGGATTTGGGGCTGTTACAAATTAAGTAGGACTTGATTAATTATATAATAATTCGAATATAATAAATAATACTACTAATAATCAGATTGGGTTTTGGAAGCCCAATCAGATTAGGTACAGGCCCAGAATTCTCTCCATATAAATACATTATGATGTATTATTTTAGGGTAAATGGAAAAAAACGTTTTTCTAAAAAAAACCCTAGCAGCTCTAAATCAAAGAGAGGCTAGAGAGAGAGAGAGAGAGAGTTCCGAGGGCAGTTCTTGGCTAGTACCAACTCCGGTGATCGTTGGACGATCAGGCGTTCGTGTGGACTGATTAGAGACGTGTATCGCAAGGCGGGACACGTGGTGATCATAGCAAAGGACCTCCATCAGTCAACCATTCGTAAAGCTCATTAAAAGGTAAACAATTATGTTCACGAATCAAACATCGTGTTTCGCATGGATCCTGCGGAGGGTTTCGTTATTTTTCTGTTTTTACGCAGTTTCCGTTGCGTTTTCATGCCCGAAACCCTTCAATGGCATCAGAGCTACTTGTGAAAAGTGTTTAATTCGTTTATATGTTTACTGTTTTGATGATAAAAGCATGTTTGTGACTATCATGATTGATGCGTTGTTTTTATGAAAACATGAATATTGTATTGAAGTATATACATAAATTGTATAATAAAGATGATTGAAATGATCATATGATGATCATATAATCTGTATGTATACTGATATATACATGATATATTTTTGTTCTTGTTATGAGAATCGTATTCGATACGATTTCTGATTGGCTGCGCAGATTTGGTGAAATTTGCATACTGTCTCAGAATTTCGTCGAAAATACCTTTTCGGAAAGGGAAATGGGCGTATGAACAATACAGACTTAGTCACTCGTTCATCTGTAAGGCGTTTGATGTCGTTTACTATCAGTAAACAGCGATTTATTGTTTTCATAATTCTGATTTTAATTTTCTGATTTACACTTTATTTGATTTTGTGATTGGATCATGAAAAATATGATATGGTGTGATATGTTGATGCAATATGAGATGTTCTTAACTATTAATTGAGCATGGTGTATGGTTATGGCCCTAAGACCCATAGGTTAGTGGTTTTTGATTATGGTTTTGGTTTTAAATACGACTTGCATGTCGTTCATTCTTGTAATGATTAAATCTCGAATGTAACTCGAGTTTCTCTTGTAAGTTTATTAGATTAGCTTTTTCATATTATGTAATGTAATTGAAGACATGGAGACATAAAGATATGAAGACTTGGAGGCATACCAAGGAGGCGATCAAAAGGAGTCATTACAATGAAGCATGAAGACATGTATTATTATGTTGTAGTTCATACCACCATAGTTTGACCATGATTTTTCCTTTAGCATGGAAAAATCGCATAGGATTGGGTCATAACCAAGCACGTTTACTTTACGCACTTTACATATATGATGCATGTGATGACAATATGTATGCGTAGCTATAATGATTGTATGTATTAGATACATCACCCATGCCATGCCTGCTAAACAAGATAAAATCTGTAACGATTCAAGATTTTAAAATTGAACAAAACGAACATGAGATTCCTGTGTTTATGAAACACGGAAATAAGTATGAATTTCCGATTTTTTGATATGGGGCGATTTTGACAAAAATACAAGCAGCGCTTGTAAGAAAGGCAGGTTTTAAGTGAGGCCACTATGACTCCTCCGTTGGACTGGAAATCAAACCATTGATGAATTTTGAATTGAAGTACTTAGTTCAAGGAAAAATTGGGAATCTCTTGATGATGGGATCATGGTCGTTTTAATAATAAAATCCCTAAATTTAAAATATTAAGTCACTTAGATGCCTTCCAATGGGTAACACTCGTCAAGACCTAGATCGAGAAAGAGTTGGTTCGCCAAAGCGAAGCACTCCAATCTATCGTGGTAAGGCGCGATGAAGTAAATGTGATACTTAACTGTTAGACCATTGGGTTAGACTTAACTAAGTTACCACAATAGGATTGTGAACTTAGAGGCATGGAGTTTGGTATGATTTATTGGATAAATATGGACAAATGTTGTTCTACCAGACTTTCCAAGAGTTATATATGATATAATTGACAAGAGTTGTCTACCTAAATAAATCATGTCTTGGGAGTAAAGCCAAAGCTGACCTTAAGCATGACGAAATATGGATCTTGGCTCACTAGAAGGATTTAGAGTAATGCCTTCCGAATTAATAGTTAGGGCTATTGATTTGATGAAAAATAGTGAGAGATATATATTGTGAATATATATGGATAATCACTTGAACATAATTTAATAAATCTGCAACTAACTTATTTTATGCATTTTAACATTGTAGATATCTAAATGGCAAACTCAAACAATTTCTCTGTGCGATCAGTCCTTGAGAAGGAAAAGCTGACAGGAACCAACTTCCTTGATTAGCAAAGGAATTTGAGGATTGTCCTCAGGCAGGTGCGAAAGCTTTATGTCCTTGATATTCCTCACCCTGGACCTCTTGCTGCTGAAGCAACCGAGGCTCAACAAAATGCTTATCAGAAGCATCTTGATGATTCTACGGATGTTTGTTGTTTGATGCTAGAGACTATGAGTCCTGAGCTTCATAAACAACATGAGCGTATGGACGCTTATGACATGATTGAGCACCTCAAAAGGATGTTTGAGGGTCAAGCTCGTCAAGAGAGGTTTGATGTAAGCAAAGTGTTGTATGCATGCAAACAGGGAGATCATGACCCGGTTGGACCGCATGTTCTAAAGATGATAGGGTATATGAAAACCCTTGAGAATTTGGGTTTCCCGGTTTTACCGGAACACCAAGCAGATTTGATCTTACAGTCTTTGAACATCAACTACACTCAATTTCTTATAAACTATATTATGAGTGAGATAGACAAAACACCTACCGAACTATTGGCATTATTGAGGACTGCTGAGACCAATATGTCAAAGGCTAACCCTGCTCCCATAATGATGGTGAATAAAGGGAATGCCAAAGGAAAGGGGAAATGGAAAGGCAAGAAGAAGATTGGATCTAAATCTGCTAATCTGAAGCCTGGTTTCAAAAAGGCTTTGAAGCCTACTGGAGGTGTTGCAAAAGGTGCTGCAAAGGGTGATATATGTCACTTTTGCAAGAAGTTGGGTCATTGGAAGCGTAATTGTCAAGCTTATTTGGAGGATCAGAACCTGAAGGGTATGAAGTCTGTGAAGATTTCTGATTCAGGTATGTATGTTATAGAAGTCAATTTGTCTACTTCTACATCATGGGTATTGGATACTGGATGTGGTTCTCACATTTGTATAAATGTGCAGGAACTGCGAAGGAGTAGGACTTTGGCGAAAGGAGAAGTCGACCTACGCGTTGGCAATGGAGCAAAGGTTGCTGCTTTGGCTGTAGGGACTTATAATTTATCGTTGCCCACTGGGCTTATTTTAGAACTTGAAAACTGTTTTTATGTGCCTGCGATTTGCAGAAACATTATTTCTGTTTCTTGTTTGGACAAGAAAGGTTTTTCCTTTACAATTCAGAACAATAGTTGTTCCTTTGGTTTGAATAATGTTACCTATGGGGTTGCACGTTTATTTAATGGTTTATATGTTCTTGATCTTGATATTCCTGTCTATAATGTAAATAATAAACTTATTAAGGCTAATGACTCAAATCAAACATACCTTTGGCATTGTCGTTTAGGCCATAGAAATGAGAAACGCATTTCCAAGTTACATAAGGATGGATACTTGGATAAGTTTGATTTTGAATCATACGAAGAATGCGAACCTTGTCTCATTGGAAAAATGACTAAAGCTCCTTTTACCGGAATTGGTGAGAGGGCCACCGAACGATTAGAACTCATACATAGTGATATATGTGGTCCAATGCGTACGATGGCAAGAGGTGGCTTTTACTACTTCATAACCTTTGCTGATGATTTTAGTAGATACAGATATGTGTATCTTTTGAAGAACAAATCCGAATCATTTGAAAAATTCAAAGAGTACAAGGCAGAAGTGGAAAAGAAAATAGGCGGAAGTATTAAAACTCTACGATCTGATCGTGGAGGTGAGTACCTAAGCTTAGAATTTAAGAATTTCTTAAAGGAGTGTGGTATTGTATCACAACTCACACCTCCTGGAACACCACAATGATAATGGTGTATCTGAAAGGAGAAATCGTACCTTGTTGGACATGGTGCGATCGATGATGAGTCTAGCGGATCTTCCAATTAGTTTCTGGGGTTATGCTCTAGACACGGCTACACACACACTTAACCGAGTTCCTACTAAATCGGTTCAAACTACACCATATGAGATATGGACTGAGAAATGCCATAGCATGTCCGTTTTGAAAGTATGGGGATGCGAAGCGTTTGTGAAATGTTTAGTCACTGACAAGCTAGGACCGAAATCAGAAAAATGTAATTTTGTGGGATACCCAAAAGAAACTAAAGGGAATTATTTCTATAATCGTACCGAGAGCAAAGTGTTTGTTTCTCAAACTGCTGTATTTCTTGAAAGAGAACTGTTCTCTAAGAAAAACAGTGGGAGTATGATAGATCCCGATGAAGTTCGAAAACCACAGAATGACATTGAACCAGAGTTGGAACATGAGCATGAAGTACATGAAAATGTTACTGCTCAAAAAACACAGGTTGTTCGTAGATCTGGTAGGTTTCGCCATGAGCCTGAGAGATATTATGGATTTCTCTTAACTCAGACTGGCGATGTAATGCTTATGGATGAAGATGAGCCTCTTACCTATCAGGATGCTATGAATAGTCCAGATTCTGAGAGATGGCTGGAAGCTATGAAATCTGAGATGGATTCCATGTATGAAAACAAAGTATGGACTTTGGTTGAACCACCTGAAGGGGTAAAACCTATTGGGTGCAAATGGGTTTTCAAAAAGAAAACAGACATGGATGGTATTGTAACGACCTACAAAGCAAGACTAGTGGCGAAAGGTTTCAAACAAATTCATGGTATTGACTATGATGAAACTTTCTCACCAGTAGCTATGGTCAAGTCCATCAGGATTTTGCTTGCGATAGCAGCTTACTATGACTATGAAATCTGGCAAATGGATTTCAAAACCGCTTTCTTAAATGGGAGCTTAGAAGAGGATGTGTATATGATATGTTAGGCCGAATACACAATATAATCAAGTATGTATGAGAATAACGATAATTAAAAACACTGTTTATGAATCAATAAAACTGTAATCGTATTAACAGCTTCTCTCTTTATGATGTTAATGAATCACAAAGAGCTTCTAGGTTACAAGAATAATATATCAATATTTACGCGTCCCTTCTAGGGATAACCTATCTGTGTTTATATAGTACACAGCTACATACAATCCTTATCTAATTGATATTCCTACAAGTTAGCTATACAAAACTTATCAATTAAGGATTGCTTCTTATCTTCTATTCCGTCTCCTTAGCTGTATCAATATATTCTGCTTCTTTCCATCTTCAGAATATATTGCTTCTAGAATCTTCAATTCAGCACCGACAGCTAATTCAACTATCACCCTGTCAGACTTTAAATAAACTCTGACCGGCTTCAAATAAACTCTTTACCCTGTCAGAGTTTAACTAAACTCTGACTGGCTTCTGATAAACTCTTGTCAGTACCTGTTGCTTAAACACTGATAAACAAACATTAGCAATTATATCTAACAATCTCCCCCAACTTGTTCATAACAAAATGTACAAGTTAAAACATATAATTGATGATGTCAAAACCTTTTAACAAATGCAGTGTTTAACATATAACAGAGTTTAATTTAAAACAGAGTTTAAATTTGACTTAGAATAGAAAATATTAAAAACTTACAGTCAGACTTTACTTGACTTCTTCAATATCAGGCACAGTCCTGAGATAATCAATCAGCAGTCTTCTCTCAGCATTCTCAAGTTCAGTTATCATAATCTCTTTCAGCTCCTTATACTCTGGATCTCCTTCACCAGTTTGATATATGGCAGCCCTCAGAGAATAGATACTGTTCTTCTTCATATCATTCCCTAGCCGAATGTACTGAGCTTTATCTGACTCTAAGTTGAATTCTAAGACTTTTAATCCCAGTGCAGTTTTAAATCTAGCACTGTTTCTCTTCATCTCCACCAATTTTCCAGTATGATCTCTATACTTTGGAATATAAGCATTTGAGACTTCTCCTCCTCCAAGCATCACTTTTGATCTCAGCATCTTTTCTCTTAAGATTTGAGCAACATTATGGGTATGTCTGTTCTTAACTTTTAACAGATAAAGTACATATTCAAGTTCTTCCCATGATTTGAGATTTACATCAGATTCTCCAATTCTATAAACTCTTCCATCACTCATGAAATATAACAGAAACTGCTTCTTCAAGATCTTGTGAAAAATCAACTGAACAGATTCTAACTTATCAAGATTTTCTTGAGTATTCCCAATACCAGATCCTGTCAGTGAAATATTGTCTTGAGATCTGTTATTTATTCTCTTCTCCCTATGTGAACCTAAACCAGACTTATCATAAGATTCTTTTCCAAGTACAGTCCTGGTTTGAGAAAAATCCACAGGTTGAAGTGTCAGAGTTTCAGAGAGTACAGGTCTTAAGAAACCTTTGAGTTGAGGAGCTAGCTGAGTTTGCACAGCTTGAGCCTTGTCAGAGGCTGGCTTAACTTCAATAGTATCATCAACTTGAGCAGCGTCAGAGGTTGATTTTGATAATCTTGTTTCAACTTGAGCAATGTCAGAGGTTGAATAAATCTTCTTAGGTAACTGCTCTTCTTCTACCAGTTTACCTTTTCCTTTATCAGCATTTTTAATCACAGGCCTCCTTGAGTACTGTAAGCTCTGATCAGAGTTTACATTCTCTTTGATAACAATTCCTTTTTCTTTCTTTCTAGGAGCCTTGATTTCCTTCTTCTTATAAGTACCATCCTTCAACTTCTTCTCATGCTCTTCAGCAAGACTCAGCATTTCAGCTTCCATGTCTTCAACTGTAGCTTCATTACCATGTTCTTCTAGAAACATCTTGGTAGCAATTTCTTCATCAGTTAATGGATTGGCTGAAATAATTAAACTCTTAAGTCTTGAACCACTGGCAGAGTTTGAAATTTCTTTACCAGAGTTTGTCAACCTATTAGAATTTAATGTTGATCTTCTTTTTCCTTGAACAGAAAGTAAATTCTTCTCAGATTCCTTGCTTCCACCATCAGCAGAATCATCCTTCCGTCTCAGAGTTTGAGTATCTTTGCATTTGTCTTTAGGTATACTCTCCCCCTTTTTGACATCATCAGAAAGTAGTACTGATGTCAGCAATTCAAGCGCAGTAGAAATAGAAGTCAGCTGAGCAGACATAGCATTCTGGTTGTCCTCAACTGTCCCAAGCCTCTTCTTGATTTCTTCAGAATCCCTGGCTTGCTGCTTGAACATGGTATAATAATAAGTTCTGTCAGCCTTTAAAGTAAGATCCCTCAGGCTAACTTCATTCCTCAGACTTGTAAGCATTTGTTGATTTTCATCAAATCTATTATTGAGAGATTTGACTTGAATAACAGTTGCCTGTAAGCTCGTAAGGACATCAGGATTTGTAATCTTCTTGACAGAATCAGATAAAAATTCTGCAGCCCTTTGCGCTGGAAAGATACAATCTGCATTAGCCCATGCATTGTAGTACATATTCTGAAAATGCTCAGAAGCAGCCCTTTGAACTTCCCTTTCTTCAGTAGAATTTGCTTGAATATCAGAAATTTCCACATGAATATCAGAGTTTGAATGAACAGGACTAGCTTCAGCATTGTCATCCTCTCTGTGAATATCTTCAAGCACATTTTCAGCAGTGATTTCATCAATTGACTGTGCAGTCGCATCAGGTACTTGATCTGCTACAGTTTGAGGAACATCAGAGTTTGCTGGAGCAGTAACCTCTGCTTCTCTTTGAACAATCTCAACAACTGATTGTTGCAAAGTTTCAAGAAAGATAATATCCTCATGATCATTATCAGTTGCATCAGCATGTACAGCAACAGCTTCTGGAACTGGATCAACTCTAATCTGATCTACTTCATCACCTTTCTCAAAATCAATAGAAATGATTTCTGTGTGAGAAGCAATAGGTTCTACTAACTCAGTAGATGCTTGATCAGCTTCCGGTATAGTATCTTCATGATCCACAATCCTGCTGTCAGAGTATGCAGCAGCTTCCTCAACTACATCATCAGTTTTTGATGTAGGAGCTTCTGTGTCCTCAGGTTCTTTATCCAAATTGGCAATAATATCACCAAAAAGTTGATTAGCAACTAATCTTCTCTTTCTCTGATGAAGATTTTCTTCATCAGCTTCAGTTTCTGAGTCTGCACTAGAAGCAGCAGCAACAGACTTTGCCCTGTGGGCTCGCCTTTTCTTCATTCTTTTTCTCTGAGGCACAGCATCAACATTTGATACCTCAGCTTCACCAGACTTAACTGCTCGAACTTTAGATTTCTTTGACCTCTGTGGGTGAGATACAGAAGGTCCAGCTTCAGCAGTTGAGACACGTTGTTGTTGTGAGTTGTCAAGAAATTGTTGCACTGATGCAGGTAACATTAAAGGACCAACTTCTCCTTTCTTGTTGTCCTTGTTGATAAGATCAGAGAATATACGTTTGTGTAATTTAAATGAAAGTATAACATCATCCTCTACAATCTCAACATTTGGACAGCAATGATTGAATATCAATTGACAAAACCGAGAGAAGTAAACAACATTTCTATTCTCTAGCATTTTCTCACCAATATTAGTTAAAACTAATCTAGCAACATCAAATTGACTGCCATAGAGAAGAGAATACCCGATCTGTAGACTATCCGTGGGAATCGCATCCCAATTAGTACACTTCTTTCCAAAAGCCCGAGTAATGCAATCGAAAAAGAAGCTCCACTCCTTACGCAAAAATGGCCTTTTGAGTTGACCTATCTTTGACAAAGGTCCAGAGTAGCCGATTTCTCTCATCATCCTAACCAACTCAGAATCACCAACAGATATCGTGAAAGCATTAAAATCTTCAAGACCCAAAGCATCACGAACAGTAGTAGGAGTAACAACAAATTGATCTTCTTGAAACTCAAAAATGATAGATGGAGATCCAGACTCTCCTCCATTATCATAAGTACCTGTCTGCCAAAAAGTTCGAATTTGAGTCGCAGACAGCTTCGATGGTGCGGTGAGAGCAGTACCAATATCAGAGTTTGACAAGAAACTCTGAATCAAATGAAACGCCTCCGGTGCGTTCTCATTTGCTACAGGAGCTGAGTAGTTATTTGGGACAAATTCTAATTCAGATGCAATAAACGCTGTAGTTGCCATTAGTAAGATTTGAAAACAAGAAATACTGGGCTCAGAAAGTGTTTGAGTGTTTGTGTGTGAGTAAAATGTTATGAAAAGATGAACTGCGTAAAAGATTGAATCGTGTGTATGTAGTGTATTAAATAATAATTAAGATTAGAAGTATGTTAGTGGGACAGATGTCAGACGTGAATACGCTGACAGCTGTATCTAACAACTTCCAATACACACGTGCAAACGTGGAGACACCTGTCATCACATATAACACTCAAAATATTCGCTTAAAAAAAATCAATAATAATAAAATTATCAATTTCAATAATAAAGTACAAAGGAACTCAACAGTCAGAATAATAATGACTGTCTCGAAACTCCGCACCTTAGTATCCCAAGCGCTTCGATTCTAGAAAAAAACCTTTCAGTTACCCTGTTGAATGCTTTAAAAACCGAAGCATTTTATCAACAGGCTTCATACCTTAAAATTACCATACACCAAATGGCAGGAACCTTTGAGTTCATGGATGTCGAATCATTCGTGAACATGAACTGGCCTCAACAAGCAAACTACATCATCGATGAGTTTCTTGTTCTTTCGTTTCTGAATGACGAAGGTCTTATAGCAGATGATGAAATAGCAGAAGGACCAATCTCTAATCCTTATGTGCACATCATCCGTCCCGGTCCATATGATGTGCCCATCCTGGCAGACGATGATACTATGGAGATTTGTATGATGCTCTTCCAGCAGAGCTTCCTGATGGGTACTGAGGAGACAATCTTCTTGGAATCCTGCAAGCTGCAAAGCAGAAAGCAAATCCAGGAAGATGATGATGATGATGATGATTCATCTTTAGGATGTTGTCAAGCAATCCCAGATGGTATAATGATCAGATGAACAACTGGGTAGCTCTTATCAGAAGTAGTAGAGCACAATAACTTCTGGCTCTAGCTCTTCTGCTTCAGATGTAGCATTCAGATACTTATCCTGGTTAAATAGATCTTCTCTTTGTAACCATAGTGATTAGCATGTACCAGAAAGATTAGCTTAACATGAGTATGAATTTGTCTGAATGTAAATTTGAATCAATTAATGAAAAACAATTTGTTTCTTTACATATCAGTATTATCAATATTGCATAGTAATTGTAAAGTGAAAAAAAATGATATCACTTTAAACAATAAACTAACATACTCAGTAGCATTACGAATCACTATCAGGACTTATCAAACGGACTCTTTCTTTTCTCCGTTCAATCATACTTTTTCCGAAAAACAAATGACTAATCTCAAGAGTATAAAATGTCTGAAACAAGGAAATTATTTTAACCATCATAGATTAAAACAAAGTAACCTCGGCGTATTTCACACAATACATCAGTGTTTACCATTTATCCTTCTTTGTCAATAAACTCTTTTCTCAATCTGTACAGTTGTGAGAAATGTGTGTGTAGTAGCAGAGTTTACCGAAATCAGTATTTAGATCATCTCAAAGTGCATAAAATCCACAAACTAAAGTAGTAAAAACTGGTTGCCTAAACTCTCATGTATAACATAGACACTGATTTTTCTATCTAAACTCTGTATTACTGATATCCTTTCATTTGGATATGTCTTTTATTTGTCACCCCCTGTATTATTTATGTATATATTTTTTTTTTTATTTTTTTTTTTTATTTATTATTTTTCCAGTAATCAGTGGTTGGCACTAGTCACCAAAAATCAAAGATTTTAGCCCTTATTTCATACAATAAGTTCCTGGATCGTCCTAGGCACAACATGATCTCAAAGGAATTTGTGCTCTGGTTGGCATCTTTTGATTTGAGGGTGAATTATTTGTAGTAAGTAATCAGAGTTTAGACTTTTCATCAGTGATTAAAATTAACTTATGAGAGAAAATGCAAACAGCTAATACAGACTCAGTGTATAGGATCAATAAACTAAGAGATGGTATAAATATAGAGACAGTATCATGCTGTGTTAGTTTACTGCACATAAATGAGATCAGAATCTATCAACTCTTAAGAATTCACAATTACTTACTGAGAATTATGCTTCATACAAATTTCTTCATTGGTCCATATGTTTCAGACAAAATTACAGTTAGAGAATAGCATTAAACTGAAATTACCAGAGTATGACCAACAGAGTTTAACACCAGAGTTTACTTTCAGATTATGACTGACACTTCACAGAATTTATCATCAGAGTTTAACATGCTGGTTCACATAACAGTTAACACATGTAAGAAATCATGAACATAAAAAATGAGTCTAACCCGTATCTCTAGTCAGAACCAGAGATCATTCCAAGTTCATTTACCAATCTTGTAAAAGTAGCTTCACTCAAAGGTTTGGTGAAGATATCTGCAAGTTGTTGGTCTGTAGACACAAAGTGAAGCTCAATGTTTCCTTCTTCCACATGTTCTCTGATAAAATGATACCTTATGCTGATGTGCTTGGTCATGGAATGCTGTACTGGATTACCTGTCATAGCAATAGCACTTTGGTTATCACAGAAAATAGGTATTCTAGAGTACCTTAACCCATAATCCAGCAATTGATTCTTCATCCATAAAATCTGTGCACAACAGCTACCAGCTGCTATATACTCTGCTTCTGCAGTGGATGTAGAAATTGATTTCTGTTTCTTACTGTACCAAGAAACCAATCTGTCACCTAAAAATTGACAGCTTCCACTTGTACTTTTTCTGTCTATCTTACAGCCTGCAAAATCTGCATCAGAGTAACCAATTAACTTAAACTCTGATTCTCTAGGATACCACAAACCCAAGGTTATGGTTCCTTTGAGATATTTGAAAATCCTTTTTACAGCTGTTAGATGAGGCTCTCTGGGATCTGCTTGAAATCTTGCACAAAGACATGTTGCATACATGATATCAGGTCTACTTGCAGTAAGATACAGTAGAGACCCTATCATTCCTCTGTAGTTAGTCATATCTACTGAGGCTCCTGTGTCTTTGTCAAGCTTCGTAGCTGTAGCCATGGGAGTTGTAGCAGATGAACTATCAAGCATACCAAATTTCTTTAGAAGATTTCTGGTATACTTTGCTTGATTGATAAAAATACCATCATCTGTTTGCTTTACTTGTAAGCCTAGAAAGTAACTAAGCTCTCCCATCATGCTCATTTGATACCTGGATTGCATAAGCTTTGCAAACTTCTTACAAAGTTTGTCATTAGTAGATCCAAAAATAATATCATCTACATAAATTTGAACTAAAAGCAAATCATCACCAGAATTGAAATAAAACAAGGTTTTATCAATTGTACCTCTTGTGAACCCACTTTCTAAAAGAAACTGAGCAAGAGTTTCATACCATGCTCTTGGTGCTTGCTTTAGTCCATATAATGCCTTGTCAAGCCTGTAGACATAATCTGGATGCTTGGAATCTACAAATCCTGGTGGTTGTTCAACAAACACTTCTTCTTCAAGCTTCCCATTGAGAAAAGCACTCTTTACATCCATCTGAAAGACTTTAAACTTCTTGTGTGCAGCATAGGCCAGAAAAATTCTTATGGCCTCCAATCTTGCAACTGGAGCAAAGGTTTCATCATAATCAATTCCTTCCTGTTGTGAATAACCTTTAGCCACAAGTCTAGCCTTGTTTCTTGTAATCACACCTTCACTGTCAGTCTTGTTTCTGAAAACCCACTTTGTACCTACTATTGATCTGTTCTTTGGTCTAGGTACAAGTGTCCAGACTTCATTTCTTTCAAATTCATTTAACTCTTCTTGCATTGCTGTAATCCAATTAGCATCTTGAAGAGCTTCCTCCACTTTCTTTGGTTCTGTTTGAGACAAGAAAGCATGATACAGACACTCATTGTTTGTTGCACTTCTAGTTCTCACACTAGCATCAGGATCTCCAATTATGAGATCAGGTGTGTGTGCCTGTGTCCACTTTCTAGCTGTTGGTAAGTGGTTTCTTGCATCATTATTGAATCCTCCCCCTTGATTCATGCTCTCCTGATTCATACGTTGACTTTCAGCAGTATCTGAGGCTCCCCTTGAGTTGGATGGCTCAGTGTTTGAACTGTTAGAGTTTGAATCAGTTTCCTCAACTGACTCACTTGCTGTGTCTTGTTGAGCTTCTTCACGCTCCCCCTCAACTGGTTCTCTATTTTGTTCAATTTGAGAATTTTCAGTTTCTTCAGTATTTATCAGTAGAGGTTCAGAGTATGCTCCGTCAGGGTTTGTCAAACCTGCTTCGTCAGAGTTTACATCATCAGAGAATAGATCTTCATTTTCAAAACGTAGTTGATCATATCCATCCTTGTCTTCAAGTCCAATTATTTTCTTGTCATCAAATGACACATGTATGGATTCCATGATCACCTTAGTTCTCAGATTGTAAACTCTGAATGCTTTTGTTGACAATGGATAGCCAACAAAGATTCCTTCATCAGCTTTTAACTCGAACTTGGTCAACTGTTCATGATGAGTCTTCAACACAAAGCATTTGCATCCAAATATGTGAAAATATTTCAAATTTGGCTTCTTATTTTTCACCATCTCATATGGTGTTTTCCCATGCTTGTTGATCAGTGTAGCATTTTGAGTAAAACAAGCAGTTTGAACAGCTTCTGCCCAGAAATAAGTTGGCAATTTTGCTTCATCAAGCATAGTTCTGGCAGCTTCAATTAAAGTTCTGTTCTTTCTTTCAACTACACCATTTTGCTGTGGAGTTCCAGGTGCAGAGAATTCTTGTTTGACTCCTCTCTCCTTGCAGAAAGCTTCCAATATTGAGTTTCTGAATTCAGTTCCATTATCACTCCTTATAATTTTGACTTTGTGCTGTGATCCTTTGTCCAGTAGATTTACATGATCCATCAGAATTTGAGCAGTTTCATCCTTCTTTGATAAGAAATACACCCATGTATATCTAGTATATTCATCAACAATTACTAGAGCATATTTTTTTCTGCCCATTGACATCACATTCACTGGTCCAAAGAGATCAACATGTAGAAGATGATAAGGTTCCACTACTGAAGATTCATATTTACTCTTGAAAGATGACTTCCTTTGCTTGGCCTTTTGACAAGAATCACATAGACCATCTAGATTAAGTATTGATTTTGGAAGTCCTCTTACAAGATCCTTTCTTATCAGCTCATTGATGTTGTTCAAATTGAGATGAGAGAGCTTCTTGTGCCAATTCAAACTCTCTTCATTTGACATTTTTGCAGTCAGACACACTGTACTTCCATCAGAGTTTGTTACCAAACTTGCTTCATAAATATTGTTGCGTCTGTGTCCAACTAGAACAACTTTTCCAGTAGATTTACTGATAACTTCACAGTATTCACTATGAAAATCTACATGGTTTCCTCTGTCACAGATTTGACTCACAGATAACAGATTATGCTTGAGTCCTGAGACTAGAGCTACATTTGTGATGATGACACTTCCAAGATTGATATTGCCATATCCCAGAGTGTGTCCTATGTTGCCATCTCCATAGGAAACTTTTGGGCCAGCCTTCTCCTCAAAGTCTGATAGCAGGGCTTTGTTTCCAGTCATATGTCCTGAGCAACCACTGTCCAAGATAAGTGTGCTCTCTATTATACCCTGCAATCACAAACAAACACTAAGTGTTAGTTTTAAGGATCCAGACTTGCTTGGATCCTTTGTCCTTCTTAACAGTGTTAGCTTTTGCAGCGGAATCTGTATTATCAGAGTTTAAACTAACATTGTCAGATTTTACACTAGCAGAGTTTGCTCTAACCCATTTCAAGTTGGGTTTTAGCTCATAATAGTTATGATAAATTGCATGATAACTCTTACATGTGTAAATAGAATGCCAAGTGCTCCCACAATGTTTGCATAAAGTCTGTGGTTTTACTCTAACATAATCATTCTTTACTTCTGATGTAGAAGGTAAAGTATTAATATGTTTGTTCTTAGTGCAAAATCTAGCAAGATGATTAGAACTACCACAACTGTAACATGTTTTTCTTGAGGCACTAGCATTAGGCATATGATTATTTCTATTATTTATGCCTACTTTTCCATTCCTATTTCTCTTGGAACCTTTAGGTTTCATGGAGGACTTTACCTCTTTTAGCTTGTGATTGAACTGTTTTCCTGTCATCAAGCCAACATTAACCTGTTTTTCACAAGTTTTTACTGGTTTTCTAACAGCTTCTACTTCCATAAGTTTTTCTGTTATAATATTTTCCTGTTTGTCACAAGATTCATCTGATTCCATATCAGCTTCCCTTATTACAACAGATTTTAACTTATTGGCTTCTGGAACAAATTTCACAGGTTTAAGTTGTGGTTTTACCTTAACCTTGTCTTTAAACCTAAGTTCATCATTTTCACAATAACCTAAACCTACAGAATCAGTCTGAAACACTTGATGAGTGTCTCTTCCAGAATCTGTCCAAGTCTTGATTATTTTCCTTTCCTTCTCTAAATCAGATTCTAGTTGCTTATATCTTTTCAGCAACTCCTGTTCTACATAAACAGCATCATCTCTTTCTTTTTGAATCTGCTTCATATTCACAAGTTCTCTTTCAAGAAACTTGTTTCTTTCTTTAAGACTAAGATTCTCAGATTTAATCCTCTCATTCTCTAAAGTCTGATCCCTATAACTAACATGTATATTCTTAAGATAAATTCTTAATTCAGAGATATTATCAGTATCATAAGCATAAGTAGTTAGAGGTACCTTATTTTCTGATGACTCAACTTTATCTTTGATAGTTGCCATGAGTGCATAATTCACTCCATCATCAGAATCTGAAGTATCTGCCCAGTCTTTGCCTTTAGAGATGAGTGCTTTTTCAGTTCTTCCTTTCTTGCACTCTGGAGCATAGTGACCCATCTCTTTGCACTTGTAGCACTGGATCTCAGATTTGTCCTTCTTACCAGACTTGGTATCCCTTCCATCAGACTTTCTGAAATTCTTCTTCTCAGAATTTGAATCTCTCCTTGAGAATCTTTTACCCTTCTTGAAGTTCTTGAATCCCATCTTCTTAAATGTCTTAACCATCAAGGCAGCCATTTGCATCATCTCCTCTTCATCATCCTCAGAATCAGAAGCTTCATCAGAGTTTGAATCATCATCAGAGTTTGATGACTCACTCTCAGATTTGATCACTAAAGCCTTTCCCTTGGCTTTCTTCCTTGATGATTCCTTCTTGATGGGCTTCTCCTCGACTTTGAGAGCAACAGATTTTGTCTTCTTGCTTGACCTCCTGTTTCTTTGTTCTATCTCAAGTTCATGAGTCTTTAACAATCCATAGATTTCATCAAGATCTGTATCAGCAAGATCATAATTATCTCTGATTGTTGTTGCCTTTAAATCCCACTTTTCAGGTAGAGATAACAGAAACTTGAGATTGGACTCTTCAAGTTCATATTCCTTATCTACCAGAGACAGATCGTTCAACAGTTTGCAAAATCTGTCATAAGTCTCAGTCAAGGTTTCATTAGTTCTTGAATCAAAGTGCTCATACTCCTGTGTGAGTATTGTTTTTCTGTTCTTCTTAATAGCACCTGTTCCCTGGCATCTGACTTCTAAAGCATCCCATATCTCTTTGGCAGTTTTGCAGCCAATTACCCTGTTAGACATAACATTATCTAAAGCACTGTGGAGAAGATGTCTAACCTTTGCATCCTTTGCAATTGATGAGATATCCTCAGGAGTCATATCTTTCTTTTCCTTTGGAACAGTCTTTTGTTCTTGACCATCAACAACAGGGGACAATTTAGTTGGCATATGAGGACCATCATTAATTCTGTCAAGGTATTCTGGATCTGTAGCCTCCAGAAACATGGTCATCTTCACCTTCCAAATCGGATACTCTACAGGCCTGAGAATCGGAACCCTGATTGTTTCATATCGACTCACAGAATTAGGCTTAACCTGTTCAGCCTTGGAAGCAGTTTGATTTTCTTCAGACATGATTATTACTGTGTTTGAATCGTAAAACTGTATATATTAAACAGCCTTGGCTCTGATACCAATTGTTAGGCCGAATACACAATATAATCAAGTATGTATGAGAATAACGATAATTAAAAACACTGTTTATGAATCAATAAAACTGTAATCGTATTAACAGCTTCTCTCTTTATGATGTTAATGAATCACAAAGAGCTTCTAGGTTACAAGAATAATATATCAATATTTACGCGTCCCTTCTAGGGATAACCTATCTGTGTTTATATAGTACACAGCTACATACAATCCTTATCTAATTGATATTCCTACAAGTTAGCTATACAAAACTTATCAATTAAGGATTGCTTCTTATCTTCTATTCCGTCTCCTTAGCTGTATCAATATATTCTGCTTCTTTCCATCTTCAGAATATATTGCTTCTAGAATCTTCAATTCAGCACCGACAGCTAATTCAACTATCACCCTGTCAGACTTTAAATAAACTCTGACCGGCTTCAAATAAACTCTTTACCCTGTCAGAGTTTAACTAAACTCTGACTGGCTTCTGATAAACTCTTGTCAGTACCTGTTGCTTAAACACTGATAAACAAACATTAGCAATTATATCTAACATGATACAACCAGAAGGTTTTGTCGATCCGAGATTTGCTAGAATGGTCTGTAAGCTACTACGATCTATTTATGGATTGAAGCAGGCCTCAAGGAGTTGGAACATTCGTTTTGATATAACAGTCAAAGAGTTTGGCTTTATTCAAAATGAAGATGAGCCTTGTGTATATAAGAAGGTTAGTGGGAGCAAAGTGGTATTCCTAGTATTATATGTTGATGATATATTACTAATAGGGAATGACATACCTTCTCTTCAGGCTGTTAAGTCTTGGTTGGGAAAAAGTTTCTCAATGAAAGACTTAGGCGATGCTACCTATATATTAGGGATCAAGATCTATAGAGATAGATCTAGAAGATTAATCGGCTTAAGTCAGAGTACATACATTGACAAAGTATTGCATCGTTTTGGGATGCAAGAGGCAAAGAGGGGATTTGTCCCTGTGTCTCATGGGATTGTGATCTCAAAATAAAATTGTCCTAAATCATTAGATGATAAGGACCGTATGAAAAAGGTACCATGTGCTTCTGCAATTGGTTCAATAATGTATGCAATGATATGTACTCGACCTGATGTTTCGTATGCTTTGAGCATGACGAGCAGATACCAGTCTAATCCAGGTGAAGGTCACTGGACGGCAGTCAAGAATATTCTTAAGTACCTCAAGAGAACTAAAGATTCATTCTTGGTATATGGAGGAGATGAGAAGCTAGTTGTAAGAGGTTACACTGATGCTAGTTTCCAAACAGACAGAGACGATATTGTGTCTCAATCTGGGTTTGTGTTTTGTCTAAATGGAGGTGCTATAAGCTGGAAGAGTTCGAAGTAAGAGACAGTAGCTGATTCTACAATGGAAGCTGAGTATATTGCTGCCAGTGAAGCAGCCAAAGAGGCTGTTTGGCTTC
This sequence comes from Heracleum sosnowskyi, assembly GCA_030848705.1. Lineage (NCBI taxonomy): Eukaryota > Viridiplantae > Streptophyta > Magnoliopsida > Apiales > Apiaceae > Heracleum > Heracleum sosnowskyi. The sequence goes on along the minus strand of CM061240.1, from coordinate 58,792,190 downwards.
GGAAATTTATTGAGGGACTTGGAGTAGTTCCATCGATCGCAGATCCAGTTGATCTTTATTGCGATAACAATGGAGCTATTGCGCAGGCTAAGGAACCAAGGTCCCATTCCCGAGCAAAGCATATACTTAGACAATATCATCTACTTCGAGAGATTACAAGGAGGGGAGATATACATATATGTAAAGTGCATACTAATGATAACGTTGCAGACCCACTGACTAAGGCTTTATCGCAGCAGAAGCACGAAGGTCACACTAGTTCCATGGGTATTAGATACATGGGTGATTGGCTCTAGTGCAAGTGGGAGATTGTTAGTGCATGTGCCCTAGAGACAATACTATGATGTTCTTAGGGAAGACATTTTGATTATTAATAAATATGTTCTATGGATTTTCTTTCAATTATTTATTATGTCTTTATTAACTGTGATATAAATATTAGAATAATAAATGTCCTTGGAATATAAGCATGAATTCTATATCTCTAAGTATGTGACTTAGAAATGAGATTATATGAGTAGTGTTTATAATCCTAAAAGATCCCTAGTCGAGTATTATTATTTGAGGACAATAATAATGCATTAAGAGTAGTATGTTTGTTGACTGATGACCACATCTCATTGGTCATAAGTATGGTGATACTAAAGTCAAAGACATAAGTGCATGTTAGCAGAACATGGCACTGGATAGACCCACCGTGTGAATTCTTCATGTTAAATGTTATCAAGTGTCATAAGTAATTCTCACAATGATAATGGTGTAATGATTCTTAGACTTGAAATCATTATATTTCTATATGAGAATTAATATACTTTGATTCTACTCAAAGTTACCTTTGACCGGGTAATGATAAAGGTGGACATTGGGTATATTATGAATCATATGAGAAATATGAATGATAGATATAGGATTTAACCCTCCTATTTTAGGAGTGATATTATTGGCCTCTTGATTGAGTGAGACTATGAAATGCATGGCCATGCTCAAATTGTGATTTGTTTAATAGTCTACTCATCGATCAAGTAAACCGGGATTAAATGTTGAAGAGGATGACATAAACCATGCCTCGAGTTTAATCTATAATATAAGGTTAAAAGTATTATATTACATGGAACATTATTCATTAAAGATTTAATTGGATCACCAATTATTATTATTACTTGGGTAGCAATGATGTATTACTAGATGCCGCTCATTGTTTATAATTTTATTATGAGATATTAAAATTATTGCCAACGTAATAATAACCTAAAGGGTTACACATAAAGAACGTTTTAAACGGAGCATTAATTAGATTTTGAATTTAATTGAATTATTATTATTATTGAATTATTGGATTAATTAAGTAGGACTTGATTAATTATATAATAATTCGAATATAATAAATAATACTACTAATAATCAGATTAGGTTTTGGAAGCCCAATCAGATTAGGTATAGGCCCAGAATTCTCTCCATATAAATACATTATGATGTATTATTTTTGGGTAAATGGAAAAAAACGTTTTTTTCTAAAAAAAACCCTAGCAGCTCTAAATCAAAGAGAGGCTAGAGAGAGAGAGAGAGAGAGTTCCGAGGGCAGTTCTTGGCTAGTACCAACTCCGGTGATCGTTGGACGATCGGGCGTTCGTGTGGACTGATTAGAGACGTGTATCGCAAGGCGGGACACGTGGTGATAAAAAAAAAGGACCTCCAACTGTCAATCATTCGTAAAGCTCATTAAAAGGTAAACAATTATGTTCACGAATTAAACATCGTGTTTCGCATGGATCCTGCGGAGGGTTTCATTATTTTTCTGTTTTTACGCGTTTTCCGTTGCGTTTTCATGCCCGAAACCCTTCACATGGATGAGCCCCCATCTAGTGGTCCACAAGAACCCATTTCTCAAAGTGAGATGGACACCACTCCTTCAAACACTGAGAAAGAGCAAGGTACAACTCTGCTAGAAAGTGAAACAGCCAGTACCTTGTTCAATCTCCAAGGAGCATCTTACCTTAGGGAAGATGCTGTCACAGCCTCAGTTGTTGTCAAAGACTCTGAGAATGTTGTTGTCATAGGTGACCCTGCTGTCAAGGACTCGGAAGAAGTTGTTGTCTCAACCAAACCTGTTGTCCCAGTTGCAGTGGAACCTACTGCCAATCTTCCAACTGACAGTAACATTTCTGGAAAGGCTACTGTCACCTCCTCACAGCCTAATCTTGATGCTGTCACTGTTGAGGATGTCTCTGATGATGATGTGCCACTTTCTCAATTCTTAAAGGTACATTCTAAATCTTCTTCTTCATTGCATGTAAGTATTGCTCATACCCATGCATCTAGGATGAGTGAGGGTGTGCAAAAGAAAAGAGAGATAAAAGAAAAGAGAGGTGAGCATAAAAATGAGAGGCAGCCAAATGAGCTGGCAAAAGGTGAGGGACTTGAGCATGTCCAGAGTGAATTTGAGGGAGCCCCGCATTTACAGGCACTAGGCCTTGAGAGCTCTTTTGTGAGGAGTGATGAGCTCACTCAGAAAAACACTGAGAGTGTGAGAACCCCCACAGCCTCCAAGCCCTAGTCTTTTCCTTCACCCCCAAGAAGGTTAAGAACAGGTGGCTCCTCTACTGCACTCAGGTTGGAAGCTCTAGAGAACATGTGTCTCTCCATGGAATCAAAGATTGACAGCCTGTCTACCATGGTGGCCTCTGGCTTCTCCAGTATTCAGGAAGCCATTCAGGTTCTATCTGCAAGTCTTGATGCTGCCAACTTACCTAAGGGGGAGAAAAGGGCAAGATCAGAATCACAAAGGGCAAAATCAGGAAGGGAAAGATCAGAATCAGAAGGTGTCCCCAAGCAGGATGTTGCTCAGGGGGAGCCTGTCTCAAAGGAGGTTTCAAGGAGTGAGGGGGAGCCTGCAGTTAAGGAGAAAACAGTTTCTGCAAAGAGAAAAAGGGGAGCAAAAGGAGTTTCAGGAAGTAAGGGGGAGCAAGAGCAAGAAGATAAAAATCTCTTTGAATATGAGATGGCTGGAGAAACAGTTCTTATGTCTACAGAAGCCCTAGAAGCAATGCAAGGGAATGTTCCTTCCAAGAGATCAATACTACCTCATGTGACAATAAGAGAGCCAACTCCAATGCCAAAGGAGAGTGTCCTTGAAAAGCAATGGAGAGAAAAGGAGGAGCAGAATAGGCTGGGAAAAGGGAAAGACAAGATGGCTGAATACATCTTGTCAGGAAACACATGGAGTGAAGGAACAGAGTTCAGTCAGGAAGAAGCTAATGCTTTGATGGTTGACTACAGGGAAAGCACTCTGAAGAATCATGATGAGGACTTCTACAGAATAGTTGAGGGAGCTATGTTGGAGCCTAGCATAAGGTTGAATAACTGCTCAACCTTGATTAAGGAGAAAATCACTAGTGTATATGTAAAGATCAATGAAGAAAGGAGGTGGGCTATTGATGTGTACCTGAACATTGGAATATCTATATTCATCACTATCAGCTGTTGCAGAGCCTTCCAGCAAAGGTGCTAACTGTGATGAAGAACAAAATCAAAGCAAACCATACATCCTTCAATGAGATTTTGCACCTGCAAATGCTGAACTTAATCTCAGAGAAACTTCCAGAAGTCTACACCAATCCATTTTGTGTCTACTATGAAAGTATCACTAAAAGTGGTAGCGGGAGATGTGCATACATGAGTCTATGAGGCACTTCAACAATGAAGTCAAAGTCAATATTGAAGGTGTTAAACATGATTCCCAACTCTAAAGCCAACAAGGAAAGAGTTCTTGTTGTCAATGCAATCTATGACTTGCTGGTGAAAAGAGACAAGGAACTGAGCTCTACAATAAAGAAGATGATCTCCAAAGCAAACTCCAACAGAGCTGATCAAGGAGAAAGTTGTTCCTATGATGTTCCTTTTGGTGATGATGATGAGTTGGATGGTAGTGGAGGAACTGGAGAAGCAGGAAATGCTAGTGGAAGTACTTCTGGGAATGTTGGAACTAAATCTCAGGAGGAAAATAAAGAAGAAGCTTTTGTGCAAGAAAAGAAAGATGCTGGAATTACAGAAGAAGAGGAGTCTGAATTAATTGAAGCTTTGGAGGCAAATATCCTAAGATGTGCTATAGACAGTATAAATGCTGAAAAAGATACTGTCACCAAAGAAGCTGTCAAAGAAGACATTGTCCTCAAGGAAGCTGACATGAAAGAAGCTGTCACAGAAGACATTGTCAAAGAAGATACTGTCATGGAGGACACTGTCAACAAAGATGCTGTCAAGGATGAAATCAAGCCTACTGTCAAATCTAAAAGGACAAAATCCTTAGCAAGGGCTTGGCTTTCTAGACAGGAACCTGAACCTGAGGAGACTACAAAAGCAAGGAAAGGAAAACACAAGTACTCAGAAAAGGAGAAAGCTACTGGGCTTTGCAGGAAACTGAGGAAGCCCATCCAAACAAAACTATACAGCTCTTTGGATCTTCTGGAAAAAGAAGCTCAAGAAATCAAGAATGTTGAGGTAAAATTGGATAACAACAAAGAAACAACTGAGTATGTTCTTTGGTTTGATGCATCAAGGTTTGTGATAGTTAAAAAAGATTTTACCATGGAGGTGATCTCACATGATGTATCAAAGACTCTTTCATACAGTAGGAGAACAGTCACAAGGAGAATTGAGTACTTCTACTTGGTAAGGATGGTCAATCTAATGCAGGGTTATGACAATGTTCCTGAGAAAGTCATGAACCATGTTTTGGCATACAAAGTTGTAAGAGATGAAGAATTCTATCAGAAATTTGTGGAATGGTCACTGTTTGATGATGCTGACATTGCTCATTTGTTCGAATATTCTGATGAAGAAATATCTGAGTATGAAGATGATCTTCCTGAAGAAGAGGTGCAAACTCAACCAAGTCATAAAGAATCCTCAAAGCCTACAGGAAGAGAAACCACTGAAGACATGGAAGCTCCATTATTGAACAAATGCAAAGAAGCCAACAGAGTTGAAAGTGAAGGACCCAATTACCAACCTTGTATGCTAGAAAATCCACTGAGGATCAAGTTCATAAATGAAGAGATCCCTGTTGGAAGCTTTCACAAGCTAAAGACAAGTGCCTTGAGAGATCTACTCTACTTAGTGATTGGATCAACTCATCCATTAGAACATCTGTGTTCTTTTGAGATTGAGGATATTCTGAAAAGAAGAAAGGGTGAAGATTCAAAGCTGGATAAATCAAGAAGGAAAACCCTGAATGCATATCCTGGAAGAAGATTTAAAATTGTTGAAGGCATATTGAAGTTCAGGACTTATGCCTTTGGACAAGAGTAATGGACAGATCTTCAGGATGCAAGAGTATGTCTCTCCAAAGTAGTCCAAAAGTACATTGATGAAATTGAAGATGATGCCATTTCTCCTGAGGAGAAAACATTGGTGGAAGGACTCAGGGAGATTCTGAAAGAAGCTCTCAACAGAGAGGATGAAGCAAGACAGAAAAGGAAATCTGAAGCTAAGTGAAAATTTCATCCATTCTGATCTTGTTTAGTTAAGTTGTCAGCATGCATAGATTGTAAATTTGTTGTTATTGTCCATAAAAACAAATTGGGGGAGATTTTTAGGATTTATGGGTGATAGCTATGAGAAAACTTAACTAGATGTTTAATATGCTTAATTTTATTAAGTATGAACATATTGTCACAGCCATAGTATGTCTTTGTAACTATTTTGTTTATTGAAAAATAAGATTCTAGTACATCTTGGTAGAAGTTCATTTATTTGTTCAAGCCTCAAGAAGTGCTCAAGATGGATAGCAAGAATAAATGTTACTGTCACAGCATTGACAGTAAGGTTACAAGAAGACAACATGTTGCAAGTCACGACAACATATTCACTCTGACAGCAACATTGGCGGAAGCCCTCAGACAACAACTTTACCTTAGCCTGACAGCAAGCTTGGAACTCCTGACAGCATCCTTTACGGGGACTTCTTATTGTCACCAAAAGCACATTCTTGTGACAGCAAGCTTGAGGATCAGGATACTGTCATGAAGGGATAACATTTATATTGGGGATCTACCCAGTCGAACTTGTGACAGTTTGGATGTTCAAGAAACAGGCGTGTTGCAGTATCCCAACACTGCATCAGGTCTGCAAGACTACAATCGAAGCTTGAGAGATCACATGCCAAAGCTCACCAATTCAAGAGTATGACAAATCAACATCTACTGAATTGTGTTAGCTAAATATAGAATGTATCTAGATTGCTTTTCCCAGTAATGTTAATCTTGTTTGTATAGCAATTTAGGTAATGCTCACGGGTAGACAATTTGTAAGAAACTGCCACATGAAAATGACAGCAGCTTCACAAACCCGTGATGATAGAGATAGGATTAGTTTACTTAGACTATATCTCAATTCATTCTATGTATCACTCGAGAAACTGAAGCTCAAGAAAACAAACATGTTCTTGAGGTTGTATCAACCCATTGCAAAATAAATAAAACATTTATTTTGTGAGAAACTCTCTTGTGTCTACTTGTGTTTGTAATTCATAAACTGATAAATGTTAATCTTAGTCTTTGTTGTTGAAGCGTAGATTGAGATTTATCAGTATTGTATTCAACCCCCCCCCCCCCCCCCCCGCTTCTACAATAGTCAAGGACCAACAACGATGATCATTCGTTGTATCGAACTCACACTTTTCTACTAGTATATGGACGATATCCTAACACGATTATCACCCTAGCCATCTTTGGGCTTTGTATCTGCTGGACTGTCCCACAGCCTCCTACGCGAGATAGTTCCTAGACAGCCCCGCAGCCTCTTACGCCATATAATTTGATGGACTGTCCCACAGCCTCTTACACGTTATATAATTTGATGGACTGTCCCACAACCTCTTACACGTTTCCTCCTAGTCCCGGATGAACAATCAATGAAACGGGAACCGGAATTTAATCCTGGTTCCCCAAGTACAAGATACTTGTCAAAACTTTGCAACAGTTCAGATTTTCTTACTCCAGAATGTTTGAAAGGAGTAAATCACGATGTGGGTTGACATCAGTCAACGAAACAATGAACGATTACCAAGTATTTTGAAAATCATGACATGGGAGTTAATCGGGTCTTTTAGAATTATCGGAGCGGAACTGTTCGACAAGGGGTGGGATTTCCCCGAGAATATTTAGCATGGAGGAGTGGAGAGAGTAAAATCATTTGCCCGAGTTTTTTAAACTAGATTCCCAATTTTTGATGAGTGAAGAAGTATTTAATCCCTCGTATGTTTAAATAATTTTTCTGAAGGTCAGAAAATATTTAAAATAATTAAATAAGTCCTCAAATAATTTTTAAATAAGGTTTCATGATTTTTAAATCATTTTAGAATATTTAATAAATATTTAAATAATATTTATTAAATAATTAACCAATTGGAATATTTAATAAATATCAAATTAATATTTATTAAATAATAAAAAATTAAATAAATCCTTTTTAAATGAATATTCAAAATAATATTCATTTAATTAAATAAATATCCAATAATATTTAAAATATTTAAATCATATAATTATTGGAATATTTTAAATCGATATTTGAAATTAATCTGTCTCCGGCAATCTCCGGGTTTTCATGACAGTGTTTATAAAATATCTCTGACTCCCAGTTTAAGTTGAAATACGAAAATACGCTCTACACCTAGAGCCTTGTATACCCCGACTTATATCTATATCCCATATAGCATATAAACCACACATTCGTTATTTGAAAGTTGATGCGGTAAATAAAACAGTTCATGCATTAAACGCAATCATATCATAACAGCAACAGTTTAAATCATAGCCGAAAACTTAAGCTTCGTGTTTTGAAAAATTGTCATGATACTCGTAGCAAAACATATACATATATTTGAATAACCTAACGTTTGAAAATACACCTACTCTGAACAATAGAGTAAGGGTTAGTAAACTTGCCTGATGTCCGAGCTCTAACTGGGTGTGGGTGTTTCTCTTCTAGTCCTGGAACCTTTACCAAGACAATACATAATCTTAATTAGTCACTTGATTTACTGTTCACTTATTCTAAGTAAACTCTACTTTACTCGACTTTCACTCTTCCGGGTCCACTTAACTTACGATCTTCTTTATCGTTTAATAATCCTTTCTAGTCTCATTCTTTACACCAATATGTTCTCTTGATAATCCTTAACAACTTTTGAGTTTTAGTCGACTCGATATTATCCTTTTTACTTAGCCAAAACGAATGGTCAAGGTAGTACCTCTGGAGTTGACTTTCCATAAAATCACTACTTCACAACTCGCACTCTAGCACTTTTAATAAATCGGAAAATTAATAATTAATTACGAAACCACTTCAAGGACTAAAATGCTCATAACTCATCAACCGTTAACTCTATTGACACACCGTTTTTGCGTGCACGATCTAGAGAAGGTCTAGAATTTAATCCATCAAAATTTTGGTTCTGGACAGGGGACCAATTTTCCCGAATTAACAGAACATGACAGTAGTTTTGCAGGGTATAGCGTCATCGCGCAACTTTGGTTCCAACATTTTTATAAAATCTAAAACTTCATATTTTTATTAAATTCATTTTGGGTTGTCTTCTTTACTATCCGAACTACTTATCCTCATATTTTCATAATTTTTTCTAACTGTTATGGGGTCCGAATGTAGTTCACAATTTGGTGTCTTGTAGCAGTTTTGTGTTTTGAGTAACTTCCACTAAAACAAGTATAACTTTCAAACCACAAATCTCCTCAACATGTAATTTATATGGTTACAAACTACAAAACAAGATCTTGACAGTTATGACCAGTGATGTTTGTGAATATAAATCTTTTTTGTAATATCCCGACTTGTTTTTAATTCATTATATCTTTTATGTTTAATTTTTTTCATAAATGCTACGTAGATAGGTTGATTAGGAATTCTAATAGTACGAATTTTTTTTTTAGAATGTTGATATGCATCAACATGTGAGCTCCCATGTAAATTAGGCCGAACTTAATCATGGTCTTTTTGAAAGAAGACGAAAATATGCAGAGATAAATGGGCCGAGCAAATTCATCAAAGCCCAATGAGAAAAGAAAAGAATGAAAGTTTCAAACTGTTTTCCAAGCCAATGTGAATTGACTCAAGGAGATGGGCCGAGCAAATGCATCAAAGCCCAAAGAAAATAAAAGAATGAAAGTTTCAAACTGTTTTCCAAGCCAATGTGAATTGACTCAAGGAGATGGGCCGAGCAATATGCATCAAAGCCCAAAGAAAATAAAAGAATGAAGGTTTCAAACTGTTTTCCAAGCCAATGTGAATTGACTCAAGGAGATGGGCCGAGCAAATGCATCAAAGCCCAAAGGGGAAGGGGGTAAAATTTTGAACTACCATTAGTTGGGCCAAGTTAGGCCAAGACTTGTCACTAGACAATGCATATATATTTATAGGTATGAGAAAGAAGCTTGCCCTTCATCTTTTCGATGTGGGACAAGTTCACATTTCACAACTACATTAGTAAGTGTCCCCAAGTCCTTTTATAGAGAAAGGAAGACAACTTCTTCTACTTCTTTTCGATGTGGGACGAAGAAAAAGAAGAAAATAAGAGGAATTTTAACTTTGAGCGTTCAAGTTGTTATTTTGTAAAGGAGATAACTCATGTTGTGTTGCCTTAGTTTTTTAAAATCCGTATTTAGATTTTCTCATCTTCAAGTTTTAAGAGAAGCCAAACCAAGATGGAAATTATGAACCAAGTGATAATTGTGGCAACTTATATAGAATTGGTGGGTAGTTTCCCTTGAAATTTACTCAATGTGGGTTAAATCGAAATATGTGTCCTGGAACTTCGCTTCATATTTGAGCTCTAGTTCTGATTCTTTATTCCTTCTTACTTACAAAATTTTAAACTTGTACTTGTAGATTCCAATAGGAACTCAAGTGATAGTAGTGATATTTTAGTGCTTAGACTTGCTGAGCTTTTATAGAACCAAGAGGGAGTTCTTGTCATTTCATTTTCGATGTGGGACAACTAGTAAGGTAACAAAAGTACAAATATGTTGGGTTTTATACTAAACTATTCATTAGTAGTATATAAACATTGTCCATTTTATTGAGAATCTTGATTGCATATTTTTACATTGTCTGTTTATTATATATTGTGGATAATTTAGTATCAAATGGGATAACAGAAGATTAAATTATCAGTGTCTATATATAATATAAAAGGGTTCACAGTTTAAGTGGAATTAGACAAACCACTGGAATAACTGAAGTATTATTTGGGAATAGTTTATCTTGACTATTAAATAATACTTGTATACTTTGTGTATATTGAACAGGATCGAAATATTAGAATTGTTCTTCTATTCTGACAATAAAGAAGAACTAAGATTCTATGATATTATTAATGCTTAGGTTCTCAATCCAAGTGTAGTGATTGACACTTGTATGCAATGCACATGCTTTGATTCATATATGATGTAATTAATTGTTAATTACAATATTATGTATTGAGCAATGACATTGCATGCAGAGTGGGATATTAATTACATAAGGAAACCATGTCCTGATAATATTCGGGTTGATGATGTCCTCTTGAAAGCTCATAAAGATAATTATGCTTTAGTCCTGCAGGCAGATTTGTTCTTGCATAATTATAAGGTTGAGTGGATGATCAAGGATAAAAAGATATTAATTAAATTAATTATCAGAAATTAATTTAATTAATGGACATACGATATCTTAAACATGGGGAATTTAATAAGCAAATAATATAGGAGCCGAATTTAATAAAGCAATTACGGTATTAGGAAAGGCAGTGCAGATATTAATTCGTTAATGGATAGAATTAATATTTAATGACATTGGGCTTGACCCAGAATGTCATTGGGAGGCCCGACCTAATTGTCCATGATCCCTACTGGAGCCTATAAATATTCTTGTTCTCCTAAAGGCTGAAAACGTTTTTTCGGTTTTTCATAATTCGAGATTAAAACCTAGGGCAGCCGCAAGGAGCTAGGGTTTTGGGATTTCGAGGCTTTAAGGAGAGGAAACTTCGGGAGATCGAAGGCCACACTTCGCTCGAAGGGAATCAAGGAATTCAGTAGAAGACGTGGATCAGAATCGTATCGATTAAGGTAAAGTTTTCTTTTCGAACTCGTAATCAATCATATAGTAAAACGCAGAACAGTAATCATACGTTCCAACAATTGGTATCAGAGCGAGGTTATGCAGTTCTGCGTTTTATGATATGATGTCCATGTCGTAATTATATATGCATGTATATGGTGGTTGCTTGTATTGATTCTGTGATGCAGGTTGTAATCCACTATTATGGTCATGTTTTATTTGATTATGTGATTGGATCCCACGTGGTTTATCGTGGATGTTTGATTGTTGTAAATCACGAGGGTTTATCGTGATAGTTAAGATTATGATCAGATGTATGTAATAGAATAGGTTTGTTTTGCTGTATTATGTTGTATGTAATCGTTTAAACATCGGAGATACGAAAAACAAAGTTCTTCCGCTGCGCCACACTGTTTTCGTGGGAGCTTCACTGTTTTGGCTGCAGATTTTGCATACGATGTCCGATTTGGGCGAATAAGCACTTTTCGGAAACGGCAGAATGAGACGAACAGAAGGAACGGATCTTTGGATCCGTTCTCCAAGATTTCGACCCATTCTGACGCTGTTTAAGCCTTCAAACAGGCTCCTGAAGATTTCGGGAAATTTTTCAACGAAAGAATTCGAAGCTGATTTTCTGGGGCCATAATAGTCGATGTGTTTTATTATGTTTTACATAATTTCTGCTATTTATTTTAATTATTGCAATTTTATATGCCTTATGTGATTATCATGCCATGCAGTACTAACCTTAGTATGCTAGAACGACATGGACATAGGGTTATATGCTATGCTTTAATTATGTTGATCGTCATGCCATGTTCTTCTATGTTATGTGTTCTTTGTCTTGTTATTATGATAACATGTGGACCTCGAAGAATTAACATAGGACGATGCATGTAGATTTAAAAAAAATCCTCAAAGTAAAATACTAAGTGGGAGAGGGAATTAATTTGATATTAGATCCCATGGTCATCCATTATTGGTTGTATGTAATTTAACACTAGGACGATTATGAATTGGATATATGTCACCCATCGTGGCGTATGATTTATGACGTCTAGGTAGTGTTAAGGATATTACTAGGACAATCTTCTTAAGTTAATCACGAATATTGAAAGGTAAGCTCACCCCATCGTGACAAACCAAGTTTCATAGAATTCGAGAAAAAAGTTGGACATTCCTTGATTGATGTTGATAATGGATATTTCTGTCTACGGAGTTGTGTTCTTAAGCGAGTCCGTCTGTGACTTCACCGAAAACACCTGGGATTTATCCATTGATACATCGAACGGATGGGTCTGACTAAAGGCAACTTAAGATCTAAATAATGGTATACACTTAGCTGTGAAAGATAATATATAGTCCACCCTAACGTGGCGTATTATTTAGTAGTAGGACCGAAGTAATATTTAAATTTAAATGGTATATATGTCATCCATCATGGCGTACCAGATATTTATGGAATTTAAATATTAGTGCATTAATTTTAATTAATTGTTAGAGGAAACCAATAGGTTTTAAGATATATGCAATTTTCTGATTAAGTGATATATGCATGATTCTCAGGATAGAATGGGCTTTAATCCACTTTTCACCATACTTAAGGATAACAAACTTACCGGACCTAACTATATTGAATGGAAACGCAATTTGGACATAGTGTTGACTGCTGAAGAGTTCAAATTTTGTACTGTTGAACCCCAACCAGACCAGCCTGCTGCCGATGCTCCGGATGAGGAAAAAGAGTATTTTAAGAAGTGGACTAAGGCAGATGGCTGAAAAAACACCTGTAAGGGACCATGTTCTTCTGATGATGTCTCATATAAATGAACTAGAGGTCCTTGGTGCTGATATTGATGCGGAAACGCAGGTCGATATCATACTTATGAGTTTGCCAAAAAAGCTTTGAGCCGTTTCGCTTGAATTACAACATGAACAAGAAGTTGTATAGTCTTGCAGAACTTCTGACAGAGCTTCAGGCAGCGGAATCATTATTTCAGCAGCATGTTCAGGTAAATGTGGCTGAGAAAGTTTCTTCTTCAAAGCCGAAAGGAAAGAAGAAGAAGAAGGTTCAGGCACAGAAAGTTGTGAAACCATTGGGAGTTCAGAATTCAGTGAAGAAGCCTAAGGGCAAGTGCTTCAAGTGCAAGCAGTCGGGTCACTGGAAAAAGGATTGTCCTCTTTCTAAGAAGAACAATACTGGTATGTCTCTTTCTCTTGTTACAGAAACATATATAGCGGCTATGTCTACGAACACTTGGTGTGTAGACACAGGAGCCACTGATCATGTTTGTAATTCCATGCAGGGGTTCCAGAAAACCAGGCTGCTTAGAGATGGCGAGATATATGTGTTCATGGGAGATGCTACGAAAGTAGCAGTGGTTGCAGTTGGAGTTATTTCTTTATCTTTTGGTTATGATAGGATTTTGGTTTTGAATAATTGTCTTTATGTACCTTCATTTAGAAGGAATTTAATTTCGGTTTCTAAACTAGCTATGGATGGTTATAATGTTTGTTTGGATCGTAATGTTTCCATTATGATGAATAAACGAGTTATATGTTCTGGTACATTGCAAGACAATTTATATATTATTAATCCTATAGAACCAATGCTGCAACCAAGTGAAATTAATAATACATTTTCTACCTCTAGTAAAAGAAAGGAACCTTCTGGATTGAACCAAACATATCTTTGGCACTTGAGATTAGGTCATATAAACTTGAGGAGGATTCAAAGATTGGTAGTAGATGGGCCTTTAGGCTCGTTGGAAGTGGAGCCATTTCCAGTCTGTGAATCTTGCTTGGAAGGAAAAATGACCAGCAGACCTTTTAAGGCAAAAGGAAATAGAGCCAAAGATGTGTTAGAATTGGTTCATACTGATTTATGTGGACCTATGAATATCCAAGCGAGAGGTGGGTATGAATATTTTGTCACTTTCATTGATGATTATTCGAGATATGGATACATTTATCTGTTGCACCGCAAGTCTGAGTGCTTTGAAAAATTCAAAGAGTACAAAGCAAATGCGGAGAAGAGACATTCAGGAAAATGTATCAAGTCACTACGATCAGATCGTGGGGGCGAATACCTGCTTGGAGAATTTAGAGAATATTTATCAGAACATGGGATTTCATCCCAGTTGACTGCACCTGGCACACCTCAGCAGAATGGTGTAGCAGAAAGAAGGAACCGGACTCTTTTAGAGAGTGTTAGATCGATGATGAGTTATTCGAATTTACCCAAGTCGTTTTGGGGACATGCTCTAGAAACAACGGCTTATCTTCTAAACTTGGTACCTTCTAAGTCAGTTCCAAAAACTCCAAAAGAATTGTGAACTAGTACCAAACCTAGTTTGAAACACATTCGGATTTGGGGTTGTCCAGCACATGTGCTGAACAAGAACGTGACTAAGTTAGATTCTCGTACAGAAGTGAGGCTGTTTGTGGGTTATCCCAAGGGAACAAAAGGGTATTTGTTTTATAGTCCTAAGGATCGGGATGTCATTGTAAGCACCAATGCTAGATTCTTAGAGGAAGACTATATAATGAATCACAAACCCATGAGTACTGTTGTTTTAGAGGAACTAGTGGGAGGACAAGATAATTCTAATATGCCACCGGTACAAGTAGAACAACCACAAGTAAATGAACAACCTATCACTAATACCACTCCAATACTTCGTCGTAGTGGGAGGGTTGTTAAACAACCTGAGAGGTTCATGTTTTTGGGAGAGTCTTCGGACTTAGTCTCTGGTGAACATGATGAGGATCCCAGGACATACGAAGAAGCAATGCAAGATAAGGATGCAGATCTTTGGCAAAAGGCTATGCAATCTGAGATGGAATCTATGTATTCCAATCAAGTCTGGGATCTCGTGGAACCACCCAATGGTGTAAAACCCATTGGATGCAAGTGGATCTACAAAAGAAAAAAAGGATCTGACAAAAAGGTGAAAGCCTGGAAAGCAAGACTTGTTGCGAAAGGGTATACTCAGAAACAAGGAATTGATTATGAGGAAACCTTTTCTCCGGTAGTCATGCTTAAGTCAATCCGGATTCTTTTATCTATAGCAGCTCATCTCGATTATGAGATTTGGCAAATGGATGTCAAGACAGCTTTCCTAAATGGAAGTCTTGATGAAAACATCCATATGCGGCAACCAGAGGGATTCATCAAAGAGGGCCAAGAGCATCTAGTGTGTAAGCTTAAGAAGTCCATTTATGGACTGAAACAAGCTTCCAGGGAGTGGAACATTCGTTTTGATCAGGTCGTCCAGTCAAATGGTTATGATCAGAGTCCAAGCGAAGCATGTGTGTATAAGAAAAGTGAAGGAAATGCAGTGGTTTTTCTAGTACTATATGTAGATGACATTTTGCTCATTGGAAACAATGTAGAGATGTTGTCATCTATTAAGGCATGGTGGTTCAAACAATTTGAAATGAAAGACTTAGGTGAAGCCGCATACATTCTTGGGATCAAAGTTATAAGAGATCGCAAGAAAAGAACGTTGGCTTTATCTCAAGAACCGTACATTGATGAGGTACTGGCTCGTTTTAACATGCAGGACTCTAAGAAGGGTAATTTACCTTTTAGACATGGAGTCTCTCTATCAAAGGAGCAGTGTCCTAAGACACCTAAGGAGATAGAGAACATGAAAGTAGTTCCTTATGCTTCAGCATGTGGAAGCTTAATGTATGTCATGTTATGCACGAGACCTGATATTTGCTTTGCCGTAGGCATGGTCAGTAGATATCAGTCCAATCCAGGTCAGGAACATTGGAGTGCAGTAAAAACGATACTTTAGTACCTGCGAAGGACTAAGAAGTATATGTTAATTTACAAGGCTTCAGACTTGTTTCCTGTGGGATATACTGATTCAGATTTCCAGACAGATAGGGATAAGAGGAAGTCAACCTCGGGGTGTGTTTTTACTTTAGGAGGTGGAGCTGTAATATGGAGGAGTGTGAAGCAGAAATGCATCGCAGACTCAACCATGGAAGCTGAATATGTGGCAGCCTCTGAGGCAGCCAAGGAGGCTATATGGTTCCAGAATTTCCTGCTGGATTTGAATGTAGTTCCTAATTTGCCACGGCAAATCACAATTTATTGTGATAATACTGGTGCTGTTGCAAATACAAAGGAACCACGAGAACATAAAGCAGCAAAACACATTGAGCGTAAGTATCACCTCATACGACAGTTCGTTAAGCGAGGAGATATTATTGTGACTGATATAGCATCAAAGGACAACCGGGCTGATCCTTTCACGAAGAGTTTACCAGCTAAGGTTTTTGAAGAACACGTGGAGGCGATAGGAGTCAGATGTCTGGTCACAGAATAGTTATTTAAACTGGTAGCGGATTATATTAATAAACACTGATATACTCAAAGAATAGCTTGAGTATAAGTGGGAGATTGTTGGGTTTTATACTAAACTATTCATTAGTAGTATATAAACATTGTCCATTTTATTGAGAATCTTGATTGCATATTTTTACATTGTCTGTTTATTATATATTGTGGATAATTTAGTATCAAATGGGATAACAGAAGATTAAATTATCAGTGTCTATATATAATATAAAAGGGTTCACAGTTTAAGTGGAATTAGACAAACCACTGGAATAACTGAAGTATTATTTGGGAATAGTTTATCTTGACTATTAAATAATACTTGTATACTTTGTGTATATTGAACAGGATCGAAATATTAGAATTGTTCTTTTATTCTGACAATAAAGAAGAACTAAGATTCTATGATATTATTAATGCTTAGGTTCTCAATCCAAGTGTAGTGATTGACACTTGTATGCAATGCACATGCTTTGATTCATATATGATGTAATTAATTGTTAATTACAATATTATGTATTGAGCAATGACATTGCATGCAGAGTGGGATATTAATTACATAAGGAAACCATGTCCTGATAATATTCGGGTTGATGATGTCCTCTTGAAAGCTCATAAAGATAATTATGCTTTAGTCCTGCAGGCAGATTTGTTCTTGCATAATTATAAGGTTGAGTGGATGATCAAGGATAAAAAGATATTAATTAAATTAATTATCAGAAATTAATTTAATTAATGGACATACGATATCTTAAACATGGGGAATTTAATAAGCAAATAATATAGGAGCCGAATTTAATAAAGCAATTACGGTATTAGGAAAGGCAGTGCAGATATTAATTCGTTAGTGGATAGAATTAATATTTAATGACATTGGGCTTGACCCAGAATGTCATTGGGAGGCCCGACCTAATTGTCCATGATCCCTACTGGAGCCTATAAATATTCTTGTTCTCCTAAAGGCTGAAAACGTTTTTTCGGTTTTTCATAATTCGAGATTAAAACCTAGGGCAGCCGCAAGGAGCTAGGGTTTTGGGATTTCGAGGCTTTAAGGAGAGGAAACTTCGGGAGATCGAAGGCCACACTTCGCTCGAAGGGAATCAAGGAATTCAGTAGAAGACGTGGATCAGAATCGTATCGATTAAGGTAAAGTTTTCTTTTCGAACTCGTAATCAATCATATAGTAAAACGCAGAACAGTAATCATACGTTCCAACAAAATAGACATACCTCTGATTTGTTTTGAGTGTTATTTGTTTCCATATCCCTTTTATAATGGAAATAAGTTAGCAACTTCCCAACCTTTCAGCCTTTCGATTTGTTTTGGAATTCATCTTCAAGACATTCAAAGTTTAGTATAATTTCAAAATTTCCTATTATGCATATTAATTCAAGTTACTTCTACTCCACTAGGAAAGCCAAGGTGAAGCAAACGTACCTTAACTTTGTAAGTGAGTGTACTTGAGATATATAGATATTGGAAGGAGTTCATTTCTATTACATCTAGATGTGGGATAAAATTTTTCTTACTTTCTTAATAAGCAAAGGCAATCAGTTAATTGAGCACAATCACTTCAACTTTGTTCTTACTTCCTAAGAATCTTCAAACTCCAAGTAGTCTCGGCCTCAATTGAAGCCAAGGTAAGAGTATGAGATGTTAGTAGAGTAGCTAAAGGCTGGAGTTAGCTTATATAGGCATAGGATGAAGACCCTCTCTTAAAACTCTCGATGTGGGATAACCAGCAATGTATGGGAAATAGAAATGACTTAGTACCTCATTGATAACTATAGTGATAATAAAAGAGTTTATGTAGATGGATTCAACTACAAACACCAATTAGGAAAAACAAGAGGATGAAAGCCAGTGATGCTTATTAGTTGCTGGTGGGATGAATGGATATTGTTGTTAACACCCGAGACTAATTTTTGTTTCCTTGCCTCTATTTTTCTACCACATTGGAAAGAAAAGAGGTAGTATACAAGATTATATAGTAGAAGTCCAAATCATATTGGTAAGAAATTCATGGGTGAAGTGTGGCTGTAGTATGTGTGGCTCTTAGGTGCATCTCATTTTAAATTTTTCTAGTACCTTTAAGAGTACCACATCGATTAAATCAGAAGGTATTCCAACCTTTCCTTTTATAAATAGGGATAGTTTTTAAATTTAGGAAAGATGTAAAGTACTTGCAATCTCCTTGGTTCCGTTCGGTAAGTTTTCAGACTTTTTCTTTTATTATTTTATTTACTAGTTATTTTAATTATTTATTATTTTAATTGTTTAATATTTAAGTTAGTTAAATTAGAATAATCACTTAATTAGGTAGTAGAAATGAAACGTGGTAATAATGCTAGTGTGAATTTTGATAATATTTTAGGGAACGAACGAAGTTGACGATATTCGTATACGAGATTAAAATCAGAAGCGACGTACTGTAAGTACATACTTTACTGTTTTACTGTTGAGAATGTAATTTTGAAATATCGATGATTTTATTGATGATGCTTGATGAAAACTGAGTATTCTTACATTGATACTGTGAACTGTGATGCTTCCTGTTGGAAGTAAAGCTAAACCAATTGTTTAGCTGGCCGGGATCCGGGATCCCAACTAGTAGAACTTATGAACCTATCGTGTTTGAATACTCATTTTTATTCAATTTCTGTGAAAATTATTTTATTGTGATGAACGACTTGTGAAATTGCAAACCTCAGTTAAATGGTATAATATATGCTTGTTGGGCTCTGTGAGCTCATTCTTTTATTTCACTAACTTCCACAGGGAAGAATTTTGGAGAAGGATGTTCAGGAAAAGATAAGAATGTGATGAACTGAACCATCGATGTTGGATTGGAAGAAAGTAGTAATCTAAGGAGAATACTTTTGAAATAGACTTATGTTTTTGAAGTTGTGTAAGAACTTATTGTATGTTGTAACGTTTGTCGTAAGACTTGACCACGTTGTAAGATCTTTGTTTATTAATTAAAGTTTGAGTATGTAAGCATATATTGAGGCGTTTGGTTTGTTTGACGTTCCCCGGGTCGGGTTTCTGAGGTCATCCCGGGGTCGGGGGCGTCACATTTTTGGTCCGAAAACGTGTTACAAGACCGCTCTAGTTCTAATGGTCACTATAATGTTCATTAATGTCATAACTTTCAAGTTTAACCTTGTTAAGTCCATTTAACAATCACTAAACCACCAAGACTCTCATCCTTACTAAATATTAGTTCTTAAACGTCGTAAACATACCACCAACATCAATCCACAACAATCAACCATCAAGATTTAAGTATTCATACTCCAAACTCCTCAAACAACATGTTCTTGAACATATCTTGAAACTTAGCTCATAACTTAACATAAATCAAAAGATGGATGAGGATTATACCTTTCCTGGGCTCAAGAACACTTGGATATAGCTTAAAGAACCTTGGTCTTGCTTGAACTAAGCTTATCATCCTCAAACTCACCAAAAGAAATCAAGAACAAAAGTTAGTATTTTCGGAGTTACTATTCTGCCTCAACTTTGATCCAAGATTTTACTATGTTATACTACTTGGATTGCCATGAAATTTTTAACGTACCTTTTTTATGGATTGAGGAAGCTATGGTCACAATTTGGCGATTTTAGCATGATCAGATATTTAGTTATGAATTTGTCTTTCTCCCCTGGTCCTGCTGAGCCGAATTTTGAAGAATGAGACGGGGAGAGCTTTTCTAGCTTGGTTAATAATTGTGTTTGATAAAATGAAATGTAATAATTCTACTCACATGTGTTGGCTGATTTGAGACTTCAAAGTCTTTTCCAAGTACAATTATTCCATGAAATTGTGGATCTTGGTCTCTAATTCTCCTTAATTTAGGGAACTTTGTTCCTAACCAACACTTAGCTACTTGGTTACTCCCTTGTACTTCTAGTTAGTTTTCCAGTGTGTAGTTTGCATGAGCTTTTGCATGGCTTGCATGTATTATGCTTAACTTACTTATCATCCAATGCTTGTCACTTAATCCTTTATGCAAGTTCGATAATTTTTCTATAAACGTGTTTCATCGCGTAGAGATTTCTATTGTCGTCCTTAAATACTTAAACTTGTTGGTTCCATTTTAAATCCACTAAAATTACTTGTCATGGGATTTATATCATCTCAAGAATCCAAATATATCTTCATCCCATGATTTTCCAATTATTTAATACAAGTGCAAAATCTTCGTATTCTGACGACTTTAAAATTCTCTAATTTCCTTCATACGATAACACTACGTTCTCAAATTATTAAAATTCCATCACTTATATAATGTGGCTCAAAAAAATTCCATAAATCCGCAAAGTCACTATTCATTAAGGTTTTAAAATATTACAAAAATCAGGGTTCTTACATACCCTGTTGTTTGACTAGTGGATCCAGTAGTAGTTTGAGGATCTCCACCATTGTCACCACTTGGTCCAGAATCATTATCATTGTCATTATCATTACTACTAGGAACAACTTTAGGTTCTTCTTCATTATCTGAGAGATCTTCTGATAAGTTTTCAAATACCAAGGATTCAGAGTTCTCTCCTGTTTGCAGGCTTGGTCTTTTGGTGTCATCAAATGTTATATTTAGGCTTTCCAACACCTTATTATCTTCAATCACATAAACCCTGTAAGCTTTAGATTCCAGAGAAAATGCCTTCATCTGCTTTGGCATCAAACTTGCCTAGATGTTCTCCATCTTTCAATACAAAGCACTTTGCACCAAACACATGAAAGTACTTCAGTGATGGTTTCTTGTTGGCCATTAACTCATACGGAGTCTTTTCATGATCTTTATTAATCAGGGTTCGATTCTGAGTGTAGCAAGCTGTATTCACTGCTTTAGCCCAAAAGTAAGTGGGAAGTTTTGATTCACTTAGCATAGTCCTTGTTGCTTCAACCAAGGTACGGTTCTTCCTTTCCACTACTCCATTCTGTTGAGGAGTTCTTGGTGCTGAATACTGTCTTGATATTCCTTTCTCTGTGCAGAATTCATTTAGAACTACAATTTTGAATTCAGTTCCATTGTCTGATCTGATTGTCCGCACATGTAGCTTAGCTTCCACCTCTATCTTTTTAATGTGATCAATGATTAGTTGTGTTGCTTCATCCTTTGACTTTAAGAATAACACCCACGTGTACTTGGAGTAGTCGTCAACCATTACTAATGCATATCTTTTCCTTGATACTGACATAACATTTACTGGACCAAATAAATCCATATGAATCAGCTGAAGAGGTTCAGAAATGCTTGTCAGTTCTCTGCTTCTGTGTGATGCTTTCTTAGACTTCCCTTTTTCACATGCTTCACATAGTCCCTCCTGATGAAATTCTGTTGCCCAGTAATAAACAATTGTAGAAGGGGGGTTGAATACAATTGTATAAGATTCTCGACTATAAACACAAATATGAATATAATAACAACTTTTATTAAATCTGATATAAAACTGTTACAAACTCTCTCAAGAAATTCTGATGTTCTTGAGAGCTTCTAGGTTACAATATACTTGTGTATGCGATTGATATAAAATCAAAACCTAAACTGTGTTTATATACTACACAGCTTCTCTATCGATTACAAGATAAGTCCAAATCAATTACAAACTATATTGAAACATATCCTAACCGACAGCTACATTCCTACAAACTAGGAACCGACAAAATAAACTTCTTTCTTTAACTAGACTCCATAAATAACTCGAAGTTGTAATCCTGATCAGCTTCCAGTCCTGATGATAATACCGATCACAGTCCTGGCAGAAATCCTGACAGCAATCCTGATACTGACGCTTGTGTAATATTGATGACGTCAGCAATCCTGATCAGTTGAGTCCAGATCCTGATGATCATTGAATCCTGATCTAACAATCTCCCCTAATCTCATACTTTGTAAAATAAAGTATAGATTCCTAGATTCAATGATGCCAAAAATATATTTACAAAATGTACAATAAATAACAGCAACAACTTATCTATTTAGATTCTTTGATAGAACGTATTCATCTTCAAGAAGTTGGATAACAAATTTTCTTCTTTTTCTTCAAGAATTTGAATCGGTCTTTCCTTAAGATTTCTGAGTTCTTCATCTTCCTCATTAATCTGGTAGATAGCTGCTCTGAGATTTTGAATTGAACTTTTTGGTAGACTATGATCTTCAACCAGGAGGTAAGCAATTTCCTTCCCATCAGGATTAAGAGTCAGTTGCTTCATACCAAAAGACATTTCTTTAATAGCAGTGCCTCTTTGCATTTCCACATCCTGATCTTTTAGATTTAAGTACATGGGAGTATAATCACCATTGTAATTCCTTCCTTCATCAAATCTTCTCCTTATGGTTGACAGAATCATATCACTCCATTCCTTGCACACTTTATTTTTCCATTTAAGCAGATAGTGAACATATTTCAGTTCCTTTGTGGTTTTAATCAACAGCTCTTGAATGGACATAACCTTCATACTTCCATCTTTCATGAAGTATAGAAGCTTCTCTTTCTTTTCAGTACCATCAGGACAATCTATAACTATATCAACAGCTGATAAATTGTTCAGGTGTTCAGAAGTTAAAATACCTCCAATTTCAGTCAGAGAGTGAGGATCAACATGTGGTATGTTCAGAAATTCAGCATCCCTGTGTCCTATTCCTCCTCTTTAATTATGTGGCATTTGCTTTAGACTTGAAAACATTTCTAACCACAGATCTTTAGGTCTATGAGAACCAGAAAAGTCTGCCATGCTAGTAACATTTGTTATAGTACCACTTACTGATAATTGACAGGTCTATTGCACTGAATAGTGTCAATATGCTTCCATTTCTTGTCTTTTTCCTTCTCAAGAACATAGCTCTTCTCTATCTTGTGTTGTTGTCTTCTTGAATTTCTCCACAACAACCTATTTGAACTTTTGAGCTTTTGCACATAGAGCTTAAAATCTCTATTTGTTGTTCTCATGATTTCTTTTCTCCTTGTTTCTTCTTCTTCATCCACTTATTCATTATGAGAATCAACCACAGTAGATAAAATTAATACATCAACCTCTTGTAGAATTTCAGATTCATCAGGACCTTGAGCAATGTCAGGATTACAATCTGGAATTTGAGCTGTATTACTGATGAGTGTTGATTGTCTTGGTCTTCTTCTCAATTGTGGTCCATCATCTCTTTCTTGATCTTCTTGCTGAATAATAGTCCTAATAGCTAGAGTATCAGGAACTATTAAAGTTTGAGAAGCCTCATGAATTTCTTCTATTATTACTCCTCTAGACCTTGTCTATCTAGGCATTGTTTGATTTGATGAGCTTCCCCCTCTTCTTGCACCTCTTCTAGCACCTCTTCTACCTCTGCCTCCTCTTCCTCTAGTAGGAGCAGAATTATTAAAGCTTTCCATGATTTCTCTTTGTTGAATTAAAAATTCTTCATGTGAAAGATCAGGATATTCTTCACTAGTTGTAGAAAGTGCCTTTCTTGCAAATAATTGTTGAACTCTCTTATTAGTGTGATAAAGAGTAACAACATTACCATCTCTTGTCTTGAACTTCTGGAATAGATTTGTAGCATCTTCGGGATTTTTTATGAGAACATCTTCATCACCTTCAGGAATTGTAGAGAGTGTTTGTCCATGACCAGGTGTCAGGATTTGATCAGACATCAGGATTTGATCACCTGTCAGGATTTGTTCTTCCGTCAGGATATGAGATTTCACCAATGTCCTTACTGTTCTAACTCCAGAATCAGAAACATGAGTTGACTGCGTGGATTGACTTTGAGAAGTTTGAATTGTAGACTTCACCATAGCAGCATCAGAGGTTCATCCTTGTAATATCATATCATCACCATCATGTCCAGTATGATCATCATCATTATTCTTTCTCAATACTAGATCAGGTGTACATTTTGTCTGACTTACCTTCTCCCCTTTTTTGGCATCAGGATTTGATAACAAATTTAAAATTAAGGAAAGAGAGGTTTGAATTTCAGTTACCTTAGAATCTAATGAATCAATTCTAGTGTTGATGTGAGACTGTTCAGAAATAAGTGACTTAACATGAGACTCCACAACTCTCAATTGAAGAGCAATTGGTGCCTTTGTCAAGTTCTTTGAAATATCAGTCCTCACCAATTCAGTAACAGCTTTCACAGAATCAATTTCAGTCTTGAGGCTCTTAGATAAAAGAGTTGTAGCCTTCAAGTGATTCCTTACATCTTCATTTTCAATCAAGCTTGCAGCATAAGAAGCATGTTCCAAAGCACATGGATAACTGACAGAATCAAAAGACATGTACCATTCAATTTCCCATTCATGTCTTCTTAGCTATTCAGCAGGATCAATTGCAGAAGGACCAGAAAACTCTTGTCTAATATCTTTTCCTGTAGTAGCCTTGCCAGCCATGAAAGTGCTTGAAGAACCAAAGTTAGTTCCAAGACTAGATTTGAGTGATGTAGCAAGCTGATCCTTCTCGACATCATTATCATCATCAGAATCATCATCATCACTATCTCCAGAATCATCAGCATTATCAGAATCAGAAATAACACCTTTCAATTTATCTTTGGATTCTGATATAGGATCTTTCATTGGCCTTGAGCTAAGTGGTTGGATCAGGATTGGCTCAACATCAGGAGCACCACTAGCATCAGGAGCAACACTGTCAGGATTTGAAATGCTTGCATCAGTATTTTGTACTAATGGTTCTTGTGTAGCTTGAGGTTCTGAAGCTACTTCAACACTTTGAGCTGAAGGTTCTTGTGTACTTCCCTCATTGACAGTGTCCTCGACCAATCTCTCAATTACATCTGCACCAGAAACCCCTTGAGCTTTCTCAGGAAATTCCTCAGAAACTATTGCTGATTTGCCTGCATCCTTACTTTGAAAGGATGGTTCTTGTGAGGCAGGAATGTTGATGTCTTCATTCTCCCTTTGAGAAAATGGTTCTTGTGTGACCATTCCTTCAGCTTTATCTTCACTCACACTTTGAGTAAGTGGTTCTTGTGGGGCTGGATCATCAGTAGCTGCTGAACCACTTTGAGGTTTAGGTTCTTGTGGGCTTGAGCCCTTTAGTTTCTTTTGTCTTTTGAACACAAACTCATCTGCCTTCCTTTTCTTGTCCATGGGATGAGTAAACCCAAGCTTGGAAGCAGCAACACCAACCTTCTCCCATGAAATTTCCAGAACTCTTGATGGTGGAGAAGCCTTGGCTGGAGAGTCTGAGATAGATACAATTTGACTTGGTGCAGCATCAGAAATACCAATGTCAGGATTTGACTGAGCATCAGGATTTGATGACTCATCAGGAATTGAAATGTCCTGACCATCAGTATCTTGTGTCTTCAATGGAATATGATACCTGCTTTTGATCAACTTTCTTTTCTTCTGTGGCTTTGCAGTAGGTGCCACAACTCCACTAGCAGTATCAGCAACTTCCTTGTTCAGCTTAAATTTGGAGGATATAAGCATTTCATCCTCAGAATCAGTTTCATCCCTTAAAACCAACTTTCTTTTCACAGCAACAACCTCCTCAACTTTATCAGCTTTCTGTACCAGGACCCCTTGTACACCCCCTTGTTTCTTCTGTTTGGTGAGTGGTGTAGATGAGAAATCCTTTGATCCTGATTGTCTTCCAGACACATCAGATCTAGCTGATTTCTTTGATTTTACAACTACAGTCTTTTGAGAGACAGTAGAGGTGGTTGTGGAGTGTTTGGAGTGTTTAGGAGGGATGCTTGTGTCAGGAACAAGGTGTGATTGGCCTTGCCCCATAGCATCAGAAACTGATCCATAACAAGTAGGCATTTTCTCTTTCAAGAAAAGCCTGACCTCATCAGTAATGAAGGCATTGCCTTGAAAACCATTTGCCTTATCACTGTTGACTAAGGACTTAATATTATTCTTTGTAATTCTACAAATGGGTAGAATCATATCCTCTTCAAAAGTAACATTAGGACATAAGTGATTAAAAATTAGCTGGAAAAATCTAAGAAAACAGACAGAGCCTAACTTATCTGATTTCCTATCACTTAAAGCTTTTAAAACAAAAGTACCATAATCAAACACTGTAAAATGGATTAGAGAATACCCAATTTTGAGAGATCCTGATGGAAGAGCATCAAAGTTTGATGTCTTGTTCAGGAAACAGCGACTGATGGTATCAAAGAAGAAATTCCACTTCTTCTTAAGCTTTGTCCTGAAGAGGTTTCCATACCTCTTAACATCCCCATTGTAGCCAAGCTTTGTAACAAACTAAAGAGTGTCGAGTCTGTAACATTATCAGGAACACTATCACCCAAAACAGGCAAATGAAGAGCCTCTTCAACAACAGCAGGAGTGACATGAAAAGTAACACCTTTGAATTCAAAATTCATCAGTATTGTTCCCGTTGGCCCTTTGCCAAAAACAGTCGTATTCCACACCTACATCACCGACTTAAAAGAAACATTTGCAGGTTCTGTTAGTGCAAACTTCAATGGACTTGAAGTAAGAAAATCCTGGATTATGTGGAACTCAGTAGGCAATTCATGATGATCTAAGACAGCTACAAAATTATTAGTGGCAAAAGTAAACCACTAATTACTATTTGTTTGTTCATGAAAGATGATGACGCCATTGTTACTATGTAGAAAGCTTGAGAATTGAGATTAAGAAATTAGGGTTCGTGAGCACAGAGAGAAGATGAATAGCAAAAACTGATGATGTGAGAGTAATCAACAATTTAGAAAATCAAATTGTATTTTGTTAAAACAAAATTTACTCTCAGTGACATGTGGCAAAATATGATTCGTGCAATTATAATTAGTGGACCAAATTACGCGTGTAATTAAACATAACTGCACCGCTTTTTATGTGTATCTATGTGTATATATCTATCAGTATGACACACGCGCGCATACAGTTGTCTAACTAAAAACTCAAACGTTTCTCATCAAATACTGACAAAAAATCAGGCACAAATTAAGAAATGAAATATTGACCTGTCCATCAGGATTGACCAGTTGACTTCCTGTCAGGATTGTGTCCTATCAGGATTTGATCAAAATTACATACCTTACTGAATGACCATCAGGATTTGACAGTCATCGGGATTTCTTCTCTGTAGCTTTTCTCAGAAATTCTCAAAGTTCATCATTCCAAGTTCATTCACCAATTTGTTGAAAGTAACTTCAGGAAGTGGCTTGGTGAATATATCAGCTAGTTGTTGATCAGTAGAAACAAAATGAAGTTCAATTGTTGCTTCCAGAACTTGTTCTCTTATGAAATGGTACCTAATACTTATGTGCTTAGTAAGAGAATGATGAACTGGATTTCCTGTAATTGCAATAGCACTTTGGTTATCACAATAAATAGGTATTTTTGAGAATGACAAGCCATAATCTAACAACTGATTTCTCATCCACATTATCTGAGCACAGCAACTTTATGCAGTTATGTACTTAGCTTCTGCAGTTGAAGTGGAGATAGACTTTTGCTTTTTACTGAACCATGAAACTAGTCTGCCACCCAAAAACTGACAGCTTCCTGAAGTACTTTTCATGTCTATCTTGCATCCTGCAAAATCAGCATCTGAGTAACCACACAAACCAAAATCTGATTCCCTTGCATACCAAAGGCCAAGTGAAGGAGTGCCTTTGAGATATCTGAAAATTCTTTTGACTATAATCAGATGAGGTTCCCTGGGTTTTTGCTTGAAATCTTGCACACAGACAGGTTGCAAACATGATATTTGGTCTACTTGCAGTGAGATACAATAAATATCCAATCATCCCTCTGTAGTGAGTTACATCTACCTCAACACCTTGGTTAGTATCAAGTTTGGTAGCTGTAGCTATGGGAGTACTTGCAGTAGCACTATCTTGCATGTTAAACATTTTCAATAAATTCCTTGTATACTTTGACTGATTGATAAAGATGTCATCATCAGTCTGTTTAACTTGAAGACCAAGAAAGTAACTCATTTCTCCCATCATGCTCATTTGATATCTAGACTGCATAAGCTTTGAAAACTTCTCACACGGCTTATTGTTTGTTGACCCAAAAATGATATCATCAACATAAATCTGAACTAAAAGCAAATCCTTACCATGATTCAAGTAAAACAGATTTTTGTCATTAGTACCTCTTTTGAATCCACTTTCCAGTAAGAATTGAGCTAGGGTTTCATACCATGCTCTTGGAGCTTGCTTTAGTCCATAAAGTGCCTTATCCAATATGTAGACATGATTTGGATATTTTGGATCAATGAAACCAGGAGGTTGTTCAACATAGACTTCTTCCTCCAGTTCACCATTTAAGAAAGTACTTTTCACATCCATCTGAAAAACCTTGAATTTCTTGTGAGCTGCATATGCCAGAAAGATCCTGATGGCCTCTAGTCTTGCAACAGGAGCAAAAGTTTCATTATAGTCAATTCCTTCTTGTTGAGAATACCCCTTTGCAACTAGCCTTGCTTTGTTTATGATAATTACTCCATCAGAATCAGTCTTGTTCTTGAAAATCCATTTTGTACCAACAATTGACCTATTCTTTGGTCTTGGCACCAGTTTCCAGACTTTATTTCTTTCAAATTCATTTAATTCTTCTTGCATTGCAGTAACCCAATCAGCATCTTTAAGTGCATCCTCAACTTTCTTAGGTTCCTCTTTGGATAGAAAGTTATGATAGAGACATTCATTTGCAGTTGCACTTCTTGTTTTAACACCTGCCAGGATCCCCAATTATCAAATCAGGAGTATGACTTCTAGTCCATTTCCTTGCTGGTGGTAAGTTATTTCTTGAAGTAGATGCTCCCCCTGGATTCGTGTTGTCTTGACTGGAAGAATTAGCTTCAGTAGAAGCTCCCCCGAAATTGTTGCTGTTACCTCCTGATGGGTTATCAGGATTGTCACTTGAATCAGTATCTGAAGAATTCTCTCCTGATTATTGAGTAGACTCAGAGTTAGTAGCAGTTTGTTGTTGCTCCCCCTCAACATTTGCACTGCTAGTTGTATCACCATTATTTGCATCATCAGTATTGGCACCATCAGCATTGGGTGCATAATCAGGATTTGATGTGTCATCAGGATCTGATGAGTTGTCAGTATCTGATTCCTCTTCATCGGGATTCTTGGTAACTTCATTTTCAAAAATCAACCTATCATGAGAGTCCTCACTTAAGCCACTTATCTTCTTATCATCAAAAGATACATGTATTGACTCCATGACAATCCTTGTTCTCAAGTTAAAAACTGTGAAAGCTCTTGAGGCTAGATAGCCAATAAAAATTCCCTCATCAGCCTTGGTTTCAAATTTCCCTAGCAGTTCAGGATGAGTTCTGAGAACAAAACATTTACAGCCAAACACATGCAGATGCTTCAAACTTGGTTTCTTCTCCTTGAGCATTTGATAGGGAGTGACACCATGTCTGTTTACGAGTGTGAGATTTTGAGTATAGCATGTTGTATTGACTGTTTCTGCCCAGAAATATGTAGGTAATTTAGCTTCTTCCAACATAGTTCTGCCAGCTTCAATAAGAGTTCTATTTTTCCTTTCAACTACTCCATTTTGCTGGGGTGTGCCAGGAGCAGAGAATTGTTGAATAATTCCTTTGTATTTGCAGAACTCTTCCATATTTGAATTCTTGAATTCAGTTCCATTATCACTCCTCAGTATCTTGACTTTGTACTTTGTGCCTATCTCAATCATTCTTACATGATCCAACAGTAACTCAGGAGTTTCATCTTTTCTGTGCAGAAAATACACCTAGGTGAATCTAGAATATTCATCAACAATTACAAGAGTGTACCTTTTCTTACTGATGGACATAATGTTGACTGGTCCAAATAGATCAAGATGTTGCATGTGATATGGTTCTTCAATAGAGGATTATGATTTACTCTTGAATGATGTCCTTTTCTGTTTAGCCTTCTGACAAGCATCACAAAGTCCATCAGGAGTATATAAAGCTTTAGGTAATCCTCTCACTAAATCTTTCTTAACCAACTCATTGATATTGCTGAAGTTGAGATGAGAAAGCTTCTTGTGCCAGTTCCAACTTTCATCTACTGATGCTTTACTGATGAGACAAGTAGGGGAGCCATCAGTATTGGTGTGAATGTTGGCTTCATAAATGTTACCATGCATGTAGCCAGTCAATGCAATCTTTCCTGATTCTTTGCTGACTACTTCACAATGTGTGGAATAGAAGTTGACATGATAACCTCTGTCAATGATTTGACTAATACTCAACAGGTTGTGTTTTAGTCCTTTCACTGGAGCTACTTTTTCAATGATGACATTTCCAATGATTATATTGTCATATCCCAATGTTTTTCCAATGTTGCCATCTCCATAAGACACAGTTGGGCCAACTTTCTCCTCATATTCTGATAACAGGGCTTTGTTTCAAGTCATGTGCACAGAACATCCACTATCCATGACTAACACGTTTTTCTTTTTACCCTGCAATCAGACAAAAATACACTAGTTAGTATTTTTAAGAACCCACACTTGTTGGGTTCTCATTCCATGCATTTTATTACTTTTAGCAGCAGAAGACTTTTTGACCTTAGCAGTCCTGATAGGATTGAATCCATCAGGATTTGCTTGTCAATATCAGTATTAACAGATGCATGCTTCACATTGACATTCTTAGATTTACCAGAATTTGCACTTTTATTAAACTTAGGCAAAGGATCATAAAAGTTATGGTACAAATTATGGTATTCTTCACAAGTATAAATAGAATGCCATTTAGTGCCACAATAAAAACAAGACTTCTGTGGTTTATAAAATACTGATCTATTCCTAACATCAGACCTAGGAATCTCAGTTACCTTCTTTTTACTCTTCCTGCAATCAATAGCAAGATGATTAGAGTTACCACAGGTAAAGCAGCATTTTCTAGGTGCATTAGGAATGAACTTATAATTATTCTTTTTATTAATCCCAACTTTACCATTCCTGTTTCTTTTGACAGTAGGTGTCTTTTGTTTCCCTGTGACTTCACACATTTTATCCTTAAGTTGTTTTTGAGACAATAAACCTACATTCTTCTTTTCAGTTTTCTTGACAAGTTTAGACTTAGCATTAGAAACTGGTTGAGCAGAAGTGGATCCCTTTTCAAAAGTAGAATTGGGTCATTATCAAATACAAATTTAACAGGTTTAATCTTTGATTTGGTCTTGTCTATAACATGTCCATAGGTCATTGGATTAACTGTCTCATCTATAACAACTTTCTTTTTCAATTTCTTATCTTCATCTGACTTATACCCTAGACACTCTTTCCAATTCTTAGAAGTATTGATTTCATGAAATTTCCTTCCAGAATCTGTCCAGGTTCTGATTTTCTCATTAGCATATTCAAGTTCTTTTTCAAGAGCAGTACATTTAAATTTCATCTCTAAATGCATGTGTTTAGCATTATCATATTCTTTTTGTACTTCTTGCATAAAAGAGAATTCAGCTTCTAGATGCTCATTTCTTTTCCTAAGTTCAGACATCTCAGATAAGATCCTAGTATTTTCAGCAGTTTGACTTCTAAAGCTAATATGCAATGACTTTAGAAAACGTCTTAACTTAGAGGCATTATCAGTATCAAAATCAAAAACAGTATTTGTTACCTTTTCATCAGTATTGGCCATTAGGGCATAGTTGACCACCTCAGTATCAGATTCTGAGGAGGAGTCCATCCAATCCTTGCTTGATGTGATGAGTGATTTAGCCTTCTTGTACTCAGTTGCAAAGTGCCCCATTCCATTACACTTATAGCACCTTATCTTTGACTTGTCAAATTTGCTAATTTTGCTGTCCTTCTTGATGTACCTGTCTTTGTCAACATTGAAGGTCTTTTTCTGAAAGTTGCTTTGTCTTCTAGCCTTCCTGAACTTCAACTTCTTGAAACCCCTGACTATCATAGCAACCATCTCTTCCATGTCTAAGTCAGTAGAATCATCAACAGTATTGACATCAGGATTGCCATCAGTATCTGATGATGAGTCATCAGGATCTGACTCCGTCACTCTTGATTTTCTTCTAGAGACCTCCACAGCTTTTCCTTTTGATTTAGCCTCAACATTCAAGGCTATAGACTCTGCCTTGCTGCTCTTCTTATTCTTTCTTTGTTGAACCTCAAGATCATAGGTTCGTAGCATTCCATAAACCTCATCAAGAGACACAATGTTTAGATCATACTGATGCCTAATAATTGAGGTTTGTGTGTCCCATTCTTCTGGTAAAGCCCTCAGAAATTTGGTGTTTGAGTCTTCAGTTACATATTCTTTGCCAATTATTGATAGATTGTTCAGAAGTGTCAGGAATCTATCATACATGTCAGTAAGGCTCTCATCAGGTCTAGCATCAAATTGTTCATATTCTTGTATAAGTAGAGCCCTTCTGTTTTTCTTGACAGATGCAGATCCTTGGCATTGAGTTTCCAAAGTGTCCCAAATTTCCTTTGCAGTTTTGCATGCAATCACCCTGTTAGACATGACAGCATCAAGACTATTATGCAGAATATTCTTTACTTTTGCATCCCTGAGAACATGAGCCTTTTCTTCTGGTGTCCACTCACTTTTCGCTTTCACCTCGTAGTGTTCAGGTACAGTATCTGTACGTCCAACAATTCTCGTAGGGATATATGGTCCATCACGAATCCTGTCTAGACAATCAGGATCTGTTGCTTCTAGGTACATCAGCATCTTCACCTTCCATGTAGGATATTCAGTTTTCTTCAGCATAAGTATTTTGATGCTTTCATATTTGAATGTCGACATCTTAGTGAAAGTGTTTGTCCTAAATCCAATCATGTATGATGAGTTAGGAAGAACTTTCTTGTATTCTTATTTGATTTCATTAATGTTAATAAAAGACTTGTTTTGTTTTTATTACGGGCCTTATCTATTTAAAGTGTTTTAAATAAGATGTTCCATAGTTTAGAGTAAAGCTTCTAGAATTATAATGAGATTATAATAGTGAGATCTAGAAGATGATAACTCTAGACTTAAACAGTTCCTGATCATAGGATAACTAATCGGAAGTTGGTGAATCCGCAAAGATTGGTACATACTATGCTTGCTCCCATCAGGAGGATGTTTGTTCTCATAGGCATTTGTGTGGTGACACTATAGCTAGTATGTAGGTGCTTGTTAGGGAATAAGTTCACTGAACATGACTCGATAAGTTGAATAGCTAATGGAGTTTACTCACGTGTCAATAGTTATTCACTGAGTGATAGTTGTACAAGTGTCCTTAGACTTGAGATCGTTAGAGTTATCTTGTATATAATGAACTATGCTTTGGATTAGTCCTTAGTCTCAAGGACATCCATTAGGTCTATTCTGGGCATAGGGATTTGTGTATGGAGATAGTTAACGTCAATAGAGGATCTACCCCTTCCAGTATAGGAAGAGAATATCCTATGTTATTCTTAGTATGCGAGTTCTGGAATCTCTGGCCAGAGTGTATGAAATTAGAAAGGAGTTTCTAATTTGCATTAATATGAACTTAGCATTATGAATAAGAAATCATATGATTAAATTTTATAAGGTCTGACACGAGATCCATGCCTTATATTTAATCGGGATATTGTAGGGTAGAAGGAATTGATTGTACTGAAACTAGTCACTAACAGGTTCTTGGTATTCTAAGTAGTGAATTCATATTATCCGGATAGTCGCGATATGTTGAGAAGCATCACTCACGATGTAGAATAAATATAATTAATCAGTTAATTATATTTAATGAATTATTAGAATTCATATAAATAATAAATAAAAGTTTATTATTATTTATTTCTACTACCGGCTTAATATTGAACCTACAGGGTCACACCATAAAAGATTAATTTATTGATGAAGGTATTTTGAGAGAGCAAGTTATTTTCTAAATAGTTTAGAAAAGGAAATAATGATTAAAATAGTTTTAATTATTATTAAAGCATTTTATAAGATAAAATGTGGGGTTAATATATATATATATAAAGATATATTAAAAAACCCTAGGAGAGCCCTATAAATAGAATGAGATAGTTCATTCTAAAGGACTTGAGTTTTTGTGAAAACCTAGTTGCCACCCTCTTCTTCTTCATCTCTCTCTCTCTCTCAAAAGAAGAAAAACTCCATTTTTATAAAAGCTTAGTTTTATAAAAAGCTTCATCGAAGGATTATTCTTGGTGGATACCGGTAGAGTGCTTCACACTCTGAGGAGCAACTGCTAGAATCCATTTTTATAAAGCTTCGATTTTCAAGGTATGGTTACGATTCCTCCGCTCTTCCATTTTATATATTTTTCTATATGTGCGATACATGGTTTTTACGGAATAAATGTTATATCACGCTTCCGCTCATCCGTAAATTCCTTCACTTAGATCGTATCTGATTCAAGTTAAATCAGTTCGCTCTGATACCAATTGTTGCCCAGTAATAAACAATTGTAGAAGGCGGGTTGAATACAATTGTATAAGATTCTCGACTATAAAAACAAATATGAATATAATAACTGCTTTTATTAAATCTGTTATAAAACCTAAACTGTGTTTATATACTACACATCTTCTCTATCGATTACAAGATAAGTCCAAATCAATTACAAACTATATTGAAACATATCCTAACCGACATCTACATTCCTACAAACTAGGAACCGACAAAATAAACTTCCTTCTTTAACTAGACTCCATAAATAACTCGAAGTTGTAATCCTGATCAGCTTCCAGTCCTGATGATAATACTGATCACAGTCCTGATAGAAATCCTGACAGCAATCCTGATCAGTTGAGTCCAGATCCTGATGATTATTGAATCCTGATCTAACAAATTCCATCAGGGGTAACCCTCTCACTAACTCTCTCTTTACCAAAGAGTTCATAGTTTTGAAGTTCAAGTGTGAGAGCTTTTTATGCCATAACCAACTTTGTTCTGATGAAGCCTTGCTGTAGAAACATTTAACTTCTCCATCACTGGTAGAACTTAAGTCAGCTATAAACAAATTTCCTTTTCTTACTGCCAGTAGAGCAAGCTTCTCATCTTTCCTGTTTGAGATCAAGAACTTATCTTTTCTGAAGTCTACATTGTATCCTTTGTCACAGAACTGACTGATACTTAGAAGATTGTGCTTTAATCCTTTAACAAGAGAGATATTTTCAATGATGACATTCCCAATTCTCAGATTATCATATCCCATAATGAATCCCTTGTTGTCATCTCCAAAGGTTACTATTGGGCTGGTCTTCTTAACCACCTCTGTAAGCAGGGACTCTTCTCCTGTCATGTGTCTAGAACAGCCACTATCCAGAATCCACACGACCTTTGAATTGTTAACCTTACCCTGCAATCACAGATTGATTAAGCGGACTTTGGTACCCAAACTTGTTTGGGTCCTGAAGGTTTAGATACTTTAACAGGAGTAACATTTAATTCAGTCTTAACCTGTTTGACTTTCATGTTGTCTATGGCTTTCTCATTTACAGTATTAGTGCTACCAGATGCATTCATTAACTTAAAATAAGCATGCATGATATTGTATGTACATAGTAAGCACTCTTTCTTACCACGGGGTTCATGAAGATCCGACATGTCAGACATGTTATGCATTCCACAAGTAACAACAGTTTCTACTTTAACCTTTTTACATGCATGTGTAAGGTGACTAGCAGAATTACAATTAGTGCACAACTTCCTAGATGCAATGGGAGAGGATGAAACAATATTATGATTAATAACACTTGTTTTCCCATTCCTGTTCTTTTTAGCCTTACTAACTTTATTGCCTATTACAGTTTTAGGTAATTCAGTTTTTACTGATTTCCTAGGCAACTCAGTTTTTATCTCTTTTTTCTTCAATAAATCCTCCTCAAGCAATTCTTGTCTAATGATTAAGTCTCATTCATTGATAGGTTCTGAAACAGGCTTAACAAAAACTGGACAGTCGACATTCTTAAAAATATGTGGAATATTCTTCTTGACATCTGGAGGTGTCATAGGGAACTCCACTATCTTCTTTCCAGTTTTCTTGTTGTAGTCAAATCATATTGCAATTTTATTCCCTAAGGTCTGAGTATCAATTATTTCCTTATCAATTAGGGCAGAGTTCTTATATGCATTCATTTTCAACTCTAAGTCTGAAATCTGCTTCCTAAGGATGGTCTATATCTCTTCATTACATTTGACATTGTTCTCTAAGTACTAATTCCTCTGTTTCAGATCTTCTAGAGTGACAGCTACAAGCTCTAGTTCTTCATTTTTAGATTGTAGATTTTTAATCTTAAGAACTAGTTTAGCATTTTCAATTTCAGATGCTAGCATGCTTGTGTGTACATTAAACAGTTCAATACTTAGATCTTGCACAGTTTTCTTGTACTCAGAGTTAGACATGTCAATTGTAGTTAAGATAGGTACCTGAGATGATTGTGGTGATTCATTTGAAGAGTCGGCCATTAGGGCAAGATTTACATACGCTTCCTCTTCATCTGAATCAGTATCATCCCAAATTTTACCCTCTACAATATAAGCTCTTCCTTTCTGTAGGGTTTCTGAAGTACTTAAAAATATTCTTGACTGCCGTACAGTGACCTTCACCTGGATTAGACTGGTATCTGCTCGTCATGCTCAAAGCATACGAAACATCAGGTCGAGTACATATCTTTGCATACATTATTGAACCAATTGCAGAAGCATATGGTACCTTTTTCTTACGGTCCTTATCATCTAATGATTTAGGACAGTTTTCTTTTGAGATCACTATCCCATGAGACACAAGGACAAATCCCCTCTTTGCCTCTTGCATCCCAAAACGATGCAATACCTTGTCAATGTATGTACTCTGACTTAAGCCGATTAATCTTCTAGATCTATCTCTATAGATCTTGATCCCTAATATATAGGTAGCATCGCCTAAGTCTTTCATTGAGAAACTTTTTCCCAACCAAGTCTTAACAGCCTGAAGAGAAGGTATGTCATTCTCTATTAGTAATATATCATCAACATATAATACTAGGAATGCCACTTTCCTCCCACTAACCTTCTTGTATACACAAGGCTCATCTTCATTTTGAATAAAGCCAAACTCTTTGACTGTTATATCAAAACGAATGTTCCAACTCCTTGAGGCATGCTTCAATCCATAAATAGATCGTAGTATCTTACAGACCATTCTAGCAAATCTCGGATCGACAAAACCTTCAAGTTGTATCATATACACATCCTCTTCTAAGCTCCCATTTAAGAAAGCGGTTTTGACATCCATTTTCCAGATTTCATAGTCATAGTAAGCTACTATCGCAAGCAAAATCCTGATGGACTTGACCATAGCTACTGGTGAGAAAGTTTCATCATAGTCAATACCATGAATTTGTTTGAAACCTTTCGCCACTAGTCTTGATTTGTAGGTCGTTACATTACCATCCATGTCTGTTTTCTTCTTGAAAACCCATTTGCACCCAATAGGTTTTACCCCTTCAGGTGGTTCAACCAAAGTCCATACTTTGTTTTCATACATGGAATCCATCTCAGATTTCATAGCTTCCAGCCATCTCTCAGAATTTGGACTATTCATAGCATCCTGATAGGTAAGAGACTCATCTTCATCCATAAGCATTACATAATATCTCTCAGGCTCATGGCGAATCCTACCAGATCTACGAACAACCTGTGTTTCTAGCGCAGTAACATTTTCATGTACTTCGTGCTAATGTTCCAACTCTGGTTCAGTGTCATTCTGTGGTTCTCGAACTTCATCGAGATCTATCATACTCCTACTGTTTTTCTTAGAGAACAGTTCTCTTTCAAGAAATACAGCAGTTCGAGCAACAAACACTTTGCTCTCGGTACGATTATAGAAATAATACCCTTTAGTTTCTTTTGGGTATCCCACAAAATTACATTTGTCTGATTTCGGTCCTAGCTTGTCAGTGACTAAACGTTTCACAAACGCTTCCCATTCCCATACTTTCAAAAAGGACATGCTATGACATTTCTCAGTCCATATCTCATATGGTGTAGTTTGAACCGATTTAGTAGGAACTCGGTTAAGTGTGTGTGCAGCCGTTTCCGGAGCATAACCCCAGAAACTAATTGGAAGATCCGCTAGACTCATCATCGACCGCACCATGTCCAACAAGGTACGATTTCTCCTTTCAGATACACCATTCCACTGTGGTGTTCCAGGAGGTGTGAGTTGTGATACAATACCACACTCCTTTAAGAAATTCTTAAATTCTAAGCTTAGGTACTCACCTCCACGATCAGATCGTAGAGTTATAATACTTCCGCCTATCTGCTTTTCCACTTCTGCCTTGTACTCTTTGAATTTTTCAAATGATTCGGATTTGTTCTTCAAAAGATACACATATCCGTATCTACTAAAATCACCAGTAAAGGTTATGAAGTAGTAAAAGCCACCTCTTGCCATCGTACGCATTGGACCACATACATCACTATGTATGAGTTCTAATTGTTCGGTGGCCCTCTCACCAGTTCCGGTAAAAGGAGCTTTAGTCATTTTTCCAATGAGACAAGGTTCGCATTCTTCGTATGAATCAAAATCAAACTTATCCAAGTATCCATCCTTATGTAACTTGGAAATGCGTTTCTCATTTATATGGCCTAAACGACAATGCCAAAGGTATGTTTGAATTGAGTCATTAGCCTTAATACGTTTATTATTTACATTATAGACAGGAATATCAAGATCAAGAACATATAAACCATTAAATAAACGTGCAACCCCATAGGTAACATTATTCAAACCAAAGGAACAACCATTAACCGAACAGTAGCTAGACAAGAGTATAAAATTGTCTGAATGTAAACAAAGTTTGAATCATTTAATGAGAAAAATCCATTGTTTTGTTTTACATATCAGTATCTCATAGTAATTGTAAAGTGAAAGAAATGATATCACTTTAAACAATAAACTAACATACTCATCAGCGCTACTAATCACCATCAGAACTTATCAAACACACTCTTTCTGTTCTCTGTTGAATGTAAAATATATTCGTTACCAATCATACTTTTTCGAAAAACAAATGTCTAATCTCAAAATTATAAAATGTCTGAAACAAAGAAATTATTTTAACCATCAGAGATTAAAACAAAGTTACCTCGGCATATTTCACACAATACATCAGTGTTTACTATTTGTCCTTCTTTGTCAATAAACTATTTTCTCAAACTGTACAGGTGTGAAAATATGTGTGTGTAATAGCAGAGTTTACCGAAATCAATATTTAGATCATCTCAAAGTGCATAAAATCCACAAACTAAAGTAGTAAAAACTGGTTGCCTAAACTCTCATGTATAACATAAAATCTGATTTTATATCTAAACTCTGTTTTCTGATATCCTTTCATTTGGATATATCTTTTGTTATTCACCCCCTTTCTTTATTTTTATTTATTTATTTATTTTTTTTATTTTTTTTATTTTTCCAGTAATCAGTGGTTGGCACTAGTCACCAAAAATCAACGATTTTAGCCCTTATTTCATACAATAAGTTCCTGGATCTTCCTAGGCACAACATGATCTCAAAGGAATTTGTGCTCTGTTTGGCATCTTTTGATTTGAGGGTGAATTATTTTCAATTAAGAATCAGAGTTTAGACTTTTCATCAGTAAGTATAATTAACTTATGAGAGAAAATGCAAACAGCTAATACAGACTCAGTGTTTAGGATCAATAAACTAAGAGATGGTATAAATACAGAGACAGTATCATGCTGTGTTAACTTACTGCACATATTTGAGATCAGAATCTATACAACTCTTAAGGATTTACAGTTACTTACTGAGAATTATGCTTGATACAAATTTCTTCATTGGTCCATATGTTTCAGACAAAATTACAATCAGAGTATAGCATTAAACTGTAACTATCAGAGTATGACCAACAGAGTTTAGCATCAGAGTTTACGTTCAGAGTATGACTGACACTTCACAGAGTTTACCATCAGAGTTTACCATGCTGGTGCACATAACAATTAACACATGTAAGAAATCATGAACATAAAAAGTGAGTCTAACCCGTATCTCTAGTCAGAACCAGAGATCATTCCAAGTTCATTTACCAATCTTGTAAAAGTAGCTTCACTCAAAGGTTTGGTGAAGATATCTGCAAGTTGTTGGTCTGTAGACACAAAATGAAGCTCAATGTTTCCTTCTTCCACATGTTCTCTGATAAAATGATACCTTATGCTGATGTGCTTAGTCATGGAGTGCTGTACTGGATTACCTGTCATAGCAATAGCGCTTTGGTTATCACAGAAAATAGGTATTTTAGAGTACCTTAACCCATAATCCAGCAATTGATTCTTCATCCATAAAATCTGTGCACAACAGCTACCAGCTGCTATATACTCTGCTTCTGCTGTGGATGTAGAAATTGATTTCTGTTTCTTACTGTACCAAGAAACCAATCTGTCACCTAAAAATTGATAGCTTCCACTTGTACTTTTTCTATCTATCTTACAGCCTGCAAAATCTGCATCAGAGTAACCAATTAACTTAAACTCTGATTCTCTAGGATACCACAAACCCAAGGTTATGGTTCCTTTGAGATATTTGAAAATCCTTTTTACAGCTGTTAGATGAGGCTCTCTGGGATCTGCTTGAAATCTTGCACAAAGACATGTTGCATACATGATATCAGGTCTACTTGCAGTAAGATACAGTAGAGACCCTATCATTCCTCTGTAGTTAGTCATATCTACTGAGGCTCCTGTGTCTTTGTCTAGCTTTGTTGCTGTAGCCATGGGAGTTGTAGCAGATTAACTATCAAGCATACCAAATTTCTTGAGAAGATTTCTGGTGTATTTTGCTTGATTGATAAAAATACCATCATCTGTTTGCTTGACCTGTAAGCCTAGAAAGTAACTAAGCTCTCCCATCATGCTCATTTGATACCTGGATTGCATAAGCTTTGCAAACTTCTTACAGAGTTTGTCATTAGTAGATCCAAAAATAATATCATCTACATAAATTTGAACTAACAGCAAATCATCACCAGAATTGAAATAAAACAAGGTTTTATCAATTGTACCTCTTGTAAACCCACTTTCTAAAAGAAATTGAGCAAGAGTTTCATACCATGCTCTTGGTGCTTGCTTTAGTCCATATAGTGCCTTGTCAAGCCTGTAGACATAATCTGGATGCTTGGGATCTACAAATCCTGGTGGTTGTTCAACAAATACTTCTTCTTCAAGCTTCCCATTGAGAAAAGCACTCTTTACATCCATCTGAAAGACTTTAAACTTCTTGTGTGCAGCATAGGCCAGAAAAATTCTTATGGCCTCCAATCTTGCAACTGGAGCAAAGGTTTCATCATAGTCAATTCCTTCCTGTTGTGAATAACCTTTAGCCACAAGTCTAGCCTTGTTTCTTGTAATCACACCTTCACTGTCAGTCTTGTTTCTGAAAACCCACTTTGTACCTACTATTGATCTATTCTTTGGTCTAGGTACAAGTGTCCAGACTTCATTTCTTTCAAATTCATTTAACTCTTCTTGCATTGCTGTAATCCAATTAGCATCTTGAAGAGCTTCCTCCACTTTCTTTGGTTCAGTTTGAGACAAGAAAGCATGATACAGACACTCATTATTTGTTGCACTTCTAGTTCTCACACTAGCATCAGGATCTCCAATTATGAGATCAGGTGTATGTGCCTGTGTCCACTTTCTTGCTGTTGGTAAGTGGTTTCTTGCATCATTATTGGATCCTCCCCCTTGATCCATGCTCTCCTGATTCATATGTTGACTTTCTGCAGCTTTTGAGGCTCCCCCTGAATTGGATGGTTCAGAGTTTGAACTGTCAGAGTTTGAATCAGTTTCCTCAACTGACTCACTTGATGTGTCTTGTTGAGCTTCTTCACGCTCCCCCTCAACTGGTTCTCTATTTTGTTCAATTTGAGAATTTTCAGTTTCTTCAGTATTTACCAGTAGAGGTTCAGAGTATGCTTCGACAGAGTTTGTCAAACCTGCTTCGTCAGAGTTTACATCATCAGAGAATAGATCTTCATTTTCAAAACGTAGTTGATCATATCCATCCTTGTCTTCAAGTCCAATTATTTTCTTGTCATCAAATGACACATGTATGGATTCCATGATCACCTTAGTTCTCAGATTGTAAACTCTGAATGCTTTTGTTGACAATGGATAACCAACAAAGATTCCTTCATCAGCTTTTAACTCGAACTTTGTCAACTGTTCAGGATGAGTCTTTAACACAAAGCATTTGCATCCAAATATATGAAAATATTTCAAATTTGGCTTCTTATTCTTCACCATCTCATATGGTGTTTTCCCATGCTTGTTGATCAATGTTGCATTTTGAGTAAAACAAGCAGTTTGAACAGCTTCTGCCCAGAAATAAGTTGGTAATTTTGCTTCATCAAGCATAGTTCTGGCTGCTTCAATTAAAGTTCTGTTCTTCCTTTCAACTACACCATTTTGCTGTGGAGTTCCAGGTGCAGAAAACTCTTGTTTCACTCCTCTTTCCTTGCAGAAAGCTTCCATTACTGAGTTTCTGAATTCAGTTCCATTATCACTCCTTATAATTTTGACTTTGTGATGTGATCCTTTATCCAGTAGATTTACATGATCCATCAGAGTCTGAGCAGTTTCATTCTTCTTTGACAAGAAATACACCCATGTATATCTAGTATATTCATCAACAATTACTAGAGCATATTTCTTTCTGCCCATGGACATCACATTCACTGGTCCAAAGAGATCAACATGTAGAAGATGATAAGGTTCCACTACTGAAGATTCAGATTTGCTCTTGAAAGATGACTTCCTTTGCTTGGCTTTTTGACAAGAATCACATAAGCCATTTAGACTGAGTATTGATTTTGGGAGTCCTCTTACAAGATCCTTTCTTATTAGCTCATTTATGTTGTTCAAATTGAGATGAGAGAGCTTCTTGTGCCAATTCCAACTCTCTTCATTTGACATTCTTGCAGTCAGACACACTGTTTTTCCATCAGAGTTTGTTACCAAACTTGCTTCATAAATGTTGTTGCGCCTGTGTCCAACTAGAACAACTTTTCCAGTAGATTTACTGATAACTTCACAGTTTTCACTATGAAAATCTACATGGTTTCCTCTGTCACAGATTTGACTCACAGATAGCATATTATGCTTGAATCCTGAGACTAGAGCTACATTTGTGATGATGACACTCCCAAGATTGATATTTCCATATCCCATAGTGTGTCCTATGTTGCCATCTCCATAGGAAACTTTTGGGCCAGCCTTCTCCTTAAAGTCTGATAGCATGGCTTTATTTCCAGTCATATGTCCTGAGCATCCACTATCCAAGATAAGTGTGCTCTCAATTATACCCTGCAATCACAAACAAACACTAAGTGTTAGTTTTAAGGACCCAGACTTGCTTGGATCCTTTGTCTTTCTTAACAGTGTTAGCTTTTGCAGCGGAAG
The DNA here is from genome assembly GCA_030848705.1 of Heracleum sosnowskyi. Lineage (NCBI taxonomy): Eukaryota > Viridiplantae > Streptophyta > Magnoliopsida > Apiales > Apiaceae > Heracleum > Heracleum sosnowskyi. The sequence continues at coordinate 58,748,322 of CM061240.1, read as the reverse complement.
ACTGCAAGATCAAATCTGCTTGGTGTTCCGGTAAAACCGGGAAACCCAAATTCTCAAGGGTTTCCATATACCCTATCATCTTTAGAACATGCGGTCTGTTAGGCCGAATACACAATATATAATCAAGTATGTATGAGAATAACAATTAATAACACAGGTTTGTAAATCAACAAACTGAATTATATTAAATAATTCTCTCTTTATGATGTTAATGAATCACAAAGAGCTTCTAGGTTACAAGAATAGTATATTCAATGATCGCATCCCTTCTAGGGATAACCTATCTGTGTTTATATAGTACACAGTTACATACAATCCTTATCTAATTGATACTCCTAAAAATTAGCTATACAATTGATATCAATTAAGGATTGCTTCAGTCTTCTGTCCAGTCTCCTTAGCTGTATCAATATATTCTGCTTCTTTCCATCTTCAGAATATATTGCTTCTAGAATCTTTATCTTTGCACCGACAGCTAAGTCAACTTTCATCCTGTCAGACATTACCAAACTCTGACCGGCTTCCTTTAAACTCTTCACCCTGTCAGACTTTAAATAAACTCTGACCGGCTTCTGATAAACTCTGATCAGTACCTGTTTCTTAGACACTGATAAACAAACGTCAGCAATTATATCTAACACGGTCCAACCGGGTCACGATCTCCCTGTTTGCATGCATACAACGCTTTGCTTACATCAAACCTCTCTTGACGACCTTGACCCTCAAACATCCTTTTGAGGTGCTCTATCATGTCATAAGCGTCCATACGCTCATGTTGTTTCTGAAGCTCAGGACTCATAGTCGTTATCATTAAACAACAGACATCCGTAGAATCATCAAGATGCTTCTGATAAGCATTTTGTTGAGCCTCGGTTGCTTCAGCAGAAAGAGGTCCAGGGTGAGGAATATCAAGGACATAAAGATTTCGCTCCTGCCTGAGGACAATCCTCAAATTCCTTTGCCAATCAAGGAAATTGGTTCCTGTCAGCTTTTCCTTCTCAAGGACTGATCGCACAGAGAAATTGTTTGAGTTTGCCATTTAGATATCTACAATGTTAAAATGCATAAAATAAGTTAGTTACAGATTTATTAAATTATGTTCAAGTGATTATCCATATATATTCACAATATATATATCTCACTATTTTTATCAAATCAATAGCCCTAACTATTAATTCGGAAGGCATTACTCTAAATCCTTCTAGTGAGCCAAGATCCATATTTCGTCATGCTTAAGGTCAGCTTTGGCTTTACTCCCAAAACATGATTTATTTAGGTAGACAACTCTTGTCAATTATATCATATATAATTCTTGGAAAGTCTGGTAGAACAACATTTGTCCACATTTATCCAATAAATCATACCAAACTCCATGCCTCTAAGTTCACAATCCTATTGTGGTAACTTAGTTAAGTCTAACCCAATGGTCTAACAGTTAAGTATCACATTTACTTCATCGCGCCTTACCACGATAGATTGGAGTACTTCGCTTTGGCGAACCCACTCTTTCTCGATCTAGGTCTTGACGAGTGTTGCCCATTGGAAGGCATCTAAGTGACTTAATATTTTAAATTTAGGGATTTTATTATTAAAACGACCATGATCCCATCATCAAGAGATTCCCAATTTTTCCTTGAACTAAGTACTTCAATTCAAAATTTATCAATGGTTTGATTTCCAGTCCAACGGAGGAGTCACAGTGGTCTCACTTAAAACCCGCCTTTCTTACAAGCGCTGCTTGTATTTTTGTCAAAATCGCCCCATATCAAAAAATTGAAAATTCATACTTATTTCCGTGTTTCATAAACACAGGAATCTCATGTTCGTTTTGTTCAATTTTAAAATCTTGAATCGTTACAGATTTTATCTTGTTTAGCAGGCATGGCATGGGTGATGTATCTAATACATACACTTTTAATCTAATTAAAACATGCATCATTATTGCTACGCATAAATATATGTAAAGTGTGTAAAGTAAATGTGCTTGGTTATGGCCCAATCCTATGCGATTTTTCCAAGCTAAGGAAAAATCAAGGTCAATCTATGGTGGTATGAAATACAACATAATAATACATGTCTTCATGCTTCCTTGTAATGACTCCTTTGATCGCCTCCTTGGTATGCCTCCAAGTCTTCATATCTTTATGTCTTAATGTCTTCAATTACATTACATAATATGAAAAAGCTAATCTAATAAACTTACAAGTGAAACTCGATTTATATTCGAGATTAATCATTACAAGAATGAACGACATGCAAGCCGTATTTAAAAACCAAAACCATAATCAAAACCACTAACCTATGGGTCTTAGGGCCATAACCATACACCATGCTCAATTAACAGTTAAGATCATCTCAGATTTCATCAAGTCATCATACCATATTATATTTCTCATGATCCAATCATAGAAATCATAAAAAGGCACAATTCTTAAAAATCGAAATCATGACAGAAAACAGTAAATCGCAGTTTTCAGGGCCTAAACAATGTCAAATGGCCAAAAAGCGACTTGGGTCATGGCAAAGATGTGATTTTTACTCGTGACGATTTTCCCTTTCCGAAAAGGTATTATTCGTCGAATTCTGACACCGAAAAATCAGAAAAACACTATTCACACCGAAACTGTTTTCTGCAGATTTTGCTTTCGGAATCAAACGAAACAATTTCGATCGATCCTCAAGCCTCTGTATCACGTATCATATACGTACAGACCTCACCAGCAACAACAGATGTGTCAATACACATCAGAACCCAACAGTTTATATATATAAACAGAATAACATGCATATCATACAAAATCGCATACATATCAGTCATGGCAGATTGTAAACATGCTATAATTGTTAATCTCAAATGACCTAACAGAATTGTAGAAGGGGGGGTTGAATACAATTCTAGATATTTTTAAACTTAAAACAACTTTAAAATAAATTAACACGGAAAATAAAAACACAAGCAAATATAAAATTTCAGTTGGATGTTTTGAGGATCCAACTGAGATGTTTTTATTGCGGGAATAATCTGTGTTACAAATGTAGCACAGCTGCTCAGTTCCTAATGTAGAGTGAGAGTGCTCTTGAAAGAAGCTAATACAAAGTTATTCTATCTCACTCACTCTATTATAAAATGAACTGCTACACTTGGTTATATATCCCAAGTTTACAATGCTATTTTTGGCTACTCTAAAATGTACTAAGGGTAACCACCAGTAGCTTGCTTTTCATTCCTTTTGTCCAATGGTCCTTGGAGATCTTTTCTTTTGACTTCATGCTTATTATGATCACACTCAAGAACCTAATTGGAAATTGGAATGTTTCCTCATTTCCCAGTGTCCATTTTAATGGCTCCCAATGCAAAGTACACTTCTACATCACCTTTTGATCTGTCAGAAAATTATCACTATCACTTTGTCAACTATTCAGAAAAGTGATAATGATTCGTTGATAGCAGAGAGATGTATTTCGTTGATAGCTTTATTCTTCATTCCGTTGATGGTGCATTCTTCATTCCGTTGATAGTGTAATCTTCATTCTGTTGACATGTCTTCACTTAGGCAAAATTACAAGGCATAGTATATTTACAATTAACCAACCTATCTTGCCTATCTAGTACTTAGTCAACATGACTTGGAAAACCTATATAATACCTACAACAAATGCATATCAACCCGTGAACTATTGTACAGTGCAATTTCTACATTACTCATTTCGTTGATGAGACTCATTCCGTTGATGAGCTACCTGTCAACGGATGCTGCAAAGCATACCATTCTGTTGACAATTACAATATTGACTTAACACAAAATCTACTAAGTGTTTTATAATTATCATCAAGAACAACATATTCCTAACAATCTCCCCCAATTTATGACTGATAGAATAACAGCCATAAATCAAGAGCCTTGATGATAACAAAAACACTTAAACAAATTACAAATTACAAAAGTAGAAATTGCATTGAGCTTCATGATACTCTAAAATTTATTGAAAACAAAGTAGAAAATCTTACAACACAAGTGCACAGAGTTGCTCCTCTAGCCTGAGCAGATTTACCATCTTTGTCTCTGTGGCCTTGTTTTCTTCCCCTTCTTGGCATTGTTCTCCTCAATTTGAGCTTGGAGCCTCCTGTAGAAAATCTTCTCTTCTTCATCTTGATCACCCAACTTGGATTGCATAAATCTAAGAGTTTCATTAGATGCCTTTAACAATTGGTCCTCTATTCTGAAGAATCTCCTACAGTTGTCCTTGTCTCTGAATTCCATCATCCAATAGGGTTGGAGATGAATTTTCTTTCCTGTTTGAGGGACCTTTAAAGTTCTGGGAAGTGCATTAGGCTTGTTCCAGCTAGCTTTTATTTGACATATCTTGGAGACAACCTCAGACTTAGCAGTTTTGGTGAACCCAAAATCTTTCTTTAAGCACTTTAACACCACTAGCAAAGTCTGATAATCCTCTCCTAGAATTCTGTGTATAGGCCAAATCTGTTCCCTTCCACCCTTGTAGACAAACACTAATCTCTCTGGTAGTTTATGAGTAGCTCCAATTCCTCTCACTTCCACCAAGTCATCAAGATATAGGTTTAATTCAGACTCCTCCCTTATATCTGCAATGTAGATAAAGTCTTCTGGGTTTGGAGGTGGTTTTTCAACATGTGGCCTTCTCACAAGAATTGGTTTAGCCTTAGTAGCCCTCTGCTTTGATTTCTTCCTTGATTCCATCTCAACCAGAAATTTGGGAAAATTAGCCTCATCAAACTCAATTGGCTCCTCCTTTGGCTCAATTGGTTGATCATGAAAATTAACTGGATGTTTAGGATCACAAGCTAATTTTGCTCCACAATCTTGATCAGAAAAGGTTGAAGGCATTACTGTTACAGGTGCATCTGTGACAGTGCTTTGAGAATCATCCTTATCAAAAGCCAAGTTTCTTTTAGCTCTTGTTTTGGGTTGCCTTATACCTTTTCTTTTTCCTTGCACAGTTTTAGCTCTAGCTCTTTCTTCTTGTTGTATTTCCTCTTCATCTAGAGCTTGGGCAACTGCAAGAGCTTGCATGTCTGCCCTAGCTGATTCCTCAACTCTAGCTTCAGCAAAATTTGGGTGACCATCCCAAACACAGATTTCTTGTCCATTCCTGTAGACTATTGCTCTTTGATTCCTGATCTCAGGCACATTGTTTTCCTTGCATTTTATAATAAGTTCACTCAGAATCTTGAGCTCATCTGGAAATGGAGGAGGATATAAAGTCCTAGCAATATTCTTGCCCTTTGGTTTAGTTAGGGATTTTGGAGATAAACATCTCTGAAAGGTAGTTGGGTCCACATCTCTGATACATGAAGTTTGTCCTTTTTCTTTCCTTGGACCAGGAATCACTCCATGTAGAAGAGGCTTTAGATCATATGAGGATTTAGTTTGTGGCTCCAATTCCGTTGACACTAATATCATGGCATTCGTTGATGATGGGATGGGCTCATCCGTTGCTGTAGAAGTAGCTTGATCCATTGATGGATGTTTGTTTCTTGCAGTTTCATCTATCTTCTTAACCCGTGCATCTATACTAGACCATTTCTCTTTTATCTGTGCTGCAAGTTGTAGTCTCATAGATGCTTGTTGAATTAGGTCAATTCCATCTAATTTCTCCTTTGTATACTCCCCCATAGCTAGTGGCTCCTTTGGTAAATAGATGGTTGGGACCATGACTTTGGTGACTTGAATATTTAGCTCCTGTGATTTCTCCCCCTTTTTGTTATCATCAGGAGAGATGAGAGGGAGACCCTGAGCTGCCACTAGCTGAGTTAGTAGCTGTGTCTGCTTCTCCTGTGCCTACTGCATATGAGCTAATGTGGCTTCCACTTTGTCCACCCTAGAAGTAAGAGTTTTCAAAGTAGTTGCCACCTCATTATCCTTGTTGAAGAAAGTGGTCATCCTGGCAACAGTGAGAAGTGGGAGTTTTTCATCAAGCCTCCTTGCAGTGGAATCCTTTAGATTGTCAATGGAGTCCTTGATTTCCCTGGCTTCAATTCTTGTCTGAAGCATCTGGAGTCTCTGAATTTCTAGAGAATCCATGATCGCCTTGTAGAATTTCTTTTCAGTGTCAGGTGTAGACTCATGAGCCAAATATGCTTCATTATACTGCCTTGTGATGGCAGTATCTAAACCCTGATGTCCAAACAAGTCTTGAGAAAGCCATCTTGGCTTAGGAGGCACCCCAGAAGTCCCAGTCTGTGTAGTAGTAGCCACCTGTAGAACAACATCAAGACTATCCTCATCACTTGAAGAACCATCATATTCAAAACTTCCACCAGCTCCTGGAGACAAATTGGCAAGTGCATCCTTAGCCCTCATCATGGATGCAGTTGTATGAATAAGATTGAGTGACCTTTCTGCCTCCACCTTGCCCTGTTGAGCCATGATTTGATAGGCTGGCACAGGAGTAAAGGTTTCAGGATCCAAAGAAATGCTATCCAGAGTCTGTTGATAATGCTCTTGGAAAGTCAATTCTCTTTCTCCCTCATTAACCTCCATTAACTCACTTGCAATGGCTGGTTCCTCCCTTTGAGTGCATGTAGTCCCTTCTCTCTCCACTCTTTTCTTGCATCATGGGCTCCCCATGGCTCACACCTCTCACACCCTCACCTTCACCTACTAAGGTGGAACTCTCAATCTCTCCTTTTGCCTGGCTGGAAGAAATAGCCAGCCTCTCACTCTCATCCTCTTCTTTTGCCTGGCTGCAAGCCAGCCTCTCAGATTCACTCCCTTTCATTCCTAAAAGTGTTTCAACTACCACTAGGTCATCTACACCAGTTATGTGAACAACTGGATTTTCAATAATATGTGCAGAATGAGCTATCAACGGAATGGTAGTTTGAACTGTCAACGGAATGAGTTCCGTTTATGGAGAAACATTTGTCAACAAAAGAGACTGTTTCGTTGATGAAGTCAAGAAAGGAGTTTGAGAAAGTGAAATTACAGTAGAATCTGTGGTGATTGACTTTAGAGATGGTTCCACAGATCCTCTTGTAGCTTCAGAAAAAGATGATTGTTGGCCCAACAAATCACTTAACAAGTGATGACCACCAATTTCAGAGTGGGGCTTCTCCAAGAATAGAGTTGGAGAATCAGGAATAGATGAATGGATCATATCCACATCTAATGACTGTGTAGGAGAATTTTGTGGATTTGTCTCAATATTAATATTGAGGGAGTGGGACTGTAACCCCAGAGTAAAAATTGGGGCTACATCAAACTGAATTTGAGAAACTGGAATTGTTGCTTCCAGTGTGTGTGCACCCTGTGTGACCTGAGATTTTTGTCTTACCCTTCTTTGGTATTGGGAAATAGCTGTTTGGGGGCTAGATGTGTCCCTTACACTTTTGATGTGTGCTCTTGGAGGAGAGCTTGTTTCAATAACTACATCCTTTTGAGAGGATGCAATTAGACTTGAGCTAATGTCCATGTTACTCATTGTGCCTTGTTGGGAAGACACAATGGGGCTAGTCTGGGAAACACTCACCTCTCCCACCTTATCCTTGGGGTTTCTTTGATTTTCACCCCTTCCCTCACCACTCACCACACCAGAATCACTACCCTTGGGTTGTGTAGTGGATTTTACAATAGGTGCCTTTTGAGAAGCACCTGAGGTTGGCTTGGTAGATTTAGACTTTGTGGATTTAGGTCTAGCTGTAAGGGCAGGAGCCTGTTGGGTCACAGCTACAGACTCCATTGCAACAACATTAGTAACAGAAGCAGAAACTGAAGTAACATTTAAATTTACAGGGTGAGAAAGTTTTACCTCAATAACTGGCAAATACACCATTGGGACATCACCATTGCGATTGAGCCTCAAGATGTCTGTTAGCACCCTCTTCTCTTGGACAAAACAATCAAACCTGGAATTTGGGTTAGAGATAACTAATGGTGTTGGACTAGCATGGTTGGCCAACATCATTAGAAATCTAGCATAATAAATATTCTTTTTCCTAGATTTCTTATCTCCTAACTTAGCACCTAGTTCATACATCAATTGAGTGCTAAAGTTATAGAACTTATCAGTGAGAAGCATGGTAAGCAAAATTAGAATGGAGTTAGTTAAAACATCAAAATTACTAATTTTACCAGAGAATACTTTAATGAAAGCATCTGCTAAATAACTCCACTTCCTTACCAAACCTCTCCTAATAATTTTACCTAAATTCTCAGTTGGCAAGGAGTAATTTATTGAATTAAGCATGTTAACAATTTCAGCATTTGTGGGTAAAGCTAAGCAATTATTCTCAGGAATATGAAGGCATGCTTGCAATACATCTGAATTGACAATATACTCTTTACCTTGAATGGTGAATTGCAAAGTGCAGTCAGTCCCACTGTACTCACAGGAGGTCCAAATCTCCTCTATGATTTCATTATAAAGCGGAGTAGAGTGAAACATTGCATAGCTGAGCTTGCAGTTCACCAAGAAATCCATCATCTTGTGAAAGATTGTGTTTTGGCTTTCCTTGACAACAAAAGGGATGGAGTTGTTTTTCTCATAAATGAACCCTCCAGCTGACATGAGTTTAACTATGGGTGTCATTGTTGAGTAAAGAAAAGCTCGAACTATGTTTTGCTTTGAGAGAGAAGAAGTGAGAAAGCCTTTGAAAATTTTGGAGAGTAAGATAAAAATTCAATTAAAGAAAGTAAATTTCTTAAATACTCCCCCAAAAGTTCTCAAAAATTAAGTCCAATAATAATTATAAATTACTGGATTGGCTTAAAAATCTAACCGTTAAAATTAAAATGCGACCATGATTTATACTTACAGGGGTGTATGCATAGATCGTGGTAAAAAGACGTGCAAATTTCAACGGTTCAGATTAACAGCGCTATATCAACGGATTAGAATTGGGCGTTTTAAGGTCCCGTCTATTTCGTTGATAAAGCTGCATTTCGTTGACATAATAATGTTGTCAACGGAATACCCAGAAAAATGCTAAGACTGACAACGGAATGAGACATTCGTTGACATAGTAATTTTGACTTAAACAAAATTTCACTTTTTCCTGAGAAAATTAATTCACAGAAAATCATAGCAAATTCCTGGCTGCAATTTAAACTTGCAAAAAAAAAAATCTCATAAAAGATTAAGAGAAATTCAGCATACCTAGCTCACTTACTAATCTTAAGAATGTTGATTCATCAAGTGGCTTGGTAAAGATGTCTGCAAGTTGTTGTTCACTTGGAACAAAATGTAACTCTACAGTACCATTCATAACATGTTCTCTAATGAAATGGTACTTGATGTCAATGTGCTTGGTCCTTGAATGCTGCACTGGATTCTCAATAATGGCAATGGCACTAGTGTTGTCACAGAAAATAGGAATTTTCTCAACTCTTAATCCATAATCAAGTAGTTGATTTTTCATCCATAGAATCTGTGCACAACAACTTCCAGCTGCAATGTACTCAGCCTCAGCTGTGGAGGTAGAAACTGAGTTTTGTTTCTTGATGAACCATGACACAAGCTTGTTTTCTAGGAATTGACAGGTGACAGTTGTGTTTTTCCTGTCCATTTTACATCCTGCATAATCTGCATCTGAATAACCAATTAGTTCAAAGCCAGATTCTCTAGGATACCAAATGCCAAGGTGTGGTGTTCCTTTGAGATATCTGAAAATCCTTTTAATAGCAACTAAATGGGATTCCCTAGGATCAGCTTGAAATCTAGCACATAGACATGTAGCAAACATAATATCAGGTCTACTAGCTGTTAAATATAGAAGTGAGCCTACCATGCCTCTGTAACTTGAAATGTCCACAGATTTTTCCTTAGTATTCAATTCAAGTTTAGTAGCAGTAGGCATGGGAGTTTTGGCAGGAGAGCATTCCATTAAGTTAAATTTCTTTAACAAATCATGAATGTACTTTGTTTGACTAATGAAAATGCCTTCATTAACTTGTTGCACTTGGAGACCAAGGAAATAAGTTAATTCTCCCATCATGCTCATTTCATATTTACTTTGCATAAGCTTGGCAAACTTTTGACAAAGTTTTTCATCTGTAGACCCAAAAATTATGCCATCTACATAAATTTGAACAAGTATAGTAGACCCATTCACAATCCTATGAAAAAGAGTTTTATCTACAGTACCTCTAGTGAAGTGATTCTCAAGAAGGAACTGTGAAAGTGTGTCATACCAGGCTCTAGGTGCTTGTTTCAAACCATAGAGTGCTTTTAGGAGAAAGTATACATATTCTGGAAAATCATCATCTTCAAAACCAGGAGGGTGACTCACATATACCTCCTCTTCCAATTCCCCATTTAGAAAAGCACTCTTCACATCCATTTGATAGACTTTAAAATTGGCATGGGTTGCATAGGCTAGGAAAATTCTTATTGCTTCTCGTCTTGCAACAAGAGCAAATGTTTCATCAAAATCAATTCCCTCTTCATGTGAGTAGCCTTAAGCAACCAATCTAGCTTTGTTCCTTGTGACTATGTCATTTTCATCCATCTTTTTTCTGAACACCCATTTTGTGCCTATAACACTCCTGTTTTTAGGCCTGGGCACCAGCTTCCAAACTTTCTTCCTCTCAAATTGGTTTATCTCCTCTTGCATAGCTAAAACCCAATCTGGATCTAGAAGTGCATCCTCGACTTTCTTTGGCTCATCTTGAGACAGAAAGCTACTATATAGACATTCCTCTTGAGTTGCTCTTCTAGTTTGGACTTTTGAAGAAACATCACCTATAATGAGTTCAAAGGGATGATCTTTGTTCCATTTCCTTGAGGGAGGTAGATTAGCTCTAGAAGATGTAGCTTCATGATCATGATTGCCTTGAATAGATATTTGTCCTTGAGAAACTTCCCCTGAGTTTGTTGTCCCTAAGTGATCATTCCTAGAAGCATTTCTATGACTGTCAACGGAATGCCCATTTTGACTGTCAACGAAATGCTCATTTTGTATGTCAACGAATCCTCCACCATGACTGTCAACGGAATGATCATTTGGTCTGCTAGCAACTATTCTTTTCAATCTTAATGCAGCAATTTCATTTTCACTGCTGCTTTCATCTGTGCTAGACACAACAACTTTAGGTTGTTTCTCAATAGCCTTAACATTATTTACTTGATCTCCTTCCTCATTCTCAAAAGAAAGACTTTCATGGAAGCCTTCATCACAGAGACCTTGAATTTTGAGATCATCAAAAACAACATGTACAGATTCCATAACAATGTTAGTTCTGAGATTATAGACTCTGTAAGCTTTCCCTGCTGCATATCCCACAAATATTGCTTCATCTGCCTTTGCTTCAAATTTCCCCAAATGCTCAGCTTGATTTCTCAGAATAAAGCACTTGCATCCAAAGACATGAAGAAAATCCAATAGTGGCTTCTTTCTTTTGAGAAGTTGATAAGGGGTCATTCCCTTGGCTTGATTAATCAAAGAAATATTTTGAGTGAAGCAAGCTGTGTTAACTGCCTCAGCCCAAAAATAAGTTGGTAACTTTGATTCATCTAGCATTGTCCTTGCAGCTTCAATAAGTGTTCTGTTTTTCCTTTCAACTACACCATTTTGTTGTGGTGTTCTTGCAGCTGAAAATTCATGCAAAATACCATTTTCCTCACAGAACATCTTCATAGTTGAATTCTTGAACTCTGTCCCATTGTCACTCCTAATTATTCTTACTTTGAAATCAGGACGATTGTTTACCATCTTGATGTGATTGATAATGATTTCACTTGCCTCATCTTTGGAGTGCAAAAAGAAAGTCCATGTAAATCTAGAAAAATCATCAATAATCACAAGACAGTATTTCTTCTTTGAAATGGACATGACATTTACAGGGCCAAATAGATCCATATGAAGCAACTCAAGCTGTTGGACAATTGATGACTCTGTCTTGTTTTTGAATGATACCTTCTTTTGTTTCCTTTTTTGACAGGCATCACACAAACCATCCTTGGTGAATTCCACCTGTGGAATTCCTCTAGCAAGATCTTTCCTCACCAAGTCATTAATAACCTTGAATTCAAATGAGACAATTTCTTGTGCCATAGACAACTTTCATCCTTGCTTGCCTTGCTGAACAGACAAGTGATGGTGTCTAGACTTGTGCTACTAAAGTCAGCAATGTACACATTCCCTCTTCTGAATCCAGTCATTACCACATTGTTGTCTCCACCTTTAGAAACAACACAGGCTTCTCTTGAAAAAGTAACTAAAAATCCTTTGTCACAAAGTTGGCTGATACTAAGCAAATTGTGCTTTAGACCATCCACCAATGCAACCTCATCAATGATGACATTTTCTCTTGAAATCAAGCCATACCCCTTAGTGTAGCCTTTGCTGTAAGATCCGGGAAAATGACGTGTTATTATGTGATGTGAAATGAAATTTTAATTTCATATTAAGAGTTATTAAATGATTTATATGTTTAAACGTGCTAAGTTATTCGTTAAATGATTGAATATGTGATATTGTGGTGCTATGTGAAATGTGTGGGGAATTAAAAACTATTTTGAAAAGGATGTCATACTATTTTATTCTATTTTAATTATCGAAAAGAAAATTTGGATCGTTCCCAAATTATTCGGGACATTGGTATATCGTTCGTATCAATATTTCATTCGTTAAAGTGGGAAGTATTCGAAAATATTCGTAATGAAGGTATTTTGGTTCGTATATTTTGAATTAAACTATACTTTTAGTTATCTGTACTTTATGGATGATTATCGTCTCGAAAAACGTGTATTCTGCTTTATTAAAGGTTTAAAGCATATATTCTGTTATATTGTATTTAAAACGATCCATCGGATCGATATCGATCCAAAAATGTCGTTTGGGGTATTATTTTCCGTTTATTATAAAAAGGCAAATCGTACTTTGTTTTTCGTATAATCAAGCTTAATTACAGTTAAAAATCCGAAAAACCCTAGAACGTGTTCTTCGTGTTCTTGAGAATCAAATTCAATTTTGAAGGCGTTATCGGAATCCGATTTCGATGTTCTTGTAACCAAATCGAATCTCTCATCATCCCCTGTCCAAATCCATCATCAAAATCTATGTGGGTAAGATTTCTGAGTTTTTCTTATTTTTAATTATTTAATTATTTTCGAATTAATTGATTTAATTTGGGGGAAACTTTGTTTTCGATTGTTCTTGATAATTGGTGATATGAATGGATTGTGTGTGTTTTGATGAATGTTTTGATGATTTTTAATTGATTTTTGGAGCTTGGAATTAAGCAAATCGAAATTTTAGAAGCTCGCCGGAGTTCTTGAGCTTTTGGCCGGATTTTTGTCTCGTTCATTGGTTCTTGTTTATGTTTCCAGCATTAGATAGATCGTAGGAAGATGAATGAATACATGTAATAATTTGTGAGTGTGGTGTTCCTTTTTGACTCGTCGGAAAATCGGCCGACCGCCGGCTTCGCGACTTGGCTGGAATCGGTGAGTGTTTTGGCTCACTTCCGAGCCGTTTTGTTGATGTTTTTGTCGGGGAAATGGTTCATGTTACGTTCCCCTGTGAAAGCTCGTGTTTTAGACTGATTTTTGGTTGCCGGAATCTGGGAAGGTGGCCGGAACCCACCGGAATCTGGTGGTGTTCTTGGCGACCCACCCATGTTCTTGGCGACCCGTTTAGCTTTTGACCCGACCCGGTTTTGATCCAGAAAAACCCTAACCCTAATTCTGAAAACTTTTCTGAGAATTATTTTTCTAAAATAATTCAAAAATAGTTTAAAATTCAAAAAAAATCATATCTTTAATTTAAAAATACATTTTATTATTCAGAAAATTCTGGAAAATCTTATTTATTATTTTAAATTCGAAAATTGATTAAACTTAATTATTTTAATTATTTTTAATTAATAATTAATTAATTTATTTAATTGATTAATTCTTTTAATCAGTTAATTCTTAAAAATTGATTATTAATTAGATTTAATTAATTTAAAATTTAGTTTAATTATTTTCAAACCTGATTTATTATTTAAAAATAGTTTGAGCATTTAAAGAGTGTCAATTAATTTCATTAATTGATTTATTTGCATTTAAAATACTTATATTGGGTTTAAAAATCCGATTTTTGATTTAAAAATTTGTTTGTGGCTTATTTAAATTCAAATAAGCTTCGTGTGATGTTTTAAAAATAGTTATAACTGCTATATGGTTTGTATGAGTTGTGTAATGTGTTTTATAGTCCGTATATGCCCGTACTAGGGCTGGTGTCTGAGTTTTAATCTCGTAAATTATACCGGACGTCCGATACGTACCCGGTTACTTGTTTAAATGTGCTATGTGAATGATGTGGATTATGTGAATTATCTGGTTAGTGAGTTATAAATACGAATAACTGTTTTGAGACTTGTTTAAATACTTTGGTCGTGTCTAGTATTGTCACGAGGGGTAGTTGGGATAGAAATTTGTCAGTAATGTTAGAAAATGAGAATGGTGAGACTGTTGACCTTATATAAGGAGAGTTGTGTCAAGCGAGTTACGAGGATTACTTGTATAGTTAGTTGTGATCATTCTATCAATTGAAATGTGGTTGTCTATGCAACAGAGGCTATTGGACGAGACGAGTCAGATTATCGAAGTATGTTAAATAAAGGACGTTGGAGAAGGATGAGATATTGTTTGCGATGGATTGGGTTATTTGTGAGGTGACGTAGCACCAAGGGAACGTCAACACTCGTAGAGGATATGTGCAAGTATTTTCTTCCAACAGGGATGTCGGTAAGATCGGTAAGTACGTCGAAGTTAAGTTACAATCATTTATGGAATGTGAAATCATACGTTGAAGACTAAGTACCGTCTCATGTTTGACTATCGAGGTTGGTACGTGGATTCGAAATGGTAAAAGCAGACTAGTGGTGTTCGCAAGAGCGTTAGAGCAAAGAAGGACGGAAGTAGAGAATCGTGCGATAAGACAAAATAAGGAGGGAATCGTATTGTTTCAGCGTTACGAAATAGCTAAGGACCAGAGGCAAGTGTTTATACCCTTGCTTATTAATTAAGTGATATTGTCTTGAATTATTATTATTATGAAAGTTGAATACTTTTCACTGAATTTTCAAACGTCGATCCCTTTGCATTGAATTGCAAGTATGTTATTTAAATCTCGTAAGTTGACGAGTATTATTTTATACCTTTTAAGTTTAGATTCATATCTCCAGGTTGATTGGAAAAATATAAATATTGTGTTGAAACGATTTAAAAGATAGTTATGGGCCTTATGCTAAGGCTTTCTTTCAAAAAGTTGATTTAAAAATATTAGGTTGGAATATTGCCAACCCTAGATGAGTGGGAACCTGTGAAACCTACGAGGGTAAAATGTTATTTTAAATTCCGAAGTTGTGGTACTTGTTCTACAAGTATTCCATTTTCCATCTTGCACCCATGCAAGTATTATTATCATTTCTTGTTAATGCGGTCATCTGATCCATTCCCTGATTCGAATTCATATATGATGTGCATGATTTAGTTTACTTCCTTCAAATACAAGGCTTATCTATTATAAGTATATGTTCGAAGGACTTGAACTATTTCTGTCAGAAGTCAGTAAACCCTTGTTTTCTTCATTTATAAACTTCACCTTGAATTTTTATTAAACTTGAACTTGACTTTCTTGTCACTTACCAGATTGGTGAATCTTAACAAATTCTTCCATAATGTGATGATTTGAACTGTTAAGGCCATCTAGAGCCTGTTCTTTGAACCCTATTCTATATTGAGTTGTTGCAAATTCTGTTGATATCATAATGCCTGTTTCATATCAGACTTAATCTTGTTGAGCATGTCATTGTTTATTCTTCATTATATCCCAGTTGTTACATCGATCTCGTCGATGTTTATTATATTGTCACTTTTCATGTGCACCTCCTGATATTGTGTCGATCTCGTCGATACTAGATTATATTGTTATTCCTTGATGGATTCTTCATAGTTGAATTGTTTCCTGGAACGTGAGTTTTCCAGCGTTTGTTGTATTAAGGTTGTCGATTCTTCCGACACCTGATTGTCGAAGTAAGGTTGTCAATTGTACTGACACCTGATGTATATAATATAGAATTGGAATGTTTTTAAAATGGGACCAGTAATTGGTCGGGCCATATTTATGGTCAGAAATAAATTAAGGCCCAGATTTGGCCTAGGATCCAGTAGAGGACTTTGCTATAAGCAAGTCCGGGGTTGACGCGTGGTTGGCCAACAGCTCAACCTTTGATTTGATAAATGTGACAAATCCAATTCTAATATCAATTCTTATTTCTGAGATGAGTTACATCCGTATGTTTTGTACTTGTGAGTTATGACCTGATACTCAGGTTTATTCGTTGCGTGAATTTGTTGGATCGATGATTAATAAATAGTGGTTTCAATCTTGCTGAAATCACTTACTCTTAATATATTTGGATTCCAAATAGTCGAAATCCTCTTCCTTGATTCCATTGGCAATCGTGAGATATCTATCTTAATGAGTTTTATTCATACCGCATATCCAGTCGGTACCATGTTGAAGTCTTGAAGTGCGTTCTTTATTTCATGACCGAGCGTGTTGGCTCATTCTTACTCCTGGATTATTCTACCCTTCCAGATTTGTTGGTTTCAGAAGATGTTGTGAATAGATCTGTTATCTTCAAAACTAGTATTTTGTACAAACTACGGTCTAGAAGACATATGAGTTATACTTAATTCGTATTTTCTACATACTGTTGTAGTTATTGTTGATTCGGTCGCCGTGACGACCAATATAAATCTTTATGTTTTAAAACTATTCAGTTGCGAGAAGCTGAATGAGAAATTGTGGTAAATTTACCAAACTTGATTTGAAAATTTTAGAGATTACAAATGTTTAAGCCAAAGGCTTGTTTATTTGAAAATCCAAAGTTTATTTTGGAAACCTTTCGTATTATATTTGATAATGCACTTCCTGAGCAATTCATTCGCTCATACTTGTTTTCTTTATATATATTTTAGCCTGCCAGTAAGAAGGTATATTGGCGAGAGTTGTCCGCGTAGCTGATCAGAGATGGGGAAGGATATTAGCGTAAAGACGTTCTGATCCAGAGCATTTGGAGCTAGTGAGAGGTTTTGTATATAGATGTTTTCTATTGAATAATATATTGTATAAGATTAGTTGCCTGATATACTTCTTATCGAAGTTATACTAGTGTATTAGAATTTATGTAAAGAGAATGATTGTAAAGAAGAAAGATTGTTGTAATGAAATTTTGGATTCTTGTTTCTAGCACTATAACCTTTAAAGATTCTTGGTAGAGTTTGGGTCACAGATATTATTATTATTCTGTTGATTTTATATTGAACAGGTTGTTTGGATTAAGGGTGCAGTGTGACGACCAAAGCCTTTGACCCCGGATTTGGGGCGTCACATTTGCTGTCATCTCCAAAAGCAATACAAGGGCCAGCTCTTTCCTGGAAATCTGTGAGCAGGGTAGAATCACCAGTCATGTGTCTTCAACAACCGCTATCCAAGTACCAAAGATTCCTTTTGTCTCCCTGCACACAATAAAACCAAATCAAGTTGATTTTGGTACCCAAGTTTCCTTGGGTCCTGTTTTGTTAGCCTTTGATTTACTCTTCACATCATTTTTCACCTTGGGCTCAGATTGAGTTAAATCAACGTTTACCTTTGGTGTTGTTGACTTCTGAGGGTTGCTCACATTTTCATTCATGGCATGCATATTTGGAGGAACAAACATGTTATTCACATTCCATGGCATTTGTGGCACATTAAACATATTCATGTATGGATTAGGAACAAATGGCATGCTAGCATATGGATTTTGAAATTGTGCATATGGAGCAAACATATTAGGCATAACAGGCATTGCAGGCATAGAGGTATTCATTGCAGGCTTAGGCATTTTCACATTAGTATGCTTCTTAACAGATTTGCAATTAGCAGATAAATGGCTAACACTACCACAATTAACACATGTTTTTCTAGGAGCATACTTATCAGGTGTGTAATTGTTATGTTTGTTAATCCCTACTTTGCCATTTCTGTTATTCTTTTTATTGCCCTTAACCTCAACTTGAATTTTCTCTAACTTGTCTTTCAATTGCTTGTTAGACAAGTGACCTACATCAGCTCTCTCAACAGGCTTCTCAACTTTCTTTGATTTACTAGACTCACCTTGAACAAAGTTCTTGGTGACAGAACCATACTTGATATTAAGTCTAGTGAGTTCTTCTTTCTTTTCCTTTGTCAACGAAACAACATGATCGATTGATGGTTCATCTGTCAACGGAATGATGCATTCCGTTGACGTATCAACCTTCAACGAATGACCATTTTTGTTTGTTGACTCTGTTTCTGATTCTAAGGTTTCAACAGCATACCCTAGCTTCTCTTTGTTCTTTTTTCATGATTGTTCACAGAAAGATTCCATACATTGAACATTAATGATGTTGCTAGCAACATTCCTGGAATCTTTCCATTTTGCAATCACTCTTTGTTCTATTTCTAGTTGTGTTTTAAGAATATCTTCCCTTTTTAACACTTTCTCAAGTTCCTGCTTAGCATCCCTACTGACACATCTCATTTTCTCAAACTCAATGAGTTGTGCTTCTAACATGGCATTTCTATCACTTAAGAGCAAATTAGTCTCTTTAATTCTTGAGTTCTCTTTGGTAAGTGATTTAAGAGTAACACGCAAATTATATAATACAGTAGACATTTCATTAACTGTACTATCGCATTCCTCTTTAGAAAGCTCGGAAAGATTAGTAATTGTTACCTGGTTGCTAGAGTAACTTGCTTCCTGCTCATGATTGTTAGCCATTAGAGCCAAGTTGACATACTCAACATCATCATCTGAATCTTCACCATTACCATCCCAATCATACTCCTGAGACATGAAAGCCTTTTCTTTTTGCTTGAGAAGTTCAAAGTATTTCTTTTTATAGGAAACAAGTTCAAATTTCCTGTTGCCCTTCTCAACTTTGGGCTTTCTGCAATCTCCAGCAAAGTGACCAATCATTCCACAGTTGAAACATTTAGATTTAGACTTTTCAACCCAATTATTTTTGCTAGGTTGAAAGTCTCTCCTTGGTGGTCTTGCTTCTGAGTTTCTGTTGAATTTGAACTTAGAAAATTTTCTTGAAAGAAAAGCAATGTGTTCATCAATCTCATATAAGTCATCCAAGTTGGCTGGTTCTTCTTCTTCTTCTGTCATCTCGCCTTTAACTTTGCTAATATCACTCCTATAACTAGCTCGACTAGTTGTGGCTTTTGCAGCTTCTTCATTGTCATCTTCCAGTTGGTTCACAGATGCAATCAATGCAATAGATCCACCTTTCTTTTGTACCTTTTCAATTTCTTCATCTTGCTCCATTTCCAGCTCATATGTCTTTAAAGTTCCATAAAGCCTTTCAAGAGTATAGTCTTTGTATTCTTGAGTGTTTCTCAGAGAAACAGTCATAGGCTTCCACTCTTATGGAAGAGCTCTAAGAAATTTGAGGTTTGAATCCTTGGTTTGGTAGACCCTCCCATACAACTTTAATCCATTCAAAAGCTTTTGAAACCTAATAAATGTATCGTTTAGGGTTTCACCAGCTTTAAAATGAAAGTGTTCATATTGTTGTATGAGGAGTTGCATTTTGTTCTCCCTTACCTGCTCAGTTCCTTCACAGAGTGTTCTAACAGTGTCCCATACTTCTTTAGAAGTTATACAGTTGATAACATTGTACAAACGGTCCGTTCTCTAAGATGCCAATATACAAAGGATTTGACGCTTTGATAAATAATAACATCTTCATCTTCCACAGACCGAAATCATCTCTAGTAAAGGGGGGAACTTTGATACAAGCGGTTGTCTTTGGAGCACTCAGGGTTTCTGAAAATTTCAAATTATTTAAGATTCAAAAAATTCCAATAAAATGAAAAATTTGAAAATTTGAAAATTTGTTACAAATTTTCAAGCCTTGTTTGAATTTGGTCTCAATCACCAGATCTGATTTGTACGTCAATCAAGAAGCTCCGATACCAATTGTTAGGTCCAAAGTATCGTAGAAGGGGGCGGGGGGGGGGGAGCGGTTGAATACGATACTCACAAATTATTCGATTTCGTTCGCGGATAATTAATTGTGTTTTTGTCCGAAATCAAATTTGCCAAATCAAAACACGAGTCGGGGAATATATTGTTTTATAAATATAAACCGCGAAGGGTGCTACAATTCTAATATGTAGGATTAACTTCAATGAGTTCAGGTTACAGTAATCAATACAAAAGATAGAATTTAAGGCACTATTAATTTCTCATGTCAAATTTCTCAAGCTCTTAAATTCTTCAACTTAACTGATCAACTGCAAAACCAAATAAAAAAGACACTGTCTTCATTCTCGAAATTGTAGGCTTCGGAAAACTATTGAAAGCTAGGAAGAGATCCTGGCCGTCCATTTTCCTCGTCAACCTGACAAAGAGAATACTTTTCACCTGCTCTTTCTTTTTAAAAACTATCGAATAAAAGATTTTCTTTTTCCTTCGATAGATTTTAATAAAATCTATCGAAGAGAAATCTTATTCTTTAAAAGAAATTCGATGGTTTTTATTAAACCTCCTTTATCTCTTTCGATAGTTTTTCATAAATGAAAACTATCGAATGTCTTTAATTGCATTTTGATCCTTGAAGATTCTCTCTTTTTGCAGCAAGCATATTGTACTTCCAATTAAACCTAAACATACCTTATAATATTCTTTTCACTTCTAGGGTGTTTCAGGCCTGACTTAAATCAATTTCTTCCGAGACGATAAACATCTTGATCTTTTTAGTGCTGACAACTAGTGCAACTGGTCTGGTTCACAGATGACCAACACTTGATCAATACCTCTACGTCTTCAATACAATACTGTTGATAAGTCCTTTGTCGTTCTGGTTGCTTCATTAAAATCACTGAAATCCTCTAGTACTAACTCTTTATCATTCAAATACTTATGTAGTCTTGAAAGTCTTGTTTCTTTATTTGTCACTAAGGCTTGAACATATTAATGAACTTTTTTCCATGACCTATTTACGGACTTCAAGAATACATACCATATTTTGATTTTTTGAGTTTACCGTTTCTTCTATTCTTCTGGATTCCTGTGATTCTGTTAATATTATAGTATGTCTTGTTCCTTTGTTGAGTTGTAGTTATCTTTTTTACATATTATGTTACATTATGCTTTACAAGTTTTGTTAGTATGTTATGAGTATGTGAATAAAGATCCGGACTCTTGAGATAGTAATTGAATATTTGAGTGTATTACATTAATTATTTAATTACTCATTTTCCTAATTTATAAACAAATCAAAATATATGGTGAGTAAATATTTAACAATAAATGATTAGATTTATTTTTTTACATGTATTAGTTGTGATTTTAGGAAAAATATGATGAGATTAACCTCATGATCCTTATTCTCTCTAAGTATTATATTCGAAAATTTATCACTAATGAATATAAAACTCTCAATTTTTTATAATATTTTGATAATATTTTTTTACGTTTGTTATGTGTAAAAGAATATAATATAATTTGGATGAATCAGAGTGTTATGTCCCTTAAAAAAGTGTTATATTAATACTAATTAACTAAGTCGTTCTACTTGTAATTTGTATAGTAAAATTTGCAACGTAAATCCACGTACATGACTTCTCCTACGTCTCTTATAACATAATGTCCACATGTATTATTGTTACCCATGATATACATGAGCATTATATTAATTATTTTTTAATAATATAATTGATATAAGTAGATATCTCGATCTTTGATTTAATAATTATTATCTAATTGGAACTACTAATAAATTTAAGATAAAAGAGAGTTACGAATTTTTACATAAAAAATTCTATTCAATATAGAAAACCTAATTATATTTGGTTTAAATTATCAAAATACATTTTTTAGTATTTAAATATAATCCTACTATTAATCAAATATATTTTTTAATATTAGATCTAATGGCATATTAATTTGTCGTACAATATAGACTACCAAAGTTTTGGATAAGAACCCCTTTGCGCTCATAATATATAAGGATATAATTGGTTTTAAAGTATTTTAATATGAAGTTGTTGGCAGGAGGAATCGATCCGAGACCTATCGTAATTTTATCAAATTATCTTTTTTACCCTTATATATATAATAGGATATAATTATATAATAGGATAGAAATAATAAAACTACCCCAAAACTGAACAAAAAATAAAAATTACGAATTTTACATTTGTTCTGTTCAAGTTAAGAATAGAATTAAAATAAGAAAACCTACTCAACTTGGAATTAAAATATAGACTAACAATCAAATAAACCTACTCAACTTAGAATTAAAATTACGAATTTTTACATTGGGAATTCTAGTCAACCTAGAAAAACTACTCATATTCAATTTATATTATTAAAATAAATTATTTTAGTATTAGATCTGACGATTCTCATTCATTTATTATAAGATCAACGGTTCTTATTGATTTGACGGTACATGACCAAACTTTTGGATAATATCTCCCTTACGCTTATTATATATAAGGATATAATGTGAATAAAAAAAGGAATATGGATTTATTAATAAGTAAAATTATATAAAAAACGTATAATTGCAATTTGGAAAAAGATTTTACGAGGAAAGTGGAAAGATTTGATTATTTGAGAAAATATTACCTTTTTCTTAAGCAATTTATGTATTATATAAATTCTTCCTTCGGCTCCCCAAATTGTTTTGCAGTATGTCTTTTGATGTGTTTTATTTGTTTTTCGTTTTGCTTATTTACTCCATGCATGATTATGTTCTTATAGATATATTTTCAAAACTAATACTACGGTCTGCACTCTGTAGGTTTTTATGGGGTACCTTGACTATGCATAAAAGGCGTTGTACCAAGGAAGTTTTTGAATAGTCTTATCTTTTTATGCAAAGCTTTTTCTTTAGTTTACACCATGAAAACATGAAAATTTTATAGGTTATTATTTTAAAACATTTTCGAAATAATAAAGACATGTTAAATTATCTATTCAAATTTATAGAGGCGGCGGTTTCAAATGCATAACAAAGACATGGAATTATAGTTTCTTTCAATTTATGTTATAAAAAAGTGAAAATTTTATTTAAGCTAAAAGAAAAAATATATATCAAATATCATATAAGTAAGTTCAGTTTTTAATTTACATAGGTAAATTTCTATAACGTGAGGCAACGCGTAAATAAAAATAAAAAATTTCTTGCATTATCTACTAACTTATAGATAAAAAAATAATTATATAAAAATTAGATAATAGTTAAAAATGTAAATAATGATAAATTAGAATTATGATAAGGTCCATTATTCTATTTAACAAAATAGAAAAATGATATAATTAATAGTAAATAACTAAGTACCTTTTTCTCAGGCAAAACATGCTACCTTTTTTATTTTAATAATTAAACAAATTTATATTTCACCTAAAATACATTATATTAATACTAAACATGTTACCTTTTCTATACTATTATGTTATAGCCGAAACATTATAAATATTTGGTTTTATGTTTTTTTTTTGTTTTTTATCCTTCATTTTAATTAATAAATAATAAAATAACAATACAAGTAATAGTAACTATAATAGTAACTGATCGATTGCCTTTTCTAATGAAAACACGTTACCATAGACATGTTTAAAAATACTAATTATAATGTATCTTCCCAACATTGATACACCTAAAAATTATCATAAAACATATTACCCAATTATTAATAACATTCTTTCAAATCGTCTCAATATATTTTTCTAATTTTTCTCAAATATTTGAATTAATAAATTCAAGATTAGAAAATATCTCAACTATCTTTTAAATTTTTACTAATGAATAAAACTAAATATACAATTTTAATATTTTTGCCTTTAAAATCTTGACTAATGGAGAAAACTAAATATACAATTATTGTTCTCCTAAATTATTGATTAGAAAATATTGCAATTGTCTTTTAATTCTCTACTATTGTAGTAAACTAAATATACATTTCTAATATGTTTGCCTTTAAAATCTTTAATAATAAAGAAAACTAAATATATAATTTTAATATTCTCCTAAATTTTTTATTTATCAATATACTTATTAATATAGAAACTAAATATACCATCTTAATATTCTATTAAATTTTCTATTTAAGTCAAATTTTAAAAAATGGAAAATATGAAAGATAAAAGACGTTAGGTGACGCCTCTCAAATGGTCTCGATCAATTTTTCATAAATTAGTCTTCAAGTCAACTTTTAGTATAAAACTAGCTTTATTACCCGTGCGAGGCACGGGTTTATTCTAAAATATTTTATAATTTGTCATTAATTCCGGTATATTTGTTTGTGGTATATTCATATTGATGGTTTGATTACCGAAATATTTGAAAATTTAAGTTAGAAATGGTTATTGTAAAATTAATACATCTATATTTTATTATATTTTATTTCTTTAATCGGAAGTTCGTGTGATACACGTATATGATTTGGATGTGAATAGTTTGTTGTCGACTTTCGAGTAAGTAAGTATTTTGATCTTTTTTTACTGCATAATTTGTTCTTTAAAAAACTTGATATGATTTTGTATACATATTCTTAATTAGTGTTGATGGTTTGGTGATTGAGATATTTGAAAATTTTAAGTTAGCTATAGTTATTTGTAAAGTTAATATTCCTCTTTTTTATTGTATTGTATTCGTTGAATTAGAAGTTCGTGTTAGATATGTCTATGATTTGGATGTGAATAAGTTGCTATTTATTTTCGAGTAAGTAAGTATTTGATGTTTTTTTATTGCATAATTTTTTTTAAAAAAAACTCGATATGTTTTTACATACATATTCTTAATTGATTAACAATGAATAACTCTCTCGCAAATCACTTCGACCACAATGAAGATAACATGAAACTATGTCACATTACTAACCATTCGATATCATAAATTTATGTTATGTATATTTATTCCAATATCATTAATATTTTAAATTATATTTTATTACTTTTTAAATAATATATTTCATTTAAAATATCATGTATGTAAACAATAAGTATTAATTACAAAACAGTTAATATACTTTAAAGAAGTATTAGTAATTAATGTGCAGATATATTGATATGTAATAATAGTAGAGAATTAATATGAAATAATTAAGGAAGAGGTAATAATGTCATCCTATGATTTAAAGGGTACAATCGTAATTTCACTCTGATTTTTTTGTCTCACTCAACCCCCTAGTTGCTCTATTATATATATACTCCCTCTGTACCACTCATTTCTATACCGTTTTTTCTCAATGCTTGGCACGCATTTTAAGGTGTATATAAAGTATACTTCAACAACTTATTTTTAAATCATATTTTCTCTAAATAAAAATTTCAACGTTAAATTTTAATTCAGAAGAAAAAAAAATTAAAATAAAATTATGAAAGTATACTTTATAGGAGTCTTAAAATGCGTGCCGAGCCTTAAAATGCGTGCCGAGCCCCCGTCCCCCAATGTATACAATTGGTTGGGACAGAGGGAGTAATAGATTAAAAGATAATAGCAGATACGTTGAATGCAATAATTGTACAGTTGTGGATATACTTTATTTATAAAACTATTACTTATACCTCTCAAGAAGCCGCTAAACTGATTCGTATAAGTTACTCATTTCACCTTACAATTGTCACTTGGCACAAATAATTTAACAATTAATACTTTGAACATTTTATCATATATATTCAAAAAAATTAAACCAATTTTAGTTAAGATTTGATTTAATCATCCGATGATAACTTCAACTTTTTTGTAAAAATCTCCAATACAAACTTTTTTATTAGTATACAAAGAGAAAACTCTTTTGCATTTTTCGGGTTCAATACTTTATATACTAATAGTGTATTTTTCGAAAATGATCAACGTATAAAATTTATTTATTGAAGACGAGATTTATAATATATAGGATCGTAGTAAAACTAAAGTTTCTCTAATCTGGTCAAAAATATGATTTTAAGGCATTTGTGAAAATGAATTATCTACCTTATCAAGGAGATTACAAGAAGAGACCAAAATAGAATATAACATATTGATTATTTGCACATATTAATAAATAGTTTTATAATATAACCAAAATTGATATCTAGCATAATGGTAAGGAATGTTACTTCTAATCTAGAGGTCAAGGGTTCAATTCCCATTAGAAACAACTTTTTTATCATTAATATAATATAGGAGGGGTAATTTAGTATTTTAACATTGAATACATTGAATAGTTTGTTGTCGACTTTCGAGTAAGTAAGTATTTTGATCTTTTTTTACTGCATAATTTGTTCTTTAAAAAACTTGATATGATTTTGTATACATATTCTTAATTAGTGTTGATGGTTTGGTGATTGAGATATTTGAAAATTTTAAGTTAGCTATAGTTGTTTGTAAAGTTAATATTCCTCTTTTTTATTGTATTGTATTCGTTGAATTAGAAGTTCGTGTTAGATATGTCTATGATTTGGATGTGAATAAGTTGCTATTTATTTTCGAGTAAGTAAGTATTTGATGTTTTTTTATTGCATAATTTTTTTTTAAAAAAACTCGATATGTTTTTACATACATATTCTTATTCTTAATTGATTAACAATGAATAACTCTCTCGCAAATCACTTCGACCACAATGAAGATAACATGAAACTATGTCACATTACTAACCATTCGATATCATAAATTTATGTTATGTATATTTATTCCAATATCATTAATATTTTAAATTATATTTTATTACTTTTTAAATAATATATTTCATTTAAAATATCATGTATGTAAACAATAAGTATTAATTACAAAACAGTTAATATACTTTAAAGAAGTATTAGTAATTAATGTGCAGATATATTAATATGTAATAATAGTAGAGAATTAATATGAAATAATTAAGGAAGAGGTAATAATGTCATCCTATGATTTAAAGGGTACAATCGTAATTTCACTCTGATTTTTTTGTCTCACTCAACCCCCTAGTTGCTCTATTATATATATACTCCCTCCGTCCCACTCATTTCTATACCGTTTTTTCTCAATGCTTGACACGCATTTTAAGGTGTATATAAAGTATACTTCAACAACTTATTTTTAAATTATTTTTTCTCTAAATAAAAATTTCAACGTTAAATTTTAATTCAGAAGAAAAAAAAATTAAAATAAAATTATGAAAGTATACTTTATAGGAGTCTTAAAATGCGTGCCGAGCCTTAAAATGCGTGCCGAGCCCCCGTCCCCCAATGTATACAATTGGTTGGGACAGAGGGAGTAATAGATTAAAAGATAATAGCAGATACGTTGAATGCAATAATTGTACAGTTGTGGATATACTTTATTTATAAAACTATTACTTATACCTCTCAAGAAGCCGCTAAACTGATTCGTATAAGTTACTCATTTCACCTTACAATTGTCACTTGGCACAAATAATTTAACAATTAATACTTTGAACATTTTATCATATATATTCAAAAAAATTAAACCAATTTTAGTTAAGATTTGATTTAATCATCCGATGATAACTTCAACTTTTTTGTAAAAATCTCCAATACAAACTTTTTTATTAGTATACAAAGAGAAAACTCTTTTGCATTTTTCGGGTTCAATACTTTATATACTAATAGTGTATTTTTCGAAAATGATCAACGTATAAAATTTATTTATTGAAGACGAGATTTATAATATATAGGATCGTAGTAAAACTAAAGTTTTAATTTATATTAGTATCTAAAATTTCAAAACTGCGTATATAATCTATAAGTTAATATCTTATAATGAAGCATTAATAAATGTTAAATGATGAATAAAATCCGTTTTACGCTTATTTTATATAAGGATATAATTGGAATGGAGTAAATAGGTTGATAGTTTTAAATTTTAAATTAAAAATTAAAAAAGACTATAATAAGTGATAGTGGCTATAAATGTCAACATTTGTCACATTATCACCTAGGTCATGGTTCAATTCTCATTAAAAACAATTTTTTATCATCAATATAAAATTAAAAGGGTAATCTAGTAATCTATTATCATCAATATAATATTGAAAAGGTAATCAGGAATCTAATAATATAATCTGATAGTATATAGAATTTGTAATCTAATAGTATATATAATCTGAGTCATTATATATTTAATACAAATAAACATGATTTATAGTATTAAAATATTAATATAATCCTTTTTTATGGATCAATTCCAATTTTATAATATTTTGTATATCTTGCGCGAGTTTTTCTCTAATCTGGTCAAAAATATGATTTTAAGGCATTTGTGAAAATGAATTATCTACCTTATCAAGGAGATTACAAGAAGAGACCAAAATAGAATATAACATATTGAGTATTTGCACATATTAATAAAGAGTTTTATAATATAACCAAAATTGATATCTAGCATAATGGTAAGGAATGTTACTTTTAATCTAGAGGTCAAGGGTTCAATTCCCATTAGAAACAACTTTTTTATCATTAATATAATATAGGAGGGGTAATTTAGTATTTTAACATTGAATAAATTGTCTCACTAAACCCTTAGTTGCTCTATTATATATATAATAGATTTTCCTAGACTTTCTTTTTAAATCAAATTATTATATTTTTCTTCTTAAGTCAAATTATCATCTTTGTATTCTCTTAACTTTTCTCTTTAAGTCAAAATATATTTTTAAAGTCAAATTATCATATTGAAATTCTCCAAGTTCTCCTAAAATTTTTACACAAATCATATTCTCAAGTTCTACTGAAAGAAAAAATTGAATATATAACAAAAGCATATAATTTGTGATTTTTTTTAGCATAGTAAAAAAATATATTAATTCATAGAAAGCTACTAATAGAGATAAACAGGTTAAACGAGAGAACTGTTCAATATAAGGAGTGTGCTACTATAATTTAATATTGTTATTGTATTTTAAAATATAAATTAAAATTTTAATTTTGATAAAAATAAATATTAATGATAAATATACTAATATTTGATATATTAGTATATTCTAACTAAGCGGCTTAGTTAACTTGTTTATTAAATAAAATAGATATTTCATAAATGTGTTCCCCAACCTAAAAAAGTGTGCCAACGTGTATATTTATTTTTATTTTAATCAGTTTTAACTAAAAAAAGTGTAACTATTATTTTTCTGGCAAAAATAAAAAACTCCAAATATTCTTCCTATTACCACTTAAAATTTTACTAAAAAAATAAAAGAAAAAGTGTTGCAAAATGGAACAAAAATAAGTGGTGGTGGAGAGGGGCAACGGAAAGTGAGTAAGTGACGATGATGATGAGGTGGTCATTTCCGAGACCCAATAATTTTGTCGTCTGCTGCATCGCCACACGAACAACAACATCAAACTGTATCTCTTCTTCGAACACAAACACCCCTCTTCTCTCTTTTCGCATTGCAACAGGACTATTATTATCACTATTTAAATTTAAACAAATTAGTAATATTAGTCTCAAACAATATTCCCGTTCAATGAGTTGTTCATCGCATGAATTTTTTAGTGGCAAGGAAGATGATTTTGGAGGTGTTATTGTTCAATTTACTCAATCCATGGAAACTAATGTTTTCGCTTCCTTGCTTAGAGCTTCCCTCGCTCAATGGAAACTACAGGTCTCTCTCTCTCTCTCTCTCTCTCTCTCTCTCTCTCTCTCTCGATTTGTTGTTTAATGTGATGCTCTTGTCAGGGGAAGAAAGGTGTTTGGCTTCAGATCCCTATTGATTCTGTAAATCTTGTTGAAGCTGCTGTCAAGGTCAATTTTGGCTTTATTATTAACCTTTAATTTTTATTAGTGAGTGCACCATTTAGATATAGGTGAAATATTACATATTCTGTTAACAGTATCTCCTATCAATTTAGAGGAGTAGGACTTTTACAAATTTATCTAAGATGGAAGTTAGGGAGCGTTTGGATGGTCGGTGAGAAATTGGGAATGAAGCGTATGAGAATGGGGTAAAATAGACTGAGAATGATATGGAATCCCTAGGGGTATGAAGGGTATGATTTACTCCACCTAAAAGAAATGAAGTTCCCATTCCATACAACCAAATTACTAATTTAAACGCCAACACATAGATTTAATTTAGGGGAGTGGGACTTTTACGAATCTATCTAGGATAGACTTTAGTCTTCTTGAATCCAAAGATTTCTCTCCAGTCTCTACCTTCTATTAAGATCTATTGTACTTCATTGTTTTTTTTTATTTTAAAAACATCCATCTGCTAGTTTCTACATGCTTAATACTTTCTTCTTATCTTCCTTCCAATACCTTTAACTTCTGCAATCCCACTTTCGTTGATTTTGCTTAGACTGTTGATTTGGCTTATGATAGATTATTGTCATCTTTATTTTATCTTTAGGAAGGATTTTATTATCACCATGCAGAGCCAAAGTACTTGATGCTTGTACACTGGATACCCGGAAGTAATAATACACTGCCTGCAAATGCCACACATCGAGTGGGCATCGGCGCTTTTGTGTTGAATAAAGAAGGGCAGGTATTTCTTTAATTTTATTTAAGCCCACCATCATTCTTGTAAATTGCATGACCTGAAGAACAACAAAAAAAGGTAGCTAGCAGCATTAATCCTAGTGGCTTCTCCTGTGTATATTTGTAAATTTGCAATATGAAGCTATTAAACTATCAGGTGTTCCTCTTGTATATTTTGTTGCGGTTGATATAAATTATAATGTGACCGATTCTGAACAAGTTGAGGTGCTCTTTTACTGGTGATATGAATTAGCTTGATTGTGCAGAACATGTTTAGCACAGTGCCAAAATGGCTTCCAAGTAGTGGACCATATTTTGTTCTATTGTTATTATGCAAGATTAGTGCAGGTCCCAGACTGCTTTGACCTTTTCTGCTTTTCCTTCTAAGTAGTTTGGCTACTCGGTTACTGCACTTATCTTGTGTGTTTTGTGTTTCATTTGACGCACTTTGGATAGAAATTAGTACAGATCTATTATACTATTTATCATGGGTGTTATACTATCCTCAGATACCCTTGACTCTAGTTATTTTATTATACTATTTATCATGGGTGTTATAGTAACGTCTGACTTTTACAGATTCATATATTTATTAATGTGCCATTATGATTGAAACCGGTTCATATTAGTGTGTATAAGTAGACATGCTCTCTTTATAAAATCCTCCATCTGTAATGTCCTTCAGCCAAACAAATAATGCATTTATATTCTCATTATCATACATTAACAATTAAATTTCATTGTCTATACAATTTAAAAATATTATATCTGAAATTTTCTTCTTCAAGAGTATTTTACCATATATACTCATAATTTGGTTGACTTGAGTAGATGACAAAATTTCGAATATTTTTTTTGCTTTTAATACATCTTCTTACAAATTGAAGAGATATTTTTATTGTAAATTCCACATCTTTGACTAAATCTGTAGCATGTCAAATAATTTGACGCTTGAATTGCATATGTGTAAACTATCTGAAAATTGATTAAAAATATTTGGTAGTAAGTATTTTATTGAATAAATATGTAACTTAGTTTTCAGAAGGATGTGTACTGGGGCACACATTAGTACTTTTAACTTTCAAGTTCTTGTGTGTTTCCTCCTGGTTCAAAATTCTGGGAGGGATGCACATCATTTGAGAAGGGAAAATGTTCCTATATAACTTTAGGAACAGAAGTGCTTCTTCTCATCTTTAGAATGTATGTTTGACTGATGTATTTATAATCTGTTACTTGTAGGTGCTTGTAGTTCAAGAAAAGAGTGGAAAATTCCGTGGGACTGGTATATGGAAGTTTCCCACGGGGGTTGTGGAGGAGGTATGTTTATCTGGAAGTTTGTTGTCATCAAGTCATTATTAAGAAAAAGAAAAGTGTAAATATCACTCAAGACTTCCAGTATTTTTATAGAGACAATCTCTGTAGGGTGAAGATATATGTGATGCAGCTGTCAGAGAAGTAAAAGAAGAGACTGGGGTAAGTTGTAGTTGTCTGATTCTTCTGTTTTCTTGACAATTGGCGCTGACTTAATCTGACTGGTAATTCTTCTTGCTTCAGATTATCACAGAATTCAAAGAGATACTTGCATTCAGGTAAGTGATACTCTATTATCATATAGCTGTCTGCATTCTATATATATATGAACATACATTTGTGGGGCCAGTAAGAAAGAAGTCGGAGAAGGGCTAAAATAACATATGTTATATCATTCTCAGTGTATTCCAAAAGCTACCTATACTATCTAATATCTATACTATACTAGTATAAGCGAAGATGGGTATATTTAGTTGGTATGGTTGGTTGGTTAACAAGTTAAACATCGAAAGATCGTTTTTTAAGTAAATAGATGAGAACCGTTAGATATAGGGCCTGTTTGGCTACGCCTAAATAAGCTAGCTTATCGCTTATAAGTACGTAAGAATTTATGAAGGGTATTTGCCAACTCAATTTATGAACACAACTTATAACTTATATGTTCATAAGTTGAATGTTAATAACATCGTACTTTTCCCCTAACTTATCGACTTATTGCTTGATTTCTTTGTTTTTTAATGCTTTATATTTTTACATTTGTGTTTTTAAATGTTTTTTTAATTTAAAATACATGTATTGAGCTCATTATATTTAATAATTATTTTTTCAAATGTAAATTAGCAAACTTTGAACTAACTTATAAATAAATTTATCCAAACACCAATATAACTTATAAGAATTCGTCCACTTATCACTTATATGACACTTATTTATTTTAAGGTATAAGTAAATTTTTTAAAATACCCCAAACACGCACATAATACTAACCAAGTAATTTTTACCAAACAAAAAGTTACATTTGGAGGAGAACAGAACTTGCAGGAAAATCCATCAAGTTGTCCAATTCCGGTTATTTATATTTGCTTTAATTTTATAAAACAAATATGTACAGTAAAGTCTTACAACCTGCTGAACCTTGCTGTATTTAATTTACGTGGAAAGGGAGTAGAGATACCTAGGGGGAGGTGGGGAATGAAGATAGAATAATATTGGGTAAACCCAAAAATAAAAAAGGTTGAAGGGAATTAAATTTTTTGCAAAACAAACACCAACAGAATGGGCCAATTTGTTTCCCTTTCCCTTGTTCATTACCCTTAACCAGTCGCCCCCTTGTACTATTAGTTCTAAGATACAAAATAAGGTGTAGGGTTCGAATCTCATCAATCAGATATTATTATATTATATTTTATTTCAATTTCACAATTCTCCCAATAATTACTATATTAGATTTCTAAATAGTATAATCTAACAATAAATTCCTTATATGTAAATAAGATTATAAAACTTCTTAAATAATTAAAATAATATGGTATTATACGTAAACATATATTATGGCATATTTCTATTGTTATAAACAAACAGTTTAGTAGGAAAAATACGTGACTTTGGATTATTTACTGGTTAACCCTAGGTCTGAAAAGATAGTTTAAGATACTTCTGAATAAGAAAACAAACAAAACCAGCTTATTTGGACTCCGTGGAAACTATATATTTGATAGTTTATTGAAATTAAACAAAGATAACGTACTTCTGGTTTTGGTTTAAACAGAAATACAGAATGGGTAACACTCATGAGCTTGTATATGTGTGCTTAGACATTATAATTACCTCTGAATACCATTTATTTGTTTTGTATTGGTTAATTTAAATGCCATCTAATGTTGTCTACTCCTAGAGTGAATTCTTTAAAATGTTTCATTTTTCTCTCTTTTCTTATGTTTTCTGTGTTGTATTTTGTTCTACGGTCTATATAATCAAGGATTATAGTGAACAAGATTAACAAGTACCACCATGCACCTTTTTTTGCACTTGTTCTGCTCTATGTTGCGTCACTACACTAACTTAGATTGGATATACAACTAATTGCAAGATGCAATAGACTGAACCTTCAAGTTGCACCCTTTTGACTAGATTTCCAGACCTTATAACTGGGGAGCCTAGTGTAAAGGTAAGGCTCCTATACTATATTGCACCACTTTATGTCATTTCCCGCTATCATTTTATTGAAGAACATACCATGGGAATGGTGCATGCGTAGAAGAAGTTATAATCTAAACAAGTTCAAAGGCTACCTTGCTTTGGTATTTGATTAGAATACATGGTCATCAAATTCAAATATCAAAGGAATACCTTTGATATTTCACATACCTTGCTTTGGTATTTGCGTAAGATACTTGCTACTATTGGCGTGATGGGGGTTTCCTGGTAATAGTAAGATCTGTGAGAAGTGTTACCCACATCTTACCATTTTTTATAGTCGTTTATAATTTACCTGGTTCCAAAATGATATGTATATGACAAATTTAAGAAGCAGATCATGCTCATCACCCCGTCTTCCTAATTAAATTATAATTAAATGTCTTTTCCTCATAGGTCCTAATTTTGTGACGCAATAAATACTTGCTGTTTTGCAGGCAAAGCCATAAAGCATTCTTTCAGAAGTCAGATCTGTTCTTTGTCTGTATGTTGGAACCACTTTCCTTCGACATCAAAAAGCAGGAGTTGGAGATTGAGGCAGCTGAGGTGAACTTTTGTTAAAATAGGTGTTTGATAAAGATATACATATTTTAGGAAAATTTGAGAACCTAATCAACTGACATTTTATTAAAGTTTCCTTGCATTCTTTATATGAGACAGTGGTTGGCTGGAATTTAATTGTTTTCTCGCGCGGCTAGGGTTTATAGATGTATGAAGGCAGATTTGGTGATTGAAGATGGCTTTTGGTAGCTGTTTGGTTGGGTTTAAGGGCTGGAAATTGGCTCTGAATACCACTTGATGAGGGGCTGGGGCTGATTAGGGTTTGGTAATATTCCTCTCGCAAGAGAAAGTGAAAACAACGATATAATTCCAATAATAATAAAACTCTGAAAAGATTACAAGCCAATAGTCCTATATATAATAATAACCTGACTTACTTTCCTAATACAAATCAAACCCTAATAGATAATAAATAATAAGAGAATATTGTCCTAAATTAAATTATAACCAATAAGACTAATTAAATGGGCTTCCAAAGCCTCCTATACTGTTCCCAAATACTTTCTTTGGGCTTTTTAACCCATTGTCCTGCATCAATTCTCCTCTGCTGAAAAGAACTTGACTCCGCTGAGTTAATAAAATCAGAATAAGCACGAGAGAGCACCAAAGATCGTTGTACAAATGGCATGTGAAAGCGAGGACAAGCAAGAGTATGTATATGTGTTGGCACGTGCAACATGATGAGCATCTCGATCAACAAGCCATGGACGTCCCAAAATGACATCACAAAGCTTCAATGGAAGAACATCACACATCACTGCATCACTAAACCTCCCAACTGAAAATGTCACCAAACACCTTTCTCGAACACGCAATTTAGTATCATCTATCCAGGTTATATCATAAGGTTCAGGATGTAGCTCCACTTTTAATCCCAACTTATGAACCGCTTCCTTAGATATCACATTAGTACAACTCCCCGTATCAATAACAAGAGAACACAATTTACGAACACATGTAGCTCTAGTGTGAAAGATTTGTTGGCGTCGTATGTGTGATTCATTTGCACCATCTTTTGTTGCATGCATAATCCCAAGATTAGCTTCATTCGCTAAGTGTTCCTCCGCTTCGAGGTCTTCCTTAGTCATCTCGACATATAAATCATCATCATTTTCTTTTTCCACCATATTGACCCTTTTCAACGTGTTGTTTTGTTTAGGAGAAGGACACTCAAATGTCTTATGCCCAATTCCTTGATAGTTAAAACATCTGCTTGTGTTGCTACCTTGTGATGAGATTGGAGCACGGTTATATTTACTAGTAACTGTTTGTTGGCCTTGATTAGAATCTGGAAGAACATATTCATTCCTCGACGGGATAGAGAATGAACTCCTCCCAATGCTCCACCTTTTCAAATCATCCTCAACTGAATGTGCAATCTGAATAGCATCCTTTAAAAGAAAACATCTGCTACCAGCTACTCTACCTGAAATATCATGATTCAAGCCTCGACGATACATAGAAATAAGAACATCTTCATCCCAAGGAAATTCAGATTGTGCTGCCAAACTATAGAATTGTCTAGTGTAATCTGCTACGGACTTACTTCCTTGCACAAGCTCAGTAAATTGAAGTGAAGCACATTGTTTATAATCCGCGGGCTTAAACTGACGAACCAAAGCAGCTCTCATGTCTTCCCATCTTGCCACACGGTGATACCCAGATCTCTGGTATTGCTCCCACCAAATACGAGCAATTCCTCTCAATTTTGCAGCGATGAATACAACTTTCTTATCCTCGGCCAGATTGTATCACTGAAAGAAGTTGTCAACACTATGTAGCCAATCTAAGAATACATCCGGTTCTTGATCACCACGAAACTCCGCAACTTCAAGTTTCACAGTATTAAATTTTTGTTCTGTAATATTAGGTGGAGGTTGAGGCCGTATACCAAGGTTATCACTAATTGCTTTGAGCGTTGCTTGCACATCCTGCATTTGCACCTCAAGATTCTGTAATCTCTTATTGTTTTCCTCAATATGCGCATCAAGACGGTTGCTTACCTCTCCGGCGTTAACCATTGTGTGAACAGTGAAATTAAGGGGCTGTTCTACAGTTTTCAGAAAGTGGGGGCTGTTTTTGTGATTTTGGGAAGGGCAGGGCCTGTTTTGTAGTTTTCTGGGAAGTTAATCTTGTTTATATCAACACAGCAGGCACGTATCTGATTATATATACACGAAACCAAAACGCATCTGATGTCCAAAACGTATCTGAAGATGTATGTAAGATGTTCGATAAAAGTTCTGAAAGATATGTATATATATTGATGGTGGTTGGCTGGAATTTAATTGTTTTCTCGTGCGGCTAGGGTTTATAGATGTATGAAGGCAGATTTGGTGATTGAAGATGGCTTTTGGTAGCTGTTTGGTTGGGTTTAAGGGCTGGAAATTGGCTCTGAATACCACTTGATGGGGGGCTGGGGCTGATTAGGGTTTGGTAATACTCCTCTAGCAAGAGAAAGTGAAAACAACGATATAATTCCAATAATAATAAAACTCTGAAAAGATTACAAGCCAATAGTCCTATATATAATAATAACCTGACTTACTTTCCTAATACAATCAAACCCTAATAGATAATAAATAATAAGAGAATATTGTCCTAAATTAAATTATAACCAATAAGACTAATTAAATGGGCTTCCAAAGCCTCCTATACTGTTCCCAAATACTTTCTTTGGGCTTTTTAACCCATTGTCCTGCATCAGACAGGAGACTTGTTAACGGTTAACTTTGTCATTGATATACATGGTTGTTAAGTCGGCAAGTCGAGCCAAGGCGCCCGAGTACCTTCAAACTCAAAAGTCGATAAGTCGCCCGACTAGTCGTAAAAAGTCGACAAGTAGTCGACAAGTAGTCGACATACATATATATAGAGTAATTATAATATATATATATATATATATATATGTATATATATTATAGGGACACACATCAATTTTCTTAGTTCAAATAAAAACTAGTAGATAATAAGTTCAAGTACCCAAAGCCAAACATCTCTAATGTCAGTAGACAAACGAAGCTCTTATCCACCACAACTGTTTCTAGCTTAAATGTGATGATTATAAGGAAAATTTAGATTAGCGATAAAAAAAAACAAATATAAATATGCAAGCACTATAAGAAAGATATGTGTTTGTATGTCATATTAATAAAACATATTTCTCTATACATGCAGGTATAAATATGTCACATACGAAACAGATAATATAAAACATAATTGATAATACAGAATGGTCTAAACTAATAATAAAATGAACTAAAGTGTCAAAACGCGAGACTAAAAATATGCATATAATAATCTCAATCCCCTGAACACTTCTATGTGTTAAAGTCACAAGATCGTATCATCTGATTTTCTAGGAATGCTCAACTGTAGCTCCTCCTTGGAGAGTTGCTGATAGGTATGTGAAGCCGTGAGGTATTGACTGTTATGCAGTTTAATCACCCTAGTTTTCATCATAATTTTTGTTATTAATTTTGTCCTACATCAAATATAGTTAGAGCCACCCTTTGGTTGTACTGTACGGAAGTTGTGGTAGATTAGGTGTTTGATGATAGGTTCCTATTAGAATTGTTATGTTAATGGGACCCATATGTATGATTCCATATTCCAGGAAAGTTAACTCATAGCTTCTGAAATTTTTGGTAACAAAAGAATCCTTTTTCTCCTGAACTAATACTGAAATGTAAAAAGTACATCACCTGTACCAAAGTAGATATATAGGTTTCCATCGAGTAAATTATATGTTTTCGCACTGTTTCATTTTGTAAATATTAAAAGTTATGTCCAACTTTAATTTGTGTTTTCTAACTCTTTTCTTGTTATTTGTTAGTAATTATCATACAAGAGCAGACTTAAGTGATAAACTACTGAAAACATTTAGTTAACTATTAATGTGTTGTGTGTATAAAATGAATAATCAGATTTCTTTCTTACTAATATTTAATGATCCGATTAAGATTGTTGAACAAAAATAAAGGTGTCATTAATAAAGCACTCCTTTTGAAGATATCGAAACATATCTAAAAATTGGACAAATACTATCACTAAACGTACCCAAATAAAAACGTATAGTTTCTCAATAGGAGGTGTAACTAGTCTTGGGAATAAACGCCCTGGGTTAAGTTCTGTCAACTGATGTGTGAACAGCTTCCCTAAAAGGCTTCTAGTCCCAAGTTTTATTCTTGAAATAATTGCAGTAAAGTGAAAAGTTGCTGCAAGTTTCTTTGTTTAGAGTTCTACACTTTCTTACGTTTACCCCTAATTACGTTTCGTCGATCATGCTGCATTGCTGCTATTTTGCTATCTCATGATCCATACAGATGCAGTTTGTTTTGGGTCTGAGAAGATAGACAAGTATCTTAATCCTAATTCCTTATAGAACATGGAGAAATATTTGACTGTAATTGTATAATTTAGGACTTGTAGGAACAATTAAGAGTGTAATTTAGAAAGGAATCAAGAACTTGACTGGACAATACTACAGTTTGTCATAGCACTGACATTTCTTGTGGTTACTTATGCACCATGATATATGATGATTGTTTTCTTTTTACAGTGGATGCCGTTTGAGGAATATGCGACTCAACCTTTTGTTAAAACACATGAGCTACTAAAGTATCTTGTCGATATTTGTTTAGCAAAGAAAGAGAGAAAGTATACCGGATTTACTCCTGTTCCCACAACTTCAACTTTTTCTGAGGAAAAAAATTTCTTGTACTTGAATGGGAGAGACTTGAGCAGCCTCTGAGATGTGGTTGTGGTCTTCTACACGTTAAAACCTTTCGGGTGGAATCAGTATTGTAGTTGGTATATAATTTGATTGCATATAGATGTGATTGGACAAATTAAAGAAACAGAGCACCAAAAATTACCTCTCATGTATTAAACAAATGAATCCAGTGTAGCTAAGGTATTAGTTACTCCTACATCTAAAAAGACTCAACTTGATATTAGTATCAATCTCAGCCTAGTCAAGCTATTGAACTTAACTATGCACAATGGTAGTTTACATCTATAAGTGATTGCATGGAATTCTTGAGATCTCTTGTGCTACATGTGACAAGTATTTTGGTGCTGGATAAATACTCATAAGATGTTAAATTATGAAGTATTTCATTGAATGGACCACCATAACTTTGTATCTTCAAACTGTTCTCTGTATTCTTGATCTATAAATCTGTTTTTACCTGTTTCTGTTTGTGTACTTGGTTCTATTTTAAAGTAGATTTCACATAGTAATTCGTTCGTCTGAGTTGTTGAAAACTTAAAATGGATCACTGTTTATTTTCTATATATTCATAGATAGCACTATTGAAATCTATTGTACCACCTACCTTACCTTGGTGTCTAGGGAAGATTCCTACTCAGAAAGAGTTGTTTGTGCTTAAAATTGATTGTCAATGCGAGTACTTAGTTCAGAAGTTTCTATAGCTCAATGCTGGGTGCTGTCATTCATTTATTAAAATTGAAAGATGTATAGAAATTCTTTCATTCGTTTGAACAAATCAAATTTAATATTCAAAAATTAATTGAATAAAAGTTTCTTGGGTGTTGGCCCTTTATGGCCCAATTTTAAGAACTAATGTCTTAAAAATATGGCCCCAAATGGTACAACAAAACGCTAATGCGCCTTGCGTTTGTACTTCAACACAAAAATAAACTAAAAACGCAGTATACATTAGCGTTTTCCCTAGTTGTAAATGTTATATAGACTTGCGTTTTTAAAAAATGTTACATAGTTCGGCGTTTTTACTGAAATAAGGCAGATCCCAGATGTTTTGCTTGGCCCACACACGTGGGTCCTTTGCCGGTCAAAAGAAGGAACGCGTGGTTAATTGCACTCCTGGTCCACTATGTTGCATTCGTTTTATTAGATTATTAATTATTAATAAAATCATTGAATAAAACGTAGTGTTAAGTTGAAAACAAGAAGACAAAATGACATTTTTACCGCAAATAAAAACTTCGATTACGAAAATAACAGATTAAGAGTTGATGGCCAAAAATACCCTTCTATTAAGTCACTCTCAAATGCGTAATAGATTTTAACCCGACCCGGCTTGAATCCAATCAAACATAACATTACACACTGTACCCACACCATTACAAACAATTAACTCAATTCTCTTACCCTAAAACTGATTCAATGACGATATCTTGCTGAATATGGACCATTTTCATCAAAATTATAGCAGCCGACCTATTTTCTATTCAATATGCACATCATAGTTGATTCCAATGTAAGTGTCAATATGACATTATTCATTGTTATTTACATTTTATTCATTATTTAGGGTTTCAATTCATCATTTGGTGTTTAATGCTTGTAAACCTCATACATATATATCATCTTGCTTGTTTAATTCGATAAAGTGACGGTATATGTTTATTGTTTGTGTGTGTATGTATGTGAGAGGGAGAGGGAGAGAGGGGGGAGAGAGAGAACTGTGTGTGTGTAAAGAGGTGTGATTGACTTGTTTGACCTGGGAAATGAGGGGCTTTGGTTGTGTTGGTAGTGGAAGAAGAAATTAAAGAGGGAGAGTACTGGTTCTACACTATCAGGTAGTATTATTAGTTAACAGTAATTATAAAGCATAATGTAACATAATATGTAACATAGATAACTACAACTCAACAAAGGAACAAGACATACTATAATATTAACTGAAGCACAAGAATCTAGAAGAATAGAAGAAACGGTATTCAAAAAACCAAAGTATGGTATGTATTTTTGAAGTCCGTAAACAGGTCACGAAAAGAAGTTCATTAATATGTTCAAGCCTCAGTGACAAATAAAGAAACAAGACTTTCAAGACTACAGAAGTATTTGAATGATTAAGAGTTAGTACCAGAGGATTTCAGTGATTTTAATGAAGCAACCAGAATGACAAAGGAGTTATAAACAGTATTGTATTGAAGACGTAGAGGTAGAGGTATTGATCAAGTGTTAGTCATATGTGAACCAGACCAGTTGCAATAGTTGTCAGCACTAAAAAGATCAAGATGTTTATCGTCTCGGAAGAAATTGATTTAAGTCAGACCTGAAACATCCTGGAAGTGAAAAAAATATTATAAGGTATGTTTAGGTTAAATTGGAAGTACAATATGCTTGCTGCAAGAAGAGAGAATCTTCAAGGATCAAAATGCAATTAAAGACATTCGATAGTTTTGATTTATGAAAAACTATCGAAAGAGATAAAGGAGGTTTAATAAAACCATCGATTTTTTTTAAAGAAACAAAGATTTCTCTTTGATAGATTTTATTAAAATCTATCGAAGGAAAAAGAAAATCTTGTTTTCGATAGTTTTTAAAAGGAAAGATCAGGTGAAAAGTATTCTCTTTGTCAGGTTGATCAAGGAAATGAACGACCAGGATTCACTCTAGGCCTTCGATAGATTTCCTAAAGACTACAATTATGGAAATGAAGACAGTGTCTTCTTCAGTTAGATTACAGTTGATCATTTACGTTTGTGAAGTTAAGAGCTTGAGAAATTTGACAGAAGAAATTTATAGTGCCTTAAATTCTATCATTTGTATTGATTACTGTAACTTGAACTCATTGAAGCTAATCCTACGGATTAGAATTGTAGCACCCTTCGTGGTTTATATTTCTAAAACGATATATTTCCCGACTCGTGTTTTAATTTGGTAAATTTGATTTCGGACAAGAACACAATTAATTATCCGCGAACGAAATTGAATAATTTTTGAGTATCATATTCAACCCCCCCCCCCCTTCTACGATACTTTGGACCTAACAATTGGTATCAGAGCTTCTTGATTGACGTACAAATCAGATCCGGTGATTGAGACCAAAATCGAACAAGGCTTGAAAATTTGTAGCAAATATTTTTAATTTTCAAAATTTTCATTTTATTGGAATTTTTTGAATCTTAAATAATTTGAAATTTTCAGAAACTGTAACACCCCCAGACCCGGGGTCAGGAATCTGGGTTGTCACGCTCCATCAATTGTACAATACCTGTATTACTTACAACATTCTAATGATATAACTCCAATTGACCCCAATCACTTACGCACACACACACAAGTTATAGCCTTGGAAATGAGCAACAATAAGTAACATTCGTTATTACAAATCAAATGTACTATCCAGGAGCTCATCTATCATTTGCAACCTCTACCTGAAGTTAAAATAATAGACCTCACAATTCTATACAAGGTTTAATAATACAAACCTATTCAAAAACAATTCTTACTAACTCAGTCTACAGCTGTTCTTCTAAATCCGACAGTATCCATCTTGCTGAACTAACTCAAGGGTGGTCTCTCCATTCCCTTGCTCTCGTAACACGAGGTGAATCGGCAATGTTTTCTTCATGCTGAAATATTTAATAAAGCAAGAATGAGCTAATAGTGCTCAGCAAGAAATCTATCCCAGTTTAAATCTTTAAACCTTTTAGGAAGATAATCCATATGGGATCCATGTTTAAAACTACTAGGGTTTATCCCCAAAATAGTATATCGTTCAAAATACCGTATGATTTATAATCATACTCAAATACTTTTCGTAAATCCTTTTAGGGATCCTGGGTATCAAGATGATAAACCAAGTCTCAAAACATCTCTTTTTAAAATAGATATTAATATTGGAATCAAGGCTTAAACCCACCATTGATTCAAAATACTATACAATTCAATATACTGTATATCTTAAATGACTTCTCAACATATATGCATGCATATCTATTTAGATATCTCATACTGTTCAAAATACTGTAAAATATCAGAAATGAACACCTTTTTAAAGCTGTTGGGTTGTGATATATAAAAGAAGCAAGAATGAGCACTATAGCTCGACAATAATATATAGCAACATAATCATATATGTGGGCCGATATCATAGCTGAAAGCTTTTAAAACCTCATTCGTATATAGAATGATATATTGGATACTCTTCTCGTCAGAACATGCAATGTAGTTCAAATACTATACACGGAACATCATTGTTCAATTTCTGTCACATTATCGGTAACTCAGCACCTAGGCTTTCGTTACAATGTGCAGCACAATTCCAAGTGGAAGAAGGGGATATACTGGAGCACCACGATACACGATGATCAGTCGTTGTATCGCAAAACATTTCTTTCTACTAGTAGTGGACGAAAACCTTTTCATGGTTATCACCCAAGCCGCATACGGGCTATCATTAGCATCCCGGTACCCGAAGTACCTCAGCTAAAGTTGCGTCCCGGCATTCGTAGTACCTCTACTAAATTTGCATGTGCGTCCCGGTACTCGTAATTCCTCTGCTTATATAACACCTCCAGTCCCTTGATGAATCCTATCATTATAACCGGAACCGAACTTAATCGTCGTTCCCCGAGCGTCATGCTAGCTCATTGATAGGTTTAAACTCTTTATCATACTTACTTCTGGAAATTTTGAGGAAGTAATAACAAGATGTGGGTTGGCCGTTACCAACTGATAGAGGATATATCATAAACCCTTTTTAAAGTCACGACCTGGGAGTTAATCGGAATTTTTCTGAAATTATCGAGATTGGAATACTCGGATTGGATAGGGAAGGCAACCCATGATACGAGTATTCTCAAGGAATAGAAGAAGCGAAACCATTTGCTCAACCTTTAAAACTGGATTCCCAATTTTTGATGAGTTAGGAAATATTTAATCGCATTTAACTACCTTTAACTATCTTAAGATAATAGTTGGGAATCTCTATTTTAATACCTTTTCTGAAAATCAGAAATTTATATGTTTGTGTAAATAATAGAACCTTCAATCATATAATAAGGTTCTATGATTTTAAATCATATTTGAAATATTTAATAAATACCCAAATAATAAATATTAAATTATTATTCAATATAAACCCACCTAAGTGAATATTCAAA
The DNA here is from genome assembly GCA_030848705.1 of Heracleum sosnowskyi. Lineage (NCBI taxonomy): Eukaryota > Viridiplantae > Streptophyta > Magnoliopsida > Apiales > Apiaceae > Heracleum > Heracleum sosnowskyi. The sequence goes on along the minus strand of CM061240.1, from coordinate 58,703,889 downwards.
ATAATATTCACTTAGTTAAATAATCCTCAGATAATAAATATTGAATTATTATTCAATATAAAACACTTAAGTGAATATTCAAAATAATATTCACTTATTTAAATAATATTCAAATAATAAATATTGAATTATTATTCAATATAAAACACTTAAGTGAATATTCAAAATAATATTCACTTAATTAAATAATATTCAAATAATATATATTATAATATTATTTAAATATCTCACCTTAAATATCCAATTATATAGATATTGGAATATTTAAAATACCCTTAAAGTATAACCGTCCCTGGAACCTTCCAGTTTCTGACAGTAGTTTAAAACAAAATAATAATTTGACTCCCGGTCTAAGTTTTTAAAACCATCGTACAAGTGCTCTATACTTAGAGTCTTTAATCTTTAACCTTGGTATATATCTAGTACTTAGCTAGCATATAAACCTTATACCTTATACATCTTTTTACAAAGCAAAAACATTTATAAGTCATTTCACAGCATTAAAGCAACATATATAGTAATACCACAACATATATCACAACAACATCATTATATGGTGTAGGGTTTGAAAACTTGCATGCATCTATCATATGCATACATCACATTTCATCATTTTTAATACCATCACATCTATATACGATGTGAGGTTTGAAAGCATGCATAATATCGTATGCATATAGTTCATCTCAACAATTTTATACCATCACATCTATATACGATGTGAGGTTTGAAAGCATGCATAACACATATCACGTGCATCATCAGAATATTATAATTTAAAATAAAGCATGGAATGAGAAAACTTGCCTTGGGTCCTTGGTTGTTATGGGTTCGAGAACTTGCCGGGAAATCTATAAACAAAGAAATACCCGATCAGTCCCCTGGCTTAATCATTTAAAGTGCATTTAACTTAAGCACTAACGTTCTATTAACGAACATCAATTGTCTCGCTCTTGGTCATCTATAACCTCATAACATTCCGTAAACTTCTAAGTCAAAAGTTTGGGTGAAAACCTATTCACAAATCCCAAGTATTTATCCTTTACCATTTCCTTGTTTTAAACCATCCCCTTAAGGGTATTTCACTCGCGCAACCTTCGTTCGCGTATTTTTATAAAATCACCAACTTATCTTTTTAACTCGAACTCTTCTAGGCTTCCTTTCCTTATTATACATACTAGTATCCATTTTAATATCTCAATCCAATTCCAATTTTAAAGGGCTTGATCCCTATCTCAAAGTTCATACAATGAACTATCTCGTTCCGCGAAACCGCTTTTACTAAAACGGACGCTATTCCTAAACCGTAAACCAAAACGATACGATTCTTTCGCCAAAGTAATATAGGAAACAGAGCCTACATGCTCATGGTCAGAAACCTCAAGTGTATGCCCTGTTTTGCAGTCATAGTTTCTGTCTAAACTACCTAAGTAAAAATCGACATGGTAACGGTGCTTACGCGTAATTCCCGTGTTTTAAAACACTCCAACCAATCTACAATCCACCAATCAAACTCAAACTAATACTTCCATTTTCTGTCTAAACAAGGTCACACCCTAAACCACAAGTTCATCCACAACTTAACCATCAAACATGCTTAAAATCATGCATGCATGCTATATTCTAACATAGATTCAATCTAACACTTCTAACTTACTAGATCAATCAAAACTCATAAAAAGAAAGAAGTTTATACCTTCCTTGGATGCTAACAAAGGCTATATATGGTTGATATATCCTTCCTTGCACCTTAACTATGTTAAACAAACCTAAGATCATCAAAACAAAACAAGATTCTATGAGTTTACTATTCACATCACTATTCATCATCAACTTTAAATCCAATTTTGATCAAGCTATCATACATGGACGGGGCTAAGATTAGAGATCTACCTTGGATATTGGAAGGGGGTGATTTAGAGCCCAAGATCAAGAATTATGGATGAGTGGAAGTATGAGCAAAAATTTTAAGGGTTTGATGAAATGAAAATAGCCGAAAGTTTGTTCTTCATGGATGCATCCTTTCTTGATTTGTTTTCTTTGCTTTTTCTTTTCTTTTTGTTTTGTATAATTACCTTTAACACTTTGTAATTAAATTGTGTGGCTAGAAACTTGTTTTGTCATCAATGACAAGGTCATTTTGGATGAGTGGTGGTGGTGAAAGTGGTGACAAGGTGGTGATTCATCACCTTGTCATCACTTTGTCATGCTTATGTCATCTCCTTGCATCATGCCTATGTCATCCTTTGCATCCTCAATTCTTTTATATATTGCACTTGATGATCTCATATAATACTCCTCCTTTGGTTAGGGTTTAATCCATAATTTATTACACTTTTGTTTCGCGATAGTTTCCAGTGGTTTTAAAGACGTTTCTCTATACCAAATCTAGGGTACTTCCTTTATCCTCCAGTTACCTTTGTCTAGTATATATTCTTAGGTTTCTCATCTTGGTTTAAGATATGATCATGTATTTCTCATTCCTCATACTTTCTTAAAACGATCAAATCAATACGTCCTTAATTGTCCAGTGAATAGTGATTTAAAACTCGAATGGGAATCTTCTGATTCTGATCGCGTTTACATTCACTTATTCTCCTTATACATCAATAATATAACCTCGAAACATTCATTCCATATCATCCTCATAGTGTGGTCTGAAAAATTTTCCATCAGCAAATTTACTATTCATCACATTTACTATTCATCAAAATTTTTTAACTAAGTCCAAAATTTGGGGTTATTACAGTCTCCCCTACTTAAAAGGATTCCGTCCCGGAATCTAAGAAAATAGCCGAGGTTACTCTTTCAATATAAAAATCTCCAGTTTCCAGGTTGACTCCTCAACCCTCTGGTTCATTACAACACTTACTCATTCCGGTCTGTGATATCTACCGGGCGCTTTATATAAGCCAATTCTGGTTGTATTCTTATACACCCATTTTCTATTAACATCCGATTATTCTTGCAATCGGCGGTACAACGCTTACCGTAACTTCGGTTATCTGAAATGTTTCTTTCGGTCGGTCCGTCGGTCTGCGGATCCTACGTAGTGCTCACACTCACTCTCGTTGCCAAACATGTTTGGAAAACTCCTCCCGAATCGAGAGTTCAATCATTGGTTCTTATCTGACACGATGGTGACTGGAACTCCACGTCACCCAACTATCTCTTTCGTAACTCTTCAGTTAACGATCTCTTGCTAATAACAAAACATGAGTAGACTCATTTAATCCATCAATTATAGCTCAATTGACGTCATAGTCCGACTCGATTCTTGTTGATCCTATCACAGAATCCATTATTGTAAAATTACATTCCTAATCAGGAATCTCTACTAACTGTGATAGTCAACTAGGTCTTTGTTCTGCCTTCATTTTCTGACATATCCAATATTCGTTTGCCAATCGATAAATCCTTTTATTTATCCGGTCACTTATAACATTTCCTTAACTTTCTTTAATCTCGGTGTAGCTGTCTCTTTATGACAGATCTTTATTCCTTAATTTATTCAGGCTCAATCAGGACTTTTAAATAATCCTTGTTGTACTCTTAACTTCAAACTTCATCCTTTCAGTTCCTCTTATTAGTCTTTCTGAAAATTAGCATCCTTTATCTCTTGATCATTAGGAATCCCAACTTGGTAAAAATACCTTATGATTCCTCTATTATCTTTCTCAGTCTTTAATGCTTTCTCCAACATTGACTTCCTACCTTCACTTGTCATTCGTTCTTGACATAACTGTATTTTCTGTAGCAAATCCGGTTGCATTGCAATCTCAAATAGTCTCTCAGTACCTTTTCCGGTTATTTTAACTTCAATTTCCATTTTCTCAAATCCTTGGATTAACTTTATCCGATGATGTTATCATCTTAAGTCTCTCAGACTAAGGGCATCGGCCACCACATTGGCCTTCCCTGGGTGGTAAAGAATCCCACCGTCATAATTCTGGATTAGCCTTAGCTATCTTTTCTGTTCTCATGTTAAGTTCTTTCTGGGAGAGTGTATCTAATGCTCTTATGATTTGTATAAATCTCGCACTTCTTCCCATGCAATTAGTGCCTCCAAATATTTAAAGCGAAAACTATCGCTGCCAATTCTAAGTCATGCGTAGGGTATCTAAATTCATATCCCTTTAATTGACTGGATGAATACGTAATTACCTTTCCGTGCTGCATAAGCACACACCCTAATCCTTTATGCGATGCGTCACTATAGATCACAAAATCTCCATTCCCGTCTGGCAGTACCAGCACAGGGCGGTGACTAGTCTCTTCTTTAATTTCTGGAAACTTTTCTCTCCTCAGTGCTTCTAACACTATCCTCAAACGTTCCGCGGGTTCCTCCTCTGTCTAGGAGTAGACTAAAATATCATCGATAAAACTATGACACACTTGTCCAAATACTGCTTGAAACTTCGATTCATCAAATCCATGAAAGCTGCAAGGGCATTCGTTAGCCCAAATGACATTAAAAAAAAACTCGCAGTGTCCATACTTGGTGCGAAACGCAGTCTTGGGTACGTTCTCAGGTTTAATATTCAAATGGTGGTATCCCGTTCTCAAATCAATCTTCGAGAATTTAACTGCATCGTGCAGCCGATCGATCAAATCACCGGTCCTTGGCAGGGGTATTCATTCTTAACAATTAGCCTATTTAGCTCTCGATACTCTATGCACAACCTTATGCTGCCGTCCTTTTTCTTCACCAATAACACGGGTGCATCCCACGGTGACGTAATTGGTCTTATCATTCCTTTCCCTAACAATTTCTACCGTTGAGCGACTAATTTCTTCATCTCGACTGGAGCTAGTCGGTACGGGGCCTTCGAAACTGGCGCCGTTCTTGGAGCTAATTCTATAGCAAACTTTATTTCTCTACCGGGTGGTAACCCCGGAAGATCTTCTGGAAATACATCCTCGGATTCGTTAACCACGGGGATATTCTGTATACTAGGCACTTCCCGTTTCGTATCCATCACAGTCGCTAAACAAGTTTCACATCCTTCGAGATCAATCGTTCCTTCGTCTGACAATCTGAATTCTTACCTTCTTTCTATCACAATCGTTTCATTATCCAAGGTAACAAAATCAGTCGTTTCAAACGTTTCGTTATTCTGAATTCGCATCATGCGAAACAAACCTTGGCAATTTCCGTAAACTTCGACTCATAATTTATTGGACTCATTTGTTTCAGCTCTCATCTTCAACACTCTCTTTTTCCAAATTCTAAGGAAAATACTTGCAGGGTACCAAGAATACTTCAAGCAACTGAATGCTTTATATATAAAGAGAACTTTGTAAAAATTCTCGCTGAGGGGGCGACCTGGTTAGGTCTCAATCAAATTATCGTTTGAAAATCTTCCCACCATACTTCACTGCATACAAATGCATCGTGAATTCACTTATATAAATTTGACCAAAAGTTGAACTTAGTGATACAATAACTAGTTCATTTCAATAAATATTAACAACTAGCTGAACAAAATTTGCTAGTTCGATTAGTTTGGGACGCAACATCTAGCTAGGATGATTAGCTAGATTTTCATCATATCATTAAAATTTCAACTAGTTAGAACAATTAACTAGTAAATCGCAATGGCACATACAATTAGCCAGTTTCAATTTAATAGTACAAACTCTCAACATCGTAGTCAAAGAAGAAACACAATTTTGACTACTCGGATAACGAATTAAAAGAAAGAGTAAATAAGTTTGGGACGAACAAGGTAATTATAATCCTTGAATAAAATGTATGATCTGAATAGAAAATTCTTGGTATCGGAACAATCGATAACCTCTCAATAAACATTTCTTATCAGTGAAACGGTCCACCCAAAGGTGTCTCCGTACATAAACTTTGTCAAATTCTCCAATAGGATTGAATTCGGACTATCAATATCAAATTGATATCCTTTCTAAGATTTCAACGTCAGATGTACAAATCTCATCTTAAATAGAGAGAAGAATTCTCGAGTAATTTCTGAAATATATATCATCCATGTTTTTAAATAAACAGTTTGATATTTATGAACTCGACTGAGGAGTCCAAGTATGAAAGAAGAAATCACATTTCAAGATAATCGTTAAAGAATACTCGTCAAATAATGAAGGGAATATTAACTGAACATTCCTTGAATAAATAAAAGAATAAAGAATAAAATATAGACCTAGAAGGATAGATGAAAAATGGTTCCCTCTTCAGGTCGTCCTGGAACATGAACAATATGCTCCGGTGAGTAATGGTAACTTAATTCTGCGTATTTAACCTTTAAGGTAATGAGTGGAGGAAAGAAAATGAATAAACTGAATATAACAGTTGTTGGTTGCATCCCAAATGAAGTAGAAAACTGGCAGCGTTACCTGACATGAACTATTCAAGGTAACATGGGTATGAACAGTTTTAGATCGAGTAATGCACCAGCAAGTAGATACCAAAATGGGTCAATTAGTCCCTCTGAGTGTTCACATCACTTTTTCCAAGAATGATCCTTTCTTTCTGCCTTTATGCCTTAGGGTACTAACCAACGGTACCTCAACATCGTACAAGTCCTTAGACAGGTCGGGAGTTCGAACATATTTGTCATTCCACGATAATCGTCCAGAGATTGGGCCTCCTACGGCCGCATTGACACTTCCTCAAAAGATGGAGGTCCATTAACGTATATGTAATTTCTCAACACTAGTCGTATCGAATGAATCCAACCCCAGGCCACCATAGGTCTCGTTCCTCGTAGGTCCTGAGATTGTCGCATTGCTTGTTGCAACCATACGTGTCTTTATTAGAATCACACTATCCATTCTTCATACCTTTGATTTCTGAGTTGAGCCATCATGGCCTATCGTACGAAGTATACTCGCGATGCGATTTAGCGCGTTCGTCTCACGATAACGTTCCGGTACTATATGTACGCAAAAGTCTTCCTCTTAGGTAACAAAATACCCATCGATGGAAAAGACACCAACTCTGGTGGAATCGTTGTTCTCAAGGCTTGGACCTCACACACAAGGTAATGCCTTAACTAGTCCACGCAATTTAGTAAATCGGATCGCGTAAAGAACTGTAAACGTCTCAATCTTCACATGTGCTGCCTTCTCGTGGCAAACTACGATGAACTACAAACACTTAGATTCTTACTAAGTCAAGTTATTCATTGGTATTGGCCATTCCGACCTTACCTCAACTGCGACCGAGACTTTGCTCCGCGTCTTATCTTAATCTCTTTGATAATCCGTGTACAATTCTAAACGTCCTTCTCATCATTATGATGATCTTCAATAGTCCTATCGGTCCTCCGATAAGTTCTCAACTAAACTCTTTAATCTTAACATCCTCGATGGCACTACCTCCGATAGTCCACTTAACGAACTCTATGTGAGTCCTCATGTCATTCTCTCACTTATAACTCTTAACACTCTCATATCCAAGTTTATAACTTAACGCTCTGATACCATTTCTATAACACCCCCAGACCCGGGGTCAGGAATCTGGGTTGTCACGCTCCATCAATTGTACAATACCTGTATTACTTACAACATTCTAATGATATAACTCCAATTGACCCCAATCACTTACGCACACACACACAAGTTATAGCCTTGGAAATGAGCAACAATAAGTAACATTCGTTATTACAAATCAAATGTACTATCCAGGATCTCATCTATCATTTGCAACCTCTACCTGAAGTTAAAATAATAGACCTCACAATTCTATACAAGGTTTAATAATACAAACCTATTCAAAAACGATTCTTACTAACTCAGTCTACAGCTGCTCTGCTAAATCCGACAGTATCCATCTTGCTAAACTAACTCAAGGGTGGTCTCTCCATTCCCTTGCTCTCGTAACACGAGGTGAATCGGCAATGTTTTCTTCATGCTGAAATATTTAATAAAGCAAGAATGAGCTAATAGTGCTCAGCAAGAAATCTATCCCAGTTTAAATCTTTAAACCTTTTAGGAAGATAATCCATATGGGATCCATGTTTAAAACTACTAGGGTTTATCCCCAAAATAGTATATCGTTCAAAATACCGTATGATTTATAATCATACTCAAATACTTTTCGTAAATCCTTTTAGGGATCCTGGGTATCAAGATGATAAACCAAGTCTCAAAACATCTCTTTTTAAAATAGATATTAATATTGGAATCAAGGCTTAAACCCATCCATTGATTCAAAATACTATACAATTCAATATACTGTATATCTTAAATGACTTCTCAACATATATGCATGCATATCTATTTAGATATCTCATACTGTTCAAAATACTGTAAAATATCATAAATGAACACCTTTTTAAAGCTGTTGGGTTGTGATATATAAAAGAAGCAAGAATGAGCACTATAGCTCGACAATAATATATAGCAACATAATCATATATGTGGGCCGATATCATAGCTGAAAGCTTTTAAAACCTCATTCGTATATAGAATGATATATTGGATACTCTTCTCGTCAGAACATGCAATGTAGTTCAAATACTATACACGGAACATCATTGTTCAATTTCTGTCACATTATCGGTAACTCAGCACCTAGGCTTTCGTTACAATGTGCAGCACAATTCCAAGTGGAAGAAGGGGATATACTGGAGCACCACGATACACGATGATCAGTCGTTGTATCGCAAAACATTTCTTTCTACTAGTAGTGGACGAAAACCTTTTCATGGTTATCACCCCAGCCGCATACGGGCTATCATTAGCGTCCCGGTACCCGAAGTACCTCAGCTAAAGTTGCGTCCCGGCATTCGTAGTACCTCTACTAAATTTGCATGTGCGTCCCGGTACTCGTAATTCCTCTGCTTATATAACACCTCCAGTCCCTTGATGAATCCTATCATTATAACCGGAACCGAACTTAATCGTCGTTCCCCGAGCGTCATGCTAGCTCGTTGATAGGTTTAAACTCTTTATCATACTTACTTCTGGAAATTTTGAGGAAGTAATAACAAGATGTGGGTTGGCCGTTACCAACTGATAGAGGATATATCATAAACCCTTTTTAAAGTCACGACCTGGGAGTTAATCGGAATTTTTCTGAAATTATCGAGATTGGAATACTCGGATTGGATAGGGAAGGCAACCCAAGATACAAGTATTCTCAAGGAATAGAAGAAGCGAAACCATTTGCTCAACCTTTAAAACTGGATTCCCAATTTTTGATGAGTTAGGAAATATTTAATCGCATTTAACTACCTTTAACTATCTTAAGATAATAGTTGGGAATCTCTATTTTAATACCTTTTCTGAAAATCAGAAATTTATATGTTTGTGTAAATAATAGAACCTTCAATCATATAATAAGGTTCTATGATTTTAAATCATATTTGAAATATTTAATAAATACCCAAATAATAAATATTAAATTATTATTCAATATAAACCCACCTAAGTGAATATTCAAAATAATATTCACTTATTTAAATAATATTCAAATAATAAATATTGAATTATTATTCAATATAAAACACTTAAGTGAATATTCAAAATAATATTCACTTAATTAAATAATATTCAAATAATATATATTATAATATTATTTAAATATCTCACCTTAAATATCCAATTATATAGATATTGGAATATTTAAAATACCCTTAAAGTATAACCGTCCCTGGAACCTTCCAGTTTCTGACAGTAGTTTAAAACAAAATAATAATTTGACTCCCGGTCTAAGTTTTTAAAACCATCGTACAAGTGCTCTATACTTAGAGTCTTTAATCTTTAACCTTGGTATATATCTAGTACTTAGCTAGCATATAAACCTTATACCTTATACATCTTTTTACAAAGCAAAAACATTTATAAGTCATTTCACAGCATTAAAGCAGCATATATAGTAATACCACAACATATATCACAACAACATCATTATATGGTGTAGGGTTTGAAAACTTGCATGCATCTATCATATGCATACATCACATTTCATCATTTTTAATACCATCACATCTATATACGATGTGAGGTTTGAAAGCATGCATAATATCGTATGCATATAGTTCATCTCAACAATTTTATACCATCACATCTATATACGATGTGAGGTTTGAAAGCATGCATAACACATATCACGTGCATCATCAGAATATTATAATTTAAAATAAAGCATGGAATGAGAAAACTTGCCTTGGGTCCTTGGTTGTTATGGGTTCGAGAACTTGCCGGGAAATCTATAAACAAAGAAATACCCGATCAGTCCCCTGGCTTAATCATTTAAAGTGCATTTAACTTAAGCACTAACGTTCTATTAACGAACATCAATTGTCTCGCTCTTGGTCATCTATAACCTCATAACATTCCGTAAACTTCTAAGTCAAAAGTTTGGGTGAAAACCTATTCACAAATCCCAAGTATTTATCCTTTACCATTTCCTTGTTTTAAACCATCCCCTTAAGGGTATTTCACTCGCGCAACCTTCGTTCACGTATTTTTATAAAATCACCAACTTATATTTTTAACTCGAACTCTTCTAGGCTTCCTTTCCTTATTATACATACTAGTATCCATTTTAATATCTCAATCCAATTCCAATTTTAAAGGGCTTGATCCCTATCTCAAAGTTCATACAATGAACTATCTCGTTCCGCGAAACCGCTTTTACTAAAACGGACGCTATTCCTAAACCGTAAACCAAAACGATACGATTCTTTCGCCAAAGTAATCTAGGAAGCAGAGCCTACATGCTCATGGTCAGAAACCTCAAGTGTATGCCCTGTTTTGCAGTCATAGTTTCTGTCTAAACTACCTAAGTAAAAATCGACATGGTAACGGTGCTTACGCGTAATTCCCGTGTTTTAAAACACTCCAACCAATCTACAATCCACCATCAATCCATCCACCAATCAAACTCAAACTAATACTTCCATTTTCTGTCTAAACAAGGTCACACCCTAAACCACAAGTTCATCCACAACTTAACCATCAAACATGCTTAAAATCATGCATACATGCTATATTCTAACATAGATTCAATCTAACACTTCTAACTTACTAGATCAATCAAAACTCATAAAAAGAAAGACGTTTATACCTTCCTTGGATGCTAACAAAGGCTATATATGGTTGATATATCCTTCCTTGCACCTTAACTATGTTAAACAAACCTAAGATCATCAAAACAAAACAAGATTCTATGAGTTTACTATTCACATCACTATTCATCATCAACTTTAAATCTAATTTTGATCAAGCTATCATACATGGACGGGGCTAAGATTAGAGATCTACCTTGGATATTGGAAGGGGGTGATTTAGAGCCCAAGATCAAGAATTATGGATGAGTGGAAGTATGAGCAAAAAGTTTAAGGGTTTGATGAAATGAAAATAGCCGAAAGTTTGTTCTTCATGGATGCATCCTTTCTTGATTTGTTTTCTTTGCCTTTTCTTTTCTTTTTGTTTTGTATAATTACCTTTAACACTTTTTAATTAAATTGTGTGGCTAGAAACTTGTTTTGTCATCAATGACAAGGTCATTTTGGATGAGTGGTGGTGGTGAAAGTGGTGACAAGGTGGTGATTCATCACCTTGTCATCACTTTGTCATGCTTATGTCATCTCCTTGCATCATGCCTATGTCATCCTTTGCATCCTCAATTCTTTTATATATTGCACTTGATGATCTCATATAATACTCCTCCTTTGGTTAGGGTTTAATCCATAATTTATTACACTTTTGTTTCGCGATAGTTTCCAGTGGTTTTAAAGACGTTTCTCTATACCAAAGCTAGGGTACTTCCTTTATCCTTCCGTTACCTTTGTCTAATATATATTCTTAGGTTTCTCATCTTGGTTTAAGATATGATCATGTATTTCTCATTCCTCATACTTTCTTAAAACGATCAAATCAATACGTCCTTAACTGTCCAGTGAATAGTGATTTAAAACTCGAATGGGAATCTTCTGATTCTGATCGCGTTTACATTCACTTATTCTCCTTATACATCAATAATATAACCTCGAAACATTCATTCCATATCATCTTCATAGTGTGGTCTGAAAAAGTTTCCATCAGCAAATTTACTATTCATCACATTTACTATTCATCAAAATTTTTTAACTAAGTCCAAAATTTGGGGTTATTACAGAAACCATGAGTGCTCCAAAGACAACTGCTGGTATCAAAGTTCCCCCCTTTACTAGAGATGATTTCGGTGTGTGGAAGATGAAGATGCTATTATTTATCAAAGCGTCAAATCCCTTATATATTGTCATCTTTGAGAACGGACTGTTTGTACCAAGGAAACCAGTAGGTGAATCTACAAATCCTGATGGTACTAGAGTTCCCCAAGGTTCAACCCCAAAGAAATTGACTGAGTACACAGAGACAAACAAGGAACTGGTTAGATTGGATATAGGTCTAATGTTGATATTAACTGACTCCGCAGATAAGGAAATGAATTATCAGATTATGAACTGTACAAGTGGGAAACAAATGTGGGATACCATAAATCTTATAATGGAAGGTACTGAAGACGTGCAGGAAAATAGATTGGATATCCTGACATCTCAATATGAATCATTTAGATCACTTCCCGGAGAAAGTATAACTCAGGTCTTTGAGAAATATACTAAGCTGTTAAATGAATTATCTATGAAAGGGAAGACCTATCCTCTGATAGAGACAAACATGAAGTTCATGATGACACTGCCCCACCATGTAGAACACAAGTCTTCATCCATAAGGGAAAGAATAGATTTTACTAAGATGTCATTAGAGATGATCTATGGCAAGCTTAAAACTTATGAGATGGAATAAGAACAAAGAGTAATAATCTATGGACCAGGGACAGTGTACAACAAAAATACTGCACTCGCAAGATCAGCTGCACTTGTAGTGAATGAACCAACAACTTCTGATATTCAGGTTCAAACCCCTAGAGCTGGAAAGGAAGAGATAATAGAGGCTGAAATGGATTCTGCAAATCTAGGTGCTGATGAAAGTGATTACTACACCCTAGAAGAACTTGAGCAAATGGACGACAAAACCATGGCGTACTTAGATGCAAAGTTTAGTCACATTCGTTTCAAGAGAAACCCTAAGTACAAGTTCAAGGGCTTAGCAAACAGATTTCAGAAGAACAAGTATTCTTCAGGCTCTGGCTCTAAGGGAGGCTACAAGACATGCATGATTGATAGAAGCAAATCAAGATGCTACAATTGCAATGAGTTAGGGCATTTTGCCACTGAATGCCAGAAGCCTCGTCAAACAAGAGACAAGAAAGGTGTCTATGAGAAGAAGTATTCTTATGATGATTTGAAAAGAGAAAATGCCAAGCTGAAACAGCAACTGGAGGCAATATCTGGGAAGCAGAAAGGAAGAGCTTATATTGCAGAGGGTAAAAGTTGGGATGATACTAATTCGGATGAAGAGGAAGAGTATGTAAATCTTACCCTAATGGCCGACTCTTCAGAGGAATCACCACAATCATCTCAGGTACCTATCTTAACTACAATTGACATGTCTAATTCTGAGTACAAGAAAACTGTGCAAGATCTAAGTGTTGAACTGTTTAATGTACACACAAGCATGCTAGCATCTGAAATTGAAAATGCTAAACTAGTTCTGAAGATTAAAAATTTAGAATCTAAAAATGAAGAACTAGAGCTTGTAGATGTTACTTTAGAAGATCTTAAACAGAGGAATGAGTACTTAGAAAACAAGGTCAAATGTAATGAAGAGATAGAGACAATCCTCAGGAAGCAGATTTCAGACTTAGAGTTGAAACTGAATGCATATAAGAACTCTGCCCTAATTGCTAAGGAAATAATTGATACTCAGACCTTAGGGAATAAAACTGCAATAGGATTTGACTACAGCAAGAAAACTGGAAAGAAGGTAGTGGAATTTCCTGTGACACCTTGAGCTGTCAAGGAGAATATTCCACACATTCTTAAGAATGTCGACTGCCCAGTTTTTGTTAAGCCTGTTTCAGAACCTATCAATGAAGGAGACTTAATCATTAGACAAGAATTGCTTGAGGAGGATTTAATGAAGGAAAAAGAGATAAAAACTGAGTTGCCTAGGAAGTCAGTAAAAACTGAATTACCTAAAACTGAAATAGGCAATAAAGTTAGTAAGACTAAAAAGAACAAGAATGGGAAAGCAAGTGTTATTGATCAGAATATTGTTTCATCCTCTCCCATTGCATCTAGGAAGTTGTGCACTAATTGTAATTCTGCTGGTCACCTTACACATGCATGTAAAAAGGTTAAAGTAGAAACTGCTGTTACTTCTGGAATGCATAACATGTCTGACATGCCTGATCTTCATGAACCCTGTGGTAAGAAAGAGTGCTTACTGTGTACATACAATATCATGCATGCTTATTTTAAGTTAATGAATGCATCTGGTAGCACTAATACTGTAAATGAGAAAGCCACAGACAACATGAAAGTCAAACAGGTTAAGAATGAATTAAATGTTACTCTTGTTAAAGTATCAAAACCTTCAGGTCCCAAACAAGTTTGGGTACCAAAGTCCATTTAATCAATCTGTGATTGCAGGGTAAGGTTAACAATTCAAAGGTCGTGTGGATTCTGGATAGTGGCTGTTCTAGACACATGACATGAGAAGATTCCCTGCTTACAGAGGTGGTTAAGAAGACCGACCCGATAGTAACCTTTGGAGATGACAACAAGGGATTCACTACGGGATATGGTAATCTGAGAATTGGGAATGTCATCATGGAAAATATCTCTCTTGTTGAAGGATTAAAGCACAATCTTCTAAGTATCAGTCAGTTCTGTGATAAAGGATACAATGTAGATTTCAGAAAAGACAAATGCTTAATCTCAAACTGTTATTCCCAGAACAATGCAACCTAGATTGTAGAAGGGGGGGGGGGGGTTGAATACAATCTAGTTAATTTTACAAAACTTTTTCAAACCTTTTACAGTATGAACATATGGGTTTGCAAATTAACTAAAATTCAGTCAAGCCGTGAACATAAATGAATTCTTTGAGTTAAAAAAGAAATGCATGAGACAAGCAAACTTTTTAAACTTTTCAGGTGGGTTTCTCTGAAAAAGCCCACCCGAGGTGTATATTGAAGAATTCTCTGGTTTTGTTTTTCAACAAACTCCAGCTGCTTACACAGATGATGAAAGAGAGCCTAAGTGTTTTACATTCAGCTTGGTGCTCTCTTCACATGTTTCTATGTTACTCCATACAGTCTTATATACATCAACTGTATGTTACAAACAAAACCTACAACATAATAAAATATTACATTTTTTGTTCTGCTTGTTCACATGCTCGACTCAGAAACTATCCTATTCGGTAAATGTCTTGGCTGACATCACAGATAAACTTGTATAGTCCCAAATGGTGCTTTCTAATTAAGTGTGCTTCTCTCTTCAAGAATTACTAAGTCCATGCAATTGACCTAGCTTCCAAGCCCATGTGACATCTGCATGAAAGAGACCTTTCCTTGGTTACCCGACTGTCAAGTCACTATCATCTGAGATAAGTGAACATGTAGTATTGCATATAGGTCTTCATGCTTGTCAAGCTTTTCATTTGCGTCCAGTTAGAAGGTAAACTTCTAGGTAGCTGCTTTAACTCTTATTTATCCATTGAGACATAGAAGATAATGGATGACTTCACATTTCATTTGTAGGAATTTGAGCCTTCGAATATTTACAATTTGACTCCCTATTCCATAAATCTTTTGCGTCGTTATCCATCATCTTTTAGTCACGGGTGTGTAATGATGATCTCTGAGACTGTCCTCCATTCAACCTGTTAAATAAAGAAGATTCTAAAAGATTTCTTTACATAGATTTGTTTTTCATGTTGAATGAGATGAATATCAGTAGGTGTATTAATTCTTTATCCATAGACTACCATTCTACTTCAATTATCCGTAGAAAGGTAATCTCAGAATATCAGTAGAAGTAATATCCCAAAACTGTATCCATAGATAGGACATGACATTCTTGACTGCATCTGTAGATAGACCATGACCTCCTTAGATGCATCCATAGATAAAACATGACATCCTTAGCTGTATCTGTAGATCGACTTTCTTCAGCTTTTATCCGTAGATATGATGTCCTCAGCTTTTATCCGTAGATGAGATAAGATGTTCTCAGCTTTTATCCGTTGATGAGATAAGATGTCCTCAGCTTCTATCCGTTGGTGACATTTGATGTTTTCAGCTTTTATCTATAGATGAAATAAGATTTCCATAGATTTATCCGTAGAACAAATACACTTAGCTTCATCCTTAGATAAAACATCTTGTCATCCTTATTGACTCACCATTACTGAGTTGTTTTGGCAGGCTTACCACTGAAACACTCGGTGCTTGATTAGATGTCTGTTGGCTTGCTTCTGGATTGCTTCCTAACTTGATGACAGAATATCTTCCATACATTTGATGTGGCTTTTAGACCTTGGATAGATAAAATGCCTTCTAGTTAGCTTCCTGATTATCAGCTTCTGTGAACTAGCTTTCTGAGAATCAGCTTCGATATCATGATCAAATTCTTGTCTTGAGTATTTTGTTATCATCATTCCAAATGTATCAACCCTAACACAAATAGGAAAGATAAGAAGCTTGCTCTACTGGGAGTAAGAAAATGAAATTTGTTTATAGCTGACTTAAGTTATACCAGTGATGGAGAAGTTAAATGTTTCTACAACAGGGCTTCATCAGAACAAAGTTGGTTATGGCATAAGAAGCTCTCACACTTGAACTTCAAAACTATGAACTCTTTGGTAAAGAGAGAGTTAGTGCGAGGGTTGCCCCTAATGGAATTTCATCAGGAGGGACTATGTGAAGCATGTGAAAAAAGGAAGTCTAAGAAAGCATCACACAGAAGCAAAGAACTGACAAGAATTTCTGAACCTCTTCAGCTGATTCATATGGATTTATTTGGTCCAGTAAATGTTATGTCAGTATCAAGGAAAAGATATGCATTAGTGATGGTTGACGACTACTCCAAGTACACGTGGGTGTTATTCTTACAGTCAAAGGATGAAACAACACAACTAATCATTGATCACATTAAAAAGATAGAGGTGGAAGCTAAGCTACATGTGCGGACAATCAGATCAGACAATGGAACTGAATTCAAAAATGCAGTTCTAAATGAATTATGCACAGAGAAAGGAATATCAAGACAGTATTCAGCACCCAGAACTCCTCAACAGAATGGAGTAGTGGAAAGGAAGAACCGTACCTTGGTTGAAGCAGCAAGGACTATGTTAAATGAATCAAAACTTCCCACTTACTTTTGGGCTGAAGCAGTGAATACAACTTGCTACACTCAGAATTGAACCCTGATTAACAAAGATCATGAAAAGACCCAGTATGAGTTAATGGCCAACAAGAAACCATCACTGAAGTATTTTCATGTGTTTGGTGCAAAGTTCTTTGTATTGAAAGATGGAGAACATCTAGGCAAGTTTGATGCCAAAGGCATTTTTCTGGGCTATTCTCTGGAATCTAAATCTTACAGGGTTTATGTGATTGAAGATAAGAAGGTGTTGGAAAGCCTTAATGTAACATTTGATGACACCAAAAGACCAAACCTGCAAACAGGAGAGAACTCTGAATCCTTGGTATTTGAAAATCTATCAGGAGATCTCTCTGATAATGAAGAAGAACCTGAAGTTGTTCCTGTTAGTAATGATAATGACAATGATAATGATTCTGGACCAAGTGGTGAAAGTGGTGGAGATCCTCAAACTACTACTGGATCCACTAGTCAAACAACAGGGTCAATAGATCATATCAGCAACAACTCAGGGGGAGCAGAAGAAGGATCAACTAGTCACACTCAACAGAATTATGAACAAGGAGAATCATCAAGATCGTATCTTCCAAGACAAAGGGTATGGAGTAGAGATCATCCCTTTCACTTGATCATTGGTGATCCGGACACATGAGTGAGAACTAGAAGGACATCACAAAATGAATGATGCCACTATTCTGGGTTTCTTTCAGAAACAGAACCTAAGAAATTTGAAGATGCCCTGGAAGATCCAGATTGGGTGATTGCAATGCAAGATGAACTCAATCAATTTGAAAGGCAGAAAGTTTGGAAGCTGGTACCCAGGCCAAAAGGAAAATCTGTTATAGGAACAAGGTGGGTATTCAGAAATAAATTGGATGAAGATGGCATTGTAACGAGAAACAAGGCCAGACTGGTTGCTAAAGGTTACTCTCAAGAAGAGGGTATAGATTATGATGAAACCTATGCACCCGTAGAAAGACTTGAGGCTATCAGGATGTTTCTGGCATTCACAGCACATTCCAATTACAAGGTATATCAAATGGATGTGAAGAGTGCATTTCTGAATGGGGAGCTAGAAGAAGAAGTTTATGTGGAACAACCTCCAGGCTTTGAGGATTCAAATCTGGTGGACTTTGTATATTTTTTGTTCAAAGATCTCTATGGACTCAAGGAAACTCCAAGGACATGGTATGACACTCTATCAGAATTTTTACTTGAAAATAACTTTACTAGAGGTATCATAGATAAAACTCTCTTTTATAAGATGCACAAAAATGATTTGATAGTAGTGCAAGTATATGTTGATGACATAATATTTGGTTCTACTAATGATGATCTATGCAAGATATTTGCTAAGTTAATGCAGAGTCGATATGAAATTAGCATGATGGGTGAATTGTCATTCTTTCTTGGACTACAAGTGTATCAAAGGCAAGATGGAATTTTCATTTGCCAGTCCAAGTACATCAAGGATCTTCTGAAGAAGTATCAAATGCAAGACTCATCTACAACAAAGACTCCGATGCCAACTGCCACTAAGCTTGATAAGGATGAAACTGGTAAAAAGGTTGACATCACAAGCTACAGAGGTACGATAGGCTCCTTACTATATCTCACTGCAAGTAGACCAGATATAATGTTTGAAACATGCTTGTGTGCGAGGTTTCAGTCTGATCCAAAAGAATCTCATCTAATAGTTGTTAAGCGACTATTTAGATATCTTAAGGGAACCCCAAATCTTGGAATCTGGTACCCTAAAGATACATGATTTGATCTTATTGGATATACAGACTCAGATTTTGCAGGTTGTAAGATTGATCGGAAGAGTACTTCAGGAAGCTGTCAGTTTCTTGGAAGAAGGTTAGTTTCCTGGTATAGCAAGAAGCAGCACTCAGTATCCACATCGACAGTTGAAGCTGAATACATAGCTGTTGGTAGCTGTTGTGCTCAAATCTCGTGGATGAGAAACCAACTCCGTGACTATGGGCTTTTGTTGACCAAGATTCCAATATTCTGCGACAATACAAGTGCCATAACAATCTCCAACAACCCAGTTCAGCACTCGAGGACCAAGCACATCGATATCAGGTATCATTTTATCCGAGAGCATGTCATGAATGGAACTGTGGAGTTACATTTTGTACTCACAGAGGAACAAATTGCAGATATCTTTACTAAACCGCTTGATGAATCCACTTTCTCTAAGCTGGTTGGTGAACTTGGGATGTTAAATCTTTCTAATTGATTTTAATTAGAAGTCAGTAAATGCAGGATAATCCTAGTAAATCCACGAGTTTACGAATTTCTATATCCTTAGGACTTGTGAATTTATTTTCAGGAGCAATTCTCGTAAGTTAGAATTATCGTACTAATTTTGTGTCATATTTATGAATGATATATCTTCTGACATTTAATTATTTAATAATTCTAAAATTAAAGTGCTAATATTTGTTCTAAATATTTAAGCATTTATTTAATTCGAATTATTTTATTCTATTTTGAACATTGTAAAATAATGCAGCATAATTTATTGGATTTTAATTGGTTTATATCAGTTAATGATATTTAGTCGATTTTATTCTAAGAAAATTGTGAGATTTTTGTTGGATGTGAATCTTGTTAAAAATTTCTGATCTGGAACAAATTCAAAGATGACCAGAAAACAAAAATCAAAGGTTTATTTTAAACTGGGAACATGTTTGAAATAAAGTGAGCAGCAAAATCTATCGAAAAAGGAATGTAACGCCCCAAATCCGGGGTCAAAGGATTTGGTCGTCACTCTGCATTCTCAAATAAAACAACCTGTTCAATATTAAACCAATACAATCTACGACCCCAACTCTACCAAGAATCTTTAAAGGTTAAAGTGCTAGAAACAAGAATCCAAAATTCCATTACACAAAATTTTCTTCTTTACAACCACTCTCTTTAAATAAATCCTATAACACTAGTATAACTTTGACAAGAAGTATACCAGACAAATCTAATCTGATACAACATAGTATTTAATAAAAAATCACTTTATACAATAACCTTACACTAGTTCTAAATACTCTGCATCATAACTTCTTTACACTAACATCTTCTTCCTTATCTGCCCAGCTACGCGGATAACTCCCGCCAATATGCCTTCTTACTGAAAGGCTAAAAATATAAAGAAAGCAAGTATGAGCGAAAGGATTGCTCAGTAGGTGCATTATCAAGTATAATAGGAAAAGTTTCCAAAATAAGCTTTTGGTTTAAACAATTGTAATATCTAAAACTTTTAAATCAAGTTTGGAAATTTGCCATAATTTCTCATTCAGCTTCTAGCAACTGAATAGTTTAAAACATGAAGGAATTTATATTGGTCGCCACGGTTACCCGAACCAAAATATCTACAATAGTATGTAGAAAATATGAAATAAATATAAACTCATACGTCTTCAAGACCATAGTTTATACCAAAATACTATTTTTAAAGATAACAGTTCCATTCACAACATCTTCTGAAACTAACAACTCTGGAAGAGTAGAATAATAAAAGAGTAAGAATGACCCAACGCGCTCGGCCGTGGAATAAAGAACGTACTTCACGACTTCAATATATTCACAACATCTTCTGAAACCAACTGTTAGTGTTAGTGCCCTAGAGACAATACAATTGTAATTCTGGGAAACACTATTTTGTTATTTAATAATGATTATGTTCTATTGATTATTCGACAACAATTATTATGTCTTTATTTAATGCGATATTAATATTAGAGTAATAAATGTCCTTGGAATATTGAACACGTATTCTATATCTTTAAGTATGTGACTTAAAAATGAGATTATATGAATAGTGTTTATATTCCTAAATTATCCCTAATTAAGCATTATAAATTAGGACAATTATGATGCATAAAGATTAGTATGTTCATTGACTAAATGACCACATCTCATTGGTCATAGGTATAATGATACTAAAGTCAAGAACATAGGTGCATGTAATATTCTACATGGCACCGGATAGACCCACAGTGAGATTCTACATGGTAATAAAGTCATTAGAATAGCTCACAGTGATAATGGTGTAATGATCCTTAGACTTGAGATCATTATATTTCTATACGAGGATTAATATACTTTGATTACATTAAAAGTTACCTTTGACCGGGTGATGATAAAAGTGGACATCAGGTATATTATGAGTCGTATGAGAAATATGAATGATAGATATAGAATTTAACCCTCCTATTATTAGGAGAGATATTATTGGCCTCTTGATTGAGTGAGACTATGAAAATGCATGGCCATGCTCAAATATTGATTTGTTTTAATAGTCTACTCATTGATCAAGGAAACCTGGATTAAATGTTGAAGAGGATGACTAATAACATGCCTCGAGTTTAATCTATAATATATATGGTTAAAGGGATTATATTACACGGAAACATTAGTCACGAAAGGTTTAATTGGATCACCATTTATTATTATTTCTTGGGGAGCAATGATGTATTACTAGATGCCGCTCATTGTTTATAATTTTATTTAAGAATAAAATTATTGCCAACGAAATAATAACCTAAAGGGTCACACACTTAGAATGTTTCAAATGGAGTTTTAATTTAAATTATGAATTTAAATTAAATGATTAAATTTGAAATTAGTTATTTAATTGAGCTGGTCTTAATTAAATCAGAATTCAAATTTAATATTAATTGATTAATTTCGAAATTAGTCATTTAATTGAGATGGTCTTAATTAAATAGAATTTCGAATTTAATACTAAAACCAAAATCAGATTGGGTTTTAAGAAGCCCAAAACGGATTTAGGGTTTTGGCCCAATCCTCTATCTCATATAAATACATTATGATGTATTATTGAGGGTATAATTTTTCTGCAATTTCGAATTATAGAAAAACCCTAGCAGCTCTGCATAAGGAGAGGCTAGAGAGAGAGAGAGAGGGCAGTTTTTCGGCTAGTACCGAACTCCGTTGATCGTTGGACGATCGAGCGTTCGTGTGGACGACTTTGGCGACGCAGATCTTGAACAAGGGCTGTGTGGTGATTACAACAAGGACCTCCATCTTTCCGAACTTTAAAGCTCTTTAAGGTATGATTTCGTTTCTCCATAATCAGCCATGTCTTGTACACGGATCCTAGGGTTAGGGTTTCGGAATTTTTATTGTTTTACGATTGTTTTTCGCTGCGTTTGTTGCCCCGAAACCCAACACCAACAACTCTGGAAGAGTAGAATAATAAAAGAGTAAGAATGAGCCAACGCGCTCGGCCGTGGAATAAAGAACGTACTTCACGACTTTAATATATTCACAACATCTTCTGAAACCAACAACTCTGGAAGAGTAGAATAATAAAAGATTAAGAATGAGCCAACGCGCTCGGCCGTGGAATAAAGAACGTACTTCACGACTTCAATATGGTACCGACTGGATATGCGGTATGAATAAAACTCATCAAGGTAGATATCTCACAACTGCCAATAGAATCGAGGAAGTGGATTTTTACTATTTGAAATCCATTATACTACGAGTAAGTGGGTTCAGCAGGCTTGAAACCCCTTCTTATTAATCAACGAACCAACAATAATGGTAACAGATATAATTTCTGATAAGAATAGAATATGTTCTGATAATTCCGACAATAATCAAATGCCATAAGGAAGTGGCTACTAGACAATTCGAGTTCAATATTTGAATTAGAATTGGACTTCTATTTTATTTTTTTAAAACACAAGGTTAGGCTGCTGATCAGTCACGCACTAACCCCGGACAATGCACACAGTAAAGTCCTCACCGCGGAGGTCGATCCGCGGGTTAGGGCTTTGTTTTAATTTGTGCTTGTGACATATGCTTTGTTTATTTATTATACATGATTGGATCATGAAAAAGTAATAAACAGTATGTCATCCTTATATGATATGTCATGTCAATAATTGTGTATTTGAGCATGGTGCTGGTTATGGCCTTAAGACCCGTAGTTTAATGGTTTATGGTTTTGGTTTTATAAATACGACTTGCATGTCGTTTTCTTCATTCTTGTAATTGTTTAACCTCGAATGTAAATCGAGTTTTATTATGTAAGTACATTAGTATAGGTTGGATTCAATTGTTCAATGTAATGTACTTGAAGATTGAAGGACGATCCAAGAGGAGGTGCATTCAAGGGAACAAGGAGAATGAAGACATGTAATTGTATTTATGTTTTTCCACCATAGATTGACCTTGATCCTTTCATTAGCTTGAAAGGATCATATAGGATAAAGGCCATAACCAAGCACGTTTACATACTGCACTTTACATATTGATGTATGATTGTATGTGTAGGATACAATGTGATGCATGCTTTAATTAGATTAATCATGTATTAATGTATGTATTAGATACATCACCCATGCCATGCCTGCTAAACAAGATAAAATCTGTAACGATTCAAGATTTTAAAATTGAACAAAACGAACATGAGATTCCTGTGTTTATGAAACACGGAAATAAGTATGAATTTTCGATTTTTGATATGGGGCGATTTTGACAAAAATACAAGCAGCGCTTGTAAGAAAGGCGGGTTTTAAGTGAGACCACTGTGACTCCTCCGTTGGACTGGAAATCAAACCATTGATGAATTTTGAATTGAAGTACTTAGTTCAAGGAAAAATTGGGAATCTCTTGATGATGGGATCATGGTCGTTTTAATAATAAAATCCCTAAATTTTAAATATTAAGTCACTTAGATGCCTTCCAATGGGCAACACTCGTCAAGACCTAGATCGAGAAAGAGTGGGTTTGCCAAAGCAAAGCACTCCAATCTATCATGGTAAGGCGCGATGAAGTAAATGTGATACTTAAATGTTAGACCATTGGGTTAGACTTAACTAAGTTATCACAATATGATTGTATGTGTAGGATACAATGTGATGCATGCTTTAATTAGATTAATCATGTATTAATGTATGTATTAGATACATCACCCATGCCATGCCTGCTAAACAAGATAAAATCTGTAACGATTCAAGATTTTAAAATTGAACAAAACGAACATGAGATTCCTATGTTTATGAAACACGGAAATAAGTATGAATTTTTGATTTTTGATATGGGGCGATTTTGACAAAAATACAAGCAGCGCTTGTAAGAAAGGCGGGTTTTAAGTGAGACCACTGTGACTCCTCCGTTGGACTGGAAATCAAACCATTGATGAATTTTGAATTGAAGTACTTAGTTCAAGGAAAAATTGGGAATCTCTTGATGATGGGATCATGGTCGTTTTAATAATAAAATCCCTAAATTTTAAATATTAAGTCACTTAGATGCCTTCCAATGGGCAACACTCGTCAAGACCTAGATCGAGAAAGAGTGGGTTTGCCAAAGCAAAGCACTCCAATCTATCATGGTAAGGCGCGATGAAGTAAATGTGATACTTAAATGTTAGACCATTGGGTTAGACTTAACTAAGTTACCACAATAGGATTGTGAACTTAGAGGAATGGAGTTTGGTATGATTTATTGGATAAATATGGACAAATGTTGTTCTACCAAACTTTCCGAGAGTTATATATGATATAATTGACAAGAGTTGTCTACCTAAATAATTGTGTTTTTGGAGTAAAGCCAAAGCTGACCTTAAGCATGATGAAATATGGATCTTGGCTCGCTAGAAAGGTTTAAAGAAACTTTTCCGAATTGATAGATAGGGCTATTGATTTGATAAAAATAGTGGGAGATATATATTGTGAATATATATGAATAATCACTTGAACATTACCTATTAATCCGCAGACTAACTTATTTTATGCATTTTAATATTGTAGATATTTAATGGCAAACAACTCAAATAACTTCTCTGTACGATCAGTCCTTGAGAAGGACAAGCTGACAGGAACAAACTTCCTCGACTGGCAAAGGAATTTGAGGATTGTCCTCAGGCAAGAGCGAAAGCTCTATGTCATTGATATTCCTCGCCCTGAACCTCTGCCTGAAGGTGCATCAGTTGCTCAACAGAATGTTTATCAGAAACATATCGATGATGACACTGATGTTACCTGTCTTATACTTGCGACTATGAGTCCCGAGCTTCAGAAACAACATGAGCATATGGATGCTTATGTGATGATTGAGCACCTTAAACGTATGTTTGAAGGACAGGCTCGTCAGGAGAGGTTTGATACAAGCAAAGCCTTGTATGCATGCAAACAGGGTGAACGTGATCCAGTTGCACCTCATGTTCTAAAGATGATTGGATATATGGAGTACCTTGCTACTCTGGGTACCACCATTAGTCAGGAAACCCAGATAGATCTAATCTTGCAATCTTTGAACAGCAGCTATGCTCAGTTTGTAATGAATTACATCATGAATGAGATAGACAAGACATCTACCGAATTGTTGGCAATGTTGAAAACTACTGAGACCAATATTCAGAAGGCATCCCCTAACGCCATTATGATGGTCAATAAAGGGAATGCCAAAGAACAGGGTAAAAAGAAAGGCAAGAAGAAGATTGGATCTAAATCTGCTAATCCAAAACCTGTTTTTAAAAAGGCTTTGAAGCCTACAGGAGGTGTTACAAAAGGTGCTGCAAAAGGTGCTGCAAAAGGTGCTGCAAAAGGTGATTGTCACTATTGCAATAAACCAGGTCATTGGAAGAGAAACTGTCATGCTTACTTGGAGGATTTGAAGAAAATGAATTCTGTAAAGATTTCAGATTCAGGTATTTATGTTATAGAAGTCAATTTGTCTACTTCTACATCATGGGTATTAGATACTGGATGTGGTTCTCACATTTGTATAAATGTGCAGGAACTTCGAAGGAGTAGGACTTTGGCAAAAGGAGAAGTCGACCTACGCGTTGGCAATGGAGCAAAGGTTGCTGCTTTGGCTGTAGGGACTTATAATTTATAATTGCCCACAGGGCTTATTTTAGAACTTGAGAACTGTTTTTACGTGCCTGCGATTTGCAGAAACATTATTTCTGTTTCTTGTTTGGACAAGAAAGGTTTTTCTTTTACAATTCAGAACAATAGTTGTTCCTTTGGTTTGAATAATGTTACCTATGGGGTTGCACGTTTATTTAATGGTTTATATGTTCTAGATCAAGATACTCCTGTCTATAATATAAATAATAAACGTATTAAGGCTAATGACTCAAATCAAACATACCTTTGGCATTGTCGTTTAGGCCATATAAATGAGAAACGCATTTCCAAGTTACATAAGGATGGATACTTGGATAAGTTTGATTTTGAATCATACGAAGAATGCGAACCTTGTCTCATTGGAAAAATGACTAAAGCTCCTTTTACCGGAATTGGTGAAAGGGCCACCGAACGATTAGAACTTATACATAGTGATGTATGTGGTCCAATGCGTACGATGGCAAGAGGTGGTTTTTACTACTTCATAACCTTTACTGATGATTTTAGTAGATACGGATATGTGTATCTTTTGAAGAACAAGTCCGAATCATTTGAAAAATTCAAAGAGTATAAGGCAGAAGTGGAAAAGCAAATAGGCGGAAGTATTAAAACCCTACGATCTGATCGTGGAGGTGAGTACCTAAGCTTAGAATTTAAGAATTTCTTAAAGGAGTGTGGTATTGTATCACAACTCACACCTCCTGGAACACCACAGTGGAACGGTGTATCTGAAAGGAGAAATCGTACCTTATTGGACATGGTGCGATCGATGATGAGTCTAGCGGATCTTCCAATTAGTTTCTGGGGCTATGCCCTAGAGACGGCTGCACAAACACTAAACCGAGTTCCTTCAAAAACGGTTCAAAAGACACCATATGAGATATGGACTGAAAAACGTCATAGCGTGTCATTTATGAAAATTTGGGGATGCGAAGCGTTTGTGAAATGTTTAACCTCAGACAAGCTAGGACCAAAATCAGATAAATGTAATTTTGTGGGATATCCAAATGAAACCAAAGGGTATTACTTCTATAATCCTTCAGAGAACAAAGTGTTTGTTGCTCGAACAGCTGTGTTTCTTGAAAGAGAATTACTTTCTAAGAAAAATAGTGGGAGGACAATAGATCTCGATGAGGATCGAGAACCACAGATTAATGTTGAACCAGAGTTGGAACATGAGCAGAATGTGACTGAAAATGTTGAGGACAACATTGCTCAAGAAACACAGGTCGTTCGTAGATCTAGTAGGATTCGTCATGAGCCAGAGAGATATTATGGATTTCTGCTGACTCAAAATGGCGATGTAATGCTTGTAGATAATGATGAGCCTCTTACCTACAAAGATGCTATGAATAGTCCAGATTCTGAGAGATGGCTGGAGGCCATGAAATCTGAGATGGATTCCATGTATGAAAACAAAGTATGGACTTTGGTTGAACCACCTGAAGGGGTAAAACCCATCGAGTGCAAGTGGGTTTTCAAGAAGAAAACTGACATGGATGGTAATTTACAGACCTACAAAGCTAGACTAGTGGCGAAAGGTTTCAAGCAAATTCATGGTATTGACTATGATGAAACTTTCTCACCAGTGGCTATGGTCAAATCCATCAGGATTTTGCTTGCAATAGCAGCTTATTATGACTATGAAATCTGGCAAATGGATGTCAAGACTGCTTTCTTAAATGGGAGCTTAGAAGAGGATGTGTACATGACACAACCTGAGGGTTTTGTCGATCCAAAATTTGCTAGGATGGTCTGTAAGTTCCTACGATCCATTTATGGGTTGAAGCAGGCCTCGAGGAGATGGAACATTCGTTTTGATGAAACAGTCAAAGAGTTTGGTTTCATACAAAATGAGGATGAACCGTGTGTTTACAAGAAGGTTAGTGGGAGCCATGTGGCATTCCTAGTATTATATGTAGATGACATATTGCTAATAGGGAATGACATTACTTCTCTACAGGCTGTGAAGACTTGGTTGGGAAATAATTTCTCGATGAAAGACTTAGGCGATGCATCCTACATATTAGGGATCAGGATCTATAGAGATAGACCCAGAAGAATGATCGGCTTAAGTCAGAGTACATACATTGACAAGATATTGCATCGCTTCGGGATGCAAGAGGCTAAAAGGGGCTATGTCCCAATGTCTCATGGGATAACGATCTCAAAAGAAAACTGTCCTAAATCATCAGATGAAAATGACCGTATGAACAAAGTACCATATGCTTCGGCAATTGGTTCTATAATGTATGCAATGATATGTACTCGTCCCGATGTCTCGTATGCTTTAAGCATGACGAGCAGATACCAATCTAATCCAGGTGAAAGTCACTGGACAGCTGTCAAGAACATTCTTAAGTACCTTAAGAGGACTAAAGATTCTTTCTTGATATATGGAGGAGATGAGAAACTAGTAGTAAGAGGTTACACTGATGCTAGTTTCCAGACAGATAGGGACGACACTGTGTCTCAGTCTGGATTTGTGTTTTGCCTAAATGGAGGTGCTGTAAGCTGGAAGAGTTCAAAGCAAGAAACAGTAGCTGATTCTACAATGGAAGCTGAGTATATTGCAGCCAGTGAAGCAGCCAAAGAGGCTGTTTGGATTCGGAATTTTATTACGGGACTTGGAGTGGTTCCATCGATCGCAGACCCAGTTGATCTATATTGCGATAATAATGGAGCCATTTCGCAGGCTAAGGAACCAA
This sequence comes from Heracleum sosnowskyi, assembly GCA_030848705.1. Classification (NCBI taxonomy): domain Eukaryota; kingdom Viridiplantae; phylum Streptophyta; class Magnoliopsida; order Apiales; family Apiaceae; genus Heracleum; species Heracleum sosnowskyi. Next base: position 58,675,029 of record CM061240.1, on the reverse strand, counting down.
GATCCCATTCCAAGGCAAAGCATATACTTAGGAGATATCATCTTCTTAGAGAAATAAATAATATAGGGGATATACATATATGTAAAGTGCATACTAATGATAATGTTGCGGACCCACTGACTAAGGCTTTGTCGCAGCAGAAGCACGAATGTCACACTAGTTCCATGGGTATTAGATACATGGGTGATTGTCTCTAGTGCAAGTGGGAGATTGTTAGTGTTAGTGCCCTAGAGACAATACAATTGTAATTCTGGGAAACACTATTTTGTTATTTAATAATGATTATGTTCTATTGATTATTCGCCAACAATTATTATGTCTTTATTTACTGCGATATTAATATTAGAGTAATAAATGTCCTTGGAATATTGAACACGTATTCCCTTGGAATATTGAACACGTATTCTATATCTTTAAGTATGTGACTTAAAAATGAGATTATATGAATAGTGTTTATATTCCTAAATTATCCCTAATTAAGCATTATAAATTAGGACAATTATGATGCATAAAGATTAGTATGTTCATTGACTAAATGACCACATCTCATTTGTCATAGGTATAATGATACTAAAGTCAAGAACATAGGTGCATGTAATATTCTACATGGCACCGGATAGACCCACAGTGAGATTCTACATGGTAATAAAGTCATTAGAATAGCTCACAGTGATAATGGTGTAATGATCCTTAGACTTGAGATCATTATATTTCTATACGAGGATTAATATACTTTGATTACATTAAAAGTTACCTTTGACCGGGTGATGATAAAAGTGGACATCGGGTATATTATGAGTCGTATGAGAAATATGAATGATAGATATAGAATTTAACCCTCCTATTATTAGGAGAGATATTATTGGCCTCTTGATTGAGTGAGACTATGAAAATGCATGGCCATGCTCAAATATTGATTTGTTTTAATAGTCTACTCATTGATCAAGGAAACCTGGATTAAATGTTGAAGAGGATGACTAATAACATAGCTCGAGTTTAATCTATAATATATATGGTTAAAGGGATTATATTACACGGAAACATTAGTCACGAAAGGTTTAATTGGATCACCATTTATTATTATTTCTTGGGGAGCAATGATGTATTACTAGATGTCGCTCATTGTTTATAATTTTATTTAAGAATAAAATTATTGCCAACGAAATAATAACCTAAAGGGTCACACACTTAGAACGTTTCAAATGGAGTTTTAATTTAAATTATGAATTTAAATTAAATGATTAAATTTGAAATTAGTTATTTAATTGAGCTGGTCTTAATTAAATCAGAATTCAAATTTAATATTAATTGATTAATTTCAAAATTAGTCATTTAATTGAGATGGTCTTAATTAAATAGAATTTCGAATTTAATACTAAAACCAAAATCAGATTGGGTTTTAAGAAGCCCAAAACGGATTTAGGGTTTTGGCCCAATCCTCTATCTCATATAAATACATTATGATGTATTATTGAGGGTATAATTTTTCTGCAATTTCGAATTATAGAAAAACCCTAGCAGCTCTGCATAAGGAGAGGCTAGAGAGAGAGAGAGAGGGCAGTTTTTTGGCTAGTACCGAACTCCGTTGATCGTTGGACGATCGAGCGTTCGTGTGGACGACTTTGGCGACGCAGATCTTGAACAAGGGCTGTGTGGTGATTACAACAAGGACCTCCATCTTTCCGAACTTTAAAGCTCTTTAAGGTATGATTTCGTTTCTCCATAATCAGCCATGTCTTGTACACGGATCCTAGGGTTAGGGTTTCGGAATTTTTATTGTTTTACGATTGTTTTTCGCTGCGTTTGTTGCCCCGAAACCCAACACCAACAACTCTGGAAGAGTAGAATAATAAAAGAGTAAGAATGAGCCAACGCGCTCGGCCGTGGAATAAAGAACGTACTTCACGACTTTAATATATTCACAACATCTTCTGAAACCAACAACTCTGGAAGAGTAGAATAATAAAAGATTAAGAATGAGCCAACGCGCTCGGCCGTGGAATAAAGAACGTACTTCACGACTTCAATATGGTACCGACTGGATATGCGGTATGAATAAAACTCATCAAGGTAGATATCTCACAACTGCCAATAGAATCGAGGAAGTGGATTTTTACTATTTGAAATCCATTATACTACGAGTAAGTGGGTTCAGCAGGCTTGAAACCCCTTCTTATTAATCAACGAACCAACAATAATGGTAACAGATATAATTTCTGATAAGAATAGAATATGTTCTGATAATTCCGACAATAATCAAATGCCATAAGGAAGTGGCTACTAGACAATTCGAGTTCAATATTTGAATTAGAATTGGACTTCTATTTTATTTTTTTAAAACACAAGGTTAGGTTGCTGATCAGTCACGCACTAACCCCGGACAATGCACACAGCAAAGTCCTACAACTAGGATCCTTGGCCATCTTGGCCATAATTCATTCCGACCAAGAATCTGGTCCGACCATTATTGGTCCATTTAAAAACATTCCAATTCTATATCCTATACGCCAGGTGTCGGTACAATCGACAACCTTGTTACGACAATCAGGTGTCGGAAGAATCGACAATCTTAATACAACAATCGCTGGAAAACTCACGTTCCAGGAAACAACTCAACTATGAAGAATCAATAAAGAATAACAATACAATCTAGTATCGACGAGATCGACACAATAGTGGGAGGTGCACATGAAAAGTGACAATATAATAAACATCGACGAGATCGATGCAACAACTGGGATGATAATGAAGAATAAACAATAACATGCTCAATAAAGTTAAGTCTGATATGAAACATGCATTATGATATTAAAAAGGAATTGCAATTGTTCAATATAAAGTAGGGTTCAAGGAACAGGCTCTAGTTGACCTCAACAATACAAATTATCACATTCTGGAAGAATAGTTAAGATTCACCAATTTGATAAGTAACAAGAAAGTCAAGTTCAAGTTTAAGGAAAATTCAAGGTGAAGTTTATGAATAAAGAAATAAAGGTTTATTGAATTCTGAAAGAAATAGTTTAAGTCCTTCAAAAAAATATATACTTATCATAGATAAGCCTTGTATTTGAAGGAATTAAACTAAATCATACACAGCATATATGAGTTCGAATCAGGGACTGGATCAGATAATCGCATCAACAAGAAATGATTATAATACTTGCATAGGTGCAAGATGGAAAATAGAATACTTGTAGAACAAGTACCACGACTTCAGAATTTAAAATAACATTTTTACTCTCATCGGGTTCACAAGTTCCCACTCATCTAGGGTTGGCAACATTCCAACCTAATATTTTTAAATCAAGATTTTTGAAAGAAAGCCTTAGTATAAGGCCCATAACTATCTTTTAAATCGTTTCAATACAATAATTATATTTTTCCAATCAACATGGAAATATGAATCTAAACTCAAAAGGTATGAAAGAATACTCGTCAATTTACGAGATTAAATAAAATACATCAACATTTGGAAATTAAGTGAAAAGTATTCAACTTGCATATTAATAATTCAAGATTTTCGAAAGAAAGTATTTATATAAGTCCCACAACTATCTTTTAAATCGTTTCAACATAATAAATATACTTTTCCCAATTAATATGGAAATATAAATCTGACCTCAAAAGATATGAAAGAATACTCGTCAATTTACGAGATTAAATAAAATACTTGCACTTCAATGCAAAAGAGTCATCATTTAAAATTTAGTGAAGAGTATGCCAATTGCATAATAATAATTCAAGAGATTATCACTCCAATAATAAGCAAGGGTATAAACACTTGCCTCCGGTCCTTAGCTATTTCGTAAGGCTGAGATAATACGATTCCCTCCTTATTCTGTCTTATAGCACGATTCTCTATTTCCGTCCTTCTTTGATTTAACGCTCTTGCGAATACCACGAATATGATGCTACCATTTTTGAATCCACGTGTCTGCCTCGATAGTCAAACATGAGACGGTACTTTAGTCTTCAGAGTATGATATATTCTCATATTCCATAAACGTTTGTAATTTAACTCCGACGCACTTACTAATCTTACTGATATCTCTGTTGGAAGAAAATACTTGCAAATGTCCCGTACGAGTTTTGACGTTCCCTTGGTGTTAAGTCAACTCACAAATAACTCAATCAGTCGTAAACAATACCTCATCCTTCCCCGACGTCTTTCATTTAACATACTTCGATAATCTGACTCGTCTCGTCCAATAGCCTTTGTTGCATAGATAATCATATTTCAATTGATAGAATAATCATGATTAACTAAATAAATAATTCACGTATCACGCTCGTCGAAAATCTCTATACTATAAAAGTCAACATCTAAGTCAACGGTCTCGTCAATCTCATTTCCTAACAATACCGACAAATTTCTATTACAACTACCCCTTGTGATAATATTAGACACGTCCAAAGTATTTAAACAAGTCTCCAATCACTTATTCGTATTTATGACTCAATAAACAAATAATTCACATATTTCACGTAACACACATTATCATTTAATTGTGATAAATAAATTACATAAGTCTCGTAACGTCAAAGAAATAATTTTAGAAAGATATTCGACTCTCGTTTCAAAGGAATTAATCCTCAAAATATTTTTAGATCAAAAATTGGATCATTTATCCCAATATAAAGATTTAAAAACAATTTAATCAATTAATATAAAAATTAATTGACTAATTCCAACATTTAAACAAATTTGTATGAATAAAACCAAGCCAATAAAATAATTCAATCTAATTTAAATTAATTAGATTTAATTAATAATAATTTAATAGAATTAACTGGTTATTAAAATTAATCAATTAATTAAATAAATTAATTATTAATAAAAAAATAATTAAAATAATTAAATTTAATCAATTTTCGAATTTAAATAAATATTTATAAATTTATAAAATTTTCTGAATAATAAAATGTATTTTTAAATCAAAAATATGATTTTTAGAATTTTTAAAACAAATTTTGAATTATTTTAAAAATATAATTCCAGAAACAGTTTTCAGAAATAGGGTTAGGGTTTTTCTGAATCAAAACCGGGCCGGGTTAGGGTTGCAAAACGGGTCACCAAGAACTTTTCCGGGTCGCCAAGAACAACCCACCAGAAACTGGGTTTTCCAGTTTCCGGCCGGCGTCCGGCCACCGGAATTCTTCTGGTGCCCAAAATCAACTGCAAACTCGCGTTTCTTTGAGGGGAAATCACCTACACAGCATACTAACTCCAAATATGATCACAAACAAGCCAAAACATCACCAGATTGCCAGAAAAATCCAATCAAAACCCGGCGGCCCGATTTTTCGGCAAACCAGAATCGAACACCAAACTCAAAACTGTTGACACCTATAAATTCCTCATCTCACGATCTATCTAATGATGTAAACACAAGCAAGAACCAATCACTCTAACTCAAAATCCGGCAAAAGTAAAACTTTTCCGGTGAATTTATAAACTTTCCGATTTGCTCGAAACCTTACTCAAAATCCAAATTTAAAATCATACACGCACTCTTCATCACAAAATAAACACAACCATGCCATCAATTTATAAGAACAATCAATATTAAGATTTCCCCCAAATTTTAAATAAAAATTCAAAATATTAAAAATAAGGAAAGTTTAGAAATTATACCCACACGAAATATGTTGATGGATTTGGATAGAGGATGTTGAGAGCTTTGATTCGACTACTAGAGCGTCAAATCGGATTCCGATAACGCCTTCAAAAGTTGGTTTGATTCTCAAGAACACGAAGAACACGGTTCAGAGATTTTTAGATTTTTAACAATAAATAAGCTTGATTATACGCAAAATAATTCACGATACGCCTTTTTATATTAAACGGAAAATAATACCCCAAACAACATTTTTTGATCGATATTGATCCATTGGATCTCTTTAAATCTTTAATAAATTAAAATACACGTTTTACGAGGTGATAATCATCCACAATGACTGATAATTATCCAAATCAATACATATCATTTATATCACGAATGCTCAAGAATACTAAGGCTATAACAGATATATTATTAATACGAACGATATATCAATTTTTCAAATAATTAGGGAATGATCTAAATTTCCTTTTCGATAATTAAAATAAAACGAAATAAAAATAACATTCTCTTAAAAATGAATTTCCAATCACCCCAAATATTCACATAGCATCTCAATGTCACATATTCGATTATTTAACGAATAACTTAACACATTTAACCAGATAAAATATTTTATAATTTTTGATATGAAAATAAAATTTCATTTCACATCAAATATTAACACGTAATTTCCCGGATCTTACATCCTTCCCCCTTAAAAGGATTCTGTCCTCAGAATCAGCTTATGTAAACAGATGTGGATACTTTTCCAACATCTCACTCTCAAGTTCCTAGATTGACTTTTCAACCGTAGGATTCCTCCACCAAACTCTTACTAATTCGACTGTTTTATTACTCAACACTTTCTCATACCGACTTAATATCTTAATCGGTTACTCAACATAGAACAAATTCAACTAAATCTCTGTGGGTTCATATTCTATGAAATAAATTATAATTACACTACATATGGAGTGGTAAGCAAATTCGTACGCAACTTTCCCAACACATAGTAGATCGACATAAGGTGGCATTTCAAAATTGTCATAGTAACTGTTGCTGTAAAGAAATTTAACCAATGGTAAGTGATCCTTCCAATTACTTTCAAAATCTAGTACACAACTATAGTCTGTCTTTTAGTCATTTGGATGGTCTCCTCATTCTGACCGTCTGTCTGAATTCTTAAATTAAGTCGCGGATCTCTGTCAGAGACAATTGAACCCGGCATTCCATGTCGTACTACTATCTCATTCAAATAGAGATGAACCAACTCATCCAATGAATATCTCTCGTTAATCGGTCAATAATAACCCAAATAGTATCATGATTAGCTCTAGGCCTTGGCAACTCTACCACAAAGTTTATCTTAATACGTTTCCACTTCCATTCAGGAATCTCTTAGTTGTAGTCGTCTACTATATCTCTTGTTATTCTGTCTTCATTTTATGACATATCAAGTACTTAGATAATCACCAACATTATTATTCTTTTAAATCTATTATATATCCTTGCATTTCCTTCTTATTCCTTATACTTTCTCGTTCCATCTTGTAATTAAATCCATTTCTTTTTTCATCATTCTTTCCTTGAGGTAGCCCTTTCTCTTCGATCAATTCTGGTTGAATCCTAACCTCAGTCATTTCTTCTAGTTAATCTCTTGTTATTATAACCTCAAAGCTCCATCATTTCCGATTCTTGTACCGAAGATATTTACATCTCTAATCTCGCTTTACTACTTATAAAGTCAGCCATCCATATTCTTTGGTCAATTCTATCTACCTCCAATATAGCTAACAACTGCTTTCAACGATCACATACTTTCTGTACCAATGTAAGATAAATATCCGGTTTAAAACAATTCCTCATTTCCTTGTCCATCATCTTTAAATCCTTGTTAAAGCCTCTTCATCTTCTTTTCTTAGTTATAAATAAGGTGAGAAATACACATCATCAACTTGGTGACTTAGCTCTATATCTTAAAAATTGTTCTACTTAGTTCGAAGAACTTAACTGATCTCCATCCGATTTCCCAAATAATTCAGAAGATACATTCGCAGTAACACTCAGGACACCTTTCCCAGGGTACCATCTCATTCCCCAAATAACTTGATCCAATCAACATCATCTTGATTCTCATTCTATACATCCACTTGACTGGTAAGGTCTACCTTAACTATAGTGAGCAAAAGACTTGAAACCATATCATATAATCCTGAAGCATTCAAAGATCATATCATTCTCCATTATTAGCCTAACATCGAATTTAGAAGTTCTTCTCATTGAGACAAAAATCTATTATGTCCATTTTCCACAACCTGGGATAACATCAGCTCAATTGCACATTTTTCCCAATTTCCAATCAACTCTTGAATTACCTAACTAACGTAAATGGTTACTGAGGCTTCATAGCGCGTTGTTGTTTCTTTAAATATTATTTCATCTTCAAATATTGTCGTTTCTGTCAAATAAAATTTGATCCACTTTTCCATATCGTAACGTTAATCGATAGAGAGAGAACAACTGGCTCCGTTATATGTTACTAGTATTCTAATCGCATTGTGATCCGCTTTCGCTCGTGGTAATTCAATCGCAAATTCTTTGTTCATTATGGTAAGGTAAATTCCTTCCAACCTGGTGGCATACCTTCAAGATTATTAGAGACAACAAGATTCATGATATTTGAAGTGAAAAGGCTCTGTATCATAGCAAATGTCCCACAATTGTGGTTACCAATCCTGCATATTCTAGAGCAAACATTATTGAAAATAAAAGAATCACTGAGAGATCAATTCGATCACATGAACTCAATGTTGCGTGTCTTAATTAAGACATTACTAAAGGTAATTAGCCTTCTTGTATTGCACAACACACAAGTGACGGCGTCCCATCAGACTTCTATCACACAGACAGATAGTCCTTGTGTCCCCTATAAATAGGGTTGTTTGTCTCAGTTGGAGTAGAGAAATATGATAGAAATTTAAAGTCAATTTAACAATCAAGGCCTTTTGACAAGAAATTCTCAGATATACACCATGGATTGAAATTGAATAGATTCCAAAGGTGTTATTCCAGAAAAGAAGAACAACCAGAAAAGGAAGTATCAACAAATAGTGTTACAGTACAACTAGAGGTATCCACTCCTAAAGAATGAAGGAGTTGAAATTCAAATAATACATTTTCAACAGGCCTCAAAATATGAAATAGATATCACAGCAACCTCTGACACAATTGAAAACATGATTGATCAAGGTATCAAATACAAAGTCAAAAGGTGGAATATATTCACCAACACAACTTTCGCTTAAAGGAATGTCAAATATTTCATTAGGATGGAAAGGTATCACCAAGGTCTCCACATATGCCTCCTCTGTCGACTCCTTCGATAGCTCGTTATTCGATTCTAAGCCCTTCTTTTCCACGTCGCAAAGTTATCAATATCGTACGTCGTCGTCGACTCGTAATAGTCCTTAAAGATTCCGCCGTAGACATCTACAATCGTAAGAAGTTCTATCCATCTTAGCACAATTATCTTAATCGAATACCCCTATCTGAACTCACTCATTGGTACTATATCCAATAGTCCAACATGAACTCTAAATGAGCTCTGACGTTCCTTATATAACTATACACACTCCTATACACTCTCGTTTCTAGTTTTACTATAACCCTGCTCTGATACCAACCTGTAACGCCCCAAATCCGGGGTCAAAGGATTTGTTCGTCACTCTGCATTCTCAAATAAAACAACTTGTTTAATATTAAACCAATACAATCTACAACCCCAATTCTACCAAGAATCTTTAAAGGTTAAAGTGCTAGAAACAAGAATCCAAAATTCCATTACACAAAATTTTCTTCATTACAACCACTCTCTTTAAATAAATCCTATAACACTAGTATAACTTCGACAAGAAGTATACCAGGCAAATCTAATCTGATACAACATAGTATTTAATAAAAATTCACTTTATACAATAACCTTAGACTAGTTCTAAATACTCTGCATCATAACTTCTTTACACTAACATCTTCTTCCTTCTCTGCCCAGCTACGCGGATAACTCCCGCCAATATGCCTTCTTACTGAAAGGCTAAAAATATAAAGAAAGCAAGTATGAGCGAAAGGATTGCTCAGCAGGTGCATTATCAAGTATAATAGGAAAAGTTTCCAAAATAAGCTTTTGGTTTAAACAATTGTAATCTCTAAAACTTTTAAATCAAGTTTGGTAATTTGCCATAATTTCTCATTCAGCTTCTAGCAACTGAATAGTTTAAAACACGAAGGAATTTATATTGGTCGCCACGGTTACCCGAACCAAAATATCTACAATAGTATGTAGAAAATATGAAATAAATATAAACTCATACGTCTTCAAGACCATAGTTTATACCAAAATACTATTTTTAAAGATAACAGTTCCATTCACAACATCTTATGAAACCAACAACTCTGGAAGAGTAGAATAATAAAAGAGTAAGAATGAGCCAACGCGCTCGGCCGTGGAATAAAGTACGTACTTCACGACTTCAATATGGTACCGACTGGATATGCGGTATGAATAAAACTCATCAAGGTAGATATCTCACAACTGCCAATAGAATCGAGGAAGTGGATTTTTACTATTTGAAATCCATTATACTACGAGTAAGTGGGTTCAGCAGGCTTGAAACCCCTTCTTATTAATCAACGAACCAACAATAATGGTAACAGATATAATTTCTGATAAGAATAGAATATGTTCTGATAATTCCGACAATAATCAAATGCCATAAGGAAGTGGCTACTAGACAATTCGAGTTCAATATTTGAATTAGAATTGGACTTCTATTTTATTTTTTTAAAACACAAAGTTAGGCTGCTGATCAGTCACGCACTAACCCCGGACAATGCACACAGCAAAGTCCTACAACTAGGATCCTTGGCCATCTTGGCCATAATTCATTCCGACCAAGAATCTGGTCCGACCATTATTGGTCCATTTAAAAACATTCCAATTCTATGATGGGTTTCGGGGCAACAAACGCAGCGAAAAACAGTCGTAAAACAATAAAAATTCCGAAACCCTAACCCTAGGATCCGTGTACAAGACATGGCTGATTATGGAGAAACGAAATCATACCTTAAAGAGCTTTAAAGTTCGGAAAGATGGAGGTCCTTGTTGTAATCACCACGCAGCCCTTGTCCAAGATCTGCGTCGCCAAAGTCGTCCACACGAACGCTCGATCGTCCAACGATCAACGGAGTTCGGTACTAGCCGAAAAACTGCCCCTCTCTCTCTCTCTCTCTAGCCTCTCTTAATGCAGAGCTGCTAGGGTTTTCTTTAATTCGAAATTGCAGAAAAATCATACCTCAATAATACATCATAATGTATTTATATGAGATAGAGGATTGGGCCAAAACCCTAAATCCGTTTTTGGGCTTCTTAAAACCCAATCTGATTTTTTTGGTTTTAGTATTAAATTCGAAATTCTATTTAATTAAGACCATCTCAATTAAATGACTAATTTTGAAAATAATCAGTTAATATTAAATTCGAATTCTGATTTAATTAAGACCAGCTCAATTAAATAACTAATTTCAAATTTAATCATTTAATTTAAATTCATAATTTAAATTAAAACTCCATTTAAAACGTTCTAAGTGTGTGACCCTTTAGGTTATTATTTCGTTGGCAATAATTTTATTCTTAAATAAAATTATAAACAATGAGCGGCATCTAGTAATACATCATTGCTCCCCAAGAAATAATAATAAATGGTGATCCAATTAAACCTTTCGTGACTAATGTTTCCGTGTAATATAATCCCTTTAACCAAATATTATAGATTAAACTCGAGGCATGTTATTAGTCATCCTCTTCAACATTTAATCCAGGTTTCCTTGATCAATGAGTAGACTATTAAAACAAATCAATATTTGAGCATGGCCATGCATTTTCATAGTCTCACTCAATCAAGAGGCCAATAATATCTCTCCTAATAATAGGAGGGTTAAATCCTATATCTATCATTCATATTTCTCATACGACTCATAATATACCTGATGTCCACTTTTATCATCACCCGGTCAAAGGTAACTTTTAATGTAATCAAAGTATATTAATCCTCGTATAGAAATATAATGATCTCAAGTCTAAGGATCATTACACCATTATCACTGTGAGCTATTCTAATGACTTTATTACCATGTAGAATATCACTGTGGGTCAATCCAGTGCCATGTAGAATATTACATGCACCTATGTTCTTGACTTTAGTATCACTATACCTATGACCAATGAGATGTGGTCATTTAGTCAACGATCATACTAATCTTTATGCATCATAATTGTCCCAATTCATAATGCTTAATTAGGGATATTTTAGGAATATAAACACTATTCATATAATCTCATTTTTAAGTCACATACTTAAAGATATAGAATACGTGTTCAATATTCCAAGGACATTTATTACTCTAACATTAATATCGCAGTAAATAAAGACATAATAATTGTTGTCGAATAATCAATAGAACATAATCATTATTAAATAACAAAATAGTGTTTCCCAGAAGTACAATTGTATTGTCTCTAGGGCACTAACACTAACAATGCTTTGATACCAATTGAAACTTAGGATCAAGCGCCTTACCAGTTGATCTAAAAGCCCGAGCTTGTAGAAGAGGCACAACTTTATTTCCATATTCTAGTCCAGAAGCCAAGCGCCCACGCTTCGATTTAGGCAGGATGTTGGGCATGACCCAACATTCTATATCCTATACGCCAGGTGTCGGTACAATCGACAACCTTGTTACGACAATCAGGTGTCGGAAGAATCGACAATCTTAATACAACAATCGCTGGAAAACTCACGTTCCAGGAAACAACTCAACTATGAAGAATCAATAAAGAATAACAATACAATATAGTATCGACGAGATCGACACAATAGTGGGAGGTGCACATGAAAAGTGACAGTATAATAAACATCGACGAGATCGATGCAACAACTGGGATGATAATGAAGAATAAACAATAACATGCTCAATAAAGTTAAGTCTGATATGAAACAGGAATTATGATATCAAAAAGGAATTGCAATAGTTCAATATAAAGTAGGGTTCAAAGAACAGGCTCTAGTTGACCTCAACAGTACAAATTATCACATTCTGGAAGAATAGTTAAGATTCACCAATTTTGATAAGTAACAAGAAAGTCAAGTTCAAGTTTAAGGAAAATTCAAGGTGAAGTTTTTGAATAAAGAAATAAGGGTTTATTGAATTCTGAAAGAAATAGTTTAAGTCCTTCAAAAAAATATATACTTATCATAGATAAACCTTGTATTTGAAGGAATTAAACTAAATCATACACAGCATATATGAGTTCGAATCAGGGACTGGATCAGATAATCACATCAACAAGAAATGATTATAATACTTGCATAGGTGCAAGATGGAAAATAGAATACTTGTAGAACAAGTACCACGACTTCAGAATTTAAAATAACATTTTTACTTTCATCGGGTTCACAAGTTCCCACTCATCTAGGGTTGGCAACATTCCAACCTAATATTTTTAAATCAAGATTTTTGAAAGAAAGCCTTAGTATAAGGCCCATAACTATCTTTTAAATCGTTTCAATACAATAATTATATTTTTCCAATCAACATGGAAATATGAATCTAAACTCAAAAGGTATGAAAGAATACTCGTCAATTTACGAGATTAAATAAAATACTTGTAATTCAATGCAAAGGAATCAACATTTGGAAATTAAGTGAAAAGTATTCAACTTGCATATTAATAATTCAAGATTTTCGAAAGAAAGTATTTATATAAGTCCCACAACTATCTTTTAAATCGTTTCAACATAATAAATATACTTTTCCCAATTAATATGGAAATATAAATCTGACCTCAAAAGATATGAAAGAATACTCGTCAATTTACGAGATTAAATAAAATAATTGCACTTCAATGCAAAAGAGTCATCATTTAAAATTTAGTGAAGAGTATGCCAATTGCATAATAATAATTCAAGAGAATATCACTCAAATAATAAGCAAGGGTATAAACACTTGCCTCCGGTCCTTAGCTATTTCGTAAGGCTGAGATAATACGATTCCCTCCTTATTCTGTCTTATAGCACGATTCTCTATTTCCGTCCTTCTTTGATTTAACGCTCTTGCGAATACCACGAATCTGATCCTACCATTTTTGAATCCACGTGTCTGCCTCGATAGTCAAACATGAGACGGTACTTTAGTCTTCAGAGTATGATATATTCTCATATTCCATAAACTTTATAATTTAACTCCGACACACTTACTAATCTTACCGATATGTAAGTGCGTCGGAGTTAAATTACAAACGTTCATGGAATATGAGAATATATCATACTCTGAAGACTAAAGTACCGTCTCATGTTTGACTATCGAGGCAGACGCGTGGAATCAAAAATATTAGGATCATATTTGTGGTATCGCAAGAGCGTTAAATCAAAGAAGGACGGAAATAGAGAATCGTGCTATAAGACAGAATAAGGAGGGAATCGTATTATCTCAGCCTTACGAAATAGCTAAGGACCGGAGGCAAGTGTTTATACCCTTGCTTATTATTTGAGTGATATTCTCTTGAATTATTATTATGCAATTGACATACACTTCACTAAATTTTAAATGATGACTCTTTTGCATTGAAGTGCAAGTATTTTATTTAATCTCGTAAATTGATGAGTATTCTTTCGTATCTTTTGAGGTCAGATTTATATTTCCATATTAATTGGGAAAAGTATATTTATTATGTTGAAACGATTTAAAAGATAGCTGTGGGACTTATATAAATACTTTCTTTCGAAAATCTTGAATTATTAATATGCAAGTTGAATACTTTTCACTTAATTTCCAAATGTTGATTCCTTTGCATTGAATTACAAGTATTTTATTTAATCTCGTAAATTGACGAGAATTCTTTCATACCTTTTGAGTTTAGATTCATATTTCCATGTTGATTGGAAAAATATAATTATTGTATTGAAACGATTTAAAAGATAGTTATGGGCCTTATACTAAGGTTTTCTTTCAAAAATCTTGATTTAAAAATATTAGGTTGGAATGTTGCCAACCCTAGACGAGTGGGAACTTGTGAACCCGATGAGAGTAAAAATGTTATTTTAAATTCTGAAGTTGTGGTACTTGTTCTAAAAGTATTCTATTTTCCATCTTGCAGTTATGCAAGTATTATTATCATTTCTTGTTAATGCGGTTATCTGATCCAGCCCTGATTCGAACTCATATATGTTATGCATGATTTAGTTATTTCCTTCAAATATAAGGCTTATCTATTATAAGTATATTTTTGAAGGACTTAAACTATTTCTTTCAGAAGTCAGTAAACCCTTATTTCCCTATTCATAAACTTCAATTTGAATTTTCCTAAACTTGAACTTGACCTTCTTGTTACTTATCAAACTGGTGAATCTTAACTATTCTTCCATAATGTGATAATTTGTACTGATGAGGCCAACTAGAGCCTGTTCCTTGAACCCTAATTTATATTGAGCAGTTGCAATTCCTTTTGATATCATAATGCTTGTTTCATATCAGACTTAACTTTGTTGAGCATGTTATTGTTTATTCTTCATTATCACCCCAATTGTTGTGTCGATCTCGTCGACACTTATTGTTATTGTTTATTCTTCATTATCACCCCAATTGTTGTGTCGATCTCGTCGACACTTATTGTTATTGTTTATTCTCCACTATCACCCCAATTGTTGCATCGATCTCGTCGATGTTTATTATATTGTCACTTTTCATGTGCACCTCCCACTATTGTGTCGCTCTCGTCGATACTAGATTGTATTGTTATTTTTTATTGATTCTTCATAGTTGAGTTGTTTCCCGGAACATGAGTTTTCCAGTGATTGTTGTATTAAGGTTGTCGATTCTTCCGACACCTGATTGTCGTACCAAGGTTGTCGATTGTACCGACACCTGGCGTATAGGATATAGAATTGGAATGTTTTTAAATGGACCAATAATGGTCGGACCAGATTCTTGGTCGGAATGAATTATGGCCAAGATGGCCAAGGATCCTAGTTGTAGGACTTTGCTGTGTGCATTGTCCGGGGTTAGTGCGTGACTGATCAGCAGCCTAACCTTGTGTTTTTAAAAGTAAAATAGAAGTCCAATTCTAATTCATATATTGAAATCGAATTGTCTAGTAGCCACTTCCTTATGGCATTTGATTATTGTCGGAATTATCAGAACATATTCTATTCTTATCAGAAATTATATCTGTTACCACTATCGTTAGTTCGTTGATTAATAAGAAGGGGTTTCAAACCTGCTGAACCCACTTACTCGTAGTATAATGGATTTCAAATAGTCAAAATCCACTTCCTCGATTCTATTGGCAGTTGTGAGATATCTACCTTGATGAGTTTTATTCATACCGCATATCCAGTCGGTACCATATTGAAGTCGTGAAGTACGTTCTTTATTCCACGGCCGAGCGCGTTGGCTCATTCTTACTCTTTTATTATTCTACTCTTCCAGAGTTGTTGGTTTCAGAAGATGTTGTGAATATATTGAAGTCGTGAAGTACGTTCTTTATTCCACGGCCGAGCGCGTTGGCTCATTCTTACTCTTTTATTATTCTACTCTTCCAGAGTTGTTGGTTTCAAAAAATTTTGTGTAATGGAATTTTGGATTCTTGTTTCTAGCACTGTAACCTTTAAAGATTCTTGGTAGAGTTGGGGTCGTAGATGTATATTGTATTGGTTTAATATTGAACAGGTTGTTTTATTTGAGAATACAGAGTGACGACCAAATCCTTTGACCCCAGATTTGGGGCGTTACAGGTTGGTATCAGAGCAGGGTTATAGTAAAACTAGAAACTAGAGTGCGTAGGAGTGTGTATAGTTATATAAGGAACGTCAGAGCTCATTTAGAGTTCGTGTTGGACTATTGGATATAGTACCAATGAGTAAGTTAAGATAGGGGTACTCGTTTGAGATAGTTGTGCTGAGCTGGATAGAACTTCTTACGGTTGTAGATGTCTGCAGTGGGATATTTAAGGACTATTATGAGTCAACGACAACGTACGATATTGATAACTTTGCGACGTGGAAAAGAAGGGCTTAGAATCGAATAACGAGCTATCGAAGGAGTCGACAGAGGAGGCATATGTGGAGACCTTGGTAATACCTTTCCATCCTAATGAAATATTTGACATTCCTTTAAGCGAAACTTGTGTTGGTGAATATATTCCACCATTTTACTTTGTATTTGATACTTTTGATCAATCATGTTTTCAATTGCGTCAGAGGTTGTTGTGATATCCATTTCATATTTTGAGGCATGTTGGAAATGTGTTATTTAAATTTCAACTCTTTCATTCTTCAGGGGTGAATCCCTCTAATTGTAATGGAACACTTTTTGTTCGATACTTTCTTTTCTGGTTATTCCTCTTTTCTGAAGTAACACCTTTGGGAATTTACTCAGTTCCAATCCAAGGTGTGTATATGAGATTTCTTATCGAAAGGCCTTGGTTGTTACTTTGACTTTAAATTTCTTTCATATTTCTCTACTCCAACTTAGACAAACAACCCTATTTATAGGGGACACAAGGACTATCTGTCTGTGTGATAGAAGTCTGATAGGACGCCGTCACTAGTGTGTTGTGCAATAATAGAAGGCTAATTACCTTTAGTAATGTCTTAATTAAGACACGCAACATTGAGTTCATGTGATCAAATGGATCTCTCAGTGATTCTTTTAATCCCCATGATGTTTGCTTTAAAATATGTAAATTTGATAACCACAATTGTGGGACATTTGCTATGATGCAGAACCTTTTCACTTCAAAATATCATGAATCTTGTTATCTCTAATAATCTTGAAGGTATGCCACTAGGTTGGAAGGAATTTACCTTACCATAATGAACGAAGAAATTGCGATTGAATTACCACGAGCGAAAGCGGATTACGATGCGATTAGAATACTAGTGACATATAACGAAGCCAGTTGTTCTCTCTCTATCGATTAACGTTATGATGTGGAAGAGTGGGTCAACCTTTAATTGACAGAAATGACAGTATTTGAAGATGAAATAATATTTGAAGGAACTACGACGCGATATGAAGCCTCATTAACCATTTACGTTAGTTAGGTAATTCAAGAGTTGATGAGAAATTGGGAAAAATGTGTAATTGTGCTGATGTTATCCCAGGTTATGGAAAATGGACATAATAGATTTTTGTCTCAATGAGAAGAACTTCTAAATTCGATGTTAGGCTAATAATGGAGAATGATATGATCTTTGAATGCTTCAGGATTACATGATATGGTTGCAAGTCTTTTGCTCACTATAGTTAAGGTAGATCTTATCAGTCAACGTGGATGTATAGAATGAGAATCAAGATGATGTCGATTTGATCAAGTTATTTGGGGAATGAGATGGTACCCTGGGAAAGGTGTCCTGAGTGTTACTGCGAATGTATCTTCTGAATTATTTGGGAAATCAGATGGAGATCAATTAAGTTCTTGGAACTAAGTAGAAAAGTTTTAAAGATATGAAGCTAAGTCACCGAGTTGTTAATGTGTATTCCTCACTTTATTTATAACAAGGAAAAGAGGATGAAGAGGCTTTAACAAGGATTTAAGGACAATGGACAAGGAAATGAGTGGTTGTTTTAAACTGAATATTTATTTTACAATGGTACAGAAAGTATGTGATCGTTGAAAGCAGTTGTTAGCTATATTTGAGGTAGATAGAATTGACCAAAGAATATGGATGGCTGACATTATAAGTAGTAAAGCGAGATTAAAGATGTAAATATCTTCGGTACAAGAATTGGAAATGATGGAGCTTTAAGGTTATAATAACAAGAGATTAACTAGAAGAGATGACTTAAATTAGGATTTAACCAGAATTGACCAAAGAGAAAGGGCTACATTAAGGAAAGAATTATGGAAAAAGAAATGGATTCAATTACAGGAAAGAACGAGAAGGTATAAGGGATAAGAAGGAAATGCAAGAATATGCTTCTAGAGTAGATTTCAAAAAAAAATTGAAGACGAGATTTTGCAAGAAACCCATAGTGGTAGATGTTACATTCACTTGGGGATACAAGGATATATAAGAGATTTAAAAGAATATTAATGTTGGTGATTATCTAAGTACTTGATATGTCAGAGAATGAAAACAAAACAACAGAGATATAGTAGACTATTACAACTAAGACATTCCTGAATGGAAATGAAAACATATTACGATAGACCTTGTAATAGAGTTGCCAAGGGCTAGAACTAATCATGATGCTATTTGGATTACTACTGACCGATTGACGCAGTTAATAGACTTTCTTTTGGGTAACGAGAGATATTTATTGGATAAGTTGGTTCATCTCTATTTGAACGAGATAGTAGTACGACATGGAATGCCGGTTTCAATTGTATCTGACAGAGATCCGCGACTTAATTTAAGAATTCAGACAGACGGTCAGAAGGAGGAGACCATTCAAACGATTAAAGACATGCTACGAGTTGTGTACTAGATTTTGAAGGTAATTGGAAGGATCAATTACCATTGATTAAATTCCCTTGCAACAACAATTACTATGACAATTTTGAAATGCTGCCTTATGTCGATCTACTGCGTGTGGGGAAAGTTGCGTACAAATCTGTTTACCACTCCATATGTAGTGTATTTATAATGTATTTTATAGAATATGAACCTACAGAGAATTAGCTGAATTTGTTCTATGTTGAGTAACCGATTAAGATATTAAGTCGGTATGAGAAAGTGTTAAGTAATAAGACAGTCGAATTAGTAAGAGTTTGGTGGAGGAATCCTAAGGTTGAAGAGTCAACCTAGGAATGTGAGAGTGAGATGTTGGAAAAGTATCTACATCTGTTTATATAAGCTGATTCTAAGGACATAATCCTTTTAAGGGGGGAAGGATGTAAGATCCGGAAAAATTACGTGTTAATATTTGATGTGAAATGAAATTTTATTTTCATATCAAAATTTATTAAATGTTTTATCTGTTTAAATGCGTTAAGTTATTCGTTAAATGGTCAAAGATGTGATGTTGAGATGTTATGTGATTATTTGTGGTGATTAGAAATTATTTAAAAAAGGATGTTATTTTTATTTCGTTTTATTTTAATTATCGAAAAAGAAATTTAGATCATTCCCTAATTATTCGGGAAATTGGTATATTGTTCGTACCAATATTTCATTCGTTAAAGTGGGAAATATTCGGGAATATTCATGATAGAGGTATTTTGGTTCGTATATCTATTATTAAACGATTCTTGTAGTTATCCATATATTCTGGATAATTATTGTCTCGTAAAACGTGTATTCTATTTATTCATATTAAAACAATCCATTGGATCAATATCGATCCAAAAATGTTGTTTGGGGTATTATTTTCCGTTTAATATAAAAAGGCGTATCGTACATTATTTTGCGTATAATCAAGCTTATTTATTGTTAAAAATACAAAAATCTCTGAACCGTGTTCTTCGTGTTTTTGAGAATCAAACCAACTTTTGAAGGCGTTATCGGAATCCGATTTCGACGTTCTTGTAATCAAATCGAAGCTCTCATCACCCTCTATCCAAATTCATCATTAGTTTTTGTGTGGGTATGATTTCTTGAATTTTTATTATTTTTATTATTTCGAATTATACTTTTTAATTTGGGGAAATCTTTAATCTTCATCGTTCTTGATAATTGATTGTATGAATAGATTGTATAAGTTGTAAGGAGTATGTTGATAATTTTTGTGTGATTTTTGGAGCTCGAATTCGAGCAGATCGGAAAAGGTTGGAGTTCACCGGATTTCTTAAAGCTTTGGCCGGATTTTTTCTTGGTTAATCGGGTTTGATTAAGTTTTATACCATGTTGTAGATCGTTGAATGTAGAGTTGTGGTGTGTAATCAGTTTTGATTTTTGGGTTCGATTTCGGTCGGTCGGAGAACTGAGCCACCGCCACCGGCGAGTTTTTGGTTCGATTCGAACCCCGTTTGCGTCGTTTCTGACTTAAATTCAGTGTTGTTTTGAAAGTCCGTGATTCCCTATGCAATAACGTGTGTTATGGAATGTTTTGGGTTGGTCGGAGAAGTTTTCCGGTGGCCGGACGCCGGCCGGAAACTGGGAAACCCAGTTTTCCGGTGGGTCGTTCTTGGCGACCCGGAAAATTTCTTGACAACTTGTATTACTTCCTTGCCCGACCCGGTTTCAATCTCCCTAACCCTAATTCCAATTAGTGAATAGTGTTTCTGGGATTTATTTTAAAAAATAAATCGAAAATTGTTTTAAAAATTCTAAAAATCATATCTTTGATTTAAAAATACATTTTATTATTCATAAAATTTTATAAATTTATAAATATTTATTTAAATTCGAAAATTGATTAAATTTAATTATTTTAAATATTTTTGATTAATAATTAATTAATTTAATTAATTGATTAATTTTAATAATCAGTTAATTCTATTAAATAATTATTAATTAAATCTAATTAATTTAAATTAGATTTAATTATTTTCTTGGCTTGGTTTTATTCATACCAAATTCATTTAAGTGTTTGGAATTAATCTATTAATTTTATATTAATTGATTAAATTGTTTTTAAATCTTTATATTGGGATAAATGATCCGATTTTTGATCCAAAAATATTTTGAGGTTTAATTCCTTTGAAATGAGAGTTGAATATTTTTATAAAATTATTTCTTGGACATTACGAGACTTATGTGATTTATTTATCACAACTAAATGACAATGTGTGTTACGTGAAATATGTGAATTATTTGTTTATTGAGTCATAAATACGAATAAGTGATTGGAGACTTGTTTAAATACTTTGGTCGTGTCTAATATTATCACGAGGGGTAGTTGGAATAGAAATTTGTCAGTATTGTTAGAAAATTAGATTTACGAGACCGTTGACTTAGATGTTGACTTTTATAGTATAGAGACTTTCGACGAGCGTGATACGTGGATTATTTATTTAGTTAATCATGATTATTCTATCAATTGAAATATGGTTATCAATTCAACAGAGGCTATTGGATGAGACGAGTCAGTTTATCGAAGTATGTTAAATGAAAGACGTCGGGGAAGGATGAGGTATTGTTTACGACTGATTGAGTTATTTGTGAGTTGACTTAACACAAAGGGAATGTCAACACTCGTAGGGGACATTTGCAAGTATTTTCTTCCAACAGATATATCGGTAAGATTAGTAAGTGCGTCGGAGTTAAATTACAAACCTTTATGGAATATGAGAATATATCATACTCTGAAGACTAAAGTACCGTCTCATGTTTGACTATCGAGGCAGACGCGTGGATTCAAAAATGGTAGGATCAGATTTGTGGTATCGCAAGAGCGTTAAATCAAAGAAGGACGGAAATAGATAATCGTGCTATAAGACAGAATAAGGAGGGAATCATATTATCTCAACCTTATGAAATAGCTAAGGACCGGAGGCAAGTGTTTATACCCTTGCTTATTATTTGAGTGATATTCTCTTGAATTATTATTATGCAATTGGCATACTCTTCACTAAATTTTAAATGATGACTCTTTTGCATTGAAGTGCAAGTATTTTATTTAATCTCTTAAATTGACGAGTATTCTTTCATATCTTTTGAGGTCAGATTTATATTTCCATATTAATTGTGAAAAGTATATTTATTATGTTGAAATGATTTAAAAGATAGCTGTGGGACTTATATAAATACTTTCTTTCGAAAATCTTGAATTATAAATATGCAAGTTGAATACTTTTCACTTCATTTCCAAATGTTGATTCCTTTGCATTGAATTGCAAGTATTTTATTTAATCTCGTAAATTGACGGGTATTCATTCATACCTTTTGAGTTTAGATTCATATTTCCATGTTGATTGGAAAAATATAATTATTGTATTGAAACGATTTAAAAGATAGTTATGGGCCTTATACTAAGGCTTTCTTTCAAAAATCTTGATTTAAAAATATTAGGTTGGAATGTTACCAACCCTAGATGAGTGGGAACTTGTGAACCCGATTAGGGTAAAAATGTTATTTTAAATTCTGAAGTTGTGGTACTTGTTCTACAAGTATTCTATTTTCCATCTTGCACCTATGCAAGTATTATTATCATTTCTTGTTAATGCGATTATCTGATCCAGCCCTGATTCGAACTCATATATGTTATGCATGATTTAGTTATTTCCTTCAAATATAAGGCTTATCTATTATAAGTATATTTTTGAAGGACTTAAACTATTTCTTTCAGAAGTCAGTAAACCCTTAACTCCCTATTCATAAACTTCACTTTGAATTTTCCCAAACTTGAACTTGACCTTCTTGTTACTTATCAAACTGGTGAATCTTAACTATTCTTCCATAATGTGATAATTTGTACTGATGAGGCCAACTAGAGCCTGTTCCTTGAACTCTACTTTATATTGAGCAGTTGCAATTCATTTTGATATCATAATGCTTGTTTCATATCAGACTTAACTTTGTTGAGCATGTTATTGTTTATTCTTCATTATCACCCCAATTGTTGTGTCGATCTCGTCGACACTTATTTTTATTGTTTATTCTTCATTATCACCCCAATTGTTGTGTCGATCTCGTCGACACTTATTGTTATTGTTTATTCTCCACTATCACCCCAATTGTTGCATCGATCTCGTCGATGTTTATTATATTGTCACTTTTCATGTGCACCTCCCACTATTGTGTCGATCTCGTCGATACTAGATTGTATTGTTATTCTTTATTGATTCTTCATAGTTGAGTTGTTTCCTGGAACGTGAGTTTTCCAGCGATTGTTGTATTAAGGTTTTCGATTCTTCCGACACCTGATTGTCGTAACAAGGTTGTCGATTGTACCGACACCTGACGTATAGGCTATAGAATTGGAATGTTTTTAAATGGACCAATAATGGTCGGACCAGATTCTTGGTCGGAATAAATTATGGCCAAGATGGCCAAGGATCCTAGTTGTAGGACTTTGCTGTGTGCATTATCCGGGGTTAGTGCGTGACTGATCAGCAGCCTAACCTTGTGTTTTTAAAAGTAAAATAGAAGTCCAATTCTAATTCATATATTGAACTCGAATTGTCTAGTAGCCACTTCCTTATGGCATTTGATTATTATCGGAATTATCAGAACATATTCTATTCTTATCAGAAATTATATATGTTACCACTATCGTTGGTTCGTTGATTAATAAGAAGGGGTTTTAAGCCTGCTGAACCCACTTACTCGTAGTATAATGGATTTCAAATAGTCAAAATCCACTTCCTCGATTCTATTGGCAGTTGTGAGATATCTACCTTGATGAGTTTTATTCATACCGCATATCCAGTCGGTACCATATTGAAGTCGTGAAGTACGTTCTTTATTCCACGGCCGAGCGCGTTGGCTTATTCTTACTCTTTTATTATTCTACTCTTCCAGAGTTGTTGGTTTCAGAAGATGTTGTGAATATTTTGAAGTCGTGAAGTACGTTCTTTATTCCACAGCCGAGCGCGTTGGCTCATTCTTACTCTTTTATTATTCTACTCTTCCAGAGTTGTTGGTTTCAGAAAATTTTGTGCAATGGAATTTTGGATTCTTGTTTCTAGCACTATAACCTTTAAAGATTCTTGGTAGAGTTGGGGTCGTAGATGTATATTGTATTGGTTTAATATTGAACAGGTTGTTTTATTTGAGAATGCAGAGTGACGATCAAATCCTTTGACCCCGGATTTGGGGCGTTACAGAAATGACCACGGACATTGCTTTATTTATGGAGAATCAAGGTAATGGTCTGGAGTCCATCTGGAATATGATAAGAAATCAACAACCTGGACCTTCAACCTACTATGTTGAGGATAACTTCACGGAGGATTACTCAACTAAGGAGGAGAAAGGAAAGGAAACAACAACTATTCCAGTGAGACAATACTGGATTGAAGAGCTTGTAGAAGAAAAGGAAGAAGAGGTATTTGAATTCATGCAACATGAGCTATCAATAGAAGAGCATGCACCATATTATCCGGAGCCAATTAAACATCCTATCTTGGATGATAATATGGAAGAAGCAAATCCTCTGTCAATGGAACAAGAAGCTGCCTTGGAGAGATTGAAAGCTGAGAAAACAGAAAGTGAATCCAGGCAAGCTGAAAAGGAAAAACACCAAGCAATTCAGAGAAGTGAAAAACTAAAAAGGTTCAAGATGTAAAGTGAAATAAGGAAGAAAAAATTGATAGATTTGGCACAGAAGCAAGGAAAGGACTAGGAGATGGCTTACAAAACATTTTGCGGAGTTGAAGACGGATTAGAAGTCAACGAAAATGCTGACATGGAAGTGATCATTCAGGACATTAGAAGTGCAAATCAAGATGATCAGACTTATTTCACTGCATTAAGACAATCTCTTATCTACCTGAAGGCTGGAGTAAAAGCAAATGGTTCCTGGAACATAATAATCAGTTTCATGGATAGAGGTACATTTGTGATCTCCACAAAGTTTTTCGAACAGAGAACTTACACAGAATTGCAGGTGATGCTCATTAAGATCCAAAGAACTACAAAGCTAAATGAACTGCTCCGTGAGCATGTTAAGGAGATCTTAATGAAAGTCAGTCCAGAGGTAACTGAAGATCCTCCAATGGTAAGATTCATGAAAAATGACTTGTTCAGAATCTGCTATCTGACTGAGGACAAACTGAAGGATTATCCAAATAACTATCTGATATCAGTTGAGAAGTACATGAGATCCACTGGATTCATGACTACTAAGAAGAATAAAGAAGCAGACACTCTGAGAAGCTATCTTATGGAAAATATGCCCTATTACAGGAAGTGAGTGGAAAGAGGATTGGAAGTGCATCCCAGACTACCCAACATGCCAAAGCAAAATCAAAAAGATGTCAGCATTGCATGGGTGTGGGCTGGAGTGGGTCAACAGGTTGAGTACATTGGAAGACACATCATAGGATCAATCCTTAAACCTGGAGAACCACGACACTATCCATCTGTGATTGATTATCAAGCTGCAAATTCTAATACTGTAGCTGAAGAAGGTGAGATCTTATTGGACTGAAGATGAAGCAAAGAACAATCTGCTCAGGCTAGAGGAGCAACTTCATTGTTAAACTTTTACTGTTCTTTGTAAATTAGAAATCTGGAAATGTAAATATTTAATCCAGAATGCATTTAATATTATCAATCTGTCTTACTTTAATTAGTTTCATGTTTCCATTAGTTAGTTGAGTTATCCTCGAGGTATTTGCTTGTCGAACTCTAACAATCAAATAGGAGGAGATTGTAAAGCATAATGTAACATAATATGTAACAGAGATAACTACAACTCAACAAAGGAACAAGACAGACTATAATATTAACAGAAGCACAGGAATCCAGAAGAATAGAAGAAACGGTAAACTCAAAAAATCAAAGTATGGTATGTATTCTTGAAGTCCGTAAACAAGTCACGGAAAGAAGTTCATTAATATGTTCAAGCCTCAGTGACAAATAAAGAAACAAGACTTTCAAGACTACAGAAGTATTTGAATGATAAAGAGTTAGTACCAGAGGATTTCAGTGATTTTAATGAAGCAACCAGAATGACAAAGGACTTATCAACAATATTGTATTGAAGACGTAGAGGTATTGATCAAGTGTTAGTCATCTGTGAACCAGACCAGTTGCACTAGTTGTCACCACTAAAAAGATCAAGATGTTTATCGTCTCGGAAGAAATTGATTTAAGTCAGACATCAAACATCCTGGAAGTGAAAAGAATATTATAAGGTATGTTTAGGTTAAATTGGAAGTACAATATGCTTGCTGCAAGAAGAGAGAATCTTCAAGGATCAAAATGCAATTAAATACATTCGATAGTTTTCATTTATGAAAAAATATCAAAAGAGATAAAGGAGGTTTAATAAAACCATCGAATTTCTTTTAAAGAAACAAAGATTTCTCTTCGATAGATTTTATTAAAATCTATCGAAGGAAAAATAAAATCTTGTTTTCGATAGTTTTTAAAAGGAAAGAGCAGGTGGAAAGTATTCTCTTTGTCAGGTTGATCAAGGAAATGAACGGCCAGGATTCACTCTAGGCCTTCGATAGATTTCCTAAAGACTACAATTATGGAAATGAAGACAGTGTCTTCTTCAGTTAGATTACAGTTGATCATTTACGTTTGTGAAGTTAAGAGCTTGAGAAATTTGACAGAAGAAATTTATAGTGCCTTAAATTCTATCATTTGTATTGATTACTGTAACTTGAACTCATTGAAGCTAATCCTACGGATTAGAATTGTAGCACCCTTCGTGGTTTATATTTATAAAACGATATATTCCCCGCCTCGTGTTTTGATTTGGTAAATTTGATTTCGGACAAGAACAAAATTAATTATCCGCGGACGAAATTGAATAATTTGTGAGTATCGTATTCAACCCCCCCCCCCCTTTACGATACTTTGAACCTAACAGTAATAGCTGTTGTTGCTTTTGTAGTTTTGCTGCATTATCACTATCTTAACGAGATATATGGGTGTTGTTATTATTTGATATATAGTAGCAGGTTCGAATTCGGAAAATTGTGAAAACGGTTTAACAAATTTATTTCACTTGAAGTCTGCAGACTAACAATTAAAGAGACTGAAAATTTAATATCTGCTGTTGACGCTTCAGAATTGCAAAAACCATCTTCCCATACCAATATCCTACCACATCATTAGTCACTAGCTTCAACTATGATTAAATATCGTATGTGCACTGGTAAATTCATATATCACCATGATACCATGATTAAATATCGTATGTGCACTGATATAGAAAGCGGGGAGGACTGACTTCATTAAGAGATACGGGTAACTCAATGTTGTTTAGTTTCTAATTAAAATTCCATCCTGCAAATTTGTTTACAAAGGTGTTTATGATTATGTGTTTGTAATCAGTGTTTGAACAAAGTGTGCATTTGCATAATATGCATTCAACTGATGGATTATGTTTATATTTATAGGTATCAGATGATGCATATTCAGATGATATAGAGTTGCAGCCGGGACCTAGAAATCCTTATGTATTGCATTTGCAAGCGGAACATAGGTCAATAAATGTGTGGAATGTAGGTGGTGGGGACAACCAACGATCCCGTGTTCGTTGTAAGCTTCCTGCATTGCATCCTAGGATGGTGCCAATTCTTAGAAATTTAAGATTTGATGGGGTTGCTAGGCTTGCGGGTATTACCATAGACTAAAGTTTTGTTACTGCTTTCGTGGAGCGTTGGAGACTTGAAAGGCACACCTTTCATCTACCAACAAGAGAGTGTACAATTACCTTGCAGGATGTTAGCGTGCTTCTTGGTTTGCGGATAGATGGAAATGTAATAATTGGTTCCACATGTGTTGAGGGTGTTGAGGGTGGCTAGAGTAAGCTTATAAATGAAATGTTTGGATCAGCACTGAAACATTGTATGGTGTGCTCAAGTCATATGAGCTAGAACTCTTTCAGAAGAGAGCCATACAAAGTGGATCGAAAGGAAAGATGGCCAATATGTCTGGTGCCCTTGTAGCTCATGAGCCAAAGGTTACTCTGCCTAGTGAAGCAGTACAAATCATTCATCCAACTCAAATGTCTTCCTTAAATATTGAAGAGGTGGTGGATGATGAGGAGAAAGTAGTGCTGCAACTGGATGATGTTGAAGATGAGGAATTCTACTCTATAGAGGAGATGAAAAAGATGGATAATCCAACCATGGCTTATATGGCAAAGAAGTTTAAAAATATAAGATTCAGAAGAAACAAGCCATATAAGCCTCAGGGTCAAACATCAAGGTTCAGCAAAGGGAATTCTTCCAAGACTGCTGGCAATGCTACAAGAGGAGGATACAAAACTGGAATGGTGGATAGGTCTAAATTCAGATGCTACAACTGCAATGAGCTTGGTCATTTTTCTACTGAATGTAGAAGGCCAAAGCAAAATCAGAAAATGGACAGAGGGTCAAGTGGACAGTACAAAAGAGGACAAAGAAAAGCCTATGTGGCTGAAGGTGGTTGTTGGGATGAGTCTGATGAGGAAGAGGAAGAAGAATATGTGAACTTAGCCCTCATGGCTAAATCTGAAGATGAATCATCAAGCCCTTCAACTCAGGTACCTTCACTTGTCTTGCTTGATATGTCTAACACGGAATATAAACAAACTCTTGAGGAATTGAGTGCAGAGATTTTCAATATCCATACTAGTTTAACTGCTGCTAATGAAGAAATAGCTAGGTTAACTAAGTTAAATGAAACACTTAGCTCTGAAAATGATTTGCTTTTACTTAAGACCGGTCCTTTGGACTCCTTAGCTCAGGAAAATGCAAGACTTAAAAATGATCTAGTATGTGCTAAAGATATAGAAGAGTTTTTGAGAAAGGAAATTACTGAGAATAAATTTAAGCTCAAGGCTTACAGAAATTCTTCTAGGTTGCTTCAGGATCTTAATGAAAAGAACACTGAGAATCAGAAGGTAGGAGTAGGTCTTGACTATGGAAAAAGGTCAGGAAAGGAATCTGTGATTCTTGATTGTTCAACTGTTGTTGCTGTCAAACCCCAAATCCTCAAAAAGGTACATGCACCTAAATTCAAGATTGCTGAAGTTGATTTTGATGAGGAAGCTATGTTCATCAAACAACAGCTACTTGATGAGGATGAAGGTGTTGACAGCACAACTATTGAAGGAAAAGATACTGTCACTATCCCCAAGACAGTAACTTTGCCTAACAATCTGAAAGAATGTTTTGAAGATGCTGTCAGCAATGACAAGGTAGAATCTTCTAAAGATGTTGTCAAAAGAGTATCTAAGACAGTAACCTCGAAACCTGCTGTCAAGACAGTGGATGTAAAAGGTACTGTCAAGAAAGACTCGACAGCAACTTCAGGACATGTTGTCAACACAGAGACTTTCAAGTCTAAAAACAGAAATGACAAAGTAGGAATTAACAAGGGTAATGGCTATGCTTATGTCAAGAATGCACCTAGGAAACTATGCAATAACTGTGGCTCCTCACATCATTTAACAAATGTTTGGAAGAAACCTACTGAGTCTAAAGTCAATATGACTGAGGTCAAGGGTAACTTACACAGAACCCCCATTATTCATAGATCCATGGATGTTTGTAATAACACTGATTACATGCCCTGTAAAATTACTGCTATGAGTACTTGCTTCAATTTGCCTATTCTGTCAACTGATAAATGCTCTTACATGAATTCTGGTGAGACTTCTGAGCCTACTGGTGACAATAAAAAGGCAACCCCCACTAAGAAAAAGACTAGGTCTCATTCTAAACCAAAGTGGGTGGCAAAAGAAGTTGAACATAAATTTTCTGATTGTCATATTGATGTTGAAAATGATGGAAACTCAGGTGTTACTAAGTCTGTAGGACCCAACAAGGATTGGGTACCATATGCAACCTAAAAACAATCTGTTTTACAGGGCAAGAAAAAGAAACAGGTCATGTGGATCATTGACAGTGGTTGCTCAAGACACATGACAGGTGATAAAGCCTTGTTATCACAGTTTGTAGAGAAAGCTGGCTCAATCATAACCTTTGGAGACAACAGCAAAGGTTACATAGTGGGATATGGCTGCTTGGAATTTGGGAATGTTGTCATAAATGATATTGCCCTTGTTGATGGATTAATGCACAACCTTCTGAGTGTCAGCCAATTCAGTGACAGAGGATTCAAGGTTGACTTTGATATGATGGTGTGTAATATCTATCACAAGAAGGACAAAAGCCTCTCTCTTAAGGGAGTAATGAAAGGAAGCTTGTTTGTTGCAGACCTAAGCTCAACAAAGAAGGATAAAGTTTACTGTTTTTACAGTAAAGCTACTGTTGGTGACAGCATGCTTTGGCACAGGAAACTCTTCTGCCTCAACTTCAAGACAATGAATATGCTGATGAAGAAGGAACTGGTGAGAGGACTACCTCAACAGGAATTCTGCCAAGAAGGACTGTGTGAGGATTGTCAAATGGGAAAACTTAGGAGATCCGTGCACAAGTCAAAGTAAGTCAACACCAACACTGAACCACTTAAGCTAATTCACATGGACCTTTTTGGCCCAGTAAATGTTCCATATTTAGCCAGAAAAAGGTATGCATTAGTGATGGTGGATGATTACTCTAGGTTCACTTGGGTGAAGTTTCTAGAGTCCAAAGATGAAGCTGCTCAAGTTATCATTGATCACATAAGAGTTCTTGACATGAATCCAAATGCAAAAGTTCAAATACTAAGAATTGATAATGGTACTGAGTTCAGAAATGCCTCACTTGGGAACTTCTGCAAGGATGAAGGCATTGTTCAACAATTTTCTGCTGCAAGGACACCCCAGCAGAATGGTATTGTAGAAAGGAAGAACAGGACTTTGATTGAAGCCGCTAGAACCATGTTGCATGATGCTAAATTACCAACATACTTCTGGGTAGAAGCAATCAACACAGCTTGCTATACACAGAACAGAACCAGAATCAACAAGACTCATGGAAGCACTCCCTACAATTTGTTGACTGAGAAGAAACCTACTGTCAAATATTTTCATGTGTTTGGAAGTAAGTGTTTCATGATGAAAGACAACCATGAAAAGAAAGGAAAGTTTGATGCCAAAGCTTATGAAGGCATTTTCATGGGATATGGGATAAACAAGACTGCTTACAGAGTCTATGTCATAGAACACAGAACAATTGAAGAAAGTGTGAATGTCACATTTGATGAAACCAAGTTTCCAGGGCTGCATGAAGATGGTCAAATGCAGATCCTTAGATTTGAAAATCAAGGATACTTGGAAGAAGAAGAAATTGTTGATGAAGAACCCAGTTTTACTCAAACTGTTAATATTGAGAAGATGATGTCAATGCTAACAATATTGATCAAACTCAAGCTCAGTCATAGACCATTTCAACTAATCTTCAAGATGATGGTGACTCTGGAGTTAATGAAGAACATGGTGGAGACAACAATGCTGGTGAAAGTTCATCTCCTCAAACTGGAGCTAATCCACCAGATCAACAAACAAGCTTGCCCAGAGCCACAAAATGGAACAAGGATCACACTAATGATCTAATCATTGGTAATCCTTCCTCTGGGGTAAGAACTAGGAATAATGTCTCTACTGACAGCATGTTCTCATGCTTTCTGTCTCAAATGGAACCAAATACAATTGATGAAGCATTGTCGGATTCTGATTGGGTGATTGCTATGCAAGAAGAACTTAATCAGTTTGAAAGAAACAATGTATGGAAGTTGGTTCCAAGACCAAAAGGAAAATAAGTCATTGAGACAAAATGGGTCTTCAGAAACAAGTTGGATGAGAATGAAATGGTGACAAGAAACAAAGCAAGGCTAATAGCAAAAGGTTACTGTCAACAGGAAGGGATAAACTATTATGAGACATTTGCACCTGTTGCCAGACTTGAAGCTATAAGAATCTTTGTAGCCTTTGCTGCACACTGTAACTTCAAAGTGTTCCAAATGTATGTCAAGAGTGCCTTTCTAAATGGAGAGTTGGAGGAAGAGGTGTACGTTGAGCAACCACCTGGCTTTGAAGATGCTGAAATGTATAACTTTGTTTACAAACTGTTCAAAGCACTTTATGGACTGAAACAAGCTCCCAGAGCTTGGTATGATACACTCTCCACCTTTCTATTGGAAAATCAGTTTACAAGAGGTGTGGTAGATAAAACTCTATTCTACAAGCATCATGGCAAGGACATCATTCCGGTACAAATCTATGTTGATGACATTATTTTTGGATCCTCAAATGAGAAGTTATGTGAAAAGTTCTCATCTCTAATGAGAAACAAGTATGAGATGAGCATGATGGGAGAACTGTCATTCTTCCTTGGTCTACAAGTTCTTCAAAAGGATGATGGAATCTTCATTTGTCAAGCCAAATATGTCAAGGAACTTCTCAAAAAGTTCAACTTAGAAGATTCATCACCTGCCAAGACTCCCATCTCTACATCAACTAATCTGGATCTTGACCCCAAGGGAAAGAAAGTGGACTCTAGTGCTTACAGAGGCATGGTGGGATCACTTCTCTATCTAACTGCTAGCAGACCAGACATGATGTTTACTACATGTCTCTGTGCAAGATTTCAAGCTGATCCAAAGGAGTTACACTTAGTTGCTATCAAGAGGATTTTTAGATATCTAAAGGGCACTCCTAATCTAGGCCTTTGGTATCCTAAAAATACTGGATTTGAGCTTATTGGGTACTCTGACTCAGATTATACTGGATGTAGAATTGACAGAAAGAGCACGACAGGTAGCTGTCAGTTTCTTGGTGGAAGATTGGTGTCATGGTTTAGCAAGAAGCAACATTCAGTTTCTACATCAACTGCAGAAGCTGAATATATTACAGCTGGAAGTTGTTGTGCACAAATTCTGTGGATGAAGAATCAGTTATTGGACTATGGACTAGTGTTGAGCAACATTCCTATCTATTGTGATAACACTAGTGCCATATACATCTCAGACAATCCTATTCAACACTCTAGGACAAAGCACATTGATATCAGACATCACTTCATAAGAGAGCATGTTGAAAGAGGAACTGTGAAATTGATCTATGTCCCAACAGAGAAGCAACTTGCAGACATCTTCACTAAACCATTGGATGAAGCCACCTTTAACAGGTTGGTAAGTGAATTGGGAATGCTTAATCTGGTATGTTAACTTACTAGTTTTTACATTTTCAATTTCTGTATGAAGCTTGTGACAGTAACCTCCAAGTTGATGTCATGAGAAGTTACTGTCTATATAAGTCTTTATTCTTTTCGACAACATGTTTGCTATGACTTTGCTAAATTGAATTTTGTGATAGTCGTATTGTCACAAGTAAGACTTTGTATGTCATTAACTTGAGTAACCTCAAAGTTTGAGATCTTTGGTCAAAGGTTTTGCATTGATTGGCTGTATGTGTGTTAATTGTTGGATTAGTGGAGGACATGACTCTTAATTTCTATATGTGGTAGTTGTATGGGTATTCCAAACTGTTGACTGTTTACCTTACCATTCACCCAATATGCCTATAAAATGAACACTAGGTCATATTAGTTTTCACATTCAGAAAAAGGTTAAATGGAAAATAAAGTAGGAATCGAGTACAGACCCAAGATTCAATGTGATTCTCCACACAAAGAAGAGGTTGATAAACTGTTCGATCAGTTGGAAGACATCCTCGACGAGGAAGAAGAGAAAGAGGCTGCTGCCAAGGCCATTGAAGAGGCTAAATGGCAGGAGCAAGAGGAAGAATTTCAAGTGCTCCTCAAGCATGAAGAAAACACTGAAGAAGAAACTCGTTCGGAAACTTTAGAATTAGTTGATAAAATCATGAAATATTAATTTGTAATTTCCTTTGCTAAGATGATTTTATTAATAAAACTGATTCTATTAACTTTCATGTTTCCTGCTTTATGTGGTTTGTATCTGTAGTAATTATCTGATTACTCTACTGTGCATGATACCTAACTTTCAATTGAATATTCGTGTATGGTGTCTCTTGAGTTAAGTACATTTATGACAAGATCCATTAAAATCCATGACAGTCACTGTTTTCCCCCAAACGTTACTGTCATCAAGAAAAGTAACTGTCACGGAATTTCATGACGGTTTCTTGACAGCAGTGAATAACATTCTGTCAAGAGTTTTAAAAGATACTGTCATTAAAGTACTTAACGATGACAGTAAGTTTTTCGCGACAATGCTACTGTCAAGACAAACCTACTATCATCGCCCAAATGTCACTGACAGTTTGTTTCAGCGCACAGGTTACTGTCAATAATAGTGGACCGTTACAATTGATAATTCAACCTCCACGTTGACAGAAAATAAAGGGAGTAACCCACGTGGTGGAGTTACTGGGCAAATAGCACAATTCCAAATATCCCCTTTTTCAGCATAACGCTTGAACTACCCTTTTATACAACAGTTAATCAGACAATATCAAACCTGACATAGAACAACCAAAAAGCAAAACAACTTTCTTCTCTATTTCTCTCTCTACTCACTCAACTCATTCTCTTTCCTCTTTCCTACCAACAATGGCACCTAAACAATCAATTTCTCAGACTAACTTTGCTGGCATCTATTCTCCAAATGATGCTGGTGAGGAATTCAAAGGGCTTGTTTTTTTTCTTGAATAAGTCCTACCTTGGGTATGCTATTACTTCAACTCCTGTTCTAGACCTAGAAAGGATTGAAAACTTCTGGGAGTCGGCTGTTGCTCAGGGAGATGGAGACAATACCACCATCAAGTTCAAAATCAAAGAGCACAGTTACACTCTCACTATTCAAGGCATCGATGCAGCTCTAGGAATTGTGCTTGAACCAGGAAAAACCTACACAGAGCTTGCAAGTGATGATACCTTAAAGAAGCTCTTCTTAAAAATTGGGTATTCAAGACTCATTTTTGAAGAGGGAACGACTAAGTGGTACCCCTCTGGTGAAATGGACAGGAAGTATTTGAGAAAGGAATGGAGCATGATTCTTGATGCCATAGTGAAGGTGTTTTCCACAAAGACTACTGGTTGGAATGGAATTCCCACTTACATCAAGAAGCTAACTCACTCTCTTGTTCATGGGTACAAGGTGGATATTGGAAAGCTACTCATGGCACACCTCAAGGTTGCCATAGGTAAGAAGGTAAATCTCTATCCTCGCTTTCTAATTATGTGTATTAATTCTCTCTGTTATTTTGATGGAGATGCCCCTCGTTCAGAGGTCTGCAGTGTTTTGAAAAGAAATACACACACAACCCTCACTTCACAGAATCTAAATGCACATATTCCACTTTGCTTCACCAAACACATGGTAGATCAAGTGCATAACCTTGATTTTCCACTGCCATCTGGGTATGAAACCTTCTCTCTTGAGGATGAGACTGGATTAGACCCAAATTCAGTTAACCCCCATTATACACCATACATTCAGCCAAGGTTCTCTAGACTTCCCAAAGTTCAGAGACAAGCCTTGCAAGAATCCAGAAAAAGACTCCTAGAAACTGATGTTGGTGGTAGTACTGAGAGTCAAGAGGGAGTTCCTGCACCTAGTGTAGCAAATAAGGAGGTTAGTCAAACAGAACCCACAATGGTTCCTCTTGAGCCTAAGAAGAAGAGAGCTAAGAGGACCAAAACCACTGTCAGCCACCCTACAGTCTCTCAAAAGACTGTAGAGGAAAATAGGGCATTAAATGAAGGGTCTCGGGCATGAAAACGCAACGGAAAAACGCGTAAAAACAGAAAATAACGAAATCCTCCACATGATCCATGCGAATGCGATATTTAATTCATGAACAGAATTGTTTACCTTATAAGAAGCTTTACGATTTGGTTGACAGATGGAGGTCCTTTGCTATGATCAACACGTATCCCGCCTTGCGATATACGTCTCTAATCAGTCGACACGAACGCCCGATCGTCTAACGATCACCGGAGTTGGTACTAGCCAAAAACTGCCCTCGAAATTCTCTCTCTCTCTAGCCTCTCTTAGATGTAGAGCAGCTAGGGTTTTTAATAAAAACGAATTCTGTCTCTTAACCCTAAAACAATACATCTTAATGTATTTATATGGAGAGAATTCTGGGCCTATACCTAATCTGATTGGGCTTCTAAAACCCAATCTGATTATTAGTAGTATTATTTATCATATTCGAATTATTATATAATTAATCAAGTCCTACTTAATTAATCCAATAATTCAATATAATAATAATCCAATTAAATTCGAAATTTAATTAATGCTCTGTTTAAAACGTTCTTTGTGTGTGACCCTTTAGGTTATTATTACGTTGGCAATAATTTTAATATCTCATAATAAAATTATAAACAATGAGCGGCATCTAGTAATACATCATTGCTACCCAAGTAATAATAATAATAATTGGTGATCCAATTAAACTTTTAATGAATAATGTTCCATGTAATATAATCCTTTTAACCTTATATTATAGATTAAACTCGAGGCATGGTTTATGTCATCCTCTTCAACATTTAATCCCGATTTACTTGATCGATGAGTAGACTATTAAACAAATCACAATTTGAGCATGGCCATGCATTTCATAGTCTCACTCAATCAAGAGGCCAATAATATCACTCCTAAAATAGGAGGGTTAAATCCTATATCTATCATTCATATTTCTCATATGATTCATAATATACCCAATGTCCACCTTTATCATTACCCGGTCAAAGGTAACTTTGAGTAGAATCAAAGTATATTAATTCTCATATAGAAATATAATGATTTCAAGTCTAAGGATCATTACACCATTATCATTGTGAGAATTGCTTATGACACTTGATAACATTTACCATGAAGAATTCACACGGTGGGTCTATCCAGTGCCATGTTCTGCTAACATGCACTTATGTCTTTGACTTTAGTATCACCATACTTATGACCAATGAGATGTGGTCATCAGTCAACAAACATACTAGTCTTAATGCATTATTATTGTCCTCAAATAATAATACTCGACTAGGGATCTTTTAGGATTATAAACACTACTCATATAATCTCATTTCTAAGTCACATACTTAGAGATATAGAATTCATGCTTATATTCCAAGGACATTTATTATTCTAACATTTATATCACAGTTAATAAAGACATAATAAATAATATGAAAGAAAATCCATAGAACATATTTATTAATAATCAAAATGTCTTCCCTAAGAACATTATAGTATTGTCTCTAGGGCACAAGCACTAACATTAAACACCTCCCTAGATGTTCCTTCTCAACAAGGGACATCTATTGAAACTGGCATGTCTCCCAAGGCACCTTGTACATAGTCTGCACAACCTCATGTTTCACCTCATGAGGAACCCCCACTTGCAGAAACATATATGGAGTCAGGGCACAGTGAGGATTTCTTCACACCATTTGATGCTTCACAAGTTCACTCTGTGGATCAGCCAATATTCTCTTCTTCACCTTCACCTTCACCTTCTTCCTTCCCTACTCATTCATTTGTTTCTTCTCCACAACATAGAGAAGGGGACAGTCCCAACCCTTCAGGTTTTGGTCATCCATCTCCAATCATGGATGAGCCCCCATCTAGTGGTCCACAAGAACCCATTTCTCAAAGTGAAATGAACACCACTCCTCCAAACACTAAGCTAGAACAAGGTACAACTCTGCCAGAAAGTGAATCAACCAGTGCCTTGTTCAATCTCCAAAGAGCATCTTACCTCAGGGAAGATGCTGTCACAACCTCAGTTGCTGTCAAGGACACTGAAAATGTTGCTGTCACAGGTAACCCTACTGTCGAGGACACGGTAAAAGTTGTTGTCCCAACCCAACCTGCTGTCCAAGATGCAGTGAATCCTACTGTCCATCCTTCTGCTGACAGTAACATTTCTGGAAAAGTTACTTTCCCCTCTGTACAACCCAATTATGATGAAGTTCTCATTGAGGATGTCTCTGATGATGATGTGTCACTCTCTCAATTTTAAAGGTACATTCTAAACCATCTTTTTTAATGCATGTTAGTACTGCTCATACCCATGCATCTAGGTTGAGTGAGGAAGTGCAAAAGAAAATAGAGATAA
The DNA here is from genome assembly GCA_030848705.1 of Heracleum sosnowskyi. Classification (NCBI taxonomy): domain Eukaryota; kingdom Viridiplantae; phylum Streptophyta; class Magnoliopsida; order Apiales; family Apiaceae; genus Heracleum; species Heracleum sosnowskyi. Next base: position 58,636,828 of record CM061240.1, on the reverse strand, counting down.
AAGAAAAGAGAGGTGAGCTAAAAAATGAGAGGCAGCCAAATGAGCTGGCAAAAGGAGAGGGACTTGAGCAAGTCCAGAGTGAAATTGAGGGAGCCCACACTGTTCAGGCACTAGGCCTTGAGAGTTCTACTGTGAGGAGTGATGAGATCACGCAGAAAAACCCTGAGAGTGTGAGAACCCCCTCAGTCTCCAAGCCCCATTCTTTTCCTTCCCCTCCAAGAAGGTTGAGAACAAGTGGCCCCTCTATTCAAACTGCTCTCAGATTGCAAGCCCTGAAGAACAAATGTCTATCCATGGACACCAAGCTTGACAGTTTTCTACCATGGTGGCCAATGGATTTGCTAGCATTCAGCTGTCCCTTCAACTTTTGACTGCAAGTATTGATGTTGCCAACTTACCTAAGGGGGAGAAAAGTGTAAGATCAGAATCTGCCTAAGAGCAAGGTGTTGGAGCAAAAGAAGTACCTGCAACTCAGGGGGAGTCTGGGAGTAAGGGGGAGTCAGGAAGAAAGGATGAGAAATCTGCAGAACAGAAAGGAAGTGGAGCTGGAAATTTATTTGAATATGAGATTAACGGGGAGACAATATTGATGTCAAAAGAAGTGTTGGATGAACTGCAAGGAAAAGCAAAATCTAAGAGGCCAATACTTCCTCCTGTATCAATTAATGAACCAACTCCTCAGCATCAGGAAACTGCACTACAGAAGAAGTGGAGAGAAAAGGTGTGACGCCCACCAAACTCGGGGTACAGATTTGAGGAGTCATCTGACCAACGGAACACTATTTAACACATGCATAATATATAAAGACACAAATACCCCTTAATCAAGACCGCATCCAGATTATGGCAATGAACACAAGCTACTACAATCTTTTATTAATACAATACCAGTTTTATCAGAGTTATTACATCACAACTAAAGTTCAAATCTAGACATCTAATCTAGAAAAGCAAAACAACAACTACCCTGCCAATGACAATGACTCGAGGGGCTCTCCTGGCTGCTGGTGAACTATCGGTCACGCTATGCCGACTCATACTCTCGCTTCACTGGAATAGGGTTAGAAAACAACAAGCAAGAGTGAGCCAAAATTGCTCAGCAAACATCATATGAATCATTTCTATCACAGTTGTAAGGATATGAATTTATGATATCAAAATCAACAATATTTAGCTAACACATGCTTTGTATCAATAACAATTGAAGAAAAAGAATTAGAATTTGGATTATACATTTTATTCAAATCAAAGGTTGTGCTGCTGGCCAGCCACGCATCAACCCCGGACTAGCTCACAGCATAGTCCTCTACTGGATCCTAGGCCAAACTGGGCCTTAAGTTATTCCGACCATAAATATGGCCCGACCAATTACTGGTCCATTTTAAAAACATGCCAAATCTATCATGGGGTATAAACAATAACATGCTCAATAAGATAAACTCAATGTATGGTAATTGCAAAAGAGCTTCAACTGCTCAGTATCAAATGAAGATCGAGAAAGAATCATGGAATAATTTCAATGGTACAGTGTACTCATTCAATAAGGAAATCAAGATTGGTAATCGATAATCAATGACCGTAATCAATAGTCAAGATGGAAGTCAAATAATCAATGGTTGTCAAAAATAATCAAAGGATGATAATCAATAATAAATGGTGGTAAACAATAATCAAGTGAATTAGAAATAAGGGTTTCCGATGCAGATCAAATCAAAGAATCAAGAATCTCTAAGAAAATGGAATCAGTTGTCCAAATGCGGTTACAAGATTGATAATTTGAATTGTTCTGGGGATAACGGTATTCAAGTAATCAAGACAATAATAAATTTTATCACAAGTAAAGGCACAGATACTTGCCTGGTCAAAGCTACTGTCGGATCGACTCTGCTCACTCTACCTTTCCCTTTCCCTTGCTCCGGGAACTCGATTCTATAATTAAACAACTCATCACAGTAAGTCTAACTATTCTCGTTCTACTCTCGACACTTATTCAATCAATAATCACATTTAACAAGTAACAATTTTTCCCTTTTTCTCTTGAACAAAACGAATTATTCTTGCAGAATCAAATAGGTAGGAATGAAATGATATGAATATCTCTCCCGATAATGATTCGAATACGAAAGACGAAGAGATAATAATTAATGTACGAAATTCCAACGGGGCCCTTGAATTATCAAAACGGGGCTCAGATTTGAAGAAAATTCCAAATGACGAAATATTTGAAAGGGGCTTTCGACTAACCATTTAGCACATAATCACACAATAATTATCATTTAATAATATTCCAATACTCCACAATAAATATTTTTATATTAAATATATCATTTATTTAAATAATAAAATTTACGGATATTACAAAAGGAGGAGCAGAATAAGTTGGGGAAAGGCAAAGGGAAATTGCCTGAATACTACAATGCACCAGCCTTTTGGACTGAAGGAACTGACATTGATCAGGAAGAGGCAAATACCCTAATGGTGGATTACAGAGAAAGTACACTGCACAATCAGGATGAGCAACTCAACAAAGTAATAAGGAAAGAATATGGGCAATTGATGTGTACTTGAACACATGAATTTCAATGTTCATCACCATGTAGTTGTTACAAAACCTACAAGCAAGGGTGTTGAGTGTGATGAAAACTAAGATTAAATCAAACCACTCAACCTTCAATGAGATATTACAAGTGCAACTTCAGAATATAATGTCATAGAAACTTTCAGAGGTGTACTTTGATCCATTCTGTGTCTGTTATGGAGCAATCTCAAGAGAAGGTGTCAAGAGGTGTGCATATCTAGATCTGCAGGGCACATCAAGAATGGAGACAAAGACAGTTATGAAAGTGCTAAATGTAATTCTCAAATCCAAAATCAACAAGGAAAGAGTCCTAGCTGTCAAAGCAATTCACAAACTACTGGCAAGGAGAAATATTAAGCTAAGCTCTAAAGTAAAGAAGTTAATTTCTAAAGCCAATGCTAACAGAGCTGATCAAGGTGAAAGCTGTGCATTTGATGACTCTTTTGATGATGATGAGTTGGATGGAAGTGGAGGCTCTGGAGTTGCTAAGAATGTTGGTGGATCAACTGCTGGGAACACTGGAAATCAAGCCCAGGATACAAGCAAGGAAGAAGCCCCTGAGTAAGGAAAGAAAGATGCTGGTGCTACAGAAGAAGGGGAGAGTGAGACACTTGAAGCTTCGGAGGCAAGCATCTTAAGGTGTGCTATTGACAATATCAATGCTGAGAAAGATGCTATCACCAAAGATGATGTCAAGAAAGATGAAGACACTGTCAAGGAAGACACTGTCATGGAAGATGCTGTCAAAGATGAAACCAAGAAAGTAGTCAAGCCTAAAAGGACAAAATCCTTAGCCAGAGCTTGGTTTTCTAGACAGGAACCTGAAACTGAGAAGACTACTAAAGCAAAGAAAGGAAAGACTAAGTACTCAGGGAAAGAGAAAGCTACAGGACTTGGCAGGAATCTGAGGAAGCCAATCCAAACAAAATCCTACAGCTCTTTTGATCTACTGGAAAAAGAGGCTCAAGGAATCAAGAATGTTGAGGTAAAGTTGGATGACCACAATGAAGCAATCCAGTATGTTCTCTGGTTTGATCAATCAAGGTCAGTAAAAGTTCAAAAGGACTTTACCATGGAGGTGGTTTCACATGATGTAACAGAAGCTCTTTCACTCAGAAGAACGATAGTCACAAGGAGAATTGACTATTTCACCTTAGAGAGAATGGTAAATCTGATGCAAGGTTATGACAATATACTTGATGGAGTCATGGAACATGTTCTGACATACAAAGCTGAAAGAGATGAAGAATTTTATCAGAAACATGGGGATTGGTCTCTGCATGATGCTGATATTGCTAACCTAATGGAGTACTCTGATGAAGAAATAGCTAACTATGAAGATGACTTTCCTGAAGAAGAAGTGCAAGCCATGCCTAATCAAGAGAAAACATCTAAAGTTGCACATGATGTGACTGTTGAGGAAATGGAAGCTGAACTCCTGAGTATGTACCAGAAACAGAACAAGGAGAGATGCAAAGAACCTGTAATAACCCCAAATTTTGGACTTAGTTAAAAAAAAAAAATCTTTTGATGAATAGTAAAATTGCTGATGGAAAATTTTTCAGACCACACTATGTGGATGATATGGAAGGAATGTTTCGAGGTTATATTATTGATGTGTAGGAAGAATAAAAGAATGTAAACGCGATCAGAATCAGGAGATTCCAACTTTAAATTTTGATCACTATTCATCGGACAATCAAGGATTTATTGATTTGATCGTTTTGAGAAAGTATGTAGAATGAGAAAGCCATGATCATATCTTGAGCCAAGGTGAGAAATCTAAGATCATATATTAAACCAAGATAATGGAAAGATCAAAGAAGTATCTCCTAACATTGGTACAGAGAAACGTTTTCAAAATCACTTGAACCTATCGCGAAACAGAAGCGTAACGAATTATGGATTAAACCCTAAATGAAGTGGAAGTATCATATAAGATCGTATGTGGGACTCGTTGGAATTTGGGAATAAGTAATTCTGGTATTAAGATGATTTAAGCGATCAAAAACGATCCCAAATGGATAGTAAAAATTTCCGGACTCCAAACGATTTGAAATTTCAGAGAGAGCTTTGTGGAGTTAAATGATGACTAAGTTTGCAATCGGAATTTGAAAACGAGATTAAGGACTCGAGAAAGTAGAATAAAAATGAGTGCACGGAAGAGGTGGTGGTTAATAAGCCACGTGAGAGCATTGTTGGCTCGTTGAGAGCCAAACAACCTTTCTACCACACAAATGCAAACACATCACCACCTTGTCACCATTTTTGCCCAAAACCACCAATTGCTTGACATGTGGCAAGGGGGTGACAAAACTCATCCAAGACCACACAAATGAGATGCATCTAATTTAGAGATATTTTGACAAAACAAGAAAGGAAAAGAAAAGCAAAGCAAGTATTCTCTCCATTTCTCCAAATTCTGCCCAGCTTGACCATGATGGAAAGAAAATTTCATAACTCCAAATCTACTCATCCTAAAATCTCCAAATTTGGACCAAAGCTTCCACATGGCATAGGCAAGGTAAGTTCAAAATGTCATGGCCATCCAATTAGTATAGCATGCTCAAATCCTTGCTCAAAGTTCGGGTGAATAGTAACTCCGAGAATTTACTAACTTGTTCTTGATTTCTTTTGTAAGTTTGAGGATTTTAAGCATAGATCGAGGCTCACTTAAGGCTTACAAGCTCTTGTTATTATGTTAAGACTTCAAGAAAGGTATGAAAATCATCCACCCTTTTGATTTACCTTGAGTTTTAAGCTTGAGTTTAAGTTATGTTTAAGTATGTGTAGTTCTTGGAGTTTGGGTTATAAGTGGCTAAACCTTGATTGTTAATGGTTATGAGTTGATGATTGGTAATGTTCTCATAAATTTTATGGACTGACCTTGAGTGTATAATGATGGATTGATGGCTTGGTTGATGTTATTGGATTATTTGGAATGGTATAAACACGGGAATCGCGTTTAAGCGTCGTTACCATGTCGAATTTCATTTAGGATGTTTGGACAGAGATCACGAATACCTTAAGGGAATAACTATGAGACTTTATGACCATGATCATGTAGCCTCTGTTTCCTAGTTTGTTTTAGCGAAAGAATCGTATCGTTTTGATTTACGGTTTAGGAGAAACATCCGTTTTAGTGAAAGCGGTTTCGGATAACTAAGTAGTTCATTACATGAACTTTGAGAATATGATCAAGCCCCTTAAAAATGGAATTAGGTCATGATATTAAAATGGATACTAACATGGACAGTTAGTAAGTGAATCGAGAAGGTTTCGGGTTAAAAAGATAATATTTGATTTTATAAAAATGTCGGAACCAAAGCTGCGCGAGGAGTAAGTGGTTCTGCACTTCACTGCCAAAAATCTGCTGCTCTCGGGAATTTCACCCCCTTGGGCAGAAAAACATGTCCAAGAATTTTGTTCTATTCTTTCCCTAGATCGCGCACGCGAAAACGGTGTGTCATTTCAGTTAACGGTTAAGGAGATATGAGCATTTTAGTGAAAGTTGTACGAATAGTAACTTTCCGTAGCTCATCCAAGTTTGAAAATACATTTCACCCAGTGAAACCCCTGTTTTGAGATCGAAACTTTTATGATAAATATTACAAATACTCAAGATGATTTTAGAAGTGGTCTCGTATTTAAATACGAGTTTTCGGATTTATTAAAAATGTTAGAGTGCGAGTCGCGTAATAGTAACTTTATGAAAAGTCAACTCTAGAGTACTACTTTGACCAACCATTGCGACTAAGATAAAAGGAGTATTTCGAGTCGATTAAAATACGAACCTTGTTGAGGAATAACATGACTACATGATGTGTTTAACATATAGTTGACTTTAAATGAGTGTTATGAGCGAATGATTACATTAGGGGACTGATCGAGTATCTTTGTTTATAGATTTGCGATAAGTCTCGAACCCCTAATACCAAGGACTCAAGGCAAGTTTTCTAATCTCATGCTGTATTTCAGATTACATTATACTGATGATGCATATGATATGATAGATGCATGCTTTCAAACCTCACATCGTATATAGATGTGATGGTATTAAAAATGATGAGATGTGATGTATGCATATGATAGATGCATGATTTCAAACCTTACATCGTATATAGATGTGATAGTATTAAAACTATTGAGATTATAGTATATGCATATGATAGATGCATTCTTTCAAACCTTACATCGTATATAGATGTAACGGTATTAAAAATGTTGAGATATAATATATGCATATGATAGATGCAAGTTTTCAAACCCTACATCCTATAAGTGATGCTGTTGTGATTTACTGTTGTGTACGTGATATATATTCTGCTTTAATGCTGTGAAAAGAATTATAACTGTTTACGCTTTTGATAAAAAGTTTTGTACGATATAAGGTTTATATGCTATGTAACTACTAGATATAAACCGAGGTTTTAAAGACTCTTAGAGTAGAGCAAGTGAATCGTGTTTTTAAACTTAGATCGGGAGTCGGTATATTTTCCTTAAACCGTTAAGGTTTATTTTCTGATAAGTATATTGAATAGATACATTCAATTATTTCATTATTCAAGGAATATTATTTTAATATTCACTTAGATTTGATGATCAAATATTTATTGAGCTTTTGATTATTATTTAATCAATTATTAATTGATGAATATTATTTGAATATTTATTATTCTTTTAATTAATTAAAAAAATGATGTATATTGTTTAAAAAGTCATCATTGACCTTCAATGAGTATGAAGAATATTTTCGACCTTTATAATATTTATTTTAATTAAAGTAGGGATTCCCGAATATTATTTTAATTTAAATCTATCTTAAGAGATGATTTAAATATTCGCTGACCACTCAAATGGGACGGGAATACCCTTAAAGATTTCCAAATAGTCTGACTCCTGGGTCGTAATCTTTTAAAGAGAAATCTTATCAAATCCTAAGTGGGACGACAGTGGTCAACCCCTTCCGGTTACTTACTCCTCTATTATCCTAGGAGTAAGTAGGCCAGAAATGTTTTCAAAAGAGAGACAAGTACTCAGTACTTGGGGAAAATAGGATTAAATTCCGATTCCCGTTTCATTTATTTTTTATCCAGGACCAGCAGGAAACGCGAAAGAGGCTGTCGGACAGTACCTTTGGTTATAGCGTAGGAGGCTACAAGGCAGTCCAGCACTTATCTCGCATAGGAGGCTGTAGATCAGTCCAGCAGATACAAAGCCCGTATGCGGCTAGGGTGATAATCGTGTTAAGATGTCGTCCATCTACTAGTAGAGAAGTGTGAGTACGATACAACGACTGATCATCGTGTATCGTGTGTGTGCCCTGAAAAAGGTCCCTCCCTCCAATTGGAGTTGTGCTGCACATTGTAATGAAAGCCTAGGTGCTGAGTTACTGATAATGTGGCAGTGATGAGTAATGATGTTCCTCATACAGTAGTTGTACTGTATGGCATGTTTTGACGAAAATAATGTTTAAACATATCGTTCTGTATATGAACGGAGTTTCAAAGGTTTTCAATCATGATATCAGCTTACATATATGATTATGATGCTATATCTTATTGTCGAGCTATAGTGCTCATTCTTGCTTCTTTTATATACCACAACACAACCGAGTCAAAAAGGTGTTCATTACTGATATTATACAGTATTGTGAACAGTATGAGATACCTAACTAGATATGTGATTATATATGTTGATAAAGTATTTAAAATATACAGTATATTGAACTGTATAGTATTTTGAATCAATGGATAGGCTTTAAGCCTTGATTCCATTATTTGATATCTATTTTAAAAGATATGTTTTGAATCTTGGTTCATTATATCGATACCAAGGATTCCTAAATGAATTACGAAAAGTAATTGAGTATGATTATAAGTCATACGGTATTTTGAACGGTATACTATTTTGGGGTTAGACCCTAGTGGTGTTAAAAACTTTGATCCCATATGGATTATCTTCCTAAAAGGTTTAAAGATTTAAACTGGGATAGATTTCTTTCTGAGCGCTATTAACTCATTCTTGCTTTATTAATACTTTCAGCATGAAGAAAACATTGCCGATTCACCTCGTGTTACGAGAGCAATGGAATGGAGAGACCACCCTTGAGTTAGTTCAGCAAGATGGATACTGTCGGATTTAGCAGAACAGCTGTAGACTGAGTTAGTAAGAATTGTTTTTGAATAGGTTTGTATCATTAAACCTTGTATAGAATTGTGAGGTCTATTATTTTAACTTCAGGTAGAGGTTGTAAATGATAGATGAGATCCTGGATAGTACATTTGATTTGTAATAACAAATGTTACTTATTGTTGCTCATTTCCAAGGCTATAACTTGTGTGTGTGTGCGTAGGTGATTGGGGTCTTTTGGAGTTATATTATTAGAATGTTGTAAGTGATGCAGGTATTGTATAATTGATGGAGCGTGACAACCCAGATTCCTAACCCCGGGTCTGGGGGTGTTACAGAACCCAACTTTCAACCTTGTGTGTTGGAAAACCCTTTCAGGATCAAACATGGAAAGGAAGAAATCTACTTGGATAGTTTCCACAAGCTCAGAACCAGTGTACTGAAAGAATTGAACTATTTAGTGGTTGGATCAACTAACCATCTAGAGATGTTGTGTTCCTTTGAACTTGAGGAAATTATTCATAGGAGAAAGAGTGAAGACCCAAAGCTGGACAAGGCAAGAAGAACAACTCTCAATGCATTTCCTGACAGGAGATTCAAGCTGGATAAAGACATCTTAAATTTTAGAGTCTATATCTATGGTCAAGAAAATTGGATGGATCTCCAGGATGCTCAACAGGTTGGTTCTAAGATAGCTCAACAGTACATTGATGAGATTGAAGATGATACAATTTCCCCCATGGAAATATCCCTGTTGGATGGTCTCAGAAGGTATGTAGCAGAAGCTCTCAAAAGAGAGGAAGAAAGCAGGAAGAAAAGAAAGTCTGAAGCTCAAAACTAGGTAAATGTTTCATATCTGCTCATTCATTCTGAAGCACCTATGTTTGTATTCATTCTTATCTTTGTTAGTTAAGTTGTCAGCATGCATAGTTTGTAAATTTGTAGTTATTATCCATAAAAACAAATTGGTGGAGATTGTTAGGATTTATGGGTGATAGCTTAGAAGACAACTTAACTTTATGTTTTGTAATACTTAATTTCATTAAGTAGAACATACTGTCACAGCCAGAGTATGTTTTTGTAGCCATTTCATTTGTTGTAATAAATTTTTTTTTTAATCTTGGAAGAAGTTCATTCGTTTGTTCAAGCCTCAAGGAATATATCAAGATGTCAGCAAGAATAAATATTACTGTCATATCACTGACAGTAAGGTTACAAGAAGACAACATGTTGCAAGTCAAGACAACATATTCACTCTGACAGCAACATTGGCGGAAGCCTTGAGACAACAACTCTCTATTCTCCTGACAGTAAGTTTGGAACTCCTGACAGCATCTATTGCGGGGATTTCTTACTGTCACCAAAAGCGCATTCTTGTGACAGCAAGCTTGGAGTTCAGGATACTGTCTCAAAGAGATAAACTTTGAATTGGGGATTTACCCAGTCAAACATGTGACAGTTTGGATGCTCAAGAAACAGGCGTGTTGCAGTATCCCTACACTGCATCAGGTCTGCAAAGACTACGACAGAAGCTTAAGGGATCACAAGACAAAGTTCACCAATTCAAGAGTATGACAAATCAACATCTACTGGAATTGTGTTAGCTAAATATAGAATGTATCTAGATTGCTTTTTCTGTAATGATAAATCTGTTTGTATAGAAATTTAGGTAAGACACACGGGTAGGCAAATTGTAAGAAGCTGCCACATGAAAATGACAGCAGCTTCACAAACCCGTGATGATAGAGATAGGATTAGTTTACTTAGACTATCTCTCATTCTATATTTTGAATGACATGAGAAATTGAAACTTGAGAAAGACACACTTTTCTCAAGGTTGTAGCAACTCTTTGCAAAATAAATAAAACATTTATTTTGTGAGAAAACTACTTGTGATTGCAATTCTTCTACTGATAAGATTTAATCTTAGTTTTAGTTGTTGAAGCATAGATTGAATTTTATCAGTATTGCATTCAACCCCCTTCTACAATACTCTAGGACCAACATATATTTTAATATTTGTAGCGCAAGCAAAGCTTCCCCTTAATATGAGCACATTCGAATTGTTGACTATGGTTTCCATGCTCTTTTTGTTCCATCAACCCATGTGATTTGTCAGAACTGTCACAGTCACATTTTCAACTGCTTATTATTGGCATTGTATTCGTTGAGGTTAATTTGTCCAGCATCCGTTGAAAGTGTTCAGACTGCATCCATCGAAGGTACTTTGGCTGCATCGGTTGAAAGCTGAATTGTATCCGTTGAAATACAATTTCACTTATGCAAAATTACAAGGCATAACTTATTTACAATTAGCCTTCCTATTCTACATATCTATTGTTAGTCAACATGACTTATTCAACCCTAACACTAATACTTTCAACTGCTAATTGTAACTAAAAAGAACATGTTACATGGAGTCTTATCAATTGATAAGCTACCCTTCAACGGATATTGTATACACATATATCCTTTGAAGGCTACATTTACTTAAACAAATTTTGCTGAGTGTTTTTAGTTATCGTCAATAAACAACATAGTTCCTAACAGTTTGTTACAATATCATTTAAAGAAATGATACTTACTCCACTGCTGCTTAAATCGATTGAAAAGTAAGATAATAAAATCATTTTAAGTTCAAAATTCGAATTTATTAATTCCATTTCATTCAAGTCCATATCCTGTAAAATTTCTCAAAGCAATAGTCAGTAGTTGTGTATAGGAATAAATTCAAGGTATATAAATTGAAATGTCAATTTTAATTAACAAAACTTTTTCATTCATAACTAAACCATTTGAGCACCAAGTTCTGAGCACAATAGTTGTATATTACCAATTAGTCAAAAGGATTGAAAAATACTAATTAGAGTTATACATTACTTGCAATTTAAGCTACTACAATCCCAAAAGCTTATAACTACTAAACACTGCAATAGTTGACACTAAGCTGCAATATTTGTTGACACTAAGCTACATAATACATCAAGCTTCACCGAAGATAACATAGAATGAAACTAAAAAGAACCAAGGACTTGGACTGATAGCACCATGAGCACACAACATGCACACCAAACGGTAGACCGCCAAAGGAACCAGCTGTAGTCACCATCTTCATTACCAGCTAACATAAACTTAACAAACCCAACCAGCAAGACCAGTACATAACTAAGGAAACAGAAGCAACATAGATAATATATTAACCAACTAGAGTAGTAAACTGCAAAATAAACAGATTCCATCAGGCTTAGAGGATAGAACAAAATTATCACTTTTCAATCTTAACATCTACTTTCCCACCAGGTGCATTCACAGTCTTATTAGCATCATCCCTCTCCCCAGTGTCACCATCAAGTGCTGGGGTATAAGTTATCTCATACTGAACTTGCACCAACTGATTGATGTTATGTTCCATCACATTCATCCTAGCCATACCATCGGCTAGGGAAGCCATCAGGAAATCCACTCTAGCAGTCAACTGCTCATTCTTAGCACTCATTTTCTCAAGTTCAATTTTCATATTTTTAATATCCTCAGTTAACTGGTCAACTCTAGCGCACAAAGCAGACATATCAGAAATAGAGCCAAGCAATCCAATATGGTTCTCTTGAACAATTTCATATTCCTCTAAAGGGACAGGGGCCTTAATGGACCCTTCAAACAAGGTTGACTAAACAGTGTAAAAGCTAGACTTATTCATATCAAACCCCATAAACTCAAAGAGAGCAGTCAAGAGTAAACCATATGGCATAAAACTAGCTTTAGAAGCATGCATCATGTTGACAAGTATCACATAAGGCAAAGAGAAGTATACTCTCCTAGCATGCAACAGATACATCAACTTGAGTTCAACAAAGCTAAACATCTTATTAGGTGTCATTTTAGGCAAGATATTGGCCCTAATGACCATAGCAATGATTTAAAATTGAGGCATCAAATGATCACTAGAAATACCCTCATCAGACAAGAACTTCCCATCAGGAACAACAGTAACACATAGAGTTGAAATAAACAAATGATACTCTTCTAAGTTAAACACAAACTCTTTAGTGATATCAATCCTAGGTAGAAAAACAACTTGAGGTTCAACTTGTAAAGTCCTACTTATCAGAAAATGATCAATGATGTCTTTGTTGAATTCCTGAAACTACGCACTTATCTGGAATAACTTTGTGAATCTATTTTATAAATTTGTTGAACCTAAAAAACGTGTTGAATGTGTGCTATAAAACTGTTAAACAAACGTTCTTAGATGTTCAACAACTATTCTACATAATAAACGGATTCGAACACATTCAACAGATATTCAACATCTCAATCGGATATCCAAAAAACTTAAATACAAAAATATGAATTGAGATACGGATATTCAACATCTCAATTGAATATCAACAAAACACATAAATGAGAATCGAGATACACATATTGAATATTTCAATCGAATATTCAACAAACGTAATTACCTTCAACATTTGTGGATACTAAGGTTCAACAGATTTATAATATGGATTCAACGTTATATTTAATTTCTTTTTCAAAAATTTAACAGAATTATAATGGAGGTTCAACATTTGTGCAAATAACATATGAAGAATCTGAGACTATCATTAACAACACTTAACATTCAACATCCCAGAATATAATACAAAACCGTTCAACAAGTTCATATCGTAGATTCAACATATAACTCTTAACAATACTTAACATTCAATATCCTAAAGTATAATACAAAAGCGTTCAACAAATTTATACGTAGATTCAACATTTGTACATATAAAATTACTGAACTCAACCTAAACTTAATGGAATCAAATTTTGTAATTAGAGTATGTTAACATGTATATGAAACACATGTACATAGGAAAAATAACAACAAGCAAAAATATTATAATCGTGGAAAAATCACACTAGACTTATCTCAAGGACCTCTATAATCGAGTTCTATCAATATGTTACCTTATATTACAATTTTTTCGCCTCTTTCACCTTCGATTTCGTCGTGTTCTTCCAAGTGCTAACAACAAGAATTTATCGATAAAAGTAAAATTTTAATTTGTATAAAATTTAATAATGTGATCTGGAGATGATTTGGATTAAGAATTGATGATGCTTATATATATATTGTATGTGTTGTGTATACATGTAAAGAAGAAGAAGAAGAACCCGAAATTTTAGATCTCAAACTTTTTTGTTGTTACGTGTATATACATTAGGTGTATTATTAGGTTGTGAGGAGAAATTGCCCTCCCTGGTTTTATTAATTACAAAATTGTCACCGCCTATTAAATTAGGCTTATGTCACCTGATAGAGTATATATATATATATATATATATATATATATATATATATATATATATATATATATATATATATATATATATATATATATATTATATGATTTTATTCCTCATATTTATTATATTTTGCATTTAATTGGATTTTTATTTAATAAATTTTAATGTTTTATTGTAGGAAGCAAGGAAATCCTAAACTTGGAAGGATTGGAGAATAAAGAGCTTAATTTGTAGATATATTAGAAGGAAATTCGGATTTGTTGGGCTACCTGCACATAATTCACTGTTTGGGTCATATCTTGAGTTCTAGAAGTCAGAATTGGACGATTTAACAGTCCACGCGAAGATAACAGAATTATATTTCATTCTAAAGTGGTACAAATATCAAATTACATCAGTAACGGCTAAGATTTACTGAAGAAAAGTCAGCTACGAATTTTCCTTGTAAAACAGAATCAGTTTAGGAAACGTACTTGTACTTTCCTCAAGACATTAAAATATTTGAGGATATATATATAGACATCATATCTGAGAGATATAGATATACATAGATACATACAGATGAAGCGAATCTTGTACTTTTTCTTCTTGGAGAAAGATTAAAGGTTTTTATCTCTGTTCTTAACATTATTATGTGTTCTTATTATATTATGTGTTTTGTTAGTTTAATTATGAGTGAGTAGATATTTAATCTAGGGTTAAGTTGAACCCTAGTTATGATTGATGTATGATTTTCCATAACCCCCCAATTTAGTTATGTTATATGCTCTTGCTTATTGAGTTGTGCTTAATTAACAATAACATGTCAGACGTGATTATGCGTATTGTTTGAACCCAATATCTATTTATCATCGAAAGTTGGACTTAGATGGTTGTGATTTATCCAATAAGGACATGAACTTCTCCATGAAAATAGGTAGAACGGATTGTTAGGAAGTTAGGATGTTGTGTTTAATGTCTCTAAATTACATGATACCATGAAAATAGGCTTGAGTGTATTTTAGAGAAGCCATTAATACTCGAGAGAGGTTATTGGTATTTTATAGGGCGCATCTTTCCTCTTGAGTCGCATATGATTAATTGGGGTGGAAAATCATAATTGCATCGATTCATGCTAGTGGGGATACTTAATTCTAGATGTTTTTAGTTATTTGATAAATACCACATATTTTCTTTAGTATAATATTTAGATTAATAATCTCTCAACAATTTATTATGTTACTTGTTTAGTTGAATTGAATCAAAAATAACTAGTGATTGATACGTTTGTCTCTGTGGGATCGACTCTGACTTACCCTACTACATAGTTAGAAGGATTTGTTAGATATTATTATTTTATAGGCACGCGACAGCCTTGTCAATTTTTTTGGTGCCGCTGCCGGGGACAAAGCGGTATTAGATTAGTTAATTTTTGAGTTAGTTTAGCTAAGTCTTTTAGTTGTGTTGCTTCGGCTATTATTCCCTTGTTATTTGATCTTTGTTTCTAGTTTCCTTGTTGCATGCTAACTCGAAGTTTAGGTACAGAAAATTTGATAGCTCCTGATCCTGAAATTGAAGCTACAGCAAGAAGACAAGTAGGACTACGAAGGAAAAATAAAGACAAGAAAGTTATGGGTGAGACAACAGCAAAAGCTCTCAGGGAGCATGGTATGCCAGACGCTACAGACGTACTCTCCAGTATTGCCAGACCAACAGTCACGGCTACTCACTTTGAACTCAAGCCACAATTCATCCAATTCGTCTCCAATGATTCTTTCGCAGGATTGTCCACTGAAAATCCTGTTGATCATCTTGAGAGTTTTCTAGAAAAATGTGATACTCTAAAGTTGACCAATGTTAGTGATGATGCAATAAAGCCGCGCTTATTTCCTTTTTCTCTCCGAGATACAGCAAAATATTGGTTGAAGGATGAAGGACCAAACACATTCACTACTTGGGATAGTCTTGCAAAGGCGTTTCTACTTAAATTCTTTAGTCAGAAGAAGACTTCAAAGCTCAGGAATGAAATATCTAATTTTCGTCAAGATGATGACGAGTCACTTCATGATGCTTGGAGAAAATTCAAACGACTTCAGAGACAATGCCCTCACCATGGAATTCCTGACTGGTTGTTGATCCAAACATTCTACAATGGGTTAACACAAGTGTTTCGAAATTTTGTTGATGTTTCTTCTGGTGGATCTATTATGAAAAAGAGTACGGAGGATGCGATAACTTTGTTAGACGAGATGGCGTCTAATGATAATTATCCTTATAGTGACATAAATCATCCTAAGAAGGGTGGTAAGTATGATGTTGATGCTCTAACCATGTTGAATACTACTATGCAGGCAATGGTTAAGAAGATTGAGCAATTGGATTCTAGAACTTCATCTATGGTTGCCTCATGTGAAATATGTGGTGTAGTTGGACACACTCAACATCCTTGTCAATACAATCCCTCTGGAACAACAATGGAACAAGCAAATGCCCTCTACAACCAAAATCAAAGGCCACACTATAATCCTTACTCCAACACATACAATCCAGGTTGGAGAGATTATCCTAATTTCTCCTACAGAAATAACCAGGCTCAAGCTCAACCTCCACAAAATAATTTTTCTCAGCCGCCAGGTTTTCAACCAGCTCAACCACAAAAATCTAACTTGGAAAATCTTTTGGAAGGATTTATCTCTACACAGACAAAGAAGAATGATTACTTTGACTCAAGTATCAATGAGATAAAGGCTCATAACAAGTTGATGAAGAATACAATCACTCAAATTGCTCAACAGTTGAATCAACTTATCAAGTCTTCAGGCCAACTTCCTGGCCAAACTGAACAACCACGTAAAGCCTACGTGAATGCTATAACTTTAAGAAGTGGTAAGGAATTGCAAGGGCCAAAGATGAAGATAAGTAGTGATAATTTGATTGTTGAAGATGGTGGGGAGAAAACTCAATCTGAAAATGTGGTTGTGCAAGAAGCAGTTGAAGAAGAGAAGAAGGAACCCACAGTTACTCCAGTCAGACCTTACGTACCACCTGTTCCGTTTCCTCAAAGATTGGTGCAAGCTAGGCTTGGAGAGAATTTTATGAAGTTTATGGATATCTTGAAAAGGTTAGAGCTTAATATCTCTTTCTTAGATGCTATCAAAGAGATGCCTTCATATGGGAAGTTTCTTAGGAAATTATTGTCAAACAAAAGGAAAATTGAAGAAAGTTCTACTATCTCATTAACGGCAGTGTGTAGTGCTATCTTGCAAAATAGTCTTCCTAAAAAGCTAACTGATCCAGGTAGCTATTCTATTCCTGTGAAACTTGGAAATTTTGAAATCAACAGAGCTCTATGTGATCTTGGGGCAAGTGTAAGTCTAATGCCCTTATCAATCTGCAATAAGCTTTAGATGGGTGAACTCAAACCCACACGTATATCTCTACGATTGGCAGATAGAAGTGTGAAAGTTCCACTTGGAATACCTGAAGATGTTCCTGTCAAGGTAGGAAAGTTTTTGATTCCATGTGATTTTGTTGTCATGGAGATGGAGGAAGATGCACAAAATTCTATTATTCTCGGAAGACCTTTATTAGCTACAGCTGGTGCAAAAGTTGATATGATGCATGGAAAAATTTCTTTTGAAGTTGGAGATGAGAAATTGGAATTTAAATTTTCCAACTCTTTGTTTAGCCCTTATCTGAAGAAGAGTGATCTTGAAAAGAGTAATGAAGCTATTCTTATGGTTAAGACCTTGGGTGAAGATCAAGATATGAAGTCTGATATTTTTCTCTCTAAACCTCCAACAATTTTGGTGAGAGATTTACATGTCATTAATTATGTTGATTTGAAGCCTTCAACAATGAAATCGATTGGTGAAATTCATTTTGGTGGATTATCTGTTGAAGATCCTGATGCTCATATTGAAAACTTTTTGAAAATTTGTGATACTATCAAGTGTGATGGAGTTTCTGATGAGGTCATTCGACTTCAATTATTTCCTTTCTCTTTAAGGGATGGAGCTAAAAATTGGATATTTTCATTACCCTCAAATTCCATTACCACATGGGAAGACTTACTTATTAAATTTCTTTTTAAGTTTGTCTCACGTGATGGAACGTCAAGGATAGTTGTTGCACTCTTAAAGTTTGCTCGAGATAGAAGAGTAGTATTGTTGGATAAAGCTTTGGATGAAACTTATAAGTTTTTGGGAGAGATCATAAGAAAATATGTTGAGAAAGTGGATGCTCCACTTTCGATCCATTCACCAGGTTGATTGAGAAGAAGGTCGAGCTAATGACCTTAAAAAAAAGCGCTTCTTGGGAGGCAACCCAAGATTTTGGAGGAGGAACACTCTCCCACAATTTTCAACCAGGACCCCATGCACTAGGGGAGTATTTCTAACCTTTCTTTGTATAATTTTTTTTTTCTTTTTGTATTTTATTTAGGATTATATTATTATTATTATTATTATTATTATTATTATTCATTGAGGACAATGAACCACTTAAGTGTGGGGATGAGTTCTCAATGACGTAAAAAAACTCAAAAACAAATTATATATCATAAAATCCAAAAAAAAATTAAAAATTTAAAACTTTTTGTATATAATTGCCTAGTCTCAAAAGCATGTTAGCATGGATAAGTACACATTGTGTAGATTAATTTCGCATGATTAATTCTCAGTGTCACATTCATGAAAAATCATTTAATGCTTGATAATTCCTTGTGTGTACTTGCGAAAATTTGAAAACTTGAGATGCTTCTTGGTCAATTTTAGTGAGTTAAGCATGCTTTCACCTTGTGAGGATTTGAGCCTAATTTATGATTGATGCATTTTATATCAATCTATTTCGTTTGTTGTGTGATGTTCATTATGCACGTTGCTCTAGAACTTGTTTTAAACCGTTTTGAGACTACATGATATGTGTATGCATGAATATGATAAAGGCACTAGGATTAACCTCATTTACCCAAACAGTACCCATATGAAAAATAATCCTTAGTGAAACCCTTTGAGCTTATACCCGTTTCTTTCGTATATCACCAATCTAAAACTTATTTGAGCCTACTTATTTATTCTTTTCTTGATTTACTGGTAGAGCATATTGATTCAATTCATGGGTTGGTGAATATTTAGTGTGGGGATTTCTTTTGGTTAAAGAGTTACATTTTGGTGGGATACAATATGGTATGAGAATTGCAAACCAAGTATCAAGTACTCCTTTCAGATTAATGGGTGGCAAGTGCAATGTCATATTAAAGGGACGATCCATGTGTGCTGGTATTAATTACATTCTTGGTGACTTTTCACTGCCCTTGGTTACTCCAGAATGACTTGACTTTTAAAAAAAAGAAAAAAAAAAGAAGTTATAAGCAAGAGGAAGATCAAGTAGAGTGTGTTCATTTGATTGATACAATGTTAAAGTGGGAAAGTACATGGGGTATATGTGCTTTGAAGTTTAATGCTTGTGAAAGCTTGATTAACTTTTACATGATCTAATTTTCATGTTGGGTGCTTTAACTAAAAGTGAACACTATGTTCTATTAGTTATCAAGTTTAGCCACTTGTTAGCCTATTTTTTGTGATATCCTACCTGTACCTAAGCCCCGTTACAACCTTTAACAAAGACCTTTTGATTCATGTATGCATATATACGAGGTGGTGGAGATTTGGTGGACAACCAAGCATATGGTAGCACATGAGTACATTGATTGAACTTACTTGAGCAATACACTTATACCTATACACTTGTGTGAAGTGAGAGCAATGTGATATTTATCCATAGCATGCTTACTTGTTGAATGTGACTTTGATGTCTATCTCATGATATTTTTGTCTATCTAGACATTGTGTGCATACTTGGATTATTTTGTGTTAATGATGCTTAAAGTGAGAGTACTTGTACTTTCAGACACTTTCAGGTTATGTGATTGAGATTTACAATGTGTGGAGTACAATGACATGTTGCATGTTTGAGAGACTTGGTGGTTGAAAATATTTGATTTTGTGGGTATATCTTCTATAAACCCTCACGAGACAAAACTCGTCCTACTAGGGCTGCCTAGGGGTTTAACGGCTTGTTGCATATGCTCAATGCAATCGTGTCATCTACGAAAGTGGTGGTCCTATTATCTAGTAATATTTTTATTTCTTTATTTTCCCGAGGACGTGCAAAATGCTAAGTGTGGGGATGTTTAATAGAGTATATATTTATATATATTTTATATGATTTTATTCCTCATATTTATTATATTTTGCATTTAATTGGATTTTTATTTAATAAATTTTAATGTTTTATTGTAGGAAGCAAGGAAATCCTAAACTTGGAAGGATTGGAGAATAAAGAGCTTAATTTGGAGATATATTAGAAGGAAATTCGGATTTGTTGGGCTGCCTGCACATAATTCACTGTTTGGGTCATATCTTGAGTTCTAGAAGTCAGAATTGGACGATTTAACAGTCCACGCGAAGATAACGGAATTATATTTCATTCTAAAGTGGTCCAAATATCAAATTACATCAGTAACGGCTCAGATTTACTGAAGAAAAGTCGGCTACGATTTTTCCTTGTAAAACAGAATCAGTTTAGGAAATGTACTTGTACTTTCCTCAAGACATTTAAATATTTGAGGATATATATATAGACATCATATCTGAGAGATATAGATATACATAGATACATACAAACGAAGCGGATCTTGTACTTTTTCTTCTTGGAGAAAGATTAAAGGTTTTTATCTCTGTTCTTAACATTATTATGTGTTCTTATTATATTATGTGTTTTGTTAGTTTAATTATGAGTGAGTAGATATTTAATCTAGGGTTAAGTTGATCCCTAGTTATGATTGATGTATGATTTTCCATAAACCCCCAATTTAGTTATGTTATATGCTCTTGCTTATTGAGTTGTGTTTAATTAACAATAACATGTCAGACGTGATTATGCGTATTGTTTGAACCCAATATCTATTTATCATCGAAAGTTGGACTTAGATGGTTGTGATTTATCTAATAAGGATGGTTGTGATTTATCTAATAAGGACATGAATTTCTCCATGAAAATAGGTAGAACGGATTGTTAGGAAGTTAGGATGCTGTGTTTAATGTCTCTGAATTGCATGATACCATGAAAATAGGCTTGACTGTATTTTAGAGAAGCCATTAATACTCGAGAGAGGTTATTGGTATGTTTATAGGGCGCATCTTTCCTCTTGAGTCGCATATGATTAATTGGGGTGTAAAATCATAATTGCATCGATTCATGCTAGTGGGGATACTTAATTCTAGATTTTTTTAGTTAATTGATAAATACCACATATTTGCTTTAGTATAATATTTAGATTAATAATCTCTCAACAATTTATTTTGTTACTTGCTTAGTTGAATTGAATCAAGAATAACTAGTGATTGATACGTTTGTCTCTGTGGGATCGACTCTGACTTACCCTACTACATAGTTAGAAGGATTTGTTAGATATTATTATTTGATAGGCACGCGACACCCTTGTCATCACCAATTTAATCTCAATCACCTATCTTTTTTAATGTAATGGCTATAAAACGTTTGTAACTTAAAAAGTTTATAAATATACGTTTTAAGTTATAAAAAATGTGTGTTTGTGTATTAATTCAGAAAATGATATTAACTTTAAAAAATAGTTTAAATGTGTAAATTTTTGATTAACTTATGTTATTTGGTTGATTTGTTTTTTTTAAAAGTTATTATATGTCTTCAAATAAATAATCGATCAAATTTATTCTTATTTTTAGATTTGTAATAAATCATAAATTATTCATTATACGAAAATCAACCAAAAAGATATTGATTTAAAAAAATTCGCTTATCACTTCAAGTAATTTTTAATTATTTTCAATTTACCTTCCCTTTTTTCACCTCCCTTACATCCATTGTATTAGGCATGTGTATCGGGTTTTAATCAAATCGACCTAAATTCATTTTCATATTTCTTTAATTTTATCGAATTCGAATTTAAACACGACTAGATTTTTTACAGGCCAATCTATATTCATACGGGTTCGGATGACGAATTAGATATTCGGTCCATCTATATTTGAGAAAAATTGACTTAAATTAAAAGTGTACTCAATATTGAAATGTTTTACAACGGATTAAAATGAAAAAGGAAATAATTAAATGACAATATCTAAATTTTAAAATCACAAACTCTAACATAATATTAGAAATTTAAATACAAGTATTAATTAAAGTTTTTTAAGATTGATAATAAGAAAAGATGATATTTCATAAGTCGCACAATCTTTGACTAATAGAGGTTGTAGAGTATTGACGATTATAAATTAAAAATAAAATATTTTTTATAATTAATATTATGTAATATAGTTACATAAATTATGTATGTATATATAGAGTTAAGTTCTGTGGAGACCATTTTAGTTGGAGACTTTGAAGACCATATATGTTCTGTAAGTAAAATATTGTAAAATGTTATATTATGTAAATTATGTTATATGAAAATCGCTATGTTACCTTAGACACACACCTACTGTTACCTTAGACACGATTTTTGTTGCATCAGGCCAAAGGTAACGCACTTTTACCATTTCATCCGCCAATGTTACCTTTGACATGAAATGCAACGCTTTCCTTCTCAATGGTAACACAGAGCAAAGTATTACATTAGGCCCAAAGAGTAACACTAAATCAAATAAATGCAACACAAGAACTGTGTTACCTCAGCCTAACCAGGTGCCAGGAGTATGCCATGTCACTTGTGGGGCCCACAACAAAATGCCACGTCACCAGGTGCCACGTCACCAGGTGACACATCACATGTGGGGCCCACAATTGGGGCCCACAACAAAATGCCACGTCACCAGGTGCCACGTCACTTGTGGGCCCACAGAACTGCCACGTCACCTGGTGCCACGTCACCTGTGGGGCCCACTTTCTACTGCAACACTAAATCTTTAACTAATGCAACACTAGATATTGTTATGATATAGCTAATGTAACACTAACTCTGTCTACTAGGGCAACAAAAAATGAAATATTGCAACATTAGTAATAATAACAAGACTTGGTTGTTACATAATCAATCCCTTTACAAAATAAACCAACCAATTGAAAGTGAAAAATATATCCCTGATGATTACAACTCCACCAATCATCCAACACCTAACAAAAATATAATCCAACTCCACCAGTCATCCAACACCTAACCAAAATATAATCCAACTCCTCCCATCATTTGCCATTTCACCAAAATAAAATCTCACTACACAACTACGCCACTCCACCATAATATCATCCAAGAAAACATACTACAAAGTACCAAGAAACAAAAGACGAAGTACGAAAGAAAACATACGACAAAAGATAACCAAAGTATTAAAACCCAACTCCATAATAATTAAACTACCCCCTGTCCATGGTACTAATGACAGTAAATAAAGAAGCAACTAAGTGGAAGTCCCGACAGTCAATGGGGTTGCATTTTCATCATCCTCTCTTAAAACAGTAGCACAATAGTCTCCAATGTTCAGATTCAAACCGGGATTAGCTTCTGCTGGCTTTTTCAGCAGTCGACATGTTGTCCTGGACAAGTAAAAAATATATGTAATAATTCATAAGTAAAAAATAGATGCATAATAAAAAATTGCCTCATTACTAGAAAAATTGTAGGGAGAAGCTTACGGTTCACCTTTATTTCATGTGTCAAATTTAGATGGTTTTCTGTGAGCAATTTCTTCAGCAGTAATGCTTACGATCTCATTTTGCTTTTCATTTAGAGTCTTTAGCCAAACCAATGTTACCTAAGATATCATTATTCTGTAAGCAATATAGTTTTATGTGTCTGCATCTGCCAACAGAAGCATAAATGTTGTGAGTGTTTGTTCCGAACAGACGCAAAAAACAGCAGAACATGCAGACACATGTAAGATACTTTATGCATCTGTCTTACTAGAACATACACACATTATCCTTTTTTTAACGTTTGGTAATATTTCAGCTACCCACCCGTACTATATATACAACACATCTCAATCCAGAAACACCAAATTATAGATGCAATGCTGCTCTAATACCAGATGCAAACTTGTCAAAAATAAATACAAACATTAACTAGCTTGGAAAATTAAATTGAGCATTACATTAAACAAAAACAAAGTTACATGTATAATCTCAGACCCTTAACTTGTAATATCATATAAAAAATTTTGTGACAAAAAAAAATCCTTAATCAGCTTCTAAAATAATAACAAACAAAATTTATGTTTCATATACCTATACAAGTTTGATATATTAAAATTAAATAAATCTTCCAGTCTCATATACCCATACAAGTTTGATATATTAAAATTATAACGTACTAGTAAATCGCAATATTAATGTACAAATCAATGAAGTCTTGTTGTCGGCTGTCACCCACCTAGCCACCTAAAAAAATAAACCACTTATAGAGAATTACGTAAAAATGTGTATAATACAAAAGGCAGATATGCAATATTCTAAAATCTGAAATAAGACAATTATTAATCATAAGGACAATGAATTATATGTAATGTTTTCCTTAGGAGTTATGAGTATCAACCTGATTACCCTCGGAAGCTTTTAGTTGAATATGTTGGGATCAATAAACAAGGCATGATTAAAAGAGTATACTGTCTCCACAAGTAATAAGCAAATTGTAAAACTTATAGAAAGAAACTGAATAAACAGAGGAACTTAATAAGATTTAGAAGAAAATTTTGTAATAAATAAAATATAAGTGAACGGGATTTGCGATGGAGATCAACATGTAGACACAGAAAATGACCCCTGCAATGATTTTCATTACCAGGAAAAAGAAAACTATACAGACACACAAGCAGGTTACAATCAAACAAGGTTTTTATACCAGAGTACATTAAAATTAGAATTTATAAGGACAATAAACTGAAATGAGGACCCAGGCCCTTGCTCCTCATTATAACTAATTAAATGTTATCCAGAATATAGTCTCGGGTCATCTTACTAGATTAATTATTTTAATTTCTGATAGGTAATAGTTTTTTCGGTCTTACTACTTGTGCCAAGTTCTTATTGACTTGTGCAATGCTCGAATGTCTAGTCAGATTTGAATTTTCTTCAATAAAAAAATTAACAATGTTGCCAGATCTGTACACAACTTTATAAACCAGCTGAACTCCAAAAACAACATCTTTAAAATTATAAAATAAAAGAGAAGTCAAAAATCATGCTAGCAACTATTTACAGGTGATCAAGATCTAGCCCATGTTCGATTATCCCTCTACTAATTTATTATCGCAGCAATAATATTAAAATAAGAATTCAGTTATACTCAACCAAAATAAACAAAAGAAGCTTCAGCAATATTAATAAGGACTAATACCTACTTGCCTCAATAACATTGAGGAACTTCCTAATTTGGGTCAAAGCTTTAGAACGTGAGTAAGTCATGGGACGACCTCCTTCTTCCCTATTTCCACGGCCAATAACTTCAGATTTCTCTACACGTCATCTGCACTTTGTATAATCTGCAACAATTTTTTAAAAATGAGCAACTTGAAGAAAAATACTTACTAAAAAATCTCTTTATTAACAAATGAAGATTTATCTACCCGACAAATGATTATTAGTGAACTCTTCAAGATTTATCAACCTGCACCAATGCTTTCTACATAAATATTTCTTTATGTCCAAACAAAAAGCACAAATAACAACTTTGGCATACTGTGGCACCCATCTAAAAAATACCAATCAGGAAAATCTATAACATATGTTTATTATGAATGTCATTTACCTAGTAGCATTACATATGAATTACAAAAATGATAAAAGTAAATACTCAAACACTTACTTATACATTGGAATTGAATTTTCGATCTTTTATTATTAAAAAGTAGTAAATTATCTAGAAGATATATATATTAGCCAGACAAAAAATTAGACTATACCATTTTGCTATTGGTTTTCAGGTTAACCATCAGAATGGACATTAACTCATACACACATTCAATTCACAAATTGAGCCATATATTCGTACATCTTTCACAATAATTAATCACGAAACAACTGTTAGTGTAGGTGCCCTAGAGGCAATACATTGTCTCTTTTGATAAACCTTTATGTCATTTGATTATTCAATAAACGTATTTATTATGACTTTAATTACTGCGATATATTTGTTAGCATAATAAATGTCCTTAGAATCATGATACACATTATATAGTTTAAGTACATGACTTGAACTTGAGATTATATAATATATCATATTCTTAAAAGGTCCCTAGTCGAGTATTATTAAATATAGGACAATAATAATACATAAATAGACTAATATGTTGATTGACAGATAACCACATCTCATTGGTTATAAGTATGGAGATACTAAAGTCAATGCATAGGTACATGTAGGAGTACATGGTACTGGACAGACCCACAGTGAGATTCTTCATGTTTAATAAAGTCATAAGAAAGACTCACAGTGATAATGGTGTAATGATCCTTAGACTTGAGATCATTATATTTCTATACGAGGATTAATATACTTTGACAACATTAAAAGTTACCTTTGATCGGGTGATGATAAAAGTGGACATCGGGTATATCATGAGTCATATGAGAAATATGAATGATAGATAAAGGATTTAACCCTCCTATTATTAGGGGAGATATTATTGGCCTCTTGATTGAGTGAGACTATGAAAAATGCATGGCCATGCTCAAATATTGATTTGTTTTAATAGCTTACTCATTGATCAAGGAAACCCGGATTAAGCATTGAAGAGGATGACTAAATACATGCCTCGAGTTTAATCTATAATATTTGGTTAAAGGGATTATATTACACGGAAACATTAATCACGAAAGGTTTAATTGGATCACCAATTATTATTATTACTTGGGTAGCAATGATGTATTACTAGATGCCGCTCATTGTTTATATTTTGTTATTGGATATTGAAATTATTGCCAACGTAATAATAACCTAAAGGGTTACACAATAAGAACGTTTTAAAAGGAGTTTTAATTTAAATATCAGATTTAAATTAAATAATTATAAATTCGAAATTGGTTAATTAATTAATTAAGTTGGACTTAGTTAATTAAATGATATTTCGAATTTAATTCATTAACAACCCAAATCAGTTTGGTTTAGTTGAAGCCCAAGCTGATTAGGGTTAGGCCCAATCTCTCTTATCCTATATATACATAATGATGTATAGTTTTAGGGTTGGTTCAGAAAATTCGTTTTCAAGAGAGGCTAGAGAGAGAGAAGGCAGTTTTATTTGGCTAGTACCTGCTCCTTGGATCGTTGGACGATCGGACGTTCTTGTGGACGATTTAGAGACACAGATCTTGACGCAAGGTTTGTGTGGTGATTGCAATCCAGGACCTCCATCTTACAGAATTCGTAAAGCTCTTAACTGGTATGATTTCGTTTCTCCATAATCAGTCACAACTTATACATGGATCCTGCGTTAGGGTTTCGTAAATTTTATTATTTTACGACTGTTTTTCGCTGCGTTTTTACTATGAAACCCAACAACAACCTCCAAAACCATATTGGTTTTCTAATTCATATTTACCTGTTTCACTAGAAGAGTAATTTTCCCAATAAAATATATTCACAACTTTTTAACCTCTAAAAAATTGTGGGAACCTTGATAAAACCCAACATACATTACAAAACATATACAATTACACATATACAAGAACCCAATTTTACCTTGAACTAAAAACCCCAATCCAAGTCCTAATTGAAACCCTGAACGAAAAGCCCAAATCGAAACCCTAATTGAAAATCAATATACAGAAAAGTGAGTAAGATACCGATTAATCGGAGTAATTAACTCGAGAAAAGTGAAGAACATACCAATTAATCGGAGCCCCAATCAGTCACCTGCAAAGTGAAAAACAAATTAGATACAAAGAGAAAATAAGATAAGAGAAAAGAGAAAATAGAGAGAGTTCAGAGAGAAGAAAGATGATAGTTGTTCTTCGATTCAGAGCAATAGAGAGTCGACAGAGTCGAGATTGTGTGTGAGAGTCTAGAGGTGTGTTTGAGAGAGTCGAGAGAGATGAGAGCGTCTAACACAGAGGGGGGAAGTGTAGTAGCGTTTTTTTTGTTAAGGGGGAAAGTTTTGGGCTATAATAAAATGTTTTGGGGGGAAATTTGCCGCTAACTTTTTCAGTATTTTACCCTCTTTTTTTTAATTTTAAAGATTTTTATAACTTGAAATTAAACAAATCTTAGATATTTATTCAAATAAAAATTATATGCATGTACATGTACATGTAATATTATATGAGTAGTCAAAATAATAATCTATTATATTAAAAATAATGAATAAATAATTTTTAGTACATTTATATATAATTTTTTTTTTTAAAATTTGTATTAGTTATATATTAATTTAAAATACATTATTGTTATATTTTACAATGTTTTTCTTAAGGTGCGACACAACCGAGCCTTTATATTTTTTGATTATATTTTTTGAACACTAGAACGAGTACCTATTAACATCCGTACGGTTGGATCGTCGAAGAAATCAATTGAAAAAATTATTCAGTGAATCTGACACATGTCCTGTTCCCGAAAGCAGTACTATTCCAACGTTTCTGGAAAGATGCGGCATAACCGGACTTTTATATTTTTTGATTAATTTTTTCCAACACTAGAACGAGTACCTATTAACATCCGTACGGTTGGATCGTCAAAGAAATCAATTGAAAAAATTATTCAGTGAATCTAACACATGTCCCGTTCCCGGAAACAATATTATTCCAATGTTTCTAGAAAGATGCGGCATAACCGGACTTTTATATTTTTTGATTATTTTTTTCCAACACTAGAACGAGTACCTATTAACAATCGTATGGTTGGATCGTCAAAGAAATCAATTGAAAAAATTATTCAGTGAATCTGACACATGTCCCGTTCCTGGAAGCAATACTATTCCAACGTTTCTGGAAAGATGCGGCATAACCGGACTTTTATATTTTTTGATTATTTTTTTCCAACACTAGAACGAGTACCTATTAACATCCGTACAGTTGGATCGTCAAAGAAATCAATTGAAAAAAATTATTCAGTGAATCTGACACATGTCCCGTTCCCGGAAGCAGTACTATTCCAATGTTTCTGGAAAGATACGGCATAACCGGACTTTTATATTTTTTGATTATTTTTTCCCAACACTAGAATGAGTACCGATTGACATCCGTACGGTTGGATCGTCGAAGAAATCAATTGAAAAAATTATTTAGTGAATCTGACACATGTCCCGTTCCTAGAAGCAATACTATTCCAACGTTTCCGGAAAGATGCGGCATAACCGGACTTTTATATTTTTTGATTATTGTTTCCCAAACACTAGAATGAGTACAAATTAACATCCGTATGGTTGGATCGTCGAATAAATCAATTAAAAAATTATTCGGATTTAGGGTTCGGGTTTAGGGTTTAGGGTTAAAAAATAGAAAAATTAGTGGGGCCCACCTTTTTAATATTATTTTTTAATTAAAAATTAATTAATAACTAATTTTTAAATAAAAATTAGAAAAATTAGTAGGCCCACCTTTTTAATATTATTTTTTAGTTAATAATTAATTATTAATTAATAATTAATTAATTATTAAATACAAATTTAAAAAAAATAGTGGGGCCACCTTTTTTAATATTATTTTTAGTTAAAATTAATTATTAATAATTTTTAATTAAAAATTATTAATAATTTTTAATTAAAAATTAGAAAAAAAATGAGTGGGACCCACTTGTGGGAACCACTTTTTTTTGTGGGGCCCACCTTAATTAATAATTATTGTTTAATTTTTAATTAATTAATAATTATTTTTTAATTAATTTTCAAATAAAAATTAGAAAAATTAGTGGGCCCACTTTTTTCTGTGGGCCCCACCTTTTTTAATATTATTTTTTAATTAAAAATTAATTATTAATTTATTTTTAATTAATTTTTAATTAAAAATTCGAAAAATTAGTGGGGCCCACTTTTTCTCTAGGGCCCACCTTTTTAAATATTATTTTTTAATTAAAAAGTAATTTTTAATTAATTTTTAATTAATTTTTAAATAAAAATTCCAACAAATAGTAGGGCCCACTTGTGTGCCCACTTTTTTCTCTGGCCCCACCTTTTTTAATATTATTTTTTAATTAAAAGTTCATTATTAATTAATTTTTAACTAAAAATTAGAAAAATTAGTGGGGCCCACTTGTGGGGCCCACTTTTTTTGTGGGGCCCACCTTTTTTAATATTATTTTTTAATTAAAACTTAATTAGAAATTTATTTTTAATTGGAATCAAATGCAACACTATCTCGATAGAGTAACACAAGGAGTATTTTGCAACAGAGTCTGTTCTATTGCAACATGACGTTTATTTGTAATGTAACACTGCCTCCGAAGTATTGCAGTAGTTAAAAAATAGTGTATCAATTGTAACACAAAGTGGGCGTTGCAATTTAAAAGTATTGCATCCGGCCATCTATGACGTAGTGTTCATACGGGTTCGGATGACGAATAAGATATTCGGTCCATCTCTATTTGAGAAAAATTGACTTAAATTAAAAGTGTACTCAATATTGAAATGTTTTACAATGGATTAAAATGGAAAAGGAAATAATTAAATGACAATATCTAAATTTTAAAATCACAAACTCTAACATAATATTAGAAATTTAAATACAAGTATTAATTAAAGTTTTTTAAGATTGATAATAAGAAAAGATGATATTTCATAAGTCGCACAATCTTTGACTAATAGAGGTTGTAGAGTATTGACGATTATAAATTAAAAATAAAATATTTTTTTATAATTAATATTATGTAATATAGTTACATAAATCTATTATATATCTAATACTGCAACATACACGTTTGTGAAACATTTTATTCCTAATGTAATGACATCTATGCCCCTATTCAATAAAACCATTGTCATCTTCTTGGCTGCCTTTCTCACCGTAACTCCACCCAGCCTCATCCGCTTCCTCACCTTTTCTCCCTGTAACTCCACCCAGCATGTCAGCGCCCCATCAGAAGGCACCTTCTCAGCTGTTCCCACGTCTGCAATACAACTTTCATCTCCAGTCAAGCGGACTTGATGAACGTATAAGAGTGGCGTCACTCATCAGGTATTAATCTATAAATTAGGGTTCCATTTGATGCTATCATCAAATATGGAATCCATTTGAGAACCCTCTTTACCCTGTATATGTCTATCGCATGTATGTATAGTTGTTTCTCCTCTCCCAAATGGTACAACCTCTATTTTACTTGTGAATTGTGATATATTGGTTACCTTTTCTGTGACAACTTAAAATTAAGAGGTTTTACAATTTGTGGAATGAGATTTGCGAATCTAGCAATTTACTTAGGATACTTATGTAGCCGAATATTGTATGTCACAACTTGCAGTCGATGATCAGTCTCACTATGTGTTTGATAAAATGTTTAAATGAATTAAATCTTTATCATTATGTTCTTTTTAAATTTTATGTCAACCTAGGCAAACTATTGTGTTGTCAAAGAAATCATGTACCAGTGGAGGAATAGAATGTGCATTTGATGTTAGATAATGGTCTGATCCAACTTTTTTTCATAGCCGAGATTGCTTCAAATAATTGTTGAGACTGTTGTTTGTTACTACCTTAATTTCTGGAAGAAGACTGATAAAGAAAGCTCATTTTTCCAAACTAACTTTAGCAGCTATAATATATGATCATGCAATAGAGAAATATTATTGGTAATTCCTTGAATTTAACAAACCAGTGGTTGTGATTAGATGGATGATTTTGCATTAGGTTCTTAAAATAACTCGGAGAAAAATTTAGGATTTGATGCTTTTAGTGTTGCTGATGATCAGAGCTTAAACAATGGTAAAAGTTGTAACAAAGAACCTTAATTATACTCTTGAAATTAAGCATCCTTCTTTGGGATGTAGGACGTCATCACTAACCAAATATTGTTTAAAATTTAGATCAGTCTAGTGGGACAATAACCAGTGCATTTTAAATGTTTCATTCGATTACATATTGGAGGAAAAATATAAATTATTGTGATTTGGATCCAAGGATTACTTTAAAAAAATTAAATTGGTTTATGAAATTGCGAACCATGTGGGATTCCTGTAAGCCACAAGAATAAGGTCGGAGGGCCTGTAAACGGAAAAAAAGGTATAGAGAGTCAGGCATACCTCCACCATCTGTCCCTCCAGATGGAGGCTCTTTCTATTTTTTTCCTCACTTCACCTTAGTTGCATACAAGCTAGAACATTTATTTTTCACTCTAGGGATTCAACTCTCTCTCTCTATTTCGTTTTTTCACTTCGTTTTGTTCATCTGCCCAGCAACTAGGCCTTTTTATATGCTTCAGAACACGCACATAGGTCGCTGCTGACTACATTATATTTATTACAAATATAATGGTCCTCTACGATCTGATGCAATTGTGATTTCAGTGACCGTAAAACCTGAGGATCAGGTTAGGTGCCTATTTAATTTTACCATTTATGGCTTAAGTGTTTTTCAGGCATTATCAATGTTAATCTCTTATAGTAATCATAAACTTCTGTTACAAGTTAGTTATTTGCAATTTGCAGCTGTTGACATGTTATTTTTACCCATGCCGATATGTGTTTATTTTAGATGTAGTTTCAGTGTTGTGCTGTGATCTTCATTCTGAACTTCAAAAATAATACATGTGTGGGTTCAACTTCAACTCTAAAGTGACTTCTAATATGTAAAATGAATATTTTTTTTTAAAATTACTTTGAGGAATATAAGACAATAATAGGGAATAAAGATACAAATGGGAAGGTAAAGTGTTAGAAAAAAGGGTCTTAAACTACTGGAGATGACATAAAATTTTAATATGATAAATTTATCGACTTTTTATATGAACTAAATTATGTTGTTAACTTTTCCTTTTGTGGGTCTTACTACGCCTACATGTTGAGTAAAGGAATATTCTATAGGTAGATAAATCTATCTTCGATGCTGTCATCTCGAAAATACACTTCGTCTCGGGTAAATGGATTAGCTCGTGGGTGTTGGTTCACTTGTATGTAAAGGTTTGTAGTTTGTAAGCATATCTGAAGATGGTTTTGGTAGGATTAAAGCTTTCATGCTCCACCTTAATGGAACTTTTTTTACACTTCATTCCAACAAGACAATTGCATTTAGTTAGTATCAAACATGTTCTAATATCCTATATACAGTGTGTACCTAGAACCTATTTGCATTCAAGCTTCTCATCATCTCATTCTATGATCCCATACTCTGTATTTCATCTTGCAAAACAATTAGCTTAAGTGGCTTAAAATTGATAATTGACGCATGCAACAGACATAATAGATTTTATTTAACTTAAAGAGTTGCGCTCTGCCAAACTTGTATAAAGTGAAATGCCCGCAGGTGATCTGGACTTTCAAGCAATAATATAAACTTAGAAAACATCTGTATGGTGATAATATTGTTGTTCTTCTTTGAAAGTGTAACGTCTTAATTTTCCTTTGACTATTATTATAAATTAAAGATATTAAAAACCAATTAATTGTGGTCTCGTGCAAAAGTATGCTCCTGCAATGGTTTCCCCAATTATATATCATTTTCCTCTTGACAATCACTCTTAGTATCCCTTTTTCAGTTGTAGAGTGTATAGCTCTTAACATTTCACAATATGACATCGTCGAACTTTTTATTGTGGTATGCAGGCATGCAGACATATAAATACAGGTTCACTGATTAAAAGATCTGGCATAATTATTTTTTGTCTCCCCTTTATTTGCATGAGGTCAAATCCTAACAATGCTTAGGAACATGTAATTGATTACTTTAAGGGTATTAATAAGTTTTAATAAAAGTAGAATTGACTACACAGACATGACCGTTAAATACGGTCACATGATATATATTTGATTTTAAATATGGATGTGCAAATTATTAAACTATTTCCTCGACGTATCTACAAGGCTTACAGAATGATAGCTCTAAGGCTAGGAATTCTTTTGTCTTGTGTGTAATTCAAACCAAGCCAAGAGAGTCATTGGTCAATTCGTCTTTACACTATTTTACTTGATGGTGGTATTTATATACACAATACTGCAATATACTATTTTGGGGAATGATTTTGTTCCAGATAAAATTACATATTTATTCATGCCCCTGATTTATTTATATCATCTATTACTTTGTTTATACTGATATTTGCACTTCAACTCTTGCTTTTCGGCTTATATGCGTTCAGGTTCAGCAAACAATTGACATTTTCTACTCTTGCCAACCTATTGGAAAAACCTTCAGCCACCATCGTCAACCAGAAGATCATGCATGAAACAGTCAGTGAAGCATTCATCGTCACTCTAAACTCATTGATAATTCAATTTCTCATACTAGGCGTGCTTGTTTCCCTCTATTTTTCATATTAAACTAACTTACGAGAAACTCTGAGAGTTAATTATGCAGGTCTCAATTAGAAGTGAAGAGTTTACTTGTTTAACATGATGTGTAGGTGTTTGGGATTAAGATTCAGTTTGTATATTATCATAATGATGGGAAACTTCTCCTCAAAGAGCACAAAACATACATCCTTTGATTATTTGATTTTTTTTTACTTTATGTCAATACATCATATTCCAAAGTCTGAACATTGTTGCTTGTGCAACTAACCTTTGCTTGAAACGACTTTCTTAAAGGGGGAAAGAAAAAGAGTTTTGCAGTCTGCAGTAGCTCGAATATTATACTATTATCTTGGCATTACTATATAATTTTCAAGGGTCCAAAACTTGTAGGACTGCTTAATTAATCATTTTTAAAGTTACAGTGCATTCTGGGTCTCTGACACTATTTAAGCAGCCAGACTTTTCAAATGAAAGCCTCAACCAGACATAGAAACCTAGGTTGAATCCTTGCTTGATGTTCTATTATTTTCAATATTGATTATATTCAAGCCAGAATGTCACTCTGAAAAAGATGCTTTTTGACGAATCTTTTACAAATTCTGGCCATTTTGGTTGAAAGGTTTGATTACAATATTTGCAGTTGGGGTTTAGATGGTTTAAATTAAAAATGTAACGGGTCTGCATAACTTGCAGTCGTGCTTGGAGAATTAGATGTTGGTGCTGTCTTTCTTAAAATTTTGTATGATTGCAGGCTGATGTATCACAAGGTTAGCTGATGTGTGCTGACAAGCTAAGGAAGACAGGGAATCGTAAGCTCCATTGTCGTCCCTTCCAATAGATCAAAAGGTAACTGTAGGTTTTTCTTATAGTATGTTGAAGCCCTCTGTGTAATTGTCAGATGATAACTGTTTATGTGTGCATGTGAAAAATACA
The DNA here is from genome assembly GCA_030848705.1 of Heracleum sosnowskyi. NCBI lineage: Eukaryota > Viridiplantae > Streptophyta > Magnoliopsida > Apiales > Apiaceae > Heracleum > Heracleum sosnowskyi. The sequence goes on along the minus strand of CM061240.1, from coordinate 58,601,506 downwards.
CAAGAAACCCAAGTATATTTGATACATGCTTTAAAGTTGTTGAAGGAGTTATTAAGATACAGAAAGTTAAAGATTTGATCTGGATTATCAATTATTGATATGCAAGTATTCACAATATGCTGAAATGTTAAATCAAATAATGTTAAGTGTTGCAATTCATTTTTTTGGGTACAAATATAAATATATACATTGTAATATTATATCTTGTACACCAACTTTATAATTGAAAAGCGTGTCTTCTAAGGAAATAGTTAGCTCAACCAAGTAATCGCAAATTAACAGGTCTATATCCTTAGGTACTTGTAATGTTCTCTTTGGATCGATTAGTTTTGTTGTCGCTTCCTACTAGGTGTATGTAAATGTACCAATTCAGATTGATATAACCCCCTCGAGTTTCCTCTCTAATTCTTGGTCTCAGATGTTTCAATTCAATTAACCTACTCTACCTCTTTTTTCCTTTTTCTCACAGGCCCTCTAATAACAAAGTGCACCACCTTTTTGGACATTCAATTAACTTATGTTCTCTTTTCCTTTCCTCTGGACCATCACTGTCATCATAGACTTGTATTTGATTGGAGACTCTGACACAATAACAATTCATACAAGCTACATCCTCCATAGTAAAAATCAAAGTCTGAGATCACACTATCATACATGTAGAGATTATACGGTCAATTGCAATTGATTTGAAAGATCTGTTTATCAATAAAAGTTGGCAGAATCATCAAATGCAAACCACTGAATGAAGTTGTGTAGGTGAAAACAATGTGTGCTAATATCATAATATAACATGTATTTTAGAAAATATTATAATCTAATTGTCACAATACATTGGTTATAGACTTATAGTATATGAATTTAAAATATTTGAGTACATAACTATATATAAATTCAGTTTTGTATTAGTTAATAACATTGGTGTGGTAAGCTTGTCTCTAATTCAAGTTTAGGTGCATTGGTTTTGTATGAGAATGTAACATGGATTTTCTCATTTAATAAACAGAATATTAAGAACTTATATGATTCCAAAGGATTTCCTACATAAGGGTAAACATGTCTTATGCCTCGTCAATGACATAAGAGCTCTAAAGGTATAATCTGAATTCGTGGTGGTTATTTTTCCCTTGGTAGTCGGTTTATTTTTTTGGCATGGAAATAGAATAGTTGTTTTTTGATCCCCATGTAGCATTTCTTTGGCGGAGCAGTAGACTTTCAAACGCACTCTACAATCCGGTCGTAATGTCCCTTCATTGTTGTATCTTATTCAAAAGGCTACATATAAAGGTTTAGGTATTTTACACATATTATAGAATGTGTATGAACACCCTTTGAGAAAAGTTGTATGTAGGACGGACTGTGAATGATACTCGCTACAAATGATTGCATTGACACACAAGAATCTATAGAACAAGCCAAATAAACTATAAAAGGACTAAAAACTGATAAGCAAGACTGGACCATATCATTTTTCTTTAATATCTACACACCTAAGGGATGTGTGAGGATGATGATATCATGATAATCTCAATGAAGATGTACGTTTCTAAACTCTCGAAACAAAACTATTTAAAGTCTTATGGTTAGTTACATTGAATTTTTTTGAGAAAATAATGTTATGTGCCGTGAACTTATGTTACCCTTATATGGAAGATTCTTTGCATTTGGGGATGATCGGAGAATCCTATGTTTTGCAATGGTCATTGGTGAGTCAAGATAGAGGTCGTATACCGTGATTCGACTGTAGTAAAAGCACTATCATGCCATCTTGTGGAAACACTATATTGTACTATCTTTGATGCATATTGTAATTGTGTCGCACCAATCAGCTAACATATCACATATGCATGGAGGAGAGGAGCATCGTTTAACAAGTGTATCATGCTGGTGTACAGAAAACATTTTCTTTTACTTTTATTGTATATGTTAAGATCTTAACAACCATTGATATAGTTCAGGAGAAAGAACAAAATTGTAAACTTGGCGCAATTATCTTTCTTTAAAAATTGATATCTAGAACATACCCGTGCCTCGCATGGGCTATAAAGCTAGTTATATATGTATATATAGAGTTAAGTTATGTGGAGGCCATTTTAGTTGGAGACTTTGGAGACCATATATGTTCTGTAAGTAAAATATTGTAAAATGTTATATTATGTAAATTATGTTATATGAAATTCGCTATTTAATTGAAAATCTTTAAAATTATATATGTTTTAAAAAATATATTGCAAAACATAATATTCTGCAAAACATGCTCAGCTTGCAGAACATAAAGGTTTAGTTTGTAAAACATACACGATTTGTAAGATTTTCAATGAAATGCTGATTTTCATAGAACATGCATTGCAAAATAATACGTTTTGCAATTTTTTGATTAAAAATATAATTCGTTTTGCAAAATTTTGATTGAAGAACATATATGTTCTCCAAGGTCTCCAATTAAAAGTGGTCTCCATAGAATTTCTCCTTATATATATATATATATATATATATATATATATATATATATATATATATATATAGAAAAGTTCAGTGGAGACCTACTTTAAATTGAAGACCCGGAGACCATGAATCAACGGTTAGATTGAGACAAAACAAACAGGCAGGATTATTTCGTTTATTTTACATTAAATAAATAACTTAATATCATTCATTGTCTTTGCTTTTCAGCAGGTACAAATTTTCGGGAAAACATATCAACTATTTTTCCAACTCTTTTTCCTCATAATTGTGCACTATGCGAGCGATACTTGCAAAACACCTTCTTATTTTTGCAGGACATTCTCTAATTTCATTTGCAGGATATTTGTTTTTTTGCAGGACATAGTGATCTTAATACATATGTACACTGTACACCTTATTTTAATTGCAGAACTCCTGACAATTGGATTCAGTATATCTAAGATCGTATAAATGTCAATCACATCTTTAATTAAAAAAATTGAAGCACACTTACATAATCCAAAACAGCAAGTGAGAGATGACGTGCTTTTTATTATTTTTGGCGACTGTGTGTGTAAAATCATATCACAGAGACAAGATTGTATAGAGATTATGAGAATGAAAAATGAGAAACCAGAAAATAAAGAATGTATATGCCGCTGTATGTAATTGCAGTATAGTGTTTACAGGGTTAATTATGAACCATCGTATTATTTTTAATCCAACGGTAGTTAACATGGTCTCTGAGGTCTCTAATTTAAGAGGGTCTCCATATAACCCAACTATATATATATATATATATATATATATATATATATATATATAGGCTAGTAATCAAATACAAACCTTTTTTAAAATACAAACTAAGAACCAATCTAAGCCCTTAGATTAATCTAATCTAATGGCCCCCTATATGCACAACACACAACTAAAATACACCCTCCCACACTCAATCACACATATTCCCCTTCGTTTTTAATTTGACTTTTCCCGTCAATCGGAGATCTTTTTTTTGAAATCCGACTTCACCGTATTTTTCTCCATCTCCCAACGATCGATTTGCATACCATATGTGCTATGTTTCGACGCGATTTGAAAAAAAATATTTAGTTTGTAGGTTTGTAGTCTAAGAGTGGTTTGTATTGGAGTAAACCCCTATATATATATATATATATAGTCCTACTCAAATAGAAACCAATTTAAAATAAAAACTAGAAACTGCACCCCACATAATTAAATACACTCTCTCGCACACAATCCCACCTAATCCCCTCCATTCATAATTATATTTTTCCCGTTAATTGGTGATCTTTTTTTGAAATTTGACTTCACTGTATTTTTCTTCATCTCGCAACAATCAGTTTGCATACCATTTTTGATATATTTCGACGATAAATCACTATTTATGCTTGCGAGAATCACTAAAATGTTGGTGATTCCTTTAAGAATAAATAGTGATTTCTGCGTAAATGTAGTGATTTTTTCTCCAGATCTATACGTAAATTACAAATTTTGTACCGCTAAATCACTAAATTTATACGTATATAAAAATAAATCTCTAGATCTATGCCGAAATCACTATTTATTCTTACAGAAATCACTAAAATTTTAGTACTCCGTAATATAGCACATATGGTATGCATATTGATCGTTGGAAGATTGAGAAAAATATAGTGAAGTCGGATTTCAAAAAGAGTTCACCGATTCACAGGAAAAATCAAATTAAAAATGAAGGGGATTAGGTGGGATTGTGTATGCAAGGGTGTATTTTAACTGTGTGTGGTGCAGTAGAGGATCATTAGATTAGATTAATCTAAGGGCTTAGATTAGATTCTAGTTTCTATTTTAATTTTAATTTCTATTTGATCACTAGTATATATTCAGTAGTCTGAGTATGTCTGAGTCTTAAAAAAAAAAGTAAAAATTTGAAAAAATGAAAATGTTTTTGGTGTTTTCCCAAAGATCATCTTTTATCCCGATGAAGAAAAAAAGGGTGTTTTTATGATGATAGAAAAAGAGAAGATTTTTGCTAAAAAACATTTTTTCCATCTTTGATTTTGGAGAAATCCATCTATCCCTTAGGGTTGATAGTTAAATGAGAAATCATTTGCAAAGATAACAAAAAGATTGTAATTTTCAAGTCTTTTAAATTTCTAATAAAATAGATTTACTCAGACTAAGCTGCGATATCTGACCCAGCCACAACATTGTTAAACTTTCTCTATGATGGAAATATCTGATAGAGATAATGAAAATATTAAAAATGCCGAATTGGTAGAATATCCAAACAATTTGGATAAGCTTAATAAATGGACAATTCCTACAATTCCTACAACCAAAATTTATAATATTGGTTTATTTGATTTAAAATCTAGATTTGCTGTAAAAACAATAGAGCAAACAATCAGAATATCTCGAGAGAATCAAACAATTAGGTTGCTTACCAAGAAAGACTTGGTACCTTTTACAGATTATAGTTTTATCCATATTGGATTAATTCAAATTGCTTTTTAAACCTTTAACACTGTTAGGTTTAAACTCTAGTATAATGGCTTATGTTAGAGATGGTAGATGTAAAGACTTTAAGCCTTCTCTAGCCGCGTTAATAGAAACGAGTTTATGTCACGGACCCGTCTATTTTGATGTGTCTCCAAATTTAAATTTATCGTTATCTGATGATAATTTGTTATACGCTATGCAACTAACAATTCACACAAACGGTTATAATTTTAAACAAGGAAGTGAAATCATAGCAATATGCTATAGAATTTATTATAAAGTATTAAATACTTTAAATCCTAAGGCTAGGCAAATATCCTTTCCAGGAACTACTACTGTAGTACAAACTAATTTATTAACCTCTAACATAGTAACCAATAGGTTAATAAAATGGGATGAAATTAACTTCCCAACAACCTGGTCTCTTCCTAATGAAGTAGAACGAGAACCAATAGTCAATAAAGACATTGATCAAATAATTCAAACTATTGAAGGCGACGTAGAAATAAAATTTACGCCTCAAAGAATTATTAGGATACCCAGATCGTTATCTTCTAGGTATTCCACGGCAAGTGACTACTACACTGCTCAAATAGAGCCAAGTAGAGCCTCCACTTCTAGAGCTTCTACATCTACTCCTCAAATTAGAGAAGAGCTAGAAACTGTAGAAAAAATAAGAATGAGTCAAAATAAAATTCCTCAAGGAATTTATCAGAAACAAGAGTTTCAGAGTAGAGAATCCCCTACTCAATCTGAAATGAGCTTCCATTTAAATGATTGATTTATCCCCAGGAAGTATAATGAGGGAAATCCTTAATAAGGAATTTTACCAAGAAAAACATAAAGAATTTAGGAATTGGTATTTTAATAAATACTCAGATGAGGAATTACAAACATTTAAAAAAGAATATTATCTTTCTTTAGAAAAAACAGAAGATTATATATCATTTGTTCAATGGTTCGTAAACAATTATATTAATAATATTAATAATGAAATCTTAGTCTCACAAAGATCTTGGAAGACTACTAAAGGAGAAACGATCAAATCACCCTTTCCTCCAGAACAAACAATTAGTTTGGATCCTAGCACTGAAGCTACTGCTTATTTGAGTATTCAAAAATTTGAAAGTGCTCAAGTAACTATTAAAGAATTAAATACGATAATAAAATCACAAAATTATACTAACACCTTTTTAGTTTGTTTAGGTGATCAATTAATAAATATTGAAAAATTAATAGAAGATCAAATAGCTCTACAACAAACTATTGTTAATCAATTAAGTAAGTCAAACTTGACTTCTTCTTCCTCAAATACAAAATCAGTGATTCCGGAAGTCCCAGAGACCCCGCTTATTCAACCTCCTACTCCAATCACAGGATTTAAAATGGAAAATGACAACGAAGAATTTATTAAAATTCTTGAGAATAAATTTAAAAAAATTCATCTAGGAGTTCTATCTCAGATTGACTCCGCTAACCAATCGGAGTGTTGTGAACCCTCTGAAGATCTAGAAGAGATAGATCAATTAGCAAAAATGTTTGCTAACCAAAATATTAATGAATTAAACCATATTTATGATTCAAAACCTCTTGATAAATATTACTACAAGAGACCTTCTCCAATGGATCTTCTTTTTGAAGAACCTGAATCTTTTCAAAATTCTTATAACGGAAAAGCTATCTATGAATGGAACATAGATGGTCTTAATGACAAACAAATCATAGATGTAATACACCGTATGATTATGTATTCCACTATTTGTAAACAACATGGAAATAGTGATAGTGCTATAGCATCCTTTATAACTACTGGATTTGTAGGTCAATTAAGAGGATGGTGGGATTCTTATCTTAATGAAACCCAAAAAACAGAGATTTTAAATCACAAAAAATTGTTTAAAATCGAGGATAAAAATCCTAGTACTAGTCAAATTAGGACTACGGGAGAAGAAGACGCAGTATATACACTGTGTCTTTCCATTCTACAACATTTTGTAGGAACCACAGCCCCTATAGGAGAAAAATTACAAACACTCCTACAGAACCTTAGATGTCCATATTTAACTCATTTTAGATGGTATAAGGATACTTTCTTATCCAGGGTTTATCAACTTACAAACCCTAATTCTACTCATTGGAAATCCAAATTTGTAGATGGATTACCACATCTTTTCGCTGAAAAGGTGCGACAATCGTTAAGAACTAAAAATGATGGAGTAAATATAAATTACTCTGACTTAACATATGGTCAAATTATTTGTACTTGTATTAACGAAGGATTAAATTTATGTAATGACATAAAACTAAAAAATCAACTTAAAAAGCAAAAGCTTTCAGAGAAACATCAACTTGGTGAATTTTGTGAACAATTTGCGTTTGATTTAGGAAATCCTAATTTTCCTAATGATAAGAATAAAAAGAAAAAAATTGTTTATAAAAATAATAAACCTTATAAGAATAAATCTTATACAAATAAAATAAAATATTATGAAAAACCTTACAAAAAAAGGTATAAAAGAAATTATTATAAACAAAAGGAAAAACCTTTTGTTCCTAATAAAGGAAAACGAAAAGCTAAGAAGCTTGATATTAGTTGCCATAAGTGTGGTAAAATTGGCCATTATGCCAATCAATGTTGGACGAAGAAAGCTCTTAATAAGATAGAGGATGAACAATTACGTTCACAATTAGAAAAAATTATGATTAATAGTTCTGACTCGGAAAAAGAATCTTCTAATGAAGAAGATCTAGAGTTAATTTATGAAACCTCTTCGGATTCTTCAGAAGAATCTTTGTCTCCTAACAACAATAATTGTCAATGTAATGAAATAAATTACTGGAAATCCATTGTAGAAATGAATGGATTAAATGTGTTAACAACAGATCAAGACAAAGCTTTAAAGGTAATAGAAGCTCTTACAGATCCTGATCTAAAGCGTAAAATGATAGAAACTCTTATAGAGAATTCAAATGTTAAAAAAGAATCTCCCTTGATAATGGAAGCACCTTATCAATTAAGTGAAGTTTTAAGTAGATTTCAACAATCTAATACTAAAGAAACACCTGTTTCTATTAATGATTTACGTAGTGAAGTTAATCTTTTAAAATCTGAAATTTCTCAGATTAAGAAAAATAATGAAAAATTATCTCAAAGAATAACTTTGTTAGAAACAAAGTCTCCCTCAAAGGTTGAAGATAATAAAGAAATTATTGGTACTAGTAAACCAGATAATAATGATTATCTTAATTTATTAGACCAAGTTACATCATAAAAATGGTATGTGAAAATAACTCTAGCAATTAGCAGAGATTTTATTTTAGAGAATGAGATAGCTCTTATAGATAGTGGAGCCGATCTTAATTGCATTCAAGAAGGAATAATTCCTTCTAAGTATTTTTCTAAAACTACTCAATCTCTAACTCAAGCAGGAGGAGATAAACTTCAAGTAAAATATAAATTATCAGATGCATACATCTGTAATCAAGATATTTGTCTTCCAACACCTTTTATTATGGTTAAGAATCTTACCCATAGAATTATATTAGGAACTCCGTTTCTTCATAAGATCATGCCAATGACTAATATTGATCAAAATGGTATATCTACTATAATAAATGGTAGAAAAATTATTTTTGAATTTATAACAGATCCCCAAACTAGATTACTTAATGAGGTTAGAGATATTCTTCTTAATAAAGAAAAACAATTATGTTTTCTTAAAGAAAAAGTTGAAATATTAAATATTATTGAACAACTCAAAAAGAGTGAGATTCAGAATAAAATAAAATTATTAGAGAATCAATTTAAAATTGAGGTTTGTAATGACTTACCTAATGCTTTCTGGGATATAAAGAAACATGTTATTTCTTTACCTTATATAGAAGAATTTAATGAAAATCAAATTCCTACTAAAGCTAGGCCAACTCAAATGAATCATGAATATTTAGAGCTATGTAAAAAGGAAATAAATTCTCTCCAAGAAAAAGGATTAATTAGAAAATCTAAATCCCCATGGAGTTGTACTGCATTCTATGTTAATAATGCAGCTGAGAAAGAAAGAGGTGTACCAAGATTAGTAATTAACTATAAACCTCTTAATAAGGTACTAAAATGGATTAGATACCCAATTCCTAATAAAAAAGATTTATTAGACAGATTAAACAATGCTTTAATCTTTTCAAAGTTTGACATGAAATCAGGATACTGGCAGATCCAGATAAAAGAATCTGACAGATATAAAACTGCTTTTACAGTCCCATTTGGACATTATGAATGGAATGTTTTACCTTTTGGTTTAAAGAATGCTCCTTCTGAATTTCAGAACATAATGAATGATATTTTCAACCCTTATTCAGAATTTATTATTGTTTATATTGATGATGTTTTAGTATTCTCTAAAACAATAGATCAACATTTAAAACATTTAAAAATATTTAAAAATCTAATAAAACAAAATGGGTTAGTTATATCTGCCCCAAAGATGAAGTTATTCCAAACTCAGGTTAGATTTTTAGGACATTTAATAAATCAAGGAAAAATTATTCCTATAGATAGAAGTATTGAATTCGCTTCTAAATTCCCTGATATAATAACTGATACTAAACAGTTACAAAGATTCCTAGGAAGTCTCAATTATATTGCAGATTATTACAAAAATATAGCAAAAGATACTGCTATATTATATTCTAGGCTTAAGAAAAATCCTGAGCCATGGTCTGAAAAACATTCTCAGGCTGTCAGAATAATAAAGGCCAAGGTAAAATGTTTACCTTGTTTATCTCTATCAAACCCAACCTATTTCAAAATAGTGGAAACAGATGCCTCTAATATAGGGTATGGTGGTATTTTAAAACAAGTAAATCCAAGTAATTCTAAAGAAGTATTAGTTAGATTTACTTCAGGAAAATGGAATCCTACTCAGTCAAAATATTCGACTGTAAAGAAAGAAATGCTTTCAATTATAAAATGCATATCTAAATTTCAAGATGATTTATTAAATAAAAAATTCTTGCTGAGAATTGATTGTAGTTCAGCAAAATCAATTATTGAAAAGGATGTAAAGAATCTAGTAGCAAAGCAAATCTTTGCAAATTGGCAAGCTCAATTATCTGCCTTTGAATTTGATATCCAATATATAAAAGGAGAAAATAATTCTCTTGCAGATTTTTTGACCCGAGAATTTTTACAGGGAATATGACAACCCCTTATAGGGGAAGAGGTCGCGGTTATAACCGTGGCAGAGGATCCTACGGGAGTAACAATATGTTACCTCGTCCAGATGTCACAGTTCCTCTAATAGGGGATTGGACAGTTTATCATGGTAGAAATAGACCCTTGCAGCAATTACCTGCACCTCCTCAAAAGGAAGCATCTTCCTCTAAATCGCCATCATATAAAGATGCAATTGCTAATGAAGCTACACAGGAACAAGAATACTTTGAAAATCCTGTTGTAGAGCATATTATGTATTTAGAAGATGAAGATCTTCAATTGACACCAAATGATGGATGGTCTTTAAAAACGAGATATCTTGAATCAAGAGGATATGCAGCGCTTCATGGTAAAGCCAGGCAACATTTAGAAATTCTTCTAACAATTACCGAATCGGTAACAATAACCCATCATTTCCAAAATAATAACCCTGAAAGCTTCATAAGCTTCAATAAGTGTCACGTTAATAAGGTTCTCCTTCCAAGAGAATGGGAATAAACCCCAATTGTGAAAAGGCCATCAAAGTTGCTGAAGGTAAATATATTTACTTCAATTATTGGGATTATATCCAGGCTTTTTCCAAAGCTTTTTATTATCAAAATCCCAAGAATAAACATTCTTGGTTTTCTCTATAAATCCAGAAATTCTAGATAAATTAGTTCCAAATTGGTTTTACAAATGGTGGTGGTACTGGTGGCTTCAGACATCTCTGATCTTACAATGTCAAATGCTCAGATATCGGAGAGTGTCAAGGAGATTGCTGCTATTTCTACCAAGGTGGACTTTATTCTGCAAACAACTGATGAAAACCAGAGGTTTAATGAAGAAAGGATGTCTAAGTTAGAAGGAGGAATGGAGCATCTCAATGAAGGCATGAAGCACCTATACAATATGATCAAGAATTCACATCAACCTACTGAAGAGCAAAGAACATTCTTTGAGGGAGATGATGATGAGGATGATGATGCTGAAGAAGGAGGAGATGGGAGAGAAAGAGGAGAGATAAGGAGAACATCTGAGGTGAATCCTAGGGCTTCCACCGCTCAAACTGTAGAGGATTCCTCAACTAAGGGGGAGAAGGAGAAAGAAGGAGGAAATAGAGAAGCTGGAGGAGCTTCTGGAAAGGATAAGGGAAAAGGTAAACAATCATTGGAGGATACTGTCTTTGATGATGCCTACTACTACCATGGTGAACAGGATGACTTCCATTATGACACATCTGGTGATCTTGGGAAGACCATACCTGAAGAAGCTTTTGGTGAGGAGGAGGTTGAGGAGGCAGCAAACTTTGAGGATTGGGAGGATGAAGCTGATCTATATACACCTGACCCTTTGTTTCAGAAGGAGTTGAAGAAACAGCAGGCAGAGCTAAGGAGAAAGGAGGATGAGAATGCCAAGGTCTCCGACATCATATCTCAGAAGCTGAAAATTCAAAAGGCTGAACATGAAGACAAACAACGTCTTCATAGTATTCATGTCAAAGAAAGGAGATTGGATGTGAGGATGAAGCAAGGAAGCAAGTGGGATAAGGCAAGGGAGATGTTTGATATCCCTCAGAGAGGCACAAACAATGATGCTACTTTTCTGAAGCTGCTTGAGAAGATCAGAACGGTTAATCCAGACAACTCATTATATATGAAGGCATTGAAGGAAGATATCCTAAGGATTACGTCTGCATTTGATCAAGTGAGGCAAGAACTGTTCATTTATGTCTCAAGTGCTCTTGAAGGATCATTCACCATTTCTCTTGACCTCCTACAAAGAAGATCTCTATCTGAATTGTGGATTCTAATGAGTAAAGTAAAGAGATCTTCTTGCTTGAATGAGCTTCTATATGACCGGCTTAGAGATTCTGCTATGAAGGCCAGTCCTCAAGTTGTACATTTTCCTTATGAAGTCAAAATCTACAGAGGTACAACTTTAGAGACAGTGAGGCTGGATCCTGATTCCATGAAGCTACAGACTGCTATGCAACTGGTGAAGTTGGAGAATCTTCTTAGAACTTCTGGGTTTGCTTCTGTAGAGAAGTCTGAAGTTGCTGATATGATTTCAGACTACTGCACGGAGAAGATTCCAAGATATGCTCAGATGAAGAATAGATTGAAGAAGATCACCACTCAACCAGTAATGCCAAGTGGTGTGGTTTCTGAAAGTGATCGTGTCCTTGACAAAGATCTTCTAGTCACCTTACAAGAAGCTGAAGAAGGTGAAATTAGAGACTAAAGGCATGATAGGTTTAGCTCATTTGTAAATGTTATATCTTTAGAGCTAGGTAAATCAAGATAGGGAAATGTATTCATATGTTCAGTCTAGAGGAACATCTATCTTGTATTTATCTTTACTGTTTGAATCTGGAAATTGTTATATTTAATCCAGAACCTTTTATTATTTGCTTGGCTCTTAAAAGTCTTATCTTTTCTTGTTTTAGTTGAGTTATCCTCTAGAGTATTTGGTTGTTATTGTCTAACAAACAAATAGGGGGAGATTGAAAGGCATATGTCCAGGCCTATTTGTAAACACCGAGGATTCTACTCAACTTTAATTAAGATGTAATAAGTAAATAATAAAAATCAATTGTCACAGGAATCTCAGAAAGTTATACCTGTCAAAGAATGAAGATTAAAGTCATCTACAGACTTGAAGTTATTCTACATTGAAAGAAGCTCAATTTATTGATCAAGCCTCAATGAAATATTCAAGCTCAGTGGATTTATTAAAGTGACAGAGATTTCAAGTGGTGACAGAAAAAGATACTGATTATGGAGTTCTTAAATGAGAAGGTAGTGAATCACTGCTTAAAGTTAAATAGATAAAGAACAGACATTGTCGTTAGTCACTCATGAACCAGACAGTACATCGAGTGTCAACGTACTATTGTGTTTGTTATTTATCTAAGTTTTAAGTGATTCTGGAATTAATTGAGAAGTCAACTAATTCTATTTATTCTCTTATAAATAATTAATATTATTAAGTATATTATTTATTAATTTAATTCTGCAAAGAATTAAATTAATACATAATTTATTTAGTTAATTATTTAAATTAGAATAAAAATGAACTAGGAAGACTTAGGTTTGAACTAGGAGTCTTCCCGAAAGTCTTCCTAGGCCATTCCCTTGTCTTCCCGAATGTCTTCCATGTACAATAGCTTGTCTTCCCGATTGTCTTCCAAGGCAAAAAGGATAGTTTTCCAGCAAGTCTTCTTAATACATTCTGCAAAGTGGATTGGCGCGTGGAATACTTGAACAAGTGATTTGTATAAATGAAAAGAGGCAGTTGACATTCATATGAGATCAATTACACAGAAGTAAAGACAGCAACAAATATTTCATTCTCTCTTCATTACTTCTTCAACTGTCAAGCTACAAAATTCGCCAGAGATTTAATTCTTGATTGTTCTTCAACATTTAATTCATAAGAATTGTATCTCTTGTATTGCTTTAGCTTTCTAGCGGATCATAATCCCTAGATTTTATATCGAACTACTTTTTAGTATTCGATCCTTTTTATTACAAAAATAGATAAATTCATGTCGAATTTATTCTAGATTTGTTTTATTAAGTTCTTTGTAATCAGTGATCAAAATTGTAACACCTCTCAAGTTTAATAGAGTTTCTATTTAACTTGAATATTGTTTCAGTTTTTATTCCGCTTTAATTTGTTCTAAACAGTTAAATCATTTAAAGGACAAATTCGATAAAACGGTACAGTTTGTATTCAACCCCCCTTCTACAAACTTATCAGGACCTAACAATTGGCATCAGAGCCTTTTGATTGATATACTAATCAAAGATCCAATTGTTTGAGATTTTTTTTTAACTCTGATTTTTTATTTTTATACTAAAAATCTCAAAAGATGTCTACTGCACAGAAAGTGGGGACAGTTAAAATCCCAGTATTCAGCAAGGAGCATTATCCAATGTGGAAGAAGAAAATGCTCCTATTTCTTAAGGTTGCAAATCCTAAATACTTGGATGTGCTGAAGAGTGGTCCCAAACTCCCTATGATTATTGATCCTGAAGTTGTTGAGAATAATGTTGTGACTAGGGCTGCTAGAATGTACCCTAAAGATCCCAAGGAATACACTCTTGATGAGAAAGAGGATGTTACCTTGGATTCCTGTCTTCAGTTGATCCTTATTGAGAGTCTTGATCCTATCATGCATAATCATGTCCTAAATTGTGAAACTGCCAAACATATTTGGGGAACCATAGAGATAATCAATGAGGGGACAGAAGAAGTTAGGGAGAATATGCTGGAAATTCTCACTTCACAATATGAGCATTTCAGATCAAACCCTGGTGAAGGTATCTCTCAGGTTTTTGAAAGATACAACAAATTAATCAATGATCTGAATCTCAATGGGAAGCACTACACCAACAAGGAGATAAACAAGAAGTTCCTTCTTACCCTACCACCTCATTTGGAGCACAAAATATCTGCCATTAGAGAAGCAAGAGATATGAATGAGATTGCTTTGGAGAGATTGTATGGTGTGCTGAAGACCTATGAGCTGGAGCAGATTCAACAAAGGGAGCTGTATGGAACTGGGAAAATTGTTGGTACCTCTACTGCATTGGCTGCTGAAGTCCCACAGAGACTGGAAGTGAAGGCTGTTCAACCTTCTAGTTCTCACATGAATGTTATTGATGCTGAATATGGATTAACATCCATTGATCAATCTGGTGGTGACTTCTATTCTTTAGAAGAACTTGATCAGCTGGAGGATGGTGACTTGGCTTTGATAGTCAGGAAATTTGGGAAGTTTAGATTCAAGAGGAATCCCAATCTTAAGTTCAGACCCAGATTTCAGAGAGGTGGATCTTCATCTTCAAGTGGCACAAGGGGTGGCTACAAAACTGGAACTGTGGACAGGAGTATAATCAGATGCTACAATTGCAATGAGTTGGGTCACTTTGCTACTGAGTGCAGAAAGCCAAAGCAAGTGACTAGAAACACATTTGATTCTAGCAAGAAGAACAAGATTGGGAAGGCCTATGTTGCTGAGGGAAAGAGTTGGGATGACACTGACAGTGATGAAGAAGCAGGTGAGATTGGGAACCTTGCTTTAATGGCTAAAGAGGAAATCACTTCATCCAGATACATGTCAGAGGTAACCTTTACTGACGCTGAAATGATTTATCATCTTGGTGGCACCATAAGTTGTGCACGCACTGAAAATGATAGAATAAATCTTTTAAACACAAATCTTGAAAAGGAATTAAAAGATTTGAAACTTGTGCATGTTAATCAGGATGAACTTACTGAGAAAATTGCTTTTCTTGAGAATAGGGTTAAATGTTATATTCAACTGGAAACCATTCTCAAAGATCAGATTAGTGAGCTTAAGACCAAAGCTAATGCTTATTTCAGTTCTTGTAAGACTGCTAAAGAAATTCTGAATAAGCAAGCTGTTGGTAATCATGTCAGTATAGGGTATGATTATAATGAGGCTATTGGACTTCTTGGAATTAATTCCCCTTGTAACTTCAAATCTGAAGGGAAGGCTGTTCCATATATACTTAAGGGTATTAAAACACCCTTCTGTAAGGAGTCTGAGGCAGAGCCTATGAATGAATACTCTATTATTATTAATGAGGAGATTCATGAAGAAGATGTTGCTTTAGAAGCTGAGCAATCCAAAAAGTGCATATCTGATATTCCAGTCAAAGTTGCTACAACTAAAAAGACTAAATCAGATATCCATAAGTTGGATCAAAACAACTGTAGAACTAACATGCCTGCTATTAATTCTTCTCATAAAGCATGTGGTGTGAGTAATTGCATGTCTTGTGCTTTTAATGTTATGTATGCTTTCTTTAATAAAAAGCATGTATCTAGTGATAAGACTGCTCCACGTCAACATGTTAATAATAAGAAGCATGTTAAAGCAAAGACTACTAGTCCTCCTCAGACTAGAGTGGATTCATTTATCCCTAAGCCTACTCAGAAATGTGTTAAGGCTGGCTATAAATGGAAACGCTCTTATGTGAAAGAGGTTGAAGTAGTTTTAGTTAGAAATGTTGTTTTGCCTGACAAAGGCCAGTTTTTTAAGTATGCCGGACCCAATCAATTTTGGGCTCCGAAGAAGGACTAATCAATCTGATATTGCAGGGAGTTAAACAGGTAAACCGAGTTATGTGGATTCTGGACAGTGGTTGTTCAAGGCATATGACCGGAGATAGAGCCCTGCTATCAGATGTGGTTGTGAAAGCTGGCCCAGTAGTTACCTTTGGAGATAACAGCAAGGGTGTTACGAAAGGATATGGCTGTTTGAAGTACGGAAATGTTATCATTGAAGATGTTTCATTTGTGGAAGGTCTGACGTTCAATCTTCTCAGCATCAGTCAGTTCTGTGACAGAGGATATGCTGTTTCCTTTGAAAGAGAGAAGTGTCAGATCACTCACAAGAAGGATGGAAAGCCTGCTCTTCAAGGAGTAAGGAAAGGTGACTTGTTCATAGCTGATCTGAACTCGGGATTCAAAGATGAAGTTAATTGTTTTTATGCTAAAGCTTCATCAGATGATAGTTGGCTATGGCACAAGAAGTTGTCTCACCTTAACTTCAAAACTATGAACTCTTTAGTCAAGAGGGAATTAGTTAGAGGTTTGCCTCAAATGGAATTTACACAGGAAGGACTGTGTGAGGCATGCCAGAAAGGAAAGTCAAAGAAAGCTTCTCACAAGGGCACTGATACATCATCAATAACTGAACCTCTTCAGCTACTGCACATGGATTTGTTTGGTCCAGTTAATGTGATGTCCATGTCAAAGAAACAATATGCACTTGTGATTGTTGATGACTATTCAAAATATACATGGGTTTTATTCCTACATTCCAAGGATGAGACCCCATTCCTGGTGATTGGCCATGTGAAGTTGATTGAGCTGGATTCTAGATTCCCTGTTAGAGCCATAAGGTCAGATAATGGTACTGAATTCAAGAATGCCATTCTAAATGACTTTTGTGCTGATAAAGGAATAACAAGACAGTATTCTGCCCCTAGAACTCCTCAACAAAATGGAGTAGTGGAAAGAAAGAATCGTACATTGATTGAAGCTGCAAGGACTATGTTAAGTGAGTCCAAACTTCCAACGTACTTTTGGGCTGAAGCAGCGAATACAGCTTGTTATACTCAGAATCGAACTTTAGTCAACAAGGACTTAATGAAGACTCCGTATGAGATCATGAACAACAAGAAACCAACTGTCAAGTACTTTCATGTATTTGGAGCAAAATGCTTTGTGCTCATAGATGACAATGTTAAACGTGGCAAGTTTGATGCAAAGGCACAAGAAGCTATTTTTGTTGGATATTCCAGAAGATCTTAAAGGGTCTATGTGGTTGGCAGTCACACAGTAAAGGAAAGTGTCAATGTTACTTTTGATGACACTAAGTTCCCCAGTATCCAAAAAGAAGACTCATCTGAAAAGCTGAAGTTTGATAACTTGCCAGACTCAGAATCAGATGATGAAGACCCACCTGAAGTTATTGCTGGTGATGATAATAACAATGATGATAATGATCATGGTGATGGTGGTGGAAACACTGGTAACAATGGAGATACCACCAACACTGGAGAAGAATCATCAAGGCAAACAGGCAACAACTCAGGGGGAGCAAATGAAGGATCAACTAGTCACTCACAACATCAAAGTGAATTTCAAGGCGAATCATCAAGATCAAATCTTCCAAGACAGACTGTTTGGAATAGAGCTCATCCTTTTGAGCTGATCATTGGTGATCCAGATGTTGGAGTTAAAACTAGAAGAGCTTCTCAGAATGAATGTCTTTTCTCAGCATTTCTATCTAAAATGGAGCCAAAGAAAACTGAGGAAGCACTGACTGATCCAGATTGGGTGATTGCTATGCAAGATGAACTCAATCAATTTGAACAACAGCAAGTCTGGAAGCTGGTACCCAGGCCAAAGAACAAGAAAGTAGTTGGTACAAGATGGGTATACAGGAACAAGCTAGATGAGGAAGGCATTGTTACAAGGAACAAGGCAAGACTGGTTGCACAAGGGTATTCTCAAGCTGAAGGCATTGATTATGATGAAACCTATGCACCAGTGGCTAGACTTGAGGCCATCAGGATGTTCTTAGCATTTGCTGCTTATTCCAATTTTAAAGTCTATCAAATGGATGTTAAGAGTGCATTCCTGAATGGTGAACTTGATGAAGAAGTGTATGTGGAACAGCCCCCTGGCTTTGAAAATCAGGAGCTGCTGGACTTTGTGTACTTTCTCTTCAAGGCTATCTATGGTCTCAAACAAGCCCCAAGAAAATGGTATGACACTCTCTCTGGTTTTCTCTTAGAAAATGGTTTTGTTAGAGGTATCATAGACAAAACTCTTTTTTCAAAGAAACACAAAAGTGATATGATATTAGTCCAAGTCTATGTGGATGACATCATATTTGGGTCTACTAATGATAATCTCTGTAAGAGATTTGCTGAGCTTATGCAGAGTAAGTTTGAAATGAGTATGATGGGTGAGCTGAAGTTCTTTCTTGGATTACAAGTAAGTCAAAGATCAAATGGTATATTTATTTGTCAATCCAAGTATCTCAAAGAACTCCTCAAGAAGTATCACATGGAGGATTCAGCATCAGCGAGGACTCCATCTTCAACAGCAATCAAACTAGGAGCTTCTGACAAATCTATCAAGGTAGATGTTACAAGCTACAGAGGTATGATTGGCTCCTTACTCTATCTTACTGCTAGTAGACCAGATATTATGTATGCTACATGCTTGTGTGCAAGGTTCCAAGCGGACCCTAGAGATGTTCATCTCGTTGCTGTGAAAAGAATCTTGAGATATCTTAAGGGTACACCTAATCTAGGTATC
This sequence comes from Heracleum sosnowskyi, assembly GCA_030848705.1. Taxonomy (NCBI): domain Eukaryota; kingdom Viridiplantae; phylum Streptophyta; class Magnoliopsida; order Apiales; family Apiaceae; genus Heracleum; species Heracleum sosnowskyi. Next base: position 58,582,503 of record CM061240.1, on the reverse strand, counting down.
TGGTACCCTAAAGATTCTGGTTTTAATCTTGTTGGATATACAGATTCTGATTATGCAGGTAGTGTTGTGGATAGAAAGAGCACCTCTGGGAGTTGTCAATTCCTAGGAGGTAGGTTGATTTCCTGGTATAGCAAGAAACAGCAAACAGTTTCCAATTCAACAGCAGAAGCTGAATATATTGCTGCTGGAAGCTGTTGTGCTCAGATCTTATGGATACGGAATCAATTAAAGGACTATGGCTTTGCCTTAGACAAAATTCCCATATTTTGTGATAATACAAGTGCCATAGCAATCTCCAACAACCCTGTGCAGCACTCGAGAACGAAGCACATTGACATCAGGTATCATTTTATCAGAGAGCATGTCATGAATGGAACTGTGGAGTTACACTTTGTACCCACAGAAGAACAGACTGCAGATATATTCACTAAATCTGTTGATGAATCCACATTTATCAAGTTAGTTGGTAAATTGGGTATGTTAAACAGTCTTAGTGATTAACAATGTCTCTGTCATGTTTGTTCTTTCAATAAATTCATTTTCTCTTGTCATCTATTGATATTTTCTGCCAATTCTCATTTAATAATTGCATGCTTGTTGATTTAAATGGTTCTGAATATTTTATTTTCTTTAAAAATATTTTTCTCATATTTTTTAAGTGGAGAAATGTATTTTTATTGAAAATATATTTATTTAGAATTATTTAGATATTTTTCAGATTGTAAATATTGTTGTTTGAATTTTTCTGCAAGTTTATATTAATTTTATGCATTTCTAATATTCTGCATATTTTTCTAGGATTTATGGAATTTTCTGTGAATTTTTCTAGAATTTTATATATTTTTCATGCATTTTTATAAGTTGTTCAGCATTTTCTGTGAATATTCGAATTAAAATTCTGAATTTTTCCTAAGTCTTCCCAGTTTTACACTAGGAAGACTACCGGGAAAACTAAGAATTTTTTCTGTTTTGTTTTGTTTTTTTCTTGTTTTATTTTTAATTAATTTTAAGTCTTTTCCTAAGTCTTCCCAGTTTTTGAACTAGGAAGACTATCGGGAAGACTTAAAAATAATTACTTTAGTTTTCTGATTTTCTTTTATTTATTTTTTTCCGAAGACTTCCTAATTTGAACTAGGAAGACTACCGGGAAGACTATCCTAAGTCTTCCCGATTGTCTTCCCAGTTCAAATTCAAAAAAAAAACCGTCAGTCTTCTATTCTATTCAGTTTTAGTTTTATTCTATTATATATATATAGATACACACGAAAATACATACACTTTGCCTTACCAGTTTTTGTTTGTGTTCCAATTAGTTTTCTTTCACAAAACCCTTTCGGATCCAAACAATTCTGCAGAAACTTTGATCATAGTTCTTATTGCTCAAGTTTTTACTTAGCAAAATTTGTTCTGTTCTTTTAAATTCAAGATATCAAGTCGAAGTGCTGTCCATTTTTTCAATTTTCTTGGAATCCATTCGAATTGATTCTTCTTAATTTGCTAAGTGACTGCTTGTGTTTTAGTGATCTTAGAAATTTCTGGAAGTGTGTTTAACTGTGTGTGTTTGAAGATCTATTACCCAATTTAGTTTGCATTTCAAAGTGTCTTAGTTCGAATATTTAGGATCTAAATTTGAAAATTAATTAATTTTGATAAAATTTAATTTTGTGGATTTTAGTAATTTTAATTAATTCTAAAAATCCCTAAAATTTTATTTTTATTTAAGTTAATTAAAATTTTATTGTTTTATTTAAAATGGATCCTAATAATTTTGAATTAGTTTTAAATAATTTTGTTGGGTATTTTGATCCGGCTAGGTGTAAAGTGGAACGTTTCAGACCATGGATTCAATTTTTAAATAGCAATACATGTGTTAGTTATGCTATTTGTGCCAATGCACTTTTGAAAATTGATCCATTAAGGATGTTGTGTTCAAGTGCTGTTATTGCTGAAGATTCAAAATCTTTTACTTTCAATATTCTCAATCAGCAATATACAGTTACTTTTGATTTATTTTGTGATGTCTTGCATTTTCTAAAGGACAGGTTTGATCCATTACCCACTGATGATGAGTTAACACAGTTCTTTGTGAATATTCATTATCAGGGTCCCTTTCAAATGGTGAAATTGTCAAAAACTTTTATTGTAAGGGAATGGGATCTGTTCTTTGATACTATAGCTAGGGTATTTGGTAACTGCACAAAAACAAACTTTCATTGCATTACCAGTCTTAATCAGTACATTGCCTATGCTATAGTATTTGGTCGTAGATTGAACTTTGCTGAGATTCTGTGGAACATTTTGCTCAACAGGCTTGCTCACTCTAGGAGAGATTCTGATAATGGTGTGAAAGTAAGGTGTTGGTACCCTCGCTTTCTAACTCTTATCATTAATCATCTTCTCACTGCTGAGCAGGTAGAACTGTTTCGAGAAGCTAGATTTGAAACCTCTCCAACCACAGACACCAAATTCTACACCAGACTTGACGTCTCATCCAAATTCCTCAATATACCTGTTCTTGTTTCACCATTGATGAGTCAATTCATTAATCTTCCTATCTTTGGTGAACAAGTTCCCGAACCACATCCAGTTCCATTACAGGTAGTTATTCCTAACTTTGGTTCTTCTTCTGGTACTTCAATTGAAACCCAAGTGGTTGTTAGGGCTGACCCAGAGATTGTAGAACCACAGTCTCTGACCCAGGTCATAGAGCCAAACAGAGAGTCAAACACTCCTGAAACACAACCTGAGCCTAATGTACAAACCAGTTCAAGAAATGTTAGTGATATACCTGAAATGAGTGTTCCCACAGCTCTGTCTCCACCCTTAAAGAAAAGAAAAACCTATAGGGAGACAACTGTTAGCCCATCTGTATCCTCTCAAAAGGATATGGACATTGATATGGCCACTACACAGTCTCTGGAGACATCCTCTCAACAGGATGAATCTATTGAAATTCGCCATAGGGCCATGGCATCTTGTACTGAGTCAAGCACACTCCCATTACTCACAATGGGAGAAGATATCCATATAGATGACACTCAGGACACCATGCCAGGAGAGCACTTTACTTTTGACTTTGAAACAGAGCCTACCATAGTTACGGTAGAAGTGCCTTCACAGGCATCAGAGGGAAAATCTGATTCTTTGCCACCAATAATAGAATCATTTTCTCCCCTCCCAGAGGGAACATCTCTGGCTCCCCTAAGGGATTTTTCACTCGCAGTTTATACTGGAGAAAGTGAAAGGCAACTTGATGAGTCTGTCCCTGAAGAAATTCAGTATACAATGTCAAATATTTTGACAGACTCAATCAGGGATCGGGAATTGCGAACTCCCATTGCACCACCACTGACCTCTCTTGAAGGGGCTAGGGTGATTTTTCCTGCAGGTACATCTACTGAGAATCTTGACAGACAGTTAGTGGTGAGAGATATGAATCAAACACCGAGTGAAACACAAGCACGTGAGTTGAGTGAAACACCACTGAGAGCAATTGAGGTGAGTGCACACACTGACACAAACACTGCTTTGTTGAACCAGCTAGCTGATCTACAAAGGAAGTTACAAGAAACCCAGGCTGAGAACAATCTTCTAAAAGCACAAGTGGTTGCACAATCTACCACCTCTGTATCAAATCAGTTGGGTACTGTGAAAGATGACCTGGAAGGATTGAAGAATAATCTACTCCCGAAGCTGAATTCAATCCAACAATCTCAGGTACTGGTGGCTTCAGACATCTCTGATCTTACAATGTCAAATGCTCAGATATCGGAGAGTGTCAAGGAGATTGCTGCTATTTCTACCAAGGTGGACTTTATTCTGCAAACAACTGATGAAAACCAGAGGTTTAATGAAGAAAGGATGTCTAAGTTAGAAGGAGGAATGGAGCATCTCAATGAAGGCATGAAGCACCTATACAATATGATCAAGAATTCACATCAACCTACTGAAGAGCAAAGAACATTCTTTGAGGGAGATGATGATGACGATGATGATGCTGAAGAAGGAGGAGATGGGAGAGAAAGAGGAGAGATAAGGAGAACATCTGAGGTGAATCCTAGGGCTTCCACCGCTCAAACTGTAGAGGATTCCTCAACTAAGGGGGAGAAGGAGAAAGAAGGAGGAAATAGAGAAGCTGGAGGAGCTTCTGGAAAGGATAAGGGAAAAGGTAAACAATCATTGGAGGATACTGTCTTTGATGATGCCTACTACTACCATGGTGAACAGGATGACTTCCATTATGACACATCTGGTGATCTTGGGAAGACCATACCTGAAGAAGCTTTTGGTGAGGAGGAGGTTGAGGAGGCAGCAAACTTTGAGGATTGGGAGGATGAAGCTGATCTATATACACCTGACCCTTTGTTTCAGAAGGAGTTGAAGAAACAGCAGGCAGAGCTAAGGAGAAAGGAGGATGAGAATGCCAAGGTCTCCGACATCATATCTCAGAAGCTGAAAATTCAAAAGGCTGAACATGAAGACAAACAACGTCTTCATAGTATTCATGTCAAAGAAAGGAGATTGGATGTGGGGATGAAGCAAGGAAGCAAGTGGGATAAGGCAAGGGAGATGTTTGATATCCCTCAGAGAGGCACAAACAATGATGCTACTTTTCTGAAGCTGCTTGAGAAGATCAGAACGGTTAATCCAGACAACTCATTATATATGAAGGCATTGAAGGAAGATATCCTAAGGATTACGTCTGCATTTGATCAAGTGAGGCAAGAACTGTTCATTTATGTCTCAAGTGCTCTTGAAGGATCATTCACCATTTCTCTTGACCTCCTACAAAGAAGATCTCTATCTGAATTGTGGATTCTAATGAGTAAAGTAAAGAGATCTTCTTGCTTGAATGAGCTTCTATATGATCGGCTTAGAGATTCTGCTATGAAGGCCAGTCCTCAAGTTGTACATTTTCCTTATGAAGTCAAAATCTACAGAGGTACAACTTTAGAGACAGTGAGGCTGGATCCTGATTCCATGAAGCTACAGACTGCTATGCAACTGGTGAAGTTGGAGAATCTTCTTAGAACTTCTGGGTTTGCTTCTGTAGAGAAGTCTGAAGTTGCTGATATGATTTCAGACTACTGCACGGAGAAGATTCCAAGATATGCTCAGATGAAGAATAGATTGAAGAAGATCACCACTCAACCAGTAATGCCAAGTGGTGTGGTTTCTGAAAGTGATCGTGTCCTTGACAAAGATCTTCTAGTCACCTTACAAGAAGCTGAAGAAGGTGAAATTAGAGACTAAAGGCATGATAGGTTTAGCTCATTTGTAAATGTTATATCTTTAGAGCTAGGTAAATCAAGATAGGGAAATGTATTCATATGTTCAGTCTAGAGGAACATCTATCTTGTATTTATCTTTACTGTTTGAATCTGGAAATTGTTATATTTAATCCAGAACCTTTTATTATTTGCTTGGCTCTTAAAAGTCTTATCTTTTCTTGTTTTAGTTGAGTTATCCTCTAGAGTATTTGGTTGTTATTGTCTAACAAACAAATAGGGGGAGATTGAAAGGCATATGTCCAGGCCTATTTGTAAACACCGAGGATTCTACTCAACTTTAATTAAGATGTAATAAGTAAATAATAAAAATCAATTGTCACAGGAATCTCAGAAAGTTATACCTGTCAAAGAATGAAGATTAAAGTCATCTACAGACTTGAAGTTATTCTACATTGAAAGAAGCTCAATTTATTGATCAAGCCTCAATGAAATATTCAAGCTCAGTGGATTTATTAAAGTGACAGAGATTTCAAGTGGTGACAGAAAAAGATACTGATTATGGAGTTCTTAAATGAGAAGGTAGTGAATCACTGCTTAAAGTTAAATAGATAAAGAAGAGACATTGTCGTTAGTCACTCATGAACCAGACAGTACATCGAGTGTCAACGTACTATTGTGTTTGTTATTTATCTAAGTTTTAAGTGATTCTGGAATTAATTGAGAAGTCAACTAATTCTATTTATTCTCTTATAAATAATTAATATTATTAAGTATATTATTTATTAATTTAATTCTGCAAAGAATTAAATTAATACATAATTTATTTAGTTAATTATTTAAATTAGAATAAAAATGAACTAGGAAGACTTAGGTTTGAACTAGGAAGACTTAGAAAAATGAACTAGGAAGACTCACAAGTGAGTCTTCCCGAAAGTCTTCCTAGGCCATTCCCTTGTCTTCCCGAATGTCTTCCATGTACAATAGCTTGTCTTCCCGATTGTCTTCCAAGGCAAAAAGGATAGTTTTCCAGCAAGTCTTCTTAATACATTCTGCAAAGTGGATTGGCGCGTGGAATACTTGAACAAGTGATTTGTATAAATGAAAAGAGGCAGTTGACATTCATATGAGATCAATTACACAGAAGTAAAGACAGCAACAAATATTTCATTCTCTCTTCATTACTTCTTCAACTGTCAAGCTACAAAATTCGCCAGAGATTTAATTCTTGATTGTTCTTCAACATTTAATTCATAAGAATTGTATCTCTTGTACTGCTTTAGCTTTCTAGCGGATCATAATCCCTAGATTTTATATCGAACTACTTTTTAGTATTCGATCCTTTTTATTACAAAAATAGATAAATTCATGTCGAATTTATTCTAGATTTTTTTTATTAAGTTCTTTGTAATCAGTGATCAAAATTGTAACACCTCTCAAGTTTAATAGAGTTTCTATTTAACTTGAATATTGTTTCAGTTTTTATTCCGCTTTAATTTGTTCTAAACAGTTAAATCATTTAAAGGACAAATTCGATAAAACGGTACAGTTTGTATTCAACCCCCCTTCTACAAACTTATCAGGACCTAACAATTGTTTAGCAGGCGAATCTCAAGCGGAAGAATCTATTCCAGATCCTACTCCCGAAGATTTGTGGGATGCTCTTATAGGGTCAGTTTCTCAGCATAATAAAGGAAAAGCTCCAGCATGAATATGGATCATATTGATTTTTTCGGAAATTTTAAAAGTATAAAATACTACGATAACAGGCTTTATAAGCTAGATAAAGAGATGGATCTTCTCCTCAAAAAATATCGAACTACCAAATCTCGAAGATCTAACAGATCCTTTGTTAAAGAAAGATCGGTTGAAGAAATTAGAGACGATTTTCAATCAATTCAAAGAACTCTCTTCGAAATCCACAATTTGAGGATTGCCAGAATTAATTTGAAGATAAGATGGTTGGATAATATCAACATCACAGGATGAAGATCAGAAAGAATATTTTCTGAAGAAAATGGTGGAAATTATGGCCCTCCACGATCAGCAATAATGTTTGCTTTAATTTGCTTTTTAAAAAAAAGTCTTTTGTTTATTTGTGTTAAAGAATCATTATTTGATATGACGATGGGGCCCATTGAGCACCCGGTATCAATAATGCTTACTTTTTCTTTATCTTTTTTAAAAGTTGTTTGTTTGTTTTTGAAATTTGTAAAAGTTGTTTGTCCTGGCTCGAATATGACAAACAACTTTTACAAATTTCAAAAACAAACAAACAACTTTTAAAAAAGATAAAGAAAAAGTAAGCATTATTGATACCGGGTGCTCAATGGGCCCCATCGTCATATCAAATAATGATTCTTTAACACAAATAAAGAAAAAAGCCTTTTTTAAAAAGCAAATTAAAGCAAACATTATTGCTGATCGTGGAGGGCCATAATTTCCACCATTTTCTTCAGAAAATATTCTTTCTGATCTTCATCCTGTGATGTTGATATTATCCAACCATCTTTTCTTCAAATTAATTCTGGCAATCCTCAAATTGTGGATTTCGAAGAGAGTTCTTCGAATTGATTGAAAATCGTCTCTAATTTCTTCAACAGATCTTTCTTTAACAGAGGATCTGTTAGCTCTTCGAGATTTGGTAGTTCGATATTTTTTGAGGAGAAGATCCATCTCTTTATCTAGCTTATAAAGCCTATTGTCATAGTATTTTATACTTTTAAAATTTCCGAAAAAATCAATATGATCCATATTCATGCTGGAGCTTTTCCTTTATTATGCTGAGAAACTGACCCTATAAGAGCATCCCACAAATCTTCGGGAGTAGGATCTGGAATAGATTCTTCCGCTTGAGATTCGCCTGCTAAACAATTAAAGGCGTTAGAATCCAGGGATCCCTGAGATGAATTATCTTTCATTGAGTCGTCCTCTTTTGACGCTTGACTTGGAAAAGTGTTAAAAAATTGATTTTTCATTTGATCAAGGATTCTGACCATAATTTGATCTTCAGAATCATTTGGATATTTTTTCTGAAAGTATTCTTTCATTTTTGCCATATAATGTTGCTGGATTCCTGCATCTTTTGTTCCAGTCTTTTCATCATTATTAATGACTGATCGAATGTTATTCCTGATATCTTTAATATTTTCAGGACTCATTTTGTTCCACCATTTGAAGAAGAAATTTCTTCGTAACATTGGAATTTCCAAATTATCTTTAGAGACAGTAATGGTCCATCTCCATATCCAGGGAATTTGGAATTTAACAAAGAAAAAGAAGGGACATTGTCCATAGATTAAGTTTTCAGATGGCCTTTTTCAGACCAAAGGACTATTTTTACACCATGGTTCATATAATTCCATAATTTCTTCGGGAAGGATTTCCAAAGAAGGACCAATCATTGCCCACCATTTGTAAAACCAATTTGGAACTGATTTATCTAGAATTCTACTGGATTTATAGAGAAAAACCAAGAATGTTTATTCTTGGGATTTTGATAATAAAAAGCTTTGGAAAAAGCCTGGATATAATCCCAATAATTGAAGTAAATATATTTACCTTCAGCAACTTTGATGGCCTTTTCACCATTGGGGTTTATTCCCCATTCTCTTGGAAGAGGAACCTTATTAGCGTGACACTTACTGAAGCTTATGAAGCTTTCAGGGTTATTATTTTGGAAATTATGGGTTATTGTTACCGATTCGGTAATTGTTAGAAGAATTTCTAAATGTTGCCTGGCTTTACCATGAAGCGCTGTATATCCTCTTGATTCAAGATATCACGTTTTTAAAGACCATCCATCATTTGGTGTCAATTGAAGATCTTCATCTTCTAAATACATAATATGCTCTACAACAGGATTTTCAAAGTATTCTTGTTCATGTGTAGCTTCATTAGCAATTGCATCTTTATATGATGGCGATTTAGAGGAAGATGCTTCCTTTTGAGGAGGTGCAGGTAATTGCTGCAAGGGTCTATTTCTACCATGATAAACTGTCCAATCCCCTATTAGAGGAACTGTGACATCTGGACGAGGTAACATATTGTTACTCCCGTAGGATCCTCTGCCACGGTTATAACCGCGACCTCTTCCCCTATAAGGGGTTGTCATATTCCCTGTAAAAATTCTTGGGTCAAAAAATCTGCAAGAGAATTATTTTCTCCTTTTATATATTGGATATCAAATTCAAAGGCAGATAATTGAGCTTGCCAATTTGCAAAGATTTTCTTTGCTACTAGATTCTTTACATCCTTTTCAATAATTGATTTTGCTGAACTACAATCAATTCTCAGCAAGAATTTTTTATTTAATAAATCTTCTTGAAATTTAGATATGCATTTTATAATTGAAAGCATTTCTTTCTTTACAGTCGAATATTTTGACTGAGTAGGATTCCATTTTCCTGAAGTAAATCTAACTAATACTTCTTTAGAATTACTTGGATTTACTTGTTTTAAAATACCACCATACCCTATATTAGAGGCATCTGTTTCCACTATTTTGAAATAGGTTGGGTTTGATAGAGATAAACAAGGTAAACATTTTACCTTGGCCTTTATTATTCTGACAGCCTGAGAATGTTTTTCAGACCATGGCTCAGGATTTTTCTTAAGCCTAGAATATAATATAGCAGTATCTTTTGCTAGATTTTCGTAATAATCTGCAATATAATTGAGACTTCCTAGGAATCTTTGTAACTGTTTAGTATCAGTTATTATATCAGGGAATTTAGAAGCGAATTCAATACTTCTATCTATAGGAATAATTTTTCCTTGATTTATTAAATGTCCTAAAAATCTAACCTGAGTTTGGAATAACTTCATCTTTGGGGCAGATATAACTAACCCATTTTGTTTTATTAGATTTTTAAATATTTTTAAATGTTTTAAATGTTGATCTATTGTTTTAGAGAATACTAAAACATCATCAATATAAACAATAATAAATTCTGAATAAGGGTTGAAAATATCATTCATTATGTTCTGAAATTCAGAAGGAGCATTCTTTAAACCAAAAGGTAAAACATTCCATTCATAATGTCCAAATGGGACTGTAAAAGCAGTTTTATATCTGTCAGATTCTTTTATCTGGATCTGACAGTATCCTGATTTCATGTCAAACTTTGAAAAGATTAAAGCATTGTTTAATCTGTCTAATAAATCTTTTTTATTAGAAATTGGGTATCTAATCCATTTTAGTACATTATTAAGAGGTTTATAGTTAATTACTAATCTTTGTACACCTCTTTCTTTCTCAGCTGCATTATTAACATAGAATGCAGTACAACTCCATGGGGATTTAGATTTTCTAATTAATCCTTTTTCTTGGAGAGAATTTATTTCCTTTTTACATAGCTCTAAATATTCATGATTCATTTGAGCTGGCCTAGCTTTAGTAGGAATTTGATTTTCATTAAATTCTTCTATATAAGGTAAAGAAATAACATGTTTCTTTCTATCCCAGAAAGCATTAGGTAAGTCATTACAAACCTCAATTTTAAATTGATTCTCTAATAATTTTATTTTATTCTGAATCTCACTCTTTTTGAGTTGTTCAATAATATTTAATATTTCAACTTCTTCTTTAAGAAAACATAATTGTTTTTCTTTATTAAGAAGAATATCTCTAACCTCATTAATTAATCTAGTTTGGGGATCTGTTATAAATTCAAAAATAATTTTTCTACCATTTATTATAGTAGATATACCATTTTGATCAATATTAGTCATTGGCATGATCTTATGAAGAAACGGAGTTCCTAATATAATTCTATGGGTAAGATTCTTAACCATAATAAAAGGTGTTGGAAGACAAATATCTTGATTACAGATGTATGCATCTGATAATTTATATTTTACTTGAAGTTTATCTCCTCCTGCTTGAGTTAGAGATTGAGTAGTTTTAGAAAAATACTTAGAAGGAATTATTCCTTCTTGAATGCAATTAAGATCGGCTCCACTATCTATAAGAGCTATCTCATTCTCTAAAATAAAATCTCTGCTAATTGCTAGAGTTATTTTCACATACCATTTTTGTGATGTAACTTGGTCTAATAAATTAAGATAATCATTATTATCTGGTTTACTAGTACCAATAATTTCTTTATTATCTTCAACCTTTGAGGGAGACTTTGTTTCTAACAAAGTTATTCTTTGAGATAATTTTTCATTATTTTTCTTAATCTGAGAAATTTCAGATTTTAAAAGATTAACTTCACTACGTAAATCATTAATAGAAACAGGTGTTTCTTTAGTATTAGATTGTTGAAATCTACTTAAAACTTCACTTAATTGATACGGTGCTTCCATTATCAAGGGAGATTCTTTTTTAACATTTGAATTCTCTATAAGAGTTTCTATCATTTTACGCTTTAGATCAGGATCTGTAAGAGCTTCTATTACCTTTAAAGCTTTGTCTTGATCTGCCACATTTAATCCATTCATTTCTACAATGGATTTCCAGTAATTTATTTCATTACATTGACAATTATTGTTGTTAGGAGACAAAGATTCTTCTGAAGAATCCGAAGAGGTTTCATAAATTAACTCTAGATCTTCTTCATTAGAAGATTCTTTTTCCGAGTCAGAACTATTAATCATAATTTTTTCTAATTGTGAACGTAATTGTTCATCCTCTATCTTATTAAGAGCTTTCTTCGTCCAACATTGATTGGCATAATGGCCAATTTTACCACACTTATGGCAACTAATATCAAGCTTCTTAGCTTTTCGTTTTCCTTTATTAGGAACAAAAGGTTTTTCCTTTTGTTTATAATAATTTCTTTTCTACCTTTTTTTGTAAGGTTTTTCATAATATTTTATTTTATTTTTATAAGATTTATTCTAATAAGGTTTATTATTTTTATAAACAATTTTTTTCTTTTTATTCTTATCATTAGGAAAATTAGGATTTCCTAAATTAAACTCAAATTGTTCACAAAATTCACCAAGTTGATGTTTCTCTGAAAGCTTTTGCTTTTTAAGTTGATTTTTTAGTTTTATGTCATTACATAAATTTAATCCTTCGTTAATACAAGTACAAATAATTTGACCATATGTTAAGTCAGAGTAATTTATATTTACTCCATCATTTTTAGTTCTTAACGATTGTCGCACCTTTTCAGCGAAAAGATGTGGTAATCCATCTACAAATTTGGATTTCCAATGAGTAGAATTAGGGTTTGTAAGTTGATAAACCCTGGATAAGAAAGTATCCTTATACCATCTAAAATGAGTTAAAGATGGACATCTAAGGTTCTGTAGGAGTGTTTATAATATTTCTCCTATAGGGGCTGTGGTTCCTACAAAATGTTGTAGAATGGAAAGACACAGTGTATAAACTGCGTCTTCTTCTCCCGTAGTCATAATTTGACTAGTACTAGGATTTTTATCCTCGATTTTAACCAATTTTTTGTGATTTAAAATCTCTATTTTTTGGGTTTCATTAAGATAAGAATCCCACCATCCTCTTAATTGACCTACAAATCCAGTAGTTATAAAGGATGCTATAGCACTATCACTATTTCCATGTTGTTTACAAATAGTGGAATACATAATCATACGGTGTATTACATCTATGATTTGTTTGTCATTAAGACCATCTATGTTCCATTCATAGATAGCTTTTCCGTTATAAGAATTTTGAAAAGATTCAGGTTCTTCAAAAAGAAGATCCATTGGAGAAGGTCTCTTGTAGTAATATTTATCAAGAGGTTTTGAATCATAAATATGGTTTAATTCATTAATATTTTGGTTATCAAACATTTTTGCTAATTGATCTATGTCTTCTAGATCTTCAGAGGGTTCACAACACTCCGATTGGTTAGCGGAGTCAATCTGAGATAGAACTCCTAGATGGAAATTTTTTAATTTATTCTCAAGAATTTTAATAAATTCTTCGTTGTCATTTTCCATTTTAAATCCTGTGATTGGAGTAGGAGGTTGAATAAGCGGGGTCTCTGGGACTTCCGGAATCACTGATTTTGTATTTGAGGAAGAAGAAGTCAAGTTTGACTTACTTAATTGATTAACAATAGTTTGTTGTAGAGCTATTTGCTCTTCTATTAATTTTTCAATATTTATTAATTGATCACCTAAACAAACTAAAAAGGTGTTAGTATAATTTTGTGATTTTATTATCGTATTTAATTCCTTAATAGTTACTTGAGTACTTTCAAATTTTTGAATACTCAAATAAGCAGTAGCTTCAGTGCTAGGATCCAAACTAATTGTTTGTTCTGGAGGAAAGGGTGATTTGATCGTTTCTCCTTTAGTAATCTTCCAAGATCTTTGTAAGACTAAGATTTCATTATTAATATTATTAATATAATTGTTTACGAACCATTGAAAAAATGATATATAATCTTCTGTTTTTTCTAAAGAAAGATAATATTCTTTTTTAAATGTTTGTAATTCCTCATCTGAGTATTTATTAAAATACCAATTCCTAAATTCTTTATGTTTTTCTTGGTAAAATTCCTTATAAAGGATTTCCCTCATTATACTTCCTGGGGATAAATCAATCATTTAAATGGAAGCTCATTTCAGATTGAGTAGGGGATTCTCTACTCTGAAACTCTTGTTTCTGATAAATTCCTTGAGGAATTTTATTTTGACTCATTCTTATTGTTTCTACAGTTTCTAGCTCTTCTCTAATTTGAGGAGTAGATGTAGAAGCTCTAGAAGTGGAGGCTCTACTTGGCTCTATTTGAGCAGTGTAGTAGTCACTTGTCGTGGAATACCTAGAAGATAACGATCTGAGTATCCTAATAATTCTTTGAGGCGTAAATTTTATTTCTACGTCGCCTTCAATAGTTTGAATTATTTGATCAATGTCTTTATTGACTATTGGTTCTCGTTCTACTTCATTAGGAAGAGACCAGGTTGTTGGGAAGTTAATTTCATCCCATTTTATTAACCTATTGGTTACTATGTTAGAGGTTAATAAATTAGTTTGTACTACAGTAGTAGTTCCTGGAAAGGATATTTGCCTAGCCTTAGGATTTAAAGTATTTAATACTTTATAATAAATTCTATAGCATATTGCTATGATTTCACTTCCTTGTTTAAAATTATAACCGTTTGTGTGAATTGTTAGTTGTATAGCGTCTAACAAATTATCATCAGATAACGATAAATTTAAATTTGGAGACACGTCAAAATAGACGGGTCCGTGACATAAACTCGTTTCTATTAACGCGGCTAGAGAAGGCTTAAAGTCTTTACATCTACCATCTCTAACATAAGCCATTATACTAGAGTTTAAACCTAACAGTGTTAAAGGTTTAAAAGCAATTTGAATTAATCCAATATGGATAAAACTATAATCTCTAAAAGGTACCAAGTCTTTCTTGGTAAGCAACCTAATTGTTTGATTCTCTCGAGATATTCTGATTGTTTGCTCTATTGTTTTTACAGCAAATCTAGATTTTAAATCAAATAAACCAATATTATAAATTTTGGTTGTAGGAATTGTAGGAATTGTCCATTTATTAAGCTTATCCAAATTGTTTGGATATTCTACCAATTCGGCATTTTTAATGTTTTCATTATCTCTATCAGATATTTCCATCATAGATGAAAGTTTAACAATGTTGTGGCTGGGTCAGATATCACAGCGTAGTCTGAGTAAATCTATTTTATTAGAAATTTAAAAGACTTGAAAATTACAATCTTTTTGTTATCTTTGCAAATGATTTCTCATTTAACTATCAACCCTAAGGGATAGATGGATTTCTCCAAAATCAAAGATGGAAAAAATGTTTTTTAGCAAAAATCTTCTCTTTTTCTATCATCATAAAAACACCCTTTTTTCTTCATCGGGATAAAAGATGATATTTACTTTATCTAATATCTAATTTTTCCTGTCCAATCAAATTCTGGATCGAATTTTTTTGGCAAAATCTATATTCATTAAAAAAATGTATCGAATCGAATCTGATCCATTGAGAGACCTACCATGTGTCACATTTCAAATGTTTATATATTTCGTGCAAAACACATGTTTTTTTATACATATTTATTAACCGGACATTAGTATAAATATTTATTCATAAATTTTTTATATGTTTTTAATAGTTTTTAGATTAGATTATATATCTTTGACGGTGTTTTAACAAATAAATATGAATATTACGAAATTTTAAAATTATATTTTTTTGGTATTCTTAGACCTAATAATATAAATATCAGATATTGACATATGATTCATGATATTTATAATTAATATAATGTTAATAATTTTGAAGTTATAAATAATAAATATTATATGTTGCTAATTCGTTTCTAACCTTTAATTTATATTAGTATATTTGGAGTTTTAAATATTAAATTTATTTTAATAAAAATAAATAAAATAAATAATATATTTGAATGTGATATTAACTTTTATTAAATAAAATCACAAAAATAAAATAAATTATTAGAAGAATAACTCATACCATTTTCTGATTTGAAACTATTTTTTTAATTTTAGATCATTTCTGACGTATTATACAAATAGAAAATTTTCAAATTAAAGCAAAAACTTATTTTAAGCCTGGTGGTTGAGAAACAAGCTTTAAGAGCATCTTCAATAGACTATTAAATAAGATTTTAAATCCAAAAATAAAGAGGATAACAATAAAATGAGCTCGAATAGACTTTTAGTGGCTCTTAAACTTAAAAGCATATTCCGTCTTCTCAATTGACACGAATATTTACGTACTAGTTGACTCTTAACTATTTTAGCTAATACAATTTTCACTTACACATGATTGAATTTATGTTTATCATAATTAGCCGTAAAATATGATTAAAATATAATCTAAGAGTCAATATAAAAAATATTGTCAAAATTGACACGAATATTTACGTACTAAGAGCATATACAACCCTTCAAAACACTTAGCTAAAAGTGTGGG
Source organism: Heracleum sosnowskyi (assembly GCA_030848705.1). Classification (NCBI taxonomy): domain Eukaryota; kingdom Viridiplantae; phylum Streptophyta; class Magnoliopsida; order Apiales; family Apiaceae; genus Heracleum; species Heracleum sosnowskyi. The sequence continues at coordinate 58,566,371 of CM061240.1, read as the reverse complement.
TAACATAACTTAAATATTTATTTTAGAAAATATGTACAAGAAAAACATCTCCAACAGAACATTGCTGTTGCTAAAATTATAGTCAACCCTTTCATGTTGGTTATATTTGTCGAACCTCTAACGACCTGTAATGAAACTCCACATCATATATTATCATATTGAAATAATATATTATATTTTTAATAACTTGAAATAATAATAACATATCATTTTTAAAATATAACCGATTATTATAGACAACTCCATTAAAATAAAATACTTTACAAATCGAGCAAATTTTACATAATCATTATTTTACAATTAGCCAATTATTTTAACCAAATACTCTAATATGTTAAAAGCCAAATTAGGAGACTCACTGAGTCTGAAAATGAATTACGGTAGGTGTTTAAATGTGGAGTATAGAATATAGAAAGCATAACTGATAAGGTCGAAAAGCAGAGCTCTCAAACAAGAAGGCGGCAAGAAAGAAAGGGGTGATTTTAATGGCTTACACTCTCCTTTCATCTTCCTCGTCTACTTTACTCTCTCGTGATACCTTCCCCCTCTCCAATTCACTCCATTTCACTCCTTTCCCATCTTGTTGTTTCAAAAGCTCTAAAATTTCACTCCAAATCACTCATGTTTCTTTACAAGATGAAAAGACTGCACCTTTACCCAAAACCAACATCTGGGTCAATCCCAATAATCCAAGAGCTTCTATTCTTAGACAGAAATCACATGATTCAAGGTACTCTTCTCTTGTTACAATTGCTAATTCTTTGAATTTGTGTAAACCCATTGAACAAGATGTTGTCAATGTGTTGGATACTTTAGGTGATAAGATTGTTGAGCAAGATGGTGTTGTTATTATTAATAATATGTCGAATCCCGATACAGCTCCTATTGTTCTTGATTATTTACAAAAGAGGGTTAAGTTGAATAGAGAGACCATTTTGTATAATGTCACTTTGAAGGTTTTTAGGAAATGTAAGGATTTGGGTAGGGCTGAGAAGTTGTTTGATTTAATGCTTGATAGAGGGGTTAAGCCCGATAATGTTACGTTCTCGACTATAATTAGTTGTGCTAGGTTGTGTTCTTTGCCTAAGAAGGCTGTCGAGTGGTTTGAGAAGATGGGTTCTTTTGGGTGTCAACCGGATGAGGTTACTTATTCGGTCATGATTGATGCTTATGGACGAGCGGGAAATGTTGATATGGCATTGAATTTGTATGATCGTGCAAGAGCGGAGAAATGGAGGATTGATGCTGTTACGTTTGCGACAGTGATTAGGATATATGGGACGTCTGGGAATTTTGATGGTTGTTTGAATGTGTATGAGGAGATGAAGGCTCTTGGCGTGAAGCCAAACATTTTTTTGTATAATACTTTGATAGATGCCATGGGAAGAGCTAAGAGGCCGTGGCAAGCAAAAACTATACACAAGGAGATGATTCGTAATGGTTATACTCCAAGTTGGGCAACCTATGCTGCACTAATTCGGGCCTATGGTAGAGCTCGCTATGGGGAAGATGCTGTCATTGTATATAAAGAGATGAGAGAAAAGGGAATGGAATTGAATAGTGTATTATACAATACCCTTTTAGCTATGTGTGCTGATATAGGCTTTATCGATGTAGCTGCTGACATATTTGAGGACATGAAAAGGTCTGAGAACTGCAAGCCCGATAGCTGGACCTTTTCTTCGTTGGTTACAATATATTCCTGCAGTGGGAAAGTGTCGGAAGCAGAGGCTGCACTGAATGAAATGTTAGAAGCAGGGTTTCAGCCTAATCTATTTGTTCTAACCTCACTCATTCAATGCTATGGAAAAGCCAGCCTGACTGACAAAGTTGTAAAAACATTTGATCGACTTTTACAACTAGACATAGCTCCGGATGAGCGTTTTTGTGGTTGTTTATTAAATGTGATGACTCAAACAGCAAAAGAAGAACTTGGCAAGCTAACAGTATGTCTTGAGAAAGCTAACCCAAAGCTTGGTTATGTTGTGAAACTTCTGGTTGAGGGCGATGACAACAAAGGAAACAACTTTAAAAATCATGCTGGTGAGCTCCTTGGTTCTGTTGGTAATGATGTCAAAAAAGCATACTGTAATTGCTTAATCGATCTCTGTGTCAACCTTGACCTTCTAGAGAAAGCTTGTGAGTTGTTGGACTTGGGACTTTCACTGGAGATATATACGGATATACAATTTAAAACTCCCACCCAATGGTCTTTACATTTGAAGAGTCTTTCCCTTGGGGCCGCTCTGACTGCACTGCATGTATGGATAAATGACTTGTCTAGATCTGTTGAGTCTGGAGAGGAATTTCCATCACTGTTAGGAATAAATACAGGACATGGGAAACACAAATATTCTGATAAAGGTTTGGCGGGCGTGTTCGAGGAACATTTAAAGGAACTAAATGCTCCATTTCATGAGGATCCAGATAAGGCAGGCTGGTTTTTGACAACAAAGGTTGCAGCTCAGTCATGGCTAAGATCTAGACACTCCCAGGAGGTAGTTGCTGCTTAAGGTGCTGTGTGTGGTTAAAATTTCAATTACAGCCTGTCAATGAGTAGCTAAATCTTCAGAATGGTATGACTCTTGAAAACAAATTCCTACATTTAGCTTTTTTCCTAGCTAGTTTCATGCTTTAAATAGTCTTTGTACTATTATGCGTCACAAGCATTTGTATTTTTCTTATTAAGGAGGGTTACTAGATTAAAGAGTTTTAATAAATTAGTTCTTTTAGTTACCTTTGTTAATATCTACTGAAATCCCTTAAATGGCGCTTCTATACAACATATTCCATCTGCCCCTGTTGTAACGATAGATGTTGTAATTATAGGACTGGAAGCTCCTTTCTTCACTTTTCTCTACTACTATCTACAATGGCAATGATAATAATTAATCCTTCGATGCTAATTAATCTTTGTTTTACAAAATGTCTACTTGTAGTGGATTGTAAAATGAAATATCCCTCAATTCCCACCTAGAATCGTATTCTTGAATGTAAACCTAGAACTAAATTTTTTTTTGATGCGTGAAATTGGCAGATGAGACTCCGTTTTTGGGAAAAAAATTATTGATTCATGAAATTGGCAGACTCCGTCTATCGCAGTGAAAAGTTTCTTATTTTCCTGAAGAGTCCTTAAGATATCATATATTACATCCAAACCAGTGTGTCAAATAAAACAACTCCTGCATCATACTTAAGTTATATGATTAATAAACTTGTGTTTAACACTTTGCAGCAAACTGGGTCAGTTTTAAAAAGAAATTGAAAATGTTATGTTTGGTAGTTGGGAGGAAGTTGTAGAACGAAAATTAGAAAAAATAAATGAAAGAAACATAATCATATAAAGGCAGAAACGGGACTAAGAAGTCTTGCTAAATCAACGAGGAAAACAAGTCTCAAGTCTTTACCGTTGACTGTGAAATCAACTCTTTTCTCGAAATCACTATTCTCTATTCTTTTCTTCTTTGCCTCTTACTTTTTATATTTCTATCTTCCAATCTCATACACATTGATTGTATATTTCTATCTTCAAATCTCACACATCCACAAGCCATGAGGTCAAACCCTGTAAAACCCACTTGGCCACCGTAGTGGGGCCACATGAAGTCATGAATATTGTTAGTATTGATAGTAGAGGGTGTTATATATAGTCTTAATTATGATCGAATCAAGCCATTTTTGATGCGTTAAGTTCTAGGAGACCCGCTAAATTTACACAATATCGGAATTCATAGGGGAGGTCTGGACTTCAAAATAACCCCAGTATTCTGGGAAAAAAAAATTAATTTGGACATTAAGGTTGAATATTGCCCCAAATACGGGCTTGTAGAGATTGACTCTTAAAACACAAAAAATAATATGCATTGGAGTGCAGGGGGTGTTAAATATATACGAGGATAGGATTGTTTGTGCGAGGCCCCAGGTGTCATAATTTGGTGAAGGCTCTTTATGACTTTCTTCTCTTATCTGATCGAATTAATCCTGTACCCTTACTACATAGAGGTATTAGGAGAGCTGAATCTAGCAGTTTGGAAATGGAACCTAATAGTAAGGAAATCTTTGCAGATTCCCAACAAATGACAAAAAGTGGAGTTCAAAAGGTGAAGGTTCTCACAAGTATCATTATTTTTTATCTTTGTTATTAATTGCGAGAATTTACAGACATAGATTTGTCTTATGATATGTTGCTCTACTATCCCCAATGTAACCTAGGAGATTTCATGAATAATCTTACGTTTTGACACTTTTGTTCAATAAAAAGTCAAATGTTAATTTGATTTTGCATGTATTGCAACAATAATAAACTTCACAAGTTGCGCATTATGGTATAGGAAATGTGACAGCACGGGTTATATCCCAAGTCCTTTTCAGAATTCAGGTCTATTCTAGAATTCAAAAGAAGCCTGAAGATAGTTGGTCAAATGCAACAACTTGAGTAATCTACAATGCCCACCACAAGCTCACAAAAGATTATGATTTGTTAATGCACTTGGTAGTAGTTTTTAAGCATATAAAGTGAAGTGAATGCCCGCATGTTTCGATGTGGGATTGAAGTGTTACGAACTCACCAACTTAATTATGATGTCCTCATGTGAACGGGATAAACCATATGCCCAAATCGAAGCCTCACTATAGCTATTGTGGGATAGTACCAACCGGTTATGTATCTTCACTTCTGAACCTCTAACATTGTGGGATAATACCACTAGCATTTGTCTCCCAACCTCCAGCAACTTGACTCACCAAACATGTTCAGCAAGATCTGGTAATAGATTTGTGGTTTTTTTAATGTAGCTAATCAAGTTTGCTAACTAAGTTCTACTGCAATTTTTTTGCTAATTACTCTAATTATCGGAAGTGAGAAATGTTGACCCGCATCATACTCCTTTTAGTGAATCTATCTCTTCATTTTAGTTCAAATTTTAGGCGTCTCATTACATATCGATTTCCTCCAGATCATTGTCAGAACCATATCCCTCTCTCTCAGCACCTCTTTCATCACAGAAAACAGAATTTTGCCTCACCTTTCTCAAGCTCATATTAGCAGGCAGCAGCTTACCCTATTGCCAACAACATGAGCCCCAGTTTCAGCATCCATACCATCAACCGTTGCACCTTCCTGAAAAGAATCTGCATCTAGTGCGTTGATCTCGGCCCAAGTTGATACTGCTACAACAAGAAATAACATCGTTGCCATGTAATGAATGTTGGCAAGCAGCAAAATCTATAGATAGGAGGGTTAGGGGTGTGGAGGTTTGGGTGGAATTAATAGACTCTTTATGCGTGAGCAACTTGGGCGCATAGCAGGGTAGAGTGTATCAACTTCAACATTTAGAGTTTCTGCATCATCACTAATGACATGGGCTATAAGATCAACTCGAACATTGAGAGTTTCTGCTTCATCACAAATGACATGGACCTTAAGATCTGGTGGTCTACATATTAATCAACACATATTCCAGCAAATTAGAGTTTCTAGCTTAACACAACAACTGTCAAATCCGCCAGTTTTCCAATTTCACGAAATAGATCGATAAGATTCTTTTTTTCTTTTTGTGAGTTTGGTTAAGTTCTTACACGATCCGATACGAGTGACGTATGTAACAAAGTTTAATCCACGTTTGCACATAAAATACTTCTATACTATTATATTAAAGACGCAAATTGAAAGTTTTGTAGTTTGGTCCTGAAAGTTTTTGTAGTCTGGTCACTCCATTCATAGTCGTTAGATATTTCTGATCAAATCAATGAGAACCGTTAGATAAAATATTAAAATTATTATATATAATATATTTTCTATTTTTCCTAACTAAAAATCTCATTTTTCAAAAATATCGTAGGCAGTTTCATTTAATAAAATAACATAATAAGGTTATAATTGCTAATAACTAATCCATTATCATTTTTAGCCAAAGTGTATATTTTTTTTTATATTTTCCAACTAAAATTTCTACTTTTCTATTTTTTCTAAATAAAACTTCTCATTTTTCAAAAATATTATGAACAGTTCTATTTAATAAAATAAAATAATAATAATATAATTATTAATGACTAATTGATTAAATTTTTTTCCCAAAACGTATATTTTTTTTAATATTTTCTAACTAATATTTCTCCTAACTAAAACCTCAAAAATATCACGGACTATTTCATTTAGTAGCATAAAATACTAATATTATAAATCTATTTATCTATCTATACTATATTGTTAAAGACGAAACATTGAAAGTTTTTGTACCTGTTTTTTGGTACGGTACTTGCCTTATTTAATTATTATAAAAATTATTATAATCAGTTACCCTTTAAGTTAAAATACATTATCATTTTTCTAAAAAAAACACTGGCAGTTTCTTTTCAGCTAAAACATGTTACTTTTTCTACTTGCCTTACTAAAATCCTTCATTTTCCAAATATATCACAAGCAAATCCTTACTTATTTATTTTAAAACCTATTTTAATACTTTTAATTTGCAATTACCTTTCCCCTCTTTTTCTAGAAAAATCACGGGAAATTATCTTTTTCAGCTAAAACATGTTATATTTTCTATTTTTCTTAGTAAAATCCCTCAATTTCCAAATATATCACGGGCAAACCTTTACTTATTTGCTTTAAAATCTATTTTAATACTTTTAATTAACAATTATCTTTTTCAACTAAAACATGTCACCTTTTCTATTTTTCTTATTAAAACCCCTCTTTTTTCAAAAATATCACGGGCAAATCGTTACTTTTATATTTTAAAATTCAACGAAAACATGTTAATTTCTATTTTTCTTATTAAACCCCCTCTTTTTCCAAAATATCACGGGCAAACTGTTACTTATTTATTTTAAAATTTATTTTAATACTTTTAATTATTTAAAAATGTTTAACACGCCTAATTAGTTTTTTTAATAAATGCAATTAATAAAATATAAAATATAAATAATAAAATAATAATTATTAAAAATAATTTGTGCATCGCACGGGTTTTAAAACTAATTTATACTATTATATTAAAGACGAAACATTGAAAGTTTTGTAGTCTGGTCCTAAAAGTTTTTGTAGTCTGGTCACTCCATTCATAGTCGTTAGATATTTATGATCAAATCGATGAGAACCGTTAGATAAAATATTAAAATTATTATATATAATATATTTTCTATTTTTCCTAACTAAAACATCTCATTTTCCAAAAATATCGCAGACAGTTTCATTTAATAAAATAACATAATAAAGTTATAATTGCTAATAACTAACTCATTACCATTTTTAGCCAAAGTGTATATTTTTTTTATATTTTCTAACTAAAATTTCTACTTTTCTAAATAAAACTTCTTATTTTCCAAAAATATCATGAATAGTTCTATTTAATAAAATAAAATAATAATAATATAATTTTTAATGACTAATCGATTAATTTTTTTTTTCCGAAAACGTATATTTTTTTAATATTTTCTAACTAATATTTTTTCTAACTAAAATCTCAAAAATATCACGGGCTATTTCATTTAGTAGCATAAAATACTAATATTATAAATCTATTTATCTATCTATACTATATTGTTAAAGACGAAACATTGAAATTTTGGTACCTGTCTTTTGGTACGGTACTTGCCTTATTTAATTATTATAAAAATTATTATAATCAGTTACCCTTTCAGTTAAAATACATTATCATTTTTTCTAAAAAAAACACGGGCAATTTCTTTTCAGCTAAAACATGTTACTTTTTCTATTTCTTTTACTAAAATCCTTCATTTTCCAAATATATCACGAGCAAACCGTTACTTATTTATTTTAAAATCTATTTTAATACTTTTAATTATTTAAAGATGTTTAACACGCCTAATTAGTTTTTTTTAATAAATGTAATTAATAAAATATAAAAAATAAAAAATAAAAATAATAATTATTAAAAACAATTTGTGCATCGCACGAGTTTTAAGCTATATTATTAAGGACGAAACATTAAAAGTTTGATAATCGGACGGACGGACGGTCGATACTTATTGATTTTACTTAATTACACTTACTTATTTTTTTAAAAAACTATCACTAAATAATAACATTATTTATAACCAATTATCTTTTTCAACTAAAACATGTTACTCTTTCTATTTTCCTTACTAAAATCCCTCATTTTTCAAAAATATCATGTACAAATTTTTACTTATTTATTTTGAAACATATTTAAATACTTTTAATTATGGACACTTACATTTTCAGCTAAAACATGTTAGTTTTTCTATTTTATCTTACTAATACCCTTTCTTTTCCAAAAATATCACGGGTAAACATTTATTAATTTATTTTAAAATATATTTTAATACTTTTAATTATTTAAAAAAGTTTAACATTCCTACTTATTTTTTTAGCAAATGTAAATTAATAAAATATTAAAACATAAATAATAAAAATAATAATTTTTAATAATAATCTGTGTTTAAGCTAGTTTAGTTTAATCCACGTATGCACATAAAATACTTTTAATCATTTTTGACAAAATGAGTTTTTTGCAATTCGGATATTCCCTGGCTTTAGAGTCATTGTTCACAATCAAAGCCTTTGATGCCTCAATAACCGTTGCCAAGGCAAATTGGATAGCTGGACTATCTCCTAAAAAGTAAATAATACAACTTTTATTTCAGGACAAAACTAGCTTTATGCAAAAAATTAAAAAATTAGAAGGGGGTTTTCATACAATAACAGTCTCATTCACGGAAGTAAACTTTTTTTTTTTCGATTAAAAGATAGTAAAAAAAAAGTAAATAAATCGAATTCTAATTTTAGGAGTATATTAATATAATATATTTAGTTTCCTTAGATAATAACAAGTAATTAGAAAATAAACTGGACTTGAAAAGAAAAGAAAATTTAGGGGAATACTAACATAGCATATTTAGCTTCATTTTTTGAAAGATAATAAAAAAGAAATTAGTAAATAAATTGTATTAGTAGAGAACATTTAAGAGAATATTAACATAGCATGTTTAGTTTCTCCGTTAGAAAATAGTAAGAATGAAATTGAAAATATTGAATAGAAAATTCATAAATAAAAAAATTCAGGCTTCTTCAAAATATTTTTCAAATATTTTTTAAAAAGTTAAGTTTTGACTTTAATAAAAAATCAGGATTACGATAATCTATTTAGTTTCCAATGTCAGTAAGTATATTCATAAAAAAATCTAGAACAATATTAAAATTGTATATTTAATTTGCTCCATTAATAAATATGAATATTAAAATTGTATATATAGCTTCCTAATGATTTAAAAGACAATTAAAATATTTTCTAATAAAAAATTTAGAAAAATATTAAAATTGTATATTTAGTTTCCTCCATTAGTAAAAATTTTAAAGACAAGAATATTAAAATTGTATATTTAGTTTTCTCCATTAGTAAAGATTTTAAGAGATATTTTCGAACCTTTGATATTAATAATTCAAAATTTTGAGAAAATTAGAAAAATAAATCGAAGCGATTTGAGAGCCCACACCTCACCCAATATACTTATATAAAGTAGAAGACGAGGGCGATGAGGTGGTGTATCTCAAATCGCTTCGATCTATTTTTCTAATTTTCTAAATTTTTTGAATTATTAATATTAAAGATTCGAAAATATCTCAATTGCCTTTAAAATCTTTACTAATGGAGAAAACTAAATATAAAATTTTAATATTCTTGTCTTTAAAATTTTTACTAATGCAATAAACTAAATATACAGTTTAATATTCTTCTAATTTTTTTATTAGATAAAATCTCAATTATCTTTAAAATCGTTACTCATGGAGTAAACTAATTATACAATTTTAATATTTTTGCCTTTAGAATCTTTACAAATGAAGGAAACTAATTATACAATTTTAATATTCTCATAAATTTTTATTTATGATTCTACTTACTAACATAGGAAACTAAATATATTATCTTAATATTTTCCTGAATTTTCTATTAAGTCAACGCTTAAAAGTTTGAAAAATATTATTAAGAAGATGAGGGCGGTTAGGCGGGGCTCTCAAATCGTCTCGATCTATTTTTCTAATTTTCTCTCCATTTTTTGAATTATTAATATTAAATATTATATAAATTCTTAATATCCTTCTTAATATTTTCTAACGTAGGAAACTAAATATAGAATGTTATTATTCTCATAAACGTTCTCTATTAATCCAATTTATTTACTAATTTCTTTCTTACCATCTTTTAAGAAGAAAGCTAAATATGTTATGTTAATATTCATCTAAACTTACTAAGCCGCGCTTCGCAGCGGTCTTATAATAATTTCTCTAAATATTTTAAAAACATTCTACGAAATATGTTTTTAAATAATATTTCTAACATAAGTTTTTTTTTTGAATTTTCTGTGTCGTCTTGATCATTGATGAAAATTTTGAATAAATATAAAAAATGTAATTGTTTAATATTTACACTATTTTAATATTATATCGAATATTATTATACTGATTAGCTTTTATATTTTTTTTCAAAATTTAAATCCCAACTTAAATTTAAATACATAATATAACATCAATATTTAATTCTAGCATATAATACGATGATCTTAATGAACCACCCTCCCTAAAAATGTTTTCTCCCAATGAGTCGCTCTCTCATTGTTAAGAAATTTAACATATAACACATTAACATTACTCTAATGTATAAATTACATGATTTTCAAATTTATTTTATTTTCATGATATATAATACAATAGTTGCAAAAACTTACCTTTATAGTTTTGAAGATAAATTCGAATCTCTTGGATTAGCAGAGCTGAACAATTCTCAGGAGCGACTTAAACCATCTATGGAAGAAGCTCCTACACTTGAACTCCAACCACTGCAGGATCAATTGAGGTATGGTAAAGTCTACGAGAGCAATAGGCTATATAAGGAGAAGGTTAAGGACTGGCATGAAAGAGGGGTGGTGAAACATTCATTTGTGCTTGGTCAGCTAGTTCTGCGTTTCAAGTCTCGCTTCAGATTTTTTACAGGAAAGCGTAAGTCGAGGTGGTCGGAGCCTATCACGGTTAAATCAGCATTTCCGCATGATACAGTAGAGATTTTCCATAAGTTTCCGGACGAAGCGTTCAAGGTTAATGGTCAGTGGCTGAAGCATGACGTTGGTAATACGGTGAACCGTGAGTCGACGTTCACCGTTCTTGCGACTGGATGAAAACGGATTCACGTCAAGCTATTGACGTAAAACAAGCGCTTCGTGGGAGGCAACCCACGCAATTATTATAGTACTATTCTGTTTAAAAAAAAAAAATTTGGCAAAAGACAGAGCGCGCCCGCGCCTCCCAGGAGCGCGCCCGCGCTTGAGATACTGTTCATAAAAAAAATCAAAAAAAAAATCGATTTTTTTTTTTTATAAAAATAGGTCTGGTTTTGGCGATGCTCAGTATAGGCGGCTGACTCGGCGTATAGACGCCATGCATGACATCCATCGCCGCTTTGCTCAGGATTTGACTCAGGCTTTGGGTACTGCATTCAGAGTCACTGGAGTTGATATTGCTTGGTCTGACTTTGGAGCGGATTCTGTTTATCCACCACCGGATACACCACCCGATGAGGGTGGTCCTGCTGATGATTAGGTATTCTCTGCACTTTCCTTGTTATTACCTTCAATGAGGACATTGAATATTGTAAGTTTGGGGGTGATAATTGAGGAATGGTAGTGTGTGTTCATATAGGATTCATATTGCATATGTAGTTAATTCATTCATATCTTTACATGTTTATGTCATATAGGGCATTCTGTTTGCATTAGTGTTTATATATATCATGTGAGTCCATTTAGTTGCATTTGCATATTTCATGATCCCGTAGGACTTGGCTATTCCTGTTGGTGAGTCGATGTTGATTGGGGTGTGGTAATGATGAATAGAGGGTTGATTTAAGTTCCTAGGAATTGACTTGCATGACAGAAACAAATTAATTTCATAAGTCTCATTGGTTTCTTTTGAATTTGATCAGACCATGCTTGTTTGGATGTTAGAATTTAATCATTTGCTTACATTTAGAATGTTCTTCTATTCTCTTGAAATCAAAGAAGCACTTAAGTCTAAGTTTGGGGGAAAACAGGGATTTCATGCTAGTTGTTAATAAAGCTAGGCGTCAAATGGCTAGTAGCCGCTCATTGTAAAAAATGAGTAGTCTAGGGAGGGATGAGGAAAAGCAAAGCGCACTCATTCCGAAATAAAAAAAAAAGAAAAAAAAAGAAAAAAAAAAGAAAAAAGAAAAAAAGAAGAGTTGTGTATATGCAGAATTGATCAGGTTGAGCTCTTTAATACTCGAGCAATTAAGTTCTAGGGGACTTTGTGCCTAGTGACTTAAGACTTTTCCGGTCTGGGATCCACTAACCTAACGCTCGCTACATGGGTATTATTGTATAAGCCTTTTGGGGTCTCAGCCATTGCACGGTCAAATAAGCATGAGTGTTGTTTTGTGTGTTGAAATAAAGCATGAATTCCTGTCTAACTCAAGTGGAGTATGAGGTGTCTTCTAGTGATTTCTTGTGTCTAGAGTTCATTCTATTTATAAGCATGTGGTTGTTTTGGTGAAGAATAGGATATGGTCTTGATTTAGTTTGGGAGTATATTGATGAGCATCGCACATACGCACGTTTCTGTGTTTGTATTGTTAGTATACGGGAATTTGGTCGAACTCTGTTTGAAAGATTGCATTCATTGAGATGTTGGCTCGTTCATTGGTTGTGGTTAGTTTAAGGGGATCGTTTGCATTAGCATATTAATTGCATTCATGCATTGCATTATATATATAGAGTCTGTTTATGCTTGAGGACAAGCATCGGTTTAAGTTTGGGGGTGTGATAAGTGGATTTTATATCTACTTGGAACGCTTCAATTCAGCTTAAATTGACTGATTGTACTCAAGTACTTGGTGTTTTTAATGTGTTTTGAGTTGGAATGTGTAGAGCTTAGTAATTGGTAGAGTTGTGGAGTTTCTATGATTATATGGTGGTGTAGGTCAACATTGTGAAAGTTGAGCAGTTGCGGGACTTGAGAACGAGAAGAAAAGTCAAGAAATAAAGTTTTGAAGAAATCTGACAGAAGCAGGAGCGCCCCCGCGCCTCAGGAGAGCGCCCCCGCGCTTCAGAAACACTGTTGGAGCGCGCCCGCGCCTCATTTAAGCGCGCTCGTGCTTGACCAATGCTGAAGAAGCCTTTTTCTGTTCTGATATGGAAAGGTCCAGAGACCAGTCAATAGAAGAGGCTATATAAACACCTGGTGGACGATTTCAGAGATATACATCCATATACCTACCTACATATCTTTCCACCGGCAAGGAGAACAAGAAGACGGCTGATTACGAAGATCTAGTTCATCTTATCTTTGTATTCTTCTAATTAGGCGATACTTTGGATTCTCGTTAGAGTTGTTTTCATAAACCTTATTACTAGTACTCTCTATTATTATTCTAGACATATTTATTATCATGTTTTCATCAGATCCCATGATGACGAACGGTTCGATTATGAACTAATCGTTATCGTGGGATTCTAACGGATTTATCTATGGATTTTAGTAGTTAATTGTTTTAAAGATCTGTGTGTGATGACTTATTGATATCCTAGTTTGGTTGTGCTTATTCTTCTTGGATGCGTAGCTAACATCTAAGTTGTTTGTTAATCTTTATTGATTGCGAAAGTGGATATAGAGATTTAGAACTTGCCATGCTAGCATAGGTTTATGTATGTTTGTCATGCATGATTCGTAGGTTATTTTAACCATCTTACCTGCCCTATGTAATCTGAATGGATAACTTGCTCGTTAAACCGTTATGTTTTCAAATCTTATAGACATATAGGGTCTAAGCATAATTGGTGTCTGCTCAACTTCTATCTCTTTTGTGGATGTTTGAGTGGTTTGGTATACGTATACTGAAAGGTAGCGTGTACTAATTTCGTGTTATCCGATTAGTTGTCAAAACTGTCACATGCTTTGATTAAAGACAAAAGACTCTAGATGAAGTATTTAATGAAGTTAGAATCCCATGTTTTATTTTCATAAGTAAATCATCAATAATTTTCCTTAGTTAATTATAGTCTTTATAAGTTGCTAGTTAATTTAGTTGATAAATACCCAAATTTGATACTTGTCTTAGCATTGAACAATAGCCATACATTGTTGCATAAGTGCATAACTGTAGTGAACCAGTCTCTGTGGGAATGAACTCTACTTATTCATATATTACTTGTGACCGCGTACGCTTGCGTGATTTTGTGCGAACAAACTTATGCAACTTACTTCTACATTAACCATTCTGAACTGGACTACCTCAAGGTTGAATCTTCCACTTCCCTTTCTCGTAGTACGGAATAACTGACTATGTTCTCCCTTTACTGAAAGTTTAATATAAAATAAATCAAGAATGAGCGAAAGAATGCTCAGCAAGTAACCCATAATAAAATAAATATTTTCACAACTATAAAGTCTGAAATTCAATAACCTTTGTTGGTACAACAACCAAAACCTTTAAAGTATAACATTTGAGTTAAAATACCATACAGTTCGAGATACTGTACGAGGGATAGTAGATTTCACAATATCTGAAAATAACATACAGTTCGAGATACTATATAAGAAGTCTAAACACTTCCCACCCAAAAATATAATCTGCAACTGAAAATAATAACTTTAAACATTTTTGTAAAGTTTAGAAATCCTTTGCTAGCAACATTATAGACAAAGTTTCAAAGTATAACTTTTAAATCAAAGTTATCAGGTAGTTCAGTGTAAAGTATCAGTTCTGAACAATTCTCAAACACCGCCAACATTATCGGTAACTAAGCTCATAGGCCTTCGTTACAATGTTGCATACACAATTCCAATTGGAAGATGGGACTAATTCCGGAGCCTTTACACCGCGCACCCTACCGTACATCACACGATGATTGGTCACGACTGTCGATACAATTGTAACCATTTCTCTACATGTAGAAGGAGGAAACCAACAGAATATTCTACCGCTTCGAGGAATCTCCCTAGACCACATTTGGGCCATAAGTGCTGGGCCGGCGCTACTCAGCCTCTTACGCTATCTCCTAGTCCACTGGAATAATCAGTAACCTGGAACAAAATTTAATCTACGTTCCCCAAGTAAAATACTTGTTATGTCGTGATGAGAATTGTATAAAGTTGGAACAGAATTAATCCATGTTCCCCGAGGAAATGTACTTGTTAATAGGATTTCACCAAGAAATAGTATCAGCTTGGAACGGGAGTTAATCCATGTCCCCCAAGTAGTGCTCGTTAATACAATCTCACTCACTAATTCTACTTTCGAAAGTGTGAGGAAGCAGTCTTGCGATATGTGTGTTGACCATTGCCAACGGATTTATGATCAGATAATATTTCTCTTTAAAAGATTACGACCAGGGAGTCAAAACTATTTGGAAATCTTTAAGGGTATTCCCAACCCGTTTGAGTGTTCAATGAATATTTAAATCATCTTTTAAAATAGATTTAAATAAAAATAATATTTGGAAATCCCTACTTTAATTAAAATAAATTTTATAAAGGTTAGGAATATTCTTCATAATTATTGAAGGTCAAAGATAATTTTTAAATAATATAAATCATTTTTAAATTGATTAAAAGTATTTATTAAATATTTAAATAATATTTATTAAATAATATTTATTAAATAATAAATGATTAAATAATATTTTTTAACTCAATAATATTTAATAAATCAACTCTAATTGAATATTCAAAATAATATTCTCTTAATAATAAAACAACTGAATAATATTTATTCAATAATATTTTTCGAAAAATAAACCTCGACGGTCTAAAGAAAATATACAGACTCCCAGTCTAAGTTCAAAATATGATTCGCGCGCTCTACTTTAAGAGCCTTTATAAAACCCGGCTTATAACTACCATATCATATAGCAAGATCACGAAAGATTCAAGTATAACAACAATATTTTATTTGCAATATATACCAGAAAGCACTTTTAATCACAAAAACAACACTAAGTCAGAAGGTTTTAAAACTTGCATAAACAGGAATCAAATATTTTGATAAGTAGAATATAGTATTAGAAAACTTGCCCAGAGTCCAAGATACGTATTCCAAGTTCCACTCGTCCCGAATAGTTCTATCAATAGATATAATAATCTAGGTTAGCTACAATAGCTACTTATACGACTAAAAAGTATAACCAACTTCCTTAACTATTCACATGGTTGTTATAAAAATCCCTTATACTAACCACTCGATGCTAATCCACAAACTTATATCGAGTCCAAGTATGAACATTCGCTTTGTACTTACTCATTTTATTAACACTTATTTCGCCCGACATTTCACCTCCTCGGGCCTACTTTAGCCAATCGCAAACTATCTCGCCGATAGTTTTTAATCTAGTTCTTTAATCCAACATGTAGTCATGAGATTCCTCGATGACTTTTGTGTTTTAATCGACTCGAAATTACTCTTTTATCTTGGTCAGAACAGATGGTCAAAACAGTGCCCCTAGAGTTGACTTTCCTAAGAATTACTATTACGGGACTCGCACTCTAACAATTTTAATAAATCATAAAATTCATATTTAAATAAGAAACCACTTCTAAAATCATCTTGAGTATTTTTAATATTTATCATAAAAGTTTCGATTTGAAAACATGGGTTTAGCTTGTTGAAATGTATTTTCAAACTTGGATGATCTACGGAAAGTTACTATTCATGCTGCTTTCACTAAAACCTCAAATTCTCCTAAACCGTTAACTCAATCGACACACCGTTTTCGCGTGCACGATCTAGAGAATCTCTACATTGTAATAAATCAAGAATTTAGTTCTGGGCAGAAGATCAATTTTTCGGATTTACTGAACAAGGCAGTGGGCAAGGCGATGAATAGTGTCATTGCACAACTTTCATTAAAACGTTCGTTTCTCCTAAACCGTAAATCGTATCGACACGATTCTCACGCAAAAACAAACTAAAAAACAAACTCTACGCAACCATGGGCAGGAGTGCTCTAGGGTCGAAGGTTAAGGGTACGAAAACTTTACTCAAAACAAGGCTACGTAAAATCGGGCATTACGACGGCTATAACTTAACGATTTCCATATTTTAAACTACGTCAAATCATTACCCAATCAAACCAATCATCAAACCAACTCATCCAACATCTCAACTAAGTTATAAACCTCAAGAACAATAGTCAAAACCAACATCTACACAATCAACCATTAAAACAACAACAATCATCCACCAAAACCAACCATCCATCCTTATAACCATACTAACATAAATTAACTCAAAACTCATCACATAAATCAATTTATAACTAAGGGTTCAAAGAGTTTATACCTTCCTTGATGCCTTAAACACACTAAAAATACCTTACAACCCTTGTTTGAGCCTTGAATTAACCTTAGAAGCCTTAAACTTACAAAAGAAAATCAAGAACACAAGTTAGTTACTATTCATGTCTAAACTTTACACAAGGATTTGATCATGCTAAACTTAATGGATGATGATGAAACTTGGTTCTCTTCTTAATCTAATCAAGAGCTTTCCAAAGAGCTATTACTTGCAATTTTTGGAGCTTGGGAAGTTAGCTTTTGAAAATCTTTGTCTTGCTTTTTCTATAAAAACCGAATGGGATGTAATGGAGGGGGGGAGAGCTTTTTCTTGATACTTACTTGGTTAATTGATATTTTTTTTTTATAAAGTGAGGTGGTTGGATGCTTGGATAAGTGAAAGAAAAGATGATGTATGTGTGCTTGTGTCATACAAGCCAAATGTCAAGCTAAGAAGTGGTTTAGGAAGCATCTTGCTTTGATCCTCTTGTTTTGGTTCCACATGGATACATAAAATGTTGCATTCTTGATTTAATCTTATACATGATACTCTTATACTTGTGTTTAATCAATCAAGTGTCGCGTTGTTCTGTTACCGCTTAATCTCGTTGAATGCTCGTATTGATTTCTTAAATGTTCTATCGAAGTAGTTTACCGTCAACGTTCTTGATATCTTAATACCTTTGTTAAATCCATATCCATGGAATTGATAAAATAAAATCCTCCAATTTATTTTTAATAATGATTAATGTGACGCCCTCCAAACCCGGGGTACAGATTTGAGGAGTCATCCGACCAACGGAACACTATTTAACACATGCATAATATATAAAGACACAAATACCCCTTAACCAAGACCGCATCCAGATTATGGCAATGAACACAAGCTACTACAATCTTTTATTAATACAATACCAGTTTTATCAGAGTTATTACATCACAACTAAAGTTCAAATCTAGACATCTAATCTAGAAAAGCAAAACAACAACTACCCTGCCAATGACAATGACTCGAGGGGCTCTCCTGGCTGCTGGTGAACTATCGGTCACGCTATGCCGACTCATACTCTCGCTTCACTGGAATAGGGTTAGAAAACAACAAGCAAGAGTGAGCCAAAATTGCTCAGCAAACATCATATGAATCATTTCTATCACAGTTGTAAGGATATGAATTTATGATATCAGAATCAACAATATTTAGCTAACACATGCTTTGTATCAATAACAATTGAAGAAAAAGAATTAGAATTTGGCTTATACATTTTATTCAAATCAAAGGTTGTGCTGCTGGCCAGCCACACATCAACCCCGGACTAGCTCACAACATAGTCCTCTACTGGATCCTAGGCCAAACTGGGCCTAAAGTTATTCCGACCATAAATATGGCCCGACCAATTACTGGTCCATTTTAAAAACATGCCAAATCTATCATGGGGTATAAACAATAACATGCTCAATAAGATAAACTCAATGTATGGTAATTGCAAAAGAGCTTCAACTGCTCAGTATCAAATGAAGATCGAGAAAGAATCATGGAATAATATCAATGGTACAGTGTACTCATTCAATAAGGAAATCAAGATTGGTAATCGATAATCAATGACCGTAATCAATAGTCAAGATGGAAGTCAAATAATCAATGGTTGTCAATAATAATCAAAGGATGATAATCAATAATAAATGGTGGTAAACAATAATCAAGTGAATTGGAAATAAGGGTTTCCGATGCAGATCAAATCAAAGAATCAAGAATCTCTAAGAAAATGGAATCAGTTGTCCAAATACGGTTAAAAGATTTATAATTTGAATTGTTCTGGGGATAACGGTATTCAAGTAATCAAGACAATAATAAATTTTATCACAAGTAAAGGAACAGATACTTGCCTGGTCTAAGATGTTGTCGGATCGACTCTGCTCACTCTACCTTTCCCTTTCCCTTGCTCCGGGAACTCGATTCTATAATTAAACAACTCATCACAGTAAGTCTAACTATTCTCGTTCTACTCTCGACACTTATTCAATCAATAATCACATTTAACAAGTAACCGGTTACGTATCGGACGTCCGGTATGATTTACGATATTTAAAACTCAAATATTTGCCCTAGTACGGGCATATACAGACTATAAAACACATCACACAATTAATATGAATCATATAGCACTTATAAAATTTTTTAAAACATCAAACGAAACTTATTTGAATTTTAAATAAGTCATTACTAATTTTTAAATCAAAAATCGGATTTTTAAATCCAATATAAACATTTAAATGCAAATAAATCAATTAATAAAATTAATTGACACTTTTTAAATGCTCAAACTATTTTTAAATAAATAAATAGGCTTGAAAATAATTAAACTGAATTTTAAATTAATTAAATCTAATTAATAATTAATTTTTAAGAATTAATTGATTAAAAGAAATAACCAATTAATTAATATATTAATTATTAAATAAAAATAAATAAAATAATTAAGTTTAATCAATTTTCGGATTTATAATAATAAATATAATTTTCCAAAATTTTTCTGATATTAAAATATACTTTTAAAATAAAAATATGAATTTTTAAAGTTTTTAAACTATTTTCGAATTAATTTTTAAAAATAAAATTCAAAAACAGTTTTCAGAAATCGAATTAGGGTTTTGAAGATTGAAACCGGGTCAAAATAACGGGTAAACGGGTCGGGAAGAACATATTCGGGTCACCAAGAACAACCCACCGGATTCTGGGTTTTCCAGAATCTGACCGGTGTCTGGCGGCCGGAATTCTTCGATTCCGTCCAAACATAAACAAACTCAGAGGGCTTTTGTTCGCCTTCTCAATACAAACACAACCAACACACCATATCGATTGTCCCATGCCGGAATCGTGCCCAGAATTTGTTCAAAGAACTCTTCGGCGACGACTTCGGCCGGAAACCCGATCTACATAATTTCTACATGAAACTCAAAGATTAATATACCAAAACGAAGCTTATAACTCATACAATCAAAGCCCCATATCATAACTAATGTTAGATCAACAGAAAGAACGAACGAAGTAAAAGAAAATTTCGGGTCGAAAACCCGAAAATCAAACCCATCAAAATTGAACTCGAGCATGAAATTAAATCATGGATTCTTGCTATTTAGAACCCTAGGAACAAGTTAGAAGCAACCAATTTAACGGAGAATCAACAGATTGAAAATCCCCAAATCGACCAAGAACCCTAATTTAAATTCGAATATTGAAAAATTCATATAAAATCGAAAACGTACCAGATGATGATGAGGTTGGAAGATTCTGAAACTAGAAGTCAAGAGCTTTGATTTGTGTACAAGAACTTCAGATTTGGATTTCAATAACACCTTGAACGAATGGATTAATCTTCAAGAACACGAAGAACACGGTTCGGGGATTTTTATTATTTTGAGAATTAGGGCTGCAGATTATGATAGGTTTAAGATTTGATTCGTCTTTTTATATTTTTGGAAAAATTATACCCCAAACAACATTTTTGGATCGATATAGATCCACTGGTTCGTTTAAAAACCCTAATTAGGTTAAAAACACGTTTTACGAGGAATAATCTGTTAAAAAGGTTGATGATCATCCAATTGATATGTATATCCTTATGTAACTAATGATCAAGAATACTGGGGCTATAACAAATGTAATATTGATATAAAACAATATATCCGTCCCCTTAAACAATTAGGGTTCGGAACAATTTTTCCCTTTTTGAACAAAACGAATTATTCTTGCAGAATCAAATAGGTAGGAATGAAATGATACGAATATCTCTCCCGGTAATGATTCGAATACGAAAGACGAAGAGATAATAATTAATGTACGAAATTCCAACGGGGCCCTTGAATTATCAAAACGGGGCTCAGATTTGAAGAAAATTCCAAATGACGAAATATTTGAAAGGGGCTTTCGACTCACCATTTAGCACATAATCACACAATAATTATCATTTAATAATATTCCAATACTCCACAATAAATATTTTTATATTAAATATATCATTTATTTAAATAATAAAATTTACGGATATTACAATTAATCTCTCAGTATCTGGTGGAATCTCAGAGAAAACATAAAATGCTATTCTTCTGATTCTGACAGCTTTTACATTCACTCATTTACATAGTAGAATGCTAATACGTCTTCAAAAATTCATTATCTTGACCCGTACATAGGGTGGTCTGATAAATTTCTAAAACAACAAAATCACCATTCATCAAGGTCTTTGTTAGGGTTGACCGATTTGGAATGATGATAACAAAATGCTCAAGACAAGAATTTGATTTTGACACCGAAGCTGATTGTCAGAAAGCTAGTTCACAGAAGCTGATAAATCAGGAAGCTAACTAGAAGGCATTTTATCTATCCAAGGTCTAAAAGCCACATTCTGTCATCAAGTTAGGAAGCAATTCAGAAGCAAGCCAATGGACGTCTAATCAAGCACCAAGTGTTTCAGTGGTAAGTCTGCCTAATCAACTCAGTAATGGTGAATCAATAAAGATGACAAGGTGTTTTATCTAAAGATGAAGCTAAGAGTATCCTTTCTAACGGATCAAGCTATGAAATCTCATTTCATCTACTGATACAAGCTGAAAACATCATGTGCCATCAACGGATAGAAGTTGAGAACATCTTATCCCGTCAACAGATAGAAGCTAGGAACAACTTATCTCATCTACGGATAAAAGCTGGGGACATCATATCTACGGATAAAAGCTGAAGGAAGTTGATCATCAGAAACAGCTAAGGATGTCATGTTTTATCTATGGATGCGATTAAGGAGGTCATGGTCTATCTATGGATGCAGTCAAGAATGTCATGTCTCATCTACGGATACAGTTATGGAATATTACTTCTACGGATATTCTAAAATTACCTTTCTACTGATAATTGACGTAAAATGGTAGCCTACGGATATGGAATTAATACGCCTACTGATGTTCATCTCATTCAACATGGAAAACAAATCTATGTAACTGAATCTTTTGGAGGTTTCTTTATTTTAGAAGGTTGAATGGAGGACAGTCTCAGAGATCATCATTACACACCCGTGACTAAAAGATGCTGGATGACGATGCAAAAGATGTATGGAATAGGGAGTCAAAATTGTAAATATTCGAAGGCTCAAATTCCTACAAATGAAATGTGAAGTCACCTATTGTCTCTTATGTCTCGATGGATAAATAAGAGTTAAGGCAACTACCTAGAAGTTTAACTTCTAACTGGAAACAAAGGAAAGGCTTGACAAGCGTGAAGACCTATTTGAATACTACAAGTTCACTTATCTCAGCTGATAGTGACTTGACAGTCGGGTTACCAAGGAGAGGTCTCTTTCATGCAGATGTCACATGGGCTTGGAAGCTAGGTCAATTGCATGGACTTAGTAATTTTTGAAGAGAGCAGCACACTCAATCAGAAAGCACCATTTGGGATTATACAAGTTTATCTTTGATGCCAGCCAAGGCATTTCCCGAATAGGATAGTTTCTGATACGAGCATGTGAACAAGTAGAACCAAAAATGTAATATTTTATTATGTTGTAGGTTTTGTTTTGTAACACACAGTCGATGTATATAAGACTGTGTGGAGTAGCATAGAAAAGTATGTGTAGAGAGCACAAAGCCGAATGTAAAAACATTTAGGCTCTCTTCCATCATCTGTGTAAGCAGCTGGAGTTTGTTGAAAAACAAAACCAGAGAATTCTTCAATATACACCTCATGTGGGCTTTTTCCGAGAAACCCACCTGAAAAGTTTAAAAAGTTTGCTTGTCTCCTGCATGTCTTTTTAACTCGAAGAATTCATTTATGTTCATGGCTTGTTTCAATTCTTAGTTAATTTACCAACTCATATATTCATACTGTAAAAGGTTTGAATTTTTTTGTAAAATTAACTAGATTGTATTCAACCCCCCCCCCCCTTCTACAATCTAGGTTGCATTGTTCTGGGAATAACAATTGGTATCAGAGCAGGCTTCTAACACACAAGAAGTTTAAAGATCAAAAGCAACTGCAACCATGGAAAGAGGTGACAATGAAGAAGTTGGGAATGAGTTGTCGAACAAAGACTCAAAGTTGGAGTTTGCAAACTCTTTACCCAGAAAATGGAAGCATATCTCTGGATCTACTCCTGAACCCAAAGATCTAAATCTTAGCAGCCTGTTAAGTACTCTTGAGTGCTCAAATCTTGAGGCTATGCAGGATACAAAGATTATCAGTGAAGAAAGAGAGACAGAAACAAGAGATGTGGTCATCTCCAACCAAGATTTGGAAGAAGAGGAGAGAACAGAATGTTAGGCCGAATACAAAATATATAATCAAGTATATGTATGAGAATAACAATAAGAACACTGTTTATGAATAATAAACTGTATGGAATTAATAACTCCTCTCTCGGTGATGTAAAATATCACAGAGAGCTGCTAGGTTACAAGAATAATCTTTCAAGTATTCGCATCCCTTTTAGGGTTAACCTATCTGTGTTTATATAGTACACAGCTACATACAATCTTTAATTGATATTCCTATAAATCAGCTATACAATTAATATCAATTTAGAATTGCTTCTGTCTTCTGTTCCGTTTCCTTAGCCATCACGATATCTCTTTGCTTCTTTCCTTCTTCAAAGTATATCGCTTCTAGAATCTTCAATGTGTATAACACCGACAGCTAAGCAAACTCTGACTGTCAGAGTTTAACAAACTCTGACCAGTCTTCCAGCTAAACTCTGAGAGTATCCTGATACTTTGAACACTGATAAACAAACATCAGCAATTACATCTAACAATCTCCCCCAACTTGTGCATACAAAAATGTACAAGTTAATAGATAATTGATGATGTCAAAACATATAACAAATGCAGTGTTTATAAAATCACAGAGTTTATATTTAACTTAGAACAAAAAACTTAAAACTTACAGACTCCATTTTACTTGACCTCTTCAACTTCAGGTACAATTCTGAGATAGTCTATAAGCAGTCTTCTTCCAGCCCTTTCAAGCTCAGCTACCATAATTTCATTCAATTCCTTTAACTCTGGATCATTCTCTCCAGTTTGATAGATAGCAGCTCTCAAGGCATAGATACTATTCTTTTTCATCTCATTATCTAGCTTTATCATGAAGGATTTATCAGATTCCAAATTAAATTCCAACACCTTTATTCCAAGAGCTGTTGTAAGTTTTGCACTATTCCTCTTCATCTCCACAAGCTTTCCATTATAATCTCTGTACTTTGGTATATAAGAACCTACAGACTTTAGGCCACTGAGGGCTCTAGCTTTCATCATTCTTCTTCTTAATACCTCAGCTGCTTGTTGAGTTCTTTGATTTTTAACTTTCAGTAGATACAGCACATACTCCAACTCCTCCTTCATTTTCAGCTCAATATCAGCTTCTCCAACTCTGTATACTCTTCCATCAGTCTTGAAGTATAACAGAAAATCTCTTTTCAAACCTCTATGGTGTATTAACTGAACAGACTCCAAAGAATCAAGATTTTCTTGAGTCACACCAATACCAGGTTCAGCTAATGAGGTATGATCCATAGGACTGTTATTCACCCTTTTCTCTCTATGAGATCCTAAACCAGATTTATCTCTAGATTCTTTGCCCATGATGGTTCTGCTTTGAAGAATATTTTCATTTCCAGAAATCAGAGAATGTTGAACTGTAATTGGTTTAGCAAAGGTCCTTTGAAGTTGAGAAGATACCAGAGTCTGTACAACTTGAGTAGTATCAGTGGTTGTCACAGCTTCCAATGATTTGTCAACTTGAGCATTGTCAGAGGTTGATTGAATTTTCTTCAGTACTTGTGGTTCTTCTACAAGCTTCCCTTTGCCTTTATCAAGACTGGCTTCAACTGGTCTTCTTGAATATTGTAAACTCTGTTGAGAATTTACATTTTCTTTGATAATAATTCCTTTCTCTTTAGGCCTTGAAACTTTAACAGCCTTCTTGATTTTTCCAGACTTTAAACTCTTTTCATGCTCTTCAGCCAGCATCTTCTCTTCAGCTAGAACATCTTCAATTGTTGCATTTGCACCATGCTCTTTCAGAAACAACTGAGCTGCAATCTCTTCATCAGTAAGTTGTTGAGAAGTAGGCAATAAGCTTCTAGATTTTGAAGATGATTGAACTACAGTGTTTATTCTATCAGAGTTTGTCTTAGCAGTAACAGAGTTTGACCTTAGTCTCCCTTGCTCTTGAATTGATTTTGACCTAAACTCTTTGTCTTTTGCTCCACCATCACCAGTATCATCCTTCTTGCTCAGAGTTTGAGATTTCTTGCATTTGTCTTTGAATACTCTCTCCCCCTTTTTGACATCATCAGGAATCAACACTGATGTGAGCAATTCAAGTGAAGCAGCAATTGAATCAATCTTATCAGACATGACATTTTGATTTTCTTCAACTTTGCTTAGCCTGGTTCTAAGAACCTCCTGATCTCTAGATAAAGAAATTTTTTCTTGTTTCAAAGTCAGTTCCCTTGCAGCCACATCGTTTCTCAACCCAGTAACATCTTTCTGAGTTTCATCAAAACGGTTGTTAAGAGACTTTACTTGTACAATTGTAGCTTTAAGATGTGCAAGAAGCTCAGGATTTGTGATAGTAGCAGCAGTCTTGGACACAAATTCAGTTGCCCTTTGATTAGGAAAGATACATTCATGACTCGACCAATTTGCAAAGTACATATTCTGATAATGAGTTTCAGTATTATGTTGAGATGAACCACCAAACTCAGGCACTTTAGGATTCGGTTGTACTGAAATCCTTGGAGAAGATAAAGAACCAGCTTTGTCATCAGACTTTGCTGAAGACTCTGCACTTGGAGAATTAGGAACATTCTCAGCAAAAGTTTCTTGGACATCTTCATTTGCAATCTTTTCAAAGTTTAAGTTCTCAACCTCATTTTCTTGAACAGCCTTAACAATATCAACAATAGGCTCTGCAGCAGTCTCTGCAACATCTTCAAGTACATCCTTTGTTGTCTGATCAACCTCCTCACCCTTTTCAATAACCTAGTGAGTAACAGAGCATAGCTCTGTGTGAGTAGCCATAGACTCATCAAGAATCACTGTTGGTTGATCAGCTGCCACATCCTCTGTTTCATCAATACTATCAAACTCTTCAAGAGTTGCAGAGGGATGTGCTTCAAAATTTTCTTCTATGTCCATTTCCAAGATTGGCTCAGGCTGTTCATCATTCAAGTCAGCCATCTCATCAGCATTTGCTCTGGCTTCATCAGGCACAGTAGCATCAACATTAGCATCTTGAGAAATATTCTTTGGAGCTGTAGCAGTGGTATAATCTTGAACCACTTCATCAAATAAGTAATCAGCTACCAGCTTACTTCTTTTATGCTGTAAAAGCTCATTTGTATCAGGATGTGGTCTATTTGCCCTTTTCTTGATTCTTGAAGTACCAACAGTCTTTGGTAAATCAGCATCAGAAGATGGTTTAGAAGCCTTGACATCTTTAAAAGCCCTATGCTTAGTCCTACCTCCAGATTTTGGTCTTTGAGAAGTAGATTGATGATCAGTGTTTAATGGTTGAGGCTATGGTTGAGGTTGTGGTTGTAGAAACCGTTGGACTGAATCAGGAAGTAACAAGTCCCCACCATTTCCCTTCTTAACATCTTTATTTGTTAAATCGGAGAATATTCTTTTATGCAATTTAAACGAGGGAATCACATCATCCTCAGCAATCTCAACCCCATCAACACAAGCAGAAACTATCAATTGACAAAAGAGAGCAAAATATACTACGCTTCTATTTTCTGTCATCTTTTCTCCTATGTTATTAAGAACTAGTCTAGAAAAATCAAAGTTATTACCATAGAGAAGAGAATACCCGATTTGCAGACTATCAATTGGAATAGCATCCCAATTTGTGCATTTCTTCCCGAACGCTCTTGTTATACAATCAAAGAAGAAACTCCATTCCTTCCTTAAGAGCGGTCGCTTCAATTGACCAATCCTTGCCAAGGATCCACTATAACCAATATCCCTCATCATCCTCTGTAGCTCAGCATCACCAACAGAGATTGTATAAGCATTGAAATCTTCAAAGACCAGAGCATCACGAACAGTGGTTGGAGTGACCACAAACTCTTGGTCGTCAAACTCAAAAACAATTGAAGGAGTTCCAGATTCTCCTCCATTATCATAGACACCTGTTTCCCAGAAAGCTTTGATTTGCAATCCAGAAATCTTCGCTGGTTCAACAAGAGCTTGCCCAATATCAGACTGAGCAAGGAAATTTTGAAACAAATGAAACGCCTCCGGTGCGTTCTCATTACTCAAAGGTGCTGCATAGTTGTTAGGAACAAACTCTAGACCAACAGAGTGAAAGACAGTGGTTGCCATTAGAAACAGATTCAAAAATATCAGAGAATAAGCTTTGAAAGGTGAAAAGTGTTTGAGAGTGAAAAGTGTTTGTGAAAATGTGTGTGTGACAATAGATGTGAATGGAGTAAGTGTGTAAAGATTATGAACGTTGTGTGTATAATGATTAAATACAAAGATTAAAACTGAAGAGTTTTAACCATTAAGACACACAACTGTCTTACTCGTGAAGTGTGTGAGTGGGACAGGTGTCACACATGCATTAACTGTCAGCAGTAATCGTGGTAGTTTCCAACACGCATGCGCAGTAAAAACAGCAATAATTACTGCTATTTACACGTTTCATCATTTTCAAAACGCATACAAACCGTTGTCAATCATACTCTCTATTTTCAAAAATAATGTTCCTAAAAAATTATGAAATGTCTGAAACACATTTATTTATTTTAATCATCAGAGATTAAAAATAAATTACCTCGACGTAGAGTACACAGTTCATCAGTGTTTATCAATTCTCCAACATCATTAATAATCTCTTTTCTCAAAGTGCACAATTGTGAGTATTTGTGTGTGAATAGCAGAGTTTACTGAATGTAAATATTTAGAGCATCTCAAAGTGCATAAAATCCACAAATTAAATCAGTAAAAACTGGTTGCCCAAACTCTCATATGTAAAACAAAATATGATGTCATCTAAACTCTGTACCTATTTGTATAAGTATCTATATATATATTGTTTTCACCCCCTGTTTCATTTTTTTTTCTTTTCTTTTCCAGTAATCAGGGGTTGGCACTAGTCACCAAAAATTTAGAAACTTTAGCCCTTATTGAAACAGCAAGTTCCTGGATCTTCCTAGCCTCTTGACTAGTCACCAAAAATTCCAAATTTTAGCCCTTATTGACACAATAAGTTCCTGGGTCTTCCTAGGCACAACATGATCTCAAAGGAATTTGTACATTTTTATACATCTTTTTTCTTGGGGGTGAAGTAGCAGCAACTATTTATAAGAGTTTAGACTGACATCATTTAACACATATAATTTATGAGAGAAAGTACAAACAGCTAATACAGACTCAGTGTATAGGACCAATAAACTAAGAGATGCTATAAACATAGAGACAGTATCATGCTGTGTTAATTTTCTGCACACATTTGAGATCAGATCATATATAACTCAGAAGGATTCATGATTACTTACTGAAAATCATGCTTCATACTATTTTCTTCATCGGTGTTTATGTTTCAGACAATACCACAATCAGAGATTAACATCAGAGTTTAACCAACAGAGTAGATTCAAATTGAAGATCTGTGAATGTATCAAGACCACAAAAGACAAGGGCAAGGAAGGAACGACACTGGAAGATGAAGTACTTTTTGAGCGGAGGGTTGTTCTACATCAACAGAGGGATCTATCAACCTTGCACCCACAGCCTATGACAATCAAGAAGCAAGTTCAACCAAAAATCAGGTATTTTCTGTGAAGCCAACTAAGCATGTTAAAGAAGTATGTTGCAGCACTGCAATGAGTTTAATTGATGAATTACATGTTGTGCATATTTCCTTTAACAATCTCATTGAAGAAAATGTCAGACTCAAAGCAACTAATGTTATGCTTAGTGAGATAAATGCTATGTTGGGAACTCAAGTCTCTGAGTTTAAGGAAACACTTGTTGAATGCATGAATGCTAAACATGAACTTGAGGCTGTCTTAAAAAGAGAAGTGGTTTTGAAAGAGCAGCTGAGAAAGGAACAAGAAGTTATTGCAAGATGGAATAATTCCAGTTACATTGTGTCCAACATTATCAAATCTCAAGGAATGGACACATTTTGTAAAGAGACCTGGAAGTGCAATAACAAGAAGCTAGAGGATGTGGAGACTGCTCCAAAGATGGTAAAACCATTTAGGAGTAATCAGACTCTAGAGAAACTGAGCAATATGGTTGGACCAAGCTTCAAGAATCAGGTTCAATCACTAAGAAGCAAAACCATCAAGGAAGAATGTAATAACCCCAAATTTTGGACTTAGTTAAAAAAATTTGATGAATAGTAAATGTTGATGAATAGTGAATTTACTGATGAAAAATATTTTCAGACCACACTATATGGAAGACATGGAATGAATGTTTCGAAGTTATATTAGTGATGTACAAGGAAAATAAGTGAATGTAAACGCGATCAGAATCGGGAGATTCCAACTTTAAATTTTGATCACTATTCATCGGACAATCAAGGATGTATTGATTTGATCGTTTTGAGAAAGTATGTAGAATGAAAAATCCATGATCATATCTTAAGCCAATGTGAGAAATCTATGATCATATATTAAGCCAAGGAAATAAAGGATCAAGAGGATATCCCCTAGCATTAGTGCAACGAAACGTTTTCGGAATCGCTCGAACTTATAACAAGATTTAGCAACGAAGCAAAAGCATGACGAATTATGGATTAAACCCTAACCAAAGGAGAAGTATCATATAAGATCGTATGTGGGACTCGTTGGAATTTGAGAATAAGTAATTCTGGAATAAAGATGATTTAAGCGATAAAAAACGATCCCAAATGAATAGTAAAAATTTCCGGACTCCAAACGATTTGAAATTTCAGAGGGAGCTTTGTGGAATTAAATGATGACTAATTGTGCAATCGGAATTTGAAAACGAGATCAAGGACTCGAGAAAGTAGAATAAAAACGAGTGCACGGAAGATGTGGTGCTTAACGAGCCACGTGAGAGCATTGTTGGCTTGTTGTGAGCCACACAACTTTTCTACCACAAATTTTAAACACATCACCACAATTATTAACACCAAAATACACCACACAAACCTACCATCTGATCTAAACTCTATCTCCCCCATTTCTTCAAAAAAAATTCGAAGGTAAAATGAAACAAAATGGAGGAAGAAGAAATGGCGATAACTCGGGTTTCGTTCGGCGTATTTTCGTGTTCACCACTCAAATCGAAGCCCTCGAGAAGCTCTACGCATCTAGGGTAATCACTCTCCTCAACTCCTTGATTACCATGTTCGTTTTTCATGTTTTACAGTTAGGTGAGATGTGGTTTTAATGGAGTTTAGCTTAGTTGGTGAAGATGAATGCTTGTATGCTTAGTTCTTGTATTATGCTTAGTTTATAAGTACTTTGACATGAGTTAATAATGGTTTTGTGATGTGGGTTTCACTAGATTGAACTGGTATGATGTTGAAAATAATATTTATGGATTTCTTGAGGGTGATGATGAGTCTTGGAGTTGAATTGAATGAGATTTAAATCTCGGAAACATCTCGGTTCTAGCCGTCGTAATGTCCGATTTTCGTTAACTCTAAAAACTGCCTAGAATCCGAAAACTTAACTGCATATTCTGGCTCAGTTATGAACATAAATGTGTAGAGGATTGTTTCTAGTTTACGTAAGCGCAAGAATCGTATCGTTTCGATTTACGGTTTAGGAGAAATATCCATTTTAGTGAAAGTGATTTCGAGTAACTAAGTAGTTCACTATATGAACTTTGAGCTTATGATCAAGCCCCTTAAAAATGGAATTGGGTCGAGATATTAAAATGGATACTAGAATGGATAGTTAGGAAAGGAACCTAGAAGGTTTTGTGTTAAAAAGATAAGTTTTTGATTTTATAAAAATGCGAGAACCAAAGTTGTGAAAGTGAAATACCCTTAAGGGGATGGTTTAAACCATGAGTTTTGTAATGGTAAAGTACTTGGGTTTTGTGAATGGATTATCGACCAAACTTTTGACTTAAGAGTTTAAGGAATGTCATGAGGTTATAAGTGACCAAGAGCGAGACATTTGATGTTCGTTAATAGAACGTTAGTGCTTAAGTTAAATGCACTTTAAATGATTAAGCTAGGGGACTGATCGGGTATTTCTTTGTTTATAGATTTCCCGGCAAGTTCTTGAACCCCTAACAACCAAGGACCCGAGGCAAGTTTTCTCATTCCATGCTGTATTTTAAATTACAATATTCTGATGATGCGTATGATATGATATTATGCATGCTATCAAACCTCACATCGTATATAGATGTGATGGTATTAAAAATGTTGAGATGTAGTATATGCATATGATATGATATTATGCATGGTTTCAAACCTCACATCGTATATAGATGTGATGGTATTAAAAACGTTGAGACGTAGTATATGAATATGATAGATGCATGCAAGTTTTCAAACCCTACATCATATAAATGATGTTGTTGTGATTAATGTTGTGTTTGTGACATATTCTGCTTTAATGCTGCGAAAAGAGTTAAAACTGATTATGCTTATGGTAAAAAGCTTTGTGATATATAAGGGTTTATATGCTATTTAAAGATTAGATATAAACCAAGGTGTTATAGAGGCTCTAAGGGTAGAGCGCTCGTACGAGGATTTTAAAAATGTAGACCGGGAGTCAAATTAGTATTTTGTCTTGATTATACTGTCAGAAGCTGGAGGGTTCCAGGGACAGTTATATTCTTTTAAAATGATTGATTAAATATCCAATAATATATATATTGGAATATTAAGGTGAGATATTTAAATAATATTATTATAAATATTATTTGGAATAATTATTTAATTAAGTGAATATTATTTTGGATATTCACTTAAGTGGAATTTATTGAATAATAATTCAATATTTATTAAATATTCCAAAAATGATTTAAAAATCACATAACCTTATTTAAATATTACGTAAGGTTCCAATAGTTATTTAAATTATTTTCTGATCTCAAAAAGAGATTTATGTGACTATAGTAGGGGTTCCCAACTACTTTTAAACTATTTACCTCAAATGATGATTAAGGTTTTGGACTTATCAAAAATTGGGAATCCATTCCAGGAAGCGAATATATGATTTCACTTGCCTCTTTCATTAAAAGTGATTATATTTTGGGTTCTAAATTATCAGAACTAAAAGATATTTTACCAAACTCCCAGGTCATAATTTCGAAATGTTTTACTCGAGGATCGAGGTCAGTTGACAACGGTCAACCCACATTGTGACTTACTTTCGATATAAACTGGAGGTAAGGGTATTTTACAAAACCTATCAACAAGCTTATGCTTGGGGAACTGGATTAATATCCGTTCCAGTTGAAGATAGTTGGGGGAACAACCTTTCGCGTAAGTGGCCGAGTAACGCACGGTCCCGCAAATAAAAACTATTTTTCTAGCCTTGATGTCGCCAGGTGGTAATATAATAAGAGGCTGGGTGACGCCAGTCCAGTGGAATCCGTTGGCATGGAGCGGGTCCACTTGTGTGACCTTGATGTCGCCATATGGTTACAAATGAGTAAGAGGCCGAGTGACGCCGGTCCAACCTAAAAGCCCGTATGCGGCTAGGGTAATGACCTTCGGGATTATCCATCTACTAGTAGAAAATCTTTGGTATGACGACTGATCATCGTATACCAGTGCGCAGCCCTGTACAACTCCCCATGTTTTTCCAAGGATTGGAATTTCGGAAATGTTTGGTAACTTGGGTTAAATACCGGTTAAGGATACTTGTTAATAACATTTTAACAAAGTACTATACCTCATACAGTATTTGAACTATATGGCATGTTTTGACGAAAAGAATATTTCAATATATCATTATGTATACGAATGAAGTTTTAAAAGTTTTCAATTATGATATCAGCTACATATATGAGTATGCTGCTATATATTATGGTTGAGCTTTAGAGCTCATTCTTGCTTCTTTTATATATCACAACACAACAGAGTCAAAAAGGTGTTCATTACTGATATTTTACGGTATTTTGGACAATATGAGATATCTAAATAGATATGCGTATATATATGTTGAGAAGGTATTTAAGATATACAGTATGTTGAACTGTATAGTATGTTGAATCAATGGATAGGCTTTAAGCCTTGATTCCAATGTTAATATCTATTTTAAAAAGATATGTTTGAGACTTGGTTTATCATATTGATACCAAGGATTTCTAACTAATTTACGAAGAGTATTTGAGTATGATTATAAGTCATACAGTATTTTGAACGGTATACTATTTTGGGGTCAGACCCTAGTAGTGTTAAAACTTTGATCCTGTATGGATTATCTACCTTAAAGGTTTAAAGATTTAAACTGGGATAGATTTCTTGATGAGCGCTATTAGCTCATTCTTGCTTTATTAAAACTTTCAGCATGAAGAAAACATTGCCGATTCACCTCGTGTTACGAGAGCAAGGGAATGAAGAGACCACCCTTGAGTTAGTTCAGCAGGATGGATACTGTCGGAGTTAGCAGAACAGTTGCAGATTGAATTAGTGAGAATTGTTTTCGAGTAGGTTTGCATTATTGAACCGTGTATAGAATTGTGATGTCTATTATTTTAACTTCAGGTAGAGGTTGTAAATAATAGATGAGATCCTGGATAGTACATTTGATTTGTAATAACAAGTGTTACTTATTGTTGCTCATTTCCAAGGCTATAACTTGTGTGTGTGTGCGTAAGTGATTGGGGTCTTTGGAGTTGTATTATTAGAATATTGTAAGTAATGCAGGTATTGTATAATTGATGGAGCGTGACGACCCAGATTCCTGACCCCGGATCTGGGGGTGTTACAGAAATGGTATCAGAGCGTTAAGTTATAAACTTGGATATGAGAGTGTTAAGAGTTATATCGAAGTAAGAGAATGACGCGAGGACTCATATAGAGCTCGTTAAGTGGACTACCGGAAGTAGTGCCATTGAGGATGTTAATATTAAAGAGTTTAGTTGGGGACTTATCGGAGGACCGATAGGGCCGTTGAAGACCATCATAATGATGAGACGGGCGTTTAGAATTGTACACAGATTATCAAAGACATTAAGATAAGACGTGGAGCAGAGTCTCAGTTGCAGTTGGGGTAAGGTCGGAATGGCCAATACCAATGGATAACTTGACTTAGTAAGAACCTAAGTGTTTGTAGTTCATCGTAATTTTCCCACGAGAAGGCAGCACATGTGAAGATCAAGACGTTTACAGTCCTTTACGCGATCCGAATTACTAAATTGTGTGGACTAGTTAAGGCATTATCTTGTGTATGGAGTCCAAGCCTTGAGAACAACGATTCCACCAGAGTTGGTGTCTTTTTCGTCGATGGGTATTTTGTTACCTAAGAGGAAGACTTTTGCATACATGTAGTACCAGAACATTATCGTGAGACGAACGCGCTAAATCGCATCGCGAGTATATTTCGTACGATAGGCCATGATGGCTCCACTTAGAATTCAAAGATATGAAGAATGAATAGCGTGATTCTGATAAAGACATGTATGGTTGCGACGAGCAATGCGACAATCTCAGAACCTATGAGGAACGAGACCTATGTTGACCTGGGGTTGGATTTAGTCGATACGACTAGTGTTAAGAAGTTTCATATACGTAAATTGACCTTCAACTTTTGAGGATGTGTTGATGCGGCCGTAAGAGGCCCAATCTCTAGACGACTATCGTGGAATGACAAATATGTTCGAACTCCTGACCTATCTAAGGACTTGTACAATTTTGAGGTACCGTTGTTTAGTACCCTAAGCCATAAGGGCAGGAAGATAAGATCATCCTCGTACGGGTGATGATAGAACTTATGATGACCATTGACTTTTTGGTATCTACTTGCTGGTGCCCTACTCAATCTAAAACTGTTCATGCCCGTGTTACCTTGAATAGTTCATGACAGGTAACCCTTCTAGTTTCCTACTTCAACTGGGGATGCAACCAACAATTGTTAAATATTCATT
Organism: Heracleum sosnowskyi; assembly: GCA_030848705.1. Taxonomy (NCBI): domain Eukaryota; kingdom Viridiplantae; phylum Streptophyta; class Magnoliopsida; order Apiales; family Apiaceae; genus Heracleum; species Heracleum sosnowskyi. Next base: position 58,530,952 of record CM061240.1, on the reverse strand, counting down.
TTATTTCTTCATATTTGGACTCCTCAGTCGAGTTTATAAATATCTAGCTATGTGTTTAAAACATAGATGATGTATATTTCAGAGATTACTCGTGAATTCTTTTCTTCTATTAAAGGAGAGATTTGCACATCAGACGTTGAAATCATGGAAAGGATATCAATTTGACATTGGTAGTCCGAATTCAATTCTATCGGAGGATTTGACAAAGTTTGTGTACGGAGACACCTTTGGGTGGACCGTTTCACTGATGAGAAATGTTTGGTGGGAGGTTATCGATTGTTCCGATACCAAGAACTTTCTATTCAAACCTTATATTCTATTCAAGGGTCATAATTACCTTGTTCGTCCCAAACTTATTTACTCTTCTTTCAATTCATTATCCGAGTAGTCAAAATGTTGTTTTCTTTCTTTCTTTGGCTACGATGTTGAGATTTTTTACTAGTAGATTGAAACTGGCTAATTATATGTGCCATGATGAGTGACTAGTTAATTGTTCTAACTAGTTGAAATTTTAATGATATGATGAAAATCTAGTTAATCATCCTAGCTAGATGCTGCGTCCCAAACCAATTGAACTAGCAAATTTTGTTCAGCTAGTTGTTAATGTTTCTTAAAGTGAACTAGTTATTGTATCACTAAGTTCAACTTTCGATCAAATTTATATAAGTGAATTCACGATGCGTTTTGTATGCAGTGAAGTATGATGAGAAAATTTTCAAACGATAATTAATTGAGACCTAATAAGGTCATCCATTTGACGAGAATTCTTACAAAGATTTTATAAAACATTCTGTTGCTTGAAGTATTCTTGGTACCATGCAAGTATTTTCCTTAGTATTTGGAAAAAGAGAGTGTTGAAGCTTAGAGCTAAAACAAATGAGTCCGATAAATTATGAATCGAAGTTTACGGAAATTGCCAAGGTTTGTTTCGCATGATGCGAATTCAGGATAACGAAGTGTTTGAAATGACTGATTATGTTACCTTGGTTAATGAAACGACTGTGATAGAAATTGAAGCAAAGTGGACGAGAAATAATTGGGCATAAAGAAAGAAAGAAATTAAGAATTCAGATTGTCGGACGAGGGAATGATTGACCTCCAAGGATGTGAAACTTGTTTAGCGACTGTGATGGATACGAAATGGGGAGTACCTAGTGTACAGAATATCCCTGTTGTCAACGAATTCGAGGATGTATTTCCAAAAGATCTCCCAGGGTTACCACCCGATAGAGAAATAGAGTTGCTATAGAATTAGCTCCATGAACGGCGCCAGTTACAAAGGCCCCGTACCGACTAGCTCCAGTCGAGACGAAGAAATTAGTTGCTCAATGGTAGGAATGGTAGGAATGGTAAGAGAAAGGAATGATAAGACCAAGTGCGTCACCATGGGATGCACCCGTGTTATTGGTGAAGAAAAAGGACGGCAGCATGAGGTTGTGCATAGAGTATCGAGAGCTGAATAGGCTAACTGTTAAGAATGAATACCCCTGCCAAGGATCGGTGATTTGATCGATCGGATGCATGATGCAGTTAAATTCTCGAAGATTGATTTGAGAACTGGATACCACCAGTTGAATATTAAACCTGAGGACGTACCCAAGACTACGTTTCGTACCAGGTATGGACACTACGAGTTTTTAGTAATGTCGTTTGGGCTGACGAATGCCCTTGCAGCTTTCATGGACGTGCTGAATAGACTTTTCAAGAAGTATTTGGATAAGTGTGTCATAGTGACATCGACAATAGTTTGGTTTACCTCAAAGACCGAGGAAGAATATGCAGAACGTTTGAGGATAGTGTAGAAGCACTGAGAAGAGAAAAGTTATATGCCAAGTTCTCAAAGTGCGAGTTTTGGCTAAGGGAAGTACAGTTTTTAGGACATGTGGTCAACAGTGAAGAGGTGCTGGTTGACCCCGCTAAGATAAAAGCTGTTTCGAACTGAGAAAGACCAACCATACCAACCGAGGTGAGAAATTTTGTGGATTTAGCCGGATATTACCGAAGATGTGTACAATATTTTGCTAAAATAGCAGCCCCGCTGACCAGACTTACCCAAAAGACTAAAAATTTGAATGGACCGAGAAATGTGAGAAAAGTTTCCGGGAATTAAAGAAAAGACTAGTCATTGTCCTGTGCTGGTACTGCCAGACGGGAAGGGAGATTTTGTGATCTATAGCGACGCATCGCATAAAGAAGTAGGGTGCGTGCTTATACAGCACGGAAAGGTAATTACGTATGCATCCAGGCAATTAAAGGAATATGAATTTAGATACCCTACGCTTGACTTAGAATTGGCAGCGATAGTCTTCGCTTTAAAGATTGGAGGCGCTAATTGTATGGAAAGAAGTGCGAGAATTATACAAATCATAAGAGTATTTGTTAATCCCAAATAGCCTAACAGAATTGTAGAAGGGGGGGGGGGTTGAATACAATTCTAGATATTTCTAAACTTAAAACAACCTTTCAAATAAAACAGTACTGAAAAATGAAAACACAAACAAATATAAAATTTCAGTTGGATGTTTTGAGGATCCAACTGAGATAATTTTATTGCGGAAATAATCTGTGTTACAGAAGTATCACAGCTGCTCAGTTCTTGATTCAGAGTGAGAGTGCTCTTGAAAGAAGCTAATACAAACTATTTTTATCTCACTCTTTTCTTTTAAAAATGAACTGCTACACTTGGTTATATAACCCAAGTTTACAATGCTATTTTTGGCTACTCTAAATTAATCTAAAGGTAACCTCCAGTAGCTTGCTTTTCATCCCTTTTGTCCAATGGTCCTTGGAGATCTTGGCTTTTGTCTTCATTCTTATTATGATCACACTCAAGAACCTAATTGGAAATTGGAATGTTTCCTTATTTCTAGTGACCATTTTGATGGCTTCCAATGCAAAGTACACTTCCACATCACCTTTTGATCTGTCAGAAAACTGTCACTATCACTTTGTCAACTATTCAGAAAAGTGATAATGATTCGTTGATAGCAGTAAGATGTGTTTCGTTGATAGCTTTATTCTTCATTTCGTTGATGGTATATTCTTCATTTCGTTGATGAGTAATCTTCATTCCGTTGATAGAGTAATCTTCATTCCGTTGACATGTCTTCACTTAGGCAAAATTACAAGGCATAATATATTTATAGTTAACCAAACTATTTTGCCTATCTAGTACTTAGTCAACATGACTTAGAAAACCTATCTAATACCTACAACAAAATGCATATCAAACTCTGAAGTATTGTACAGTGCAATTGCTACATCACTCATTTCGTTGATGAGCTACCTGTCAACGAAAGCTACAAAGCACACCATTCCGTTGACAGTTACAAATTGACTTAATACAAAATCTACTAAGTGTTTTATAATTATCATCAAGAACAACATATTCCTAACAATCTCCCCCAATTTATGATTGATAGAATAACAGCCATAAATCAAGAGCCTTGATGATAACAAAAACACTCAGACATATTACAAATTATAAAAGTAGAAATTGAATTGAGCTTCATGATTTATTGAAAATTATTGAAATACAAAGTAGAAAAGTCTTACAAAACAAGTGCACAGAGTTGCTCCTCTAGTCTGAGCAAATTTCATCTTTTTCTCTGTGGCAGTGTTTTCTTTCCCTTCCTTGCATTGTTCTCCTCAATTTGAGCTTGGAGCCTCCTATAGAAAATCTTCTCTTCTTCATCTTGATTCCCCAACTTGGACTGCATTGATCTCAGAGTTTCATTGGATGCTTTTTCCAGTTGGTCTTCTATCCTAAAGAATCTTCTACAGTTGTCTTTGTCTCTAAACTCCATCATCCAATAGGGTTGGAGATGGATCTTCTTTTCATATTGAGGGACTTTGAGAACCCTGGGAAGTGCACCAGGCTTGTTCCAGCTTGCCTTGATTTGACAGATTTTGGAGACAACCTCAGACTTGGCAGTTTTGGTAAAGCCAAAGTCTTTCTTCAAGCATTTGAACACTGAGAGCAGTGTTTGGTAGTCTTCTCCTAAAATCCTGTAGAGAGGCCAAGTTTGTTCCCTTCCACCTTTGTAGACAAATACCAATCTCTCTGGCAGTTTATAAGAAGCTGCAATACCTCTCACTTCCACCAAGTCATCAAGATTCCTGATGTCAGCAATGTAGTCTTCTGGATTGGTGGGAGGTTTCTCAACTTGTTGTCTTCTCACAAATACTGGCTTAGCCTTAACAGCCCTTTGCCTTGCTTTCTTCTTTGCATCCATTTCAAATAGAAACTTTGGGAAGTTAGCCTCATCTAGCTCAATTTTCTCTTCCTTTGGCTGAATTGGCTGATCATGAAAATTCACTGGATGTTCAGGATCACAGGCTAACTTTTCTTTGAAGATTAGATCAGGAAAAGTTGGAGGTGCAGCTTTTGTAGAGGAATCTGTTGCTGTGCTTTGAGAGTCCTCTTTGTCAAAGGGCAGATTCCTTTTAGCTGTCTGTTTAGGCTGCCTTGTACTTTTCCTTTTCTTCTTTGCTTCATTGGCTTTTTCCTCTTGTTGTCTTTCTTCTTCATCAAGAGATTGAGCAACTGCAAGAGCTTGCATAGCTGCTCTTTCTGACTCCTCAGCCTTAGCCTTAGCAAAATTTGGGTGACCAGCCCAAACACAGATTTCTTGTCCATTTCTGTAGACAATTGCTCTCTGTTTCCTTACCTCAGGATCATTGCTCTCCTTGCATTTGATGATAAGCTGTCCTAGAACCTTGAGCTCATCTGGATAAGGTGAAGGATAAAAAGTTCTTGCAATGTTTTTGCCCTTTGGTTTAGCAGGAGATTTTGGAGATAGGCTTCCTTGAAGTGTAGCTTGTTCCACCTCCCTAATGCATGAAGTTTGTCCCTTTTATTTCCTTGGACCTTGAGTAACTTCATGTAGAAGGGGCTTTAGATCATAGAAAGAATTAATCTGTGGCTCCCATTCCGTTGACACTAAAACCATGGCATTCGTTGATGGTGCTGTAGAAGTAGCTTGATTCGTTGATGAATGTGTGTTCTTTGCAGTTTCAGCTATCTTCTTGATTCTTGCATCTATGCTAGACCATTGGTCTTTTATCTGTTCTGCAAGTTGTAGCCTCATAGATTCTTGTTGAATCAGGTCAATTCCATCCATTTTATCCTTTGCTAACTCCCCCATAGCTGATGGCTCCTTTGGTAAGGAAATGGCTGGGACCATAACCTTTGTGATTTGAATGTCTAGCTCCTTAGATTTCTCCCCCTTTTTGTTATCATCAAGAGAGATGATGGGGAGTCCCTGAGCTGCCACTAGCTGGGCTAAGAGTTGTGTTTGCTTCTCCTGTTCCTTTTGCATTTGAGTAAGTGTAGCTTCCACTATGTCCACCCTAGATGTAAGAGTCTTCAGAGTAGTTATCACTTCAGGTTCTTTGTTGAAGAATCTGTTCATCTTGGAAACAGTAAGAAGAGGAAGCTTTTCATCAAGCCTCCTGTCAAAAGCATCCTTCAGGTTCACAATAGAGTCCTTGATTTCCCTGGCTTCACTCCTCGTCTGCAGCATCTGTAGCCTTTGAATTACCAGTGAATCCATGATGGCTTTGTAGAATTTCTTGTCACTTGCATTAGCAGACTCATGAGCCAGATAGGCCTCATTATACTGCCTTGTAATTGCAGCATCCAGGTTGATTCTTCCATGCATATCCTGAGAAAGCCAGTTTGGTGTAGGGGGCACCACAGAAGTCCCAGTCTGTGAAGTTATGGCCACCTGTAGATTGTCACCAAAACTGTCATCATCATCAGAGTAATCAAACTCACCACTTGCTGCAGCTCCTGGAGACAAATTGGTCAATGCATCCTTTGCTCTTTGCATAGATGCAGTTGTATGGATTAGGTTGAGTGACCTTTCTGCCTCCACATTGCCCTGTTGAGCCATAATTTGATAGGCTGGCACATGATGAGTAAAGGTCTCAGGATCCAGGGAAATACTATCCAGAGTTTGTTGATAATGCTCTTGGAAAGTAGGTTCCCTTTCACCCTCATAAACCTCCATTAACTCACTAGCAATGGCTGCTTCCTCCCTTGTGGCTCCTGTAGTCCCTTCTCTCTCTCCACTATATTCTTGCATCATGGGCTCCCCATGGCTCACACCTCTCACAACCTCACCTTCACCTACTAAGGTGGAACCCTCAGCCTCTCCTTTTGCCTGACTGGAAGAAATAGTCAGCCTCTCACTCTCAACCTCTCCTTTTACCTGGCTGCAAGCCAGCCTCTCACTCTCAACCTCTCCTTTTGCCTGGCTGCAAGACAGCCTCTCAGATTCACTCCCTCTCAATCCTAGAAGTGTCTCAACTACCACTAGATCATCTGCACTAGTTATGTGAACAACTTGATCTTCAATAAAAGGTGCAGAATGAACTATCAACGATATGGTAGTTTGAACTGTCAACGGTATGGATACCGTTGATGGAGAAACACTTGTCAACGAAAGAGGCTGTTTCGTTGATGAAGTCAAGAAAGCATTATGAGAAAATGAAATTACAGTAGAATCTGTGGTGATTGATTTGAGAGATGGTTCCACAGATCCTCTTGTAGCTTCAGAAAAAGATGATTGGTGGCCCAACAAATCACTTAACAATTGATGACCACCAATTTCAGAGTGGGGCTTCTCCAAGAAAAGAGTTGGAGAATCAGGAATAGATGAATGGATCATATCCACATCTAATGACTGTGCTGGTGAATTTTGTGGAGTTGATTCAAGATTTATGTTTAGAGAATGGGACTGTAACCCCAGAGTAATAATAGGGGTTACATCAAACTGAATTTGAGAGACTGGAAGTGTTGCTTCCAGTGTGTGTGCACCCTGTGTGACCTGGGATTTTTGCTTCACTCTCCTTTTGTATTGGGAAATTGTTGAATGTGGGCTTGAAGTGTCCCTTACCCTCTTGGAGTGTGCTCTTGGAGGAGAGCTTGTTTCAATAATTACATCCTTTTGGGAGGATTCAATTAGACTTGTGCTAATATCCATATTACTCATTGTGCCTTGTTGGGAAGACACAATGTGGCTAGCCTGGGAAACACTCATCTCTCCCACCTTATCCTTAGGGTTTCTTTGATTTTCACCCCTTCCCTCACCTCTCACAACACCAGAATCACTCCCCTTAGGTTGTGTAGTGGATTTTACAACAGGTGCCTTTTAAGAAGCACCTGAGCTTGGCTTGGAGGATTTCTTAGATTTTGGTTTTGTTGCAGGGGCAGGAGCCTGTTGGGTCACAACTACAGACTCCATAGCAACAGAGGTGGGTGAAGTAACAATTAAACTAACAGGATTAGTAGTGGTTACCTCAATTGTGGGCAGATACACCACTGGGACATCACCATTGTGGTTGAGCCTCAGGATATCTGTCAAGACTCTCTTCTCTTGTACAAAGAAGTTGATAGAGTATATATTTATATATATTTTATATGATTTTATTTCTCATATTTATTATATTTTGCATTTAATTGGAATTTTATTTAATAAATTTTAATGTTTTATTGTAGGAAGCAAGGAAATCCTAAACTTGGAAGGATTGGAGAATAAAGAGCTTAATTTGGAGATTTATTAGAAGGAAAATCGGATTTGTTGGGCTGCCTGCACATAATTCACTGTTTGGGTCATATCTTAAGTTCTAGAAGTCAGAATTGGACGATTTAACAGCCCACACGAAGATAATGGAAATCTCTTTTATTCTAAAGTGGTCCAATTATTAAATTAATTCAGGAACGGCTCAGATTTACTGAAGAAAAGTCAGCTACGAATTTTCCTTGTAAAACAGAATCAGTTTAGGAAACGTAATTGTACTTTTCTCAAGACATTAAAATATTTGAGAATATGTATATAAACATCAGATCTGAGAGAGACATAGATACAGAGAGATACAGATATACAGATAGATACATACAGGCATAGAGAGACTTGTACTTTTCTTCTTGGAGAAAGATTAAAGGTTTTTATTCTTTGTTCTTAATATTATTATGTGTTCTTATTATATTATGTGTTTTGTTAGTTTAATTATGAGTGAGTAGTTATTTAATCTAGGGTTAAGTTGAACCCTAGTTATGATTGATGTATGATTTTCCATAACCCCCCAGTTTAGTTATGTTGTATGCTCTTGCTTATTGAGTTGTGCTTAATTAACAATAACATGTCAGACGTGATTATGCGTATTGTTTGAACCTAATATCTATTTATCATCGAAAGTTGGACTTAGATGGTTGTGATTTATCCAATAAGGACATGAACTTCTCCATGAAAATAGGTAGAACGGATTGTTAGGAAGTTAGGATGTTGTGTTTAATGTCTCTAAATTGCATGATACCATGAAAATAGGCTTGAGTGTATTTTTAGAGAAGCCATTAATACTCGAGAGAGGTTATTGGTATTTTATAGGGCGCATCTTTCCTCTTGAGTAGCGTATGATTAATTGGGGTGGAAAATCATAATTGCATCGATTCATGCTAGTGGGGATACTTAATTCTAGATGTTTTAGTTAATTGATAATACAATACAATTTGCTTTAGTATAATATTTAGATTAATAATCTCTCAACAATTTATTGTGTTACTTGCTTAGTTGAATTGAATCAAGAATAACTAGCGATTGATACGTTTGTCTCTGTGGGATCGACTCTGACTTACCCTACTACATAATTAGAAGGATTTGTTAGATATTATTATTTGATAGGCACGCGACAGCCTTGTCAAATTTTTGGCGCCGCTGCCGGGGATAAAGCGGTATTAGATTAGTTAATTTTTGAGTTTGTTTAGCTAAGTCTTTTAGTTTTGTTGCTTCGGCTATTATTCCCTTGTTATTTGATCTTTGTTTCTAGTTTCCTTGTTGCATGCACACTCGAAGTTCAGGTACAGAAAATTTGATTGTTCTTGATCCTGAAATTGAAGCTACAACAAGAAGACAAGCCGGACTACGAAGGAAAAATAAAGACAAGGAAGTTATGGGTGAGACATCAGCTAAAGCTCTCAGGGAGCATGGTATGCCAGACGCTACAGACGTACTCTCCAGTATTGTCAGACCAACAATCACGGCTACCCACTTTGAACTCAAGCCACAATTCATACAATTCATCTCCAATGATTCTTTCGCAGGATTGTCCACTGAAAATCCTGTCGATCATCTTGAGAGTTTTCTAGAAAAGTGTGATACTATAAAGCTGACCAATGTTAGTGATGATGCTATTAAGCTGCGCTTATTTCCATTCTCTCTCCGAGATGCAGCAAAAGATTGGTTGAAGGATGAAGGACCAAACACATTCACTACTTGGGATAGTCTTGCAAAGGCGTTTCTACTTAAATTCTTCAGTCAGAAGAAGACTTCAAAGCTCAGGAATGAAATATCTAACTTTCGTCAAGATGATGACGAGTCACTTCATGATGCTTGGAGAAAATTCAAACGACTTCAGAGACAATGCCCTCACCATGGAATTCCTGACTGGTTGTTGATCCAAACATTCTACAATGGGTTAACACAAGAGTTTCGAAACTTTGTTGATGCTTCTTCTGGTGGATCTATTATGAAAAAAAGTACGGAGGATGCAAAAACTTTGTTAGACGAGATGGCGTCTAATGATAACTATCCTTATAGTGACAGAAATCATCCAAAGAAGGGTGGTAAGTATGATGTTGATGCTCTAACCATGTTGAATACTACTATGCAGACAATGGTTAAGAAGATTGAGCAATTGGATTCTAGAACTTCATCTACAGTTTCTTTATGTGAAATATGTGGTGTAGTTGGACACACTCAACATGCTTGTCAATACAATCCGTCTGGAACAACAATGGAACAAGCAAATGCCCTCTACAACCAAAATCAGAGGCCACAATATAATCCTTATTCTAACACATACAATCCAGGTTGGAGAGATCATCCTAATTTCTCCTACAGAAATAACCAGGCTCAAGCTCAACCTCCACAAAATAATTTTTCTCAGCCGCCAGGTTTTCAACCAGCTCAGCCGCAAAAATCTAACTTGGAAAATCTTTTGGAAGGATTTATCTCTACACAAGCAAAGAAGAATGATTACTTTGAATCAAGTATCAATGAGATAAAAGCTCATAACAAGTTGATGGAGAATTCAATCACTCAAATTGCTCAACAGTTGAATCAATTTAACAAGTCTTCAGGCCAACTTTCTGGCCAAACTGAACAACCACATAAAGCCCACGTGAATGCTATAACTTTAAAAAGTGATCAGGAATTGCAAGGGCCAGAGATGAAGATGAGTACTGATAATTTGAATGTTGAGGAAGATACGGAGAAAATTCAATCTGAAAATGTGATTGTGCAAGAAGCGATTGAAGAAAAGAAGAAGGAACCCACAGTTGCTCCTGTCAGACCTTACGTACCACCTGTTCCGTTTCCTCAAAGATTGGTGCAAGCTAGACTTGGAGAGAAGTTTATGAAGTTTATGGATATCTTGAAGAGGTTAGAACTTAATATTCCTTTCTTAGATGTTATCAAGGAGATGCCTTCATATGGGAAGTTTCTTAGGGAATTATTGTCAAACAAAAGAAAGATTGAAGAAAGTTCTATTATCTCATTAACGGCAGAGTGTAGTGCCATCTTGCAGAATAGTCTTCCTAAAAAGCTAGCTGATCCAGGTAGCTATTCTATTCCTGTGAAACTTGGAAATTTTGAAATCAAAAGAGCTCTATGTGATCTTGGGGCAAGTGTAAGTCTAATGCCCTTATCAATCTACAATAAGCTTCAGATGGGTGAACTCAAACCCACACGTATATCTTTACAACTTGTAGATAGAAGTGTAAAAGTTCCACTTGGAATACTTGAAGATGTTCCTGTCAAGGTAGGAAAGTTTTTTATTCCATGTGATTTTGTTGTCATGGAGATGGAGGAAGATGCACAAAATTCTATCATTCTTGGAAGACCTTTCTTAGCTACAGCTGGTGCAAAAGTTGATATGATGTATGGAAAAATTTCTTTTGAAGTTGGAGATGAGAAGATGGAATTTAAATTTTCCAACTCTTTGCTTAGCCCTTCTCTGAAGAAGAGTGATCTTGGAAATAGTAATGAAGCTGTTCTTATGGTTAAGTCTTTGGGTGGAGATCAAGATATGAAGGCTGATATTTTCCTCTCTAAACCTCCTGCAATTTTGGTGAGAGATTTACATGTCATTAATTATGTTGATTTGAAGCCTTCAACAATGAAATCGATTGGTGAAATTTAGTTTGGTGGATTATCTGTTGAAGATCCTGATGCTCATATTGAAAACTTTTTGAAGATTTGTGATACTATCAAGTGTGATGGAGTTTCTGATGAGGCCATTCGACTTCGATTATTTCCTTTCTCTCTAAGGGATGGAGCTAAAAATTGGTTATTTTCGTTACCCTCAAATTCCATTACCACTTGGGAAGACTTACTTATAAAATTTCTTTTTAAGTTTGTCTCACGAGATGAAACGTCAAGGATAGTTGTTGCACTCTTAAAGTTTGCTCGAGATAGAAGAATAGTATTGTTGGATAAAGCCATGGATGAAAGTTATAAATTTTTGGGAGAGATCATGAGAAAATATGTTGAGAAAGTGGATGCTCCACTTTCGATCCATTCACCAGGTTGATTGACAAGAAGGTCGAGCTAAAGACCTTAAAAAAGCGCTTCTTGGGAGGCAACCCAAGATTTTGGAGGAGGAACACTCTCTCACAATTTTCAACTGGGACTTCATGCACTAGGGGAGTATTTCTAACCCTTCTATGTATAATTTTTCACTCTTATTCTTTTTGTATTTCTTTTAGGATCTTGTTAGTTTTGTATATTTATATATATTATTCATTGAGGACAATGAACCACTTAAGTGTGGGGATGAGTTCTCAATGACGTAAAAAACCCAAAAAAATTATATATTATAAAAATCCAAAAAAAATTTAAAAAATTTAAAACTTTTTGTATATAATTGCCTTGTCTCAAAAGCATGTTAGCGTGGATAAGTACACATTGTGTAGATTAATTTCGCATGATTAATTATGAGTGTCACATTCATGAAAAATCATTTGATGCTTGGTAATTCCTTGTGTGTGCTTGCGAACATTTAAAAACTTGAGATGTTTCTTGGTCAATTTTAGTGAGTTAAGCATGCTTTCACCTTGTGAGGATTTGAGCCTAATTTATGATTGATAGATTTTATATCAATCCATTTCTTTTGTTGTGTGATGTTCATCATGATTCATGTTGCTCTAGAACTTGTTTTAAACCGTTTTGAGACTACATGATATGTGTATGCATGAATATGATAAAGGCACTAGGATTAACCTCATTTACCCAAATAGTACCCATATAAAAAATAATCCTTAGTGAACCCCTTGAGCTTATATCCGTTTCTTTCGTATATCACCAATCTAAAATTTTTGAGCCTACTTATTTATTCTTGTCGTGATTTACTGGTAGAGCATATTGATTCAATTCAAGGGTTGGTGAATATTTAGTGTGGGGATTTCTTTTGGTTAAAGTGTTACATTTTGGTGGGATACAATATGGTATGAAAATTGCAAACAAGTATCAAGTACTCCTTTGAGATCAATGGGTAGCAAGTGCAATGTCATATTAAAGGGACGATCCATGTGTGCTGGTATTAAGTACATTCTTGGTGACTTTTCACTGTCCTTGGTTACTGGAGAATGACTTGACTTTTGAAAAAAAAAAAAGAAAAAAAAAATAAGTTATGAGCAAGAGGAAGATAAAGTAGAGTGTGTTCATTTGATTGATACAATGTGAAAGTGGGAAAGTACATGGGGTATATGTGCTTTGAAGTTTAATGCTTGTGAAAGCTTGATCAACTTTTACATGATCTAATTTTCATGTTGGGTGCTTTAATTAAAAGTGAACATTATTCTCTATCAGTTATCAAGTTTAGTCACTTGTTAGCCTGTTTCTTTGATATCCTACCCTGTACCTAAGCCTCGTTACAACCTTTAACAAAGACCTTTTGATTCATGTATGCATATAAACGAGGTGGTGGAGATTTGGTGGACAACCAAGCATATGGTAGCACATGAGTACATTGATTGAACTTGAGCGATACACTTATACCCATACACTTGTGTGAAGTGAGAGCAATGTGAGATATTTATCCATAGCATGCTTACTTGTTGAATGCGATTTTGATGTCTATCTCATGATATTTTTGTCTATCTAGACATTGTGTGCATACTTGGATTATTTTGTGTTAATGATGCTTAAAGTGAGAGTACTTGTACTTTCAGACACTTTCAGGTTGTTATGTGATTGATATTTACAATGTGTGGAGTACTATGACATGTTGCATGTTTGAGAGACTTGGTGGTTGAAAATATTTGATTTTGTGGGTATATCATCTACAAACCCTCACGAGACAAAACTCGTCCTACTACGGCTGCCTAGGGGTTTAACGGCTTGTTGTATATGCTCAATGCAATCGTGTCATCTACGAAAGTGGTGGTCCTATTAGTTAGTATTATTTTTATTTCTTTATTTGCCCGAGGACGTGCAAAATGCTAAGTGTGGGGATGTTTGATAGAGTATATATTTATATATATTTTATATGATTTTATTTCTCATATTTATTATATTTTGCATTTAATTGGAATTTTATTTAATAAATTTTAATGTTTTATTGTAGGAAGCAAGGAAATCCTAAACTTGGAAGGATTGGAGAATAAAGAGCTTAATTTGGAGATTTATTAGAAGGAAAATCGGATTTGTTGGGCTGCCTGCACATAATTCACTGTTTGGGTCATATCTTAAGTTCTAGAAGTCAGAATTGGACGATTTAACAGCCCACACGAAGATAATGGAAATCTCTTTTATTCTAAAGTGGTCCAATTATTAAATTAATTCAGGAACGGCTCAGATTTACTGAAGAAAAGTCAGCTACGAATTTTCCTTGTAAAACAGAATCAGTTTAGGAAACGTAATTGTACTTTTCTCAAGACATTAAAATATTTGAGAATATGTATATAAACATCAGATCTGAGAGAGACATAGATACAGAGAGATACAGATATACAGATAGATACATACAGGCATAGAGAGACTTGTACTTTTCTTCTTGGAGAAAGATTAAAGGTTTTTATTCTTTGTTCTTAATATTATTATGTGTTCTTATTATATTATGTGTTTTGTTAGTTTAATTATGAGTGAGTAGTTATTTAATCTAGGGTTAAGTTGAACCCTAGTTATGATTGATGTATGATTTTCCATAACCCCCCAGTTTAGTTATGTTGTATGCTCTTGCTTATTGAGTTGTGCTTAATTAACAATAACATGTCAAACGTGATTATGCGTATTGTTTGAACCTAATATCTATTTATCATCGAAAGTTGGACTTAGATGGTTGTGATTTATCCAATAAGGACATGAACTTCTCCATGAAAATAGGTAGAACGGATTGTTAGGAAGTTAGGATGTTGTGTTTAATGTCTCTAAATTGCATGATACCATGAAAATAGGCTTGAGTGTATTTTTAGAGAAGCCATTAATACTCGAGAGAGGTTATTGGTATTTTATAGGGCGCATCTTTCCTCTTGAGTAGCGTATGATTAATTGGGGTGGAAAATCATAATTGCATCGATTCATGCTAGTGGGGATACTTAATTCTAGATGTTTTAGTTAATTGATAATACAATACAATTTGCTTTAGTATAATATTTAGATTAATAATCTCTCAACAATTTATTGTGTTACTTGCTTAGTTGAATTGAATCAAGAATAACTAGCGATTGATACGTTTGTCTCTGTGGGATCGACTCTGACTTACCCTACTACATAATTAGAAGGATTTGTTAGATATTATTATTTGATAGGCACGCGACAGCCTTGTCAGAAGTCAAACCTGGAATTTGGGTGAGAGATAACCAATGGTGCTGGACTAACATGGTTAGCCAACATCATTAGAAGTCTAGCATAATAGATATTCTTTTTCCTATTAGCCTTATCACCCAACTTAGCACCAATTTCATACATAATTTGGGTGCTAAAGTTATAATATCTATCAGTTAGGAGCATGGTAAACAGAATCAAAATGGAATTAGTTAATGCATCAAAGTTATTGATTTTACCAGAAAAGACCTTAATGAATGCATCAGCTAAGTAACTATATTCCCTAACCAAACCTCTCCTAATTATCTTACCCAAATTATCAGTAGGCAAAGAGTAATTTATGGAATTAAGCATGTTAACCATGTCAGTATATGAAGGTAAAGCTGAGCAGTTATCCTCAGGAATGTGAAGGCATGCTTGCAATACATCATAATTGACAATATACTCATTACCTTGAATGGTGAATTGCAAAGTGCAATTTGCTCCACTGTACTCACAGGAGGTCTGTAAGATCCGAGAAAATTTCGTGTTAATATTTGATGTGAAATGAAATTTTATTTTCATATTAAATTTTTTTAATGTTTTTATATGTGAAATGTGTGGGGAATTAGAAATTATTTTGAAAAGGGTGTCATACTATTTTATTCTATTTTATTTATCAAAAAAAAATTTGGATCGTTCCCAGATTATTCGGGAAATTGGTATATCGTTCGTACCAATATTTCATTCGTTAAAGTGGAAGGTATTCGAAAATATTCGTAATGGAGGTATTTTGGTTCATATATCTTTTATTAAACGATACTTGTAGTTATCCATACTTTATGGATGATTATCGTCTCGTAAAACGTGTATTCTGCTTTATTAAAGATTTAAAGCGTTTATTTTGTTAAATTGTATTTAAAGCGATCTATCGGATCAGTATCGATCCAAAAATGTCGTTTGGGGTATTATTTTCCGTTTATTATAAAAAGGCGAATCATACTTTGTTTTGCGTATAATAAAGCATAATTACAGTTAAAAATCTAAAAACCCCTGAACGTGTTCTTCGTGTTCTTGAGAATCAAACTCAAATTTGAAGGCGTTACCGGAGTCCGATTTCAACGTTCTTATAGTCAAATCGAAGGTCTTGGAATCTAGTTTCATAATCTACCATCAGATTTTGTGTGGGGGTAATATTTCAATTTCATACGAATTATTTTTCTTTAATTCGAAAATTAGGGTTCATGTGAATTTGGGGATTTTTAATTCTGAGCTTGTTCATGTGATTTGATGGTATGTATAACTTCGTATGGTTGTAGGGAGTCCAAATATGTGATCAATTTCATTGTTTGATTCCCGGATTGTCCAATTCAAAAATTAGGGTTCTTGAGCTCGAAATTTGGGGCTTTTTGATTTAGAGTTTGTCCGTTGATTTTGATGGTTCCTATAGCTTCATATGATCATGGGTAATCGATTTGCATGTTTAATTGAGTCGTTCTATTCCTAGAATTGCTAGATCGAATTGTTAAGTTTTTTTCGAATTTTCAAACCTTTAGTTCGTAAAATCTGTTGATTGTTTGTGTATGTGGATATGTGGGTTAGATTGGGCGTGTTTCAAGCTTTGTTTTGGTATATAGAACGTTGAGTTTGGTTAAGTTTTGGTGTAGAAACGAATTTGGCCGGATTTTTGGCCGGAGTTTAACGCCGGCGGCGGCCGGTCAGCCATTAAAGCTGGCGACGGAGCTTTTTTACAGTTTAGTACCTCAAGTTTTGAAGATGATGAAGTTTGGTCCCTGAAGTTTTACAAAGTTGCAAATTGGTCCCCTGACCAAAATTAATTTCTAAATTATTTATTTTTAATTTATAAAAATCTGTTTTGTTTATTTAAATTTTGAAAAATAGTTTTAAAAATGACTTTTAAATTCTAAAAATTTCTTTTAAATTCTGGAAATTTTTATTTAATTATTCCTTAATTATTTGAGGAATTATTTTGATATTTTTATTTTCCAAAATTCTTTAATTATTTTGGAAAATGATTTAAATTAGGAAAAGTATTCCTAAAAATGTTTATTAATTAATTAAAATTCCTAAATGATTTATAAAATCATTTTAGGCCTTTCTTTCGAGTTACAAATTATTTCTCGAACGTTACATGACATATGTGATGTAATTCGTGCATTTAAATGTCAATATGTGCTACATAAATTATGTGAATTATCTGGTCGTTGAGTCATAAATGCGAATGATTGTTTTGAGACTTGTTTAAAGGCTTTGGTTGTGTTTAAATATTATCACGAGGGGTAGTTGGAATAGAAATTTGTCGGTAATGTTAGAAAGTGAGATTTACGAGGCCGTTGACTTGGATGTTGACTTTTTATAGTATGGGGATTTTTGTCAAGCGAATTACGTGGATTACTTATGTGGTTGATTGTGATTGGTCTATCAATTGAAATACGGTTGTCTATGCAACAGAGACTATTGGACGAGAGGAGTCAGATTATCAAAGTGTGTTAAGTAAGAGATATCGAAGAAGGATGAGATATTGGTTACGATTGACCGGGTTCAAGATGGTAGGAGCAGACAAGTGGTATTCACGAGAGCGTTAAAGCAAAGAAGGACGGAAATAGAGAATCGTGCGATAAGACAGAATAAGGAAGGAATCGTATTATTTCAGCTTTACGATATAGCTAAGGACCAGAGGCAAGTGTTTATACCCTTGCTTATTAATTGATGATATTCCTTGAATTATTATTATGCAATTGGCATACTTTTTCCTAAAAATTTAATGATGACTCTTTTGCATTGAACTGCAAGTATTTTATTTAAACTCGTAAATTGAAGAGTATTCCTCTATACTTTATGAACTTAGATTCATATTTTTATGATTGATTGGAAAGATATACATATTATATTGAAACGTTTGAAAAGATAGTTATGGGTCGTATACTAAGGCTTTCTTTCAGAAGTCATGATTTTAAATATTAGGTTGGAATATTGCCAACCCTAGATGAGTGGGACCTTGTGAACCCTATGATGAAAATGTTATTTTGAGATTCTGAAGTTGTGGTACTTGTTCTACAAGTATTCAATTCTCCATCTTGTACCTATGCAAGCCTTGAGTTTCCCTAATTATAAACTTACCTTGATTTTTCCTTAAACTCAGATTTGACTTCCTTGTCAATTGTTGAGGCCATCTAGAGCCTGTTCTTTGAACCCTACTCTATATTGAGCTGTTACACTTTCTGTTGATATCAGACTTAACCTTGTTAAGCATGTTATTGTTTATTCTTCATTATCATCCCAATTGTTGCATCGATCTCGTCGATGTTTATTATGTTGTTACTTGTCATGTGTACTCCCCATTGTTGTGTCGATCTCGTCGATACTAGATTATATTGCTATTCCTTATTGATTCTTCATAATTGAACTGTTTCCTGGAACGTGAGTTTTCCAGCAATTGTTGTATTAAGGTTGTCGATTCTTCCGACACCTGATTGTCAAAGTAAGGTTGTCATTTGTGTTGACACCTGACGTATATAATATAGAATTGGAATGTTTTAAAAATGGACCAGCTATTGGTCGGGCCATTTATGGTCGATGTAATTTAGGCCCAGATTGGCCTAGGATCCGTAGAGGACTTTGCCTTGAGCAAGTCCGGGGTTGTTGCGTGGCTGGCCAGTAGCACAAACTTTGATTTGATAAATGTGAAAATCCAATTCTAACATAAGTTCTTATTTTGAGATGAGTTTTGTTAATCCCAAATGACCTAACAGAATTGTAGAAGGGGGGTTGAATACAATTCTTGATATTTCTTAAACTTAAAAACAACTTACAAATAAAAACTGAACTTAATGTAAAAATCACAAGCACATAAATAATTTCAGTTGGATTGTTTGATGATCCAACTGAAGTGATTTTTATTGCGGAAATAATCTGTGATACAAAAGTACACAGCTGCTCAGTTACAAGAATGTGGAGAAGAAAATGCTCTCAAGGATAGCTAATACAATCTCTTTGTTTTTCTTCTCTTACTCTTATTTTAACTGCTACACTTGGTTATATACATTCCCAAGTTTACAATACTATTTCTGGCTACACTAATGTACACTAGTAATAACCATCAGTAGCTTGCTTTTCATTCCTTTTGTCCAGTGGTCCTTGGAGATCTTTACTTTTGTCTTCACACTTATTATGATCACTCCCAAGAGCCTTCTTGGAAATTGGAATGTTTCCTTATTTCCAGTGACCATTTTGATGGCTTCCAATGCACAGTACACTTCCATATCTCCTTTAGATCTGTTCAGTAAACTGTCACTATCACTTTGTCAACTATTCAGAAAAGCAATAATGATTCGTTGATAGCAGGGAGATGTGTTTCGTTGATAGCTTTATTCTTCATTTCGTTGATGAGTAAACTCCATACCGTTGATAGGATAATCTTCATTCCGTTGATGAGTAAACTCCATACCGTTGATAGGATAATCTTCATTCCGTTGACAGGTCTTCACTTAGGCAAAATTACAAGGCATGAGATATTTACAATTAACCAACCTATTTTGCCTATCTAGTACTTAGTCAACATGACTTAGAAAACCTATCCAATATCTACAATGAAATGCATATCAAACTAGAAGTATTGTACAGTGCAATTGCTACATCACTCATTTCGTTGATGAGCTACCTGTCAACGGATTGCTGCAAAGCATACCATTCCGTTGATAGCTACAAAATGACTTTACACAAATTCTACTAAGTGTTTTATGTTTATCATCAAGAACGACATATTCCTAACAATCTCCCCCAATTTATGACTGATAGAATAACAGCCATAAATCAAGAGACTTGATGATAACAAAAACACTCAGATACATCATAAATTACAAAAGTAGAAAATGCATTAAGCTTCATAATATTTTAGACAAAATACTAGACTTACAAGACTAATGCCCAAGAGTGCTCCTCTAGACTGAACAAATGATTCATATGTGTCTTCTTTGTGGCATAGTCTTCTTCCCTCTCTTAGAGTTGTTTTCCTCAATTTGGACCTGTAGCCTTCTGTAAAAGATCTTCTCTTCTTCATCTTGATCACCAAGCATGGATTGCATAAGTTTTAGAGTTTGATTAGATGCCTTATCCAGCCGGTCTTCCATCCTGAAGAATCTTCTGCAATTGTCCTTGTCCTTAAATTCCATCATCCAGTATGGTTGAAGATGGATCTTCTTTCCTGTTGAGGGCACTCTAAGCATCCTGGGAAGAGCCTCAGGCTTGTTCCAGCTAGCCTTTATCTGACAAATTTTGGATACCACCTCAGACTTGGCTGTTTTGGTGAAGCCAAAGTCTTTCTTCAAGCATCTAAACACTGAGAGTAGTGTTTGGTAGTCTTCTCCTAAAATTCTGTAGAGAGGCCACACCTGTTCTCTACCACCCTTGAATACAAAGACCAGTCTCTCAGGCAATTTTTGAGAAGCTGCAATGCCCCTTACTTCCACCAGGTTGTCTAAGTCAATATGTAGACTGGATTCTTCCCTGATGTCAGCAATGTACATGCAGTCCTCTGGATTTGCAGGGGGTTTCTGAGGTTGTGGCTTTCTCATAAATACTGGCTTTGACTTGACAGCCCTTTTCATTGTCTTCATTGGTTGATCCTTCTCAAATAGAAACTTTGGAAAGTAGGCCTCATCAAATTCAAGAGGCTCCTCTTTTGGCATAATTGGTTGATCATGAAAGTTGACAGGATGTGCAGGATCACATGCCAACTTTCCTTCAAGAGGTAGTCCAATAGGAATTTGATGTGCACTTTTTGTTGAAGAGTCTTGAGCAGTGTCCTGAGAATCATCTTTGTCAAAATCCATATTCCTTTTGGCTCTAGCCTTTGGCTGCCTTACACCCTTCCTTTCCTTTCCAGCTTCCTTAGCTTCATCCTTAGCCTTTTCTTCCTGTAGGGTTTCTTCATCTTCAAGTGATTGTGCAACTGCAAGTGCTTGCATTGCTGCCCTTTCAGATTCTTCAGCTTTGGCCTTGGCAAAGTTTGGGTGACCAACCCAAATGCAAATTTCCTTTCTATCCCTGTAGATTATGGCCCTTTGGTTCCTTATGCTTGGATGATTGCTTTCTTTGCTTTCAATAATCAACTTCCCTAGGATTTTGAACTCATCTGGCTTTGGTGGAGGATAAAATATCCTTGCAGTGTTCTTGCCCTTGGGTTTGATAGGTGATATTGGAGATATCCCTCTTGCATCCACATTCCTAAAGCATGAAGCTTGCCCTTTCTCATTTCTTGAATCTTGAAAGAGTCCATGCTGAAGGGGTTCTATAACATAAGAACTCTTGAACTGTGGCTCCCATTCCGTTGATGTTACAACCATGGCATCCGTTGATGGTTGATCCGTTGATGGATTTGAGTTTATTGCAGTTCCAGCAATTCTCTTGACCCTTGCTTCTATGTTGGACCAGTGATCTTTAATCTGTTCTGCAAGTCTCATCCTCATAGAAGCTTCCTGAATCAGGTCAATACCATCCTTTTTCTTCTGTCCAAGCTCCCCCATTGCTAGTGGCTCATTTGGTAAGGAAATGGCTGGAACCAAAACCTTTGTGATTTGTATATCAAGATCTTTAGATTTCTCTAGCTCCTTAGATTTCTCCCCCTTTTTGTTATCATCAAAAGAGATAATAGGGAGTCCTTGAGCTGCCAAAAGCTGGGTGAGTAGCTGTGTTTGCTTTTCCTGTTCCTTTTGCATGTGAGAAAGTGTAGCCTCAACTTTGTCCACTCTAGAGGAAAGAGTCTTTAAAGATGAGGACACTTCAGGTTCCTTGGAGAAAAACTTGTTCATCTTGGACACAGTTAGAAGAGGAAGCTTTTCATCTAGCCTCCTGTCAGTAGCATCCCTGAGGTTGCTAATGGAATCCTTGATTTCTGTAGCTTCAATCCTTGTCTGTAGCATCTGTAGTCTTTGGATTTCCAGAGAATCCATGATGGCCTTGTAGAATTTCTTGTCCCTTGCATTTGCAGACTCGTGAGCTAGATATGCCTCAGTGTACTGCCTTGAGATAGCAGCATCTAGAGTGCATCTTCCTTGCATATCCTGAGAAAGCCAGTTTGGTCTAGGAGGCACCACAGAAGTCCCAGTCTGTGAAGTAGTGGCCACCTGTAGATTGTCACCAAAGCTGTCCTCATCATCAGAAAAGTCAAAGTCTCCACTTGCTGCAGCTGTTGGAGATAGATTGGTCAAGGCATCCTTTGCTCTTTGCATTGATGCAGTTGTATGAATTAGGTTTAGTGACCTCTCTGCCTCCACATTGCCCTGCTGAGCCATAAGTTGATAGACTGGCACATGGTGAGTAAAGGTCTCAGGATCCAGGGAAATACTATCCAGAGTTTGTTGATAATGCTCTTGGAAAGTAAGTTCCCTTTCTCCCTCACTGACCTCCATTAACTCACTAGCAATGGCTGCCTCCTCCCTTGCTGCTCCTGTAGTCCCTTCTCTCTCTCCTCTATTTTCTTGCATCATGGGCTCCCCATGGCTCACACCTCTCACACCCTCACCTTCACCTACTAAGGTGGAACCCTCAGTCTCTCCTTTTGCCTGGCTGGAAGAAATAGCCAGCCTCTCACTTTCATTCTCTCCTTTTGCCTGGCTGCAAGCCAGCCTCTCAATTTCACTCCCTCTCAAACCTAAAAGTGTCTCAACTACCACCAGGTCATCTACACTAGTTGTGGAAACAACTTGATTTGCAATAAGGGGTGTAGAATGACCTATCAACGGAATGGTAGCTTGAACTGTCAACGGTATGGATACCGTTGATGGAGAAACACTTGTCAACGAAAGAGACTGTTTCGTTGATGAAGTCAATAAAGTACTTTGAGAAAGTGAAATTATAGTAGAATCTGTGGTGATTGATTTTAGAGATTGGTCCACAGATCCTCTTGCAACTTCAGAAAAAGTTGGTTGATGGCCCAACAAATCACTTAACAAGTGATGGCCACCAGCTTCAGAGTGGGGCTTCTCCAAGATAAGAGTTGGAGAATCAGGAATAGATGAATGGATCATGTCCACATCTAAAGACTGAGTTGGTGAATTTGATGGAGATAGTTCAAGGTTGATGTTTAGAGAATGGGACTGTAACCCCAGAGTAATAATAGGGGTTACATCAAACTGAATTTGTGAAACTGGAAGTGTTGCTTCCAGAGTGTGTGCACCCTGTGTACCCTTGGATTTTTGCTTCACTCTCCTTTGGTATTGGGAAAATGTAGACTGTGGGCTTGAAGTGTCCCTTACCCTCTTGGAGTGTGCTCTTGGAGGAGAGCTTGTTTCAATAATCACATTCGTTTGGGAGGATGCAACTAGACTTGTGTTTAAATCCATTTTACTCATTGTGCCTTGTTGGGAAGACACAATGGGGCTTGGTTGGGACACACTATCCTTTCATTCCTTATTCTTGGGGTTTCTTTGATGTTCACCCCTTCCCTCACCTCTTACAGCTCCAGAAACACTCCCCTTAGGTTGTGAAGTAGTTTTTGCAATAGGTGCCTTTTGAGAAGCACCTGAGGTTGGCTTTGAGGATTTCTTAGATTTAGGTTTTGCTGCTTGGGCAGGAGCCTGTTGGGACACAGCTACAGACTCCATGGCAACATTGGTAGGGGAAACAATAGAAGTAGCAACTACACTAACAGGGTTAGAAGAAGTTACCTCAATGATGGGCAGATACACCACTGGGACATCACCATTGTGGTTAAGTCTCAGGATATCTGTCAAAACCCTCTTCTCTTGCACAAAACACTCAAACCTGGAAACAGGGTTAGAGATAACTAATGGTGCTGGGCTAACATGGTTAGCCAACATCATCAGAAACCTAGCATAATAGATATTCTTTTTCCTATTTGCCTTATCACCCAACTTAGCACCAATTTCATACATAAGTTGGGTGCTGAAGTTATAATATCTATCAGTTAGGAGCATGGTTAAGAGAATTAACATGGAATTAGTTAATGCATCAAAATTACTAATTTTGCCAGAAAATACCTTTATGAATGCATCAGCTAAGTAACTGTATTCTCTAACCAAACCTCTCCTAATTATCTTACCCAAATTATCAATAGGCAATGAGTAGTTTATAGAATTTAGCATGTTAACAATTTCAGTGTTTGTAGGCAAAGCATTACAGTTATTTTCAGGAATATATAGACATGCTTGCAATACATCATAATTAACTATATACTCATTACCTTGGATGGTGAATTGCAAAGTGCAATTTGTCCCACTATACTCACATGAAGTCCAAATCTCCTCGATTATCTCATTGTAGAGTGGTTTAGAGTGAAACATTGCATAGCTCAACTTGCAATTCTTCATGAAGTCCATCATCTTGAAAAAGATGATGTTCGGGCTTTCCTTGACAACAAAGGGGATGGAGTTGTTTTTCTCATAGATAAACCCTCCAGCAGACATAAGCTTGACTATGGGTGCCATTGTTGAGTGTAGAAAAGCTTCGAACTGAATTGCTTGTTAGAGAGAAGAAGAAAGAAAAGCCTTTGGAATTTTTGAGAACAGGTAAAAAAAGAATTAAAGAAAATAGAATTTCTTAAATACTCCCCCAAAAATTCTCAGAAATTAAATCCAACAATCAATGTAAATTACTGGATTGGCTTAAAAAATATAACCGTTACCTTTAAAGTATTACCATGATTTATACTTACAGGGGTGTATGTATAGATCGTGGAAACTGACATGTCAAATTTCAACGGTTCAGATTAATTGCGCTAAATCAACGAATCAGGATTGGGCGGTTAACGTCTCGTCTTATTTCGTTGATAAAGCTGTGTTTCGTTGATATAAAAGAGCTATCAACGAAACACCCAGAAAAATGCTAAGACTGTCAACGAAATGGTTCGTTTCGTTGACATAGTAATTTTGACTTAGACAAAATTTTACTTTTTCCTGAGAAAATTAATTCACAGAAAAACATAGCAAATTTCTGGCTGCATTTTAACTTGTAAACATCTCAGAAATAATTAAGAGAAATTTAGCATACCTAGCTCACTTACTAATCTTGAGAATGTTGATTCATCAAGTGGCTTGGTAAAGATTTCTGCAAGTTGTTGTTCACTTGGAACAAAATGTAACTCCACAGTATCATTCATAACATGTTCTCTAATGAAATGGTACTTGATGTCAATGTGCTTGGTCCTTGAATGCTGCACTGGATTCTCAGTAATGGCAATGGCACTAGTGTTGTCACAGAAAATAGGAATTTTCTCAACTCTTAATCCATAATCAAGTAGTTGATTTTTCATCCATAAAATCTGTGCACAACAACTTCCAGCTGCAATATACTCAGCCTCAGTTGTGGAGGTGGAAACTGAGTTTTGTTTCTTGCTGAACCATGACACAAGCTTGTTTCCTAAGAATTGACAGGTGCCAGTTGTGCTTTTCCTGTCAATTTTACATCCTGCAAAATCTGCATCTGAATAACCAATTAGTTCAAAGCCAGATTCTCTATGATACCAAATGCCAAGGTTTGGTGTTCCTTTGAGATATTTGAAAATCCTTTTAATAGCAACTAAATGGGATTCCCTAGGATCAGCCTGAAATCTAGCACATAGACATGTAGCAAACATAATATCAGGTCTACTAGCTGTTAAATATAGAAGTGAGCCCACCATGCCTCTGTAACTTGAAATGTCCACATATTTTTTCTTAGTATTCAATTCAAGTTTGGTGGCAGTAGGCATGGGAGTTTTGGCAGGAGAGCATTCCATTAAGTTAAATTTCTTTAATAAATCATGAATATATTTTGTTTGACTAATGAAAATGCCTTCATTAACTTGCTTCACTTGGAGACCAAGAAAGTAAGTTAATTCTCCCATCATGCTCATTTCATATTTACTTTGCATAAGCTTGGCAAACTTTTGACAAAGTTTCACATCTGTAGACCCAAAGATTATGTCATCTACATAAATTTGAACAAGTATAGTAGAGCCATTCACAATCCTGTGAAACAGAGTTTTATCTACAGTACCTCTAGTGAAGTGATTCTCAAGGAGGAACTGTGAAAGTGTGTCATACCAGGCTCTAGGTGCTTGTTTCAAACCATAGAGTGCTTTGAGGAGGAAGTATACATATTCTAGAAAATCATCATCTTCAAAACCAGGAGGTTGACTTACATACACCTCCTCTTCCAATTCCCCATTCAGAAAAGCACTCTTCACATCCATTTGATAGACCTTGAAATTGGCATGGGCTGCATAGGCTAGGAAAATCCTTATTGCTTCTAGTCTTGCAACAGGAGCAAAGGTTTCATCAAAATCAATTCCCTCTTCCTGTGAATAGCCTTTTGCAACCAATCTAGCTTTGTTCCTTGTGACTATGCCATTTTCATCCATCTTGTTTCTGAACACCCATTTTGTGCCTATGACACTCCTGTCCTTAGGCTTGGGCACCAGCTTCCAAACATTGTTCCTCTCAAATTGGTTTAGCTCCTCTTGCATAGCTAAAACTGTTAGATATAATTGCTGACGTTTGTTTATCAGTATTTAAGCAACAGGTACTGACCAGAGTTTATCAGAAGCCGGTCAGAGTTTAATTAAACTCTGACAGGGTGAAGAGTTTAAAGGAAGCCGGTCAGAGTTTATTTAAAGTCTGACAGGGTGATAGTTGAATTAGCTGTCGGTGCTGAATTGAAGATTCTAGAAGCAATATATTCTGAAGATGGAAAGAAGCAGAATATATTGATACAGCTAAGGAAACGGAATAGAAGACTGAAGCAATCCTTAATTGATATGAATTGTATAGCTAATTTATAGGAGTATCAATTAGATAAGGATTGTATGTAGCTGTGTACTATATAAACACAGATAGGTTATCCCTAGATGGGATGCGAACATAGAATTATTATTCTTGTAACCTAGAAGCTCTTTGTGATTCATTAACATCATAAAGAGAGAAGCTGTTAATACAATTACAGTTTATTGATTCATAAACAGTTTTCTTGATTATTGTTATTCTCATACATACTTGATTATATATTGTGTATTCGGCCTAACAATTGGTATCAGAGACAAGGCTGTTTAATATATACAGTTTTACGATTCAAACATAGTATTAATCATGTCTGAAGAAAATCAAACTGCTCCTAAGGCTGAACAGGTTAAGCCCAATTCTGTGAGTCGATATGAAACAATCAGGGTTCCAATTCTCAGGCCAGTAGAGTATCCGATTTGGAAGGTTAAGATGACCATGTTTCTGGAGGCTACAGATCCAGAATACCTTGACAGAATCAATGATGGTCCTCATATGCCAACTAAATTGTCCCCTGTTGTTGATGGTCAAGAACAAAAGACTGTTCCAAAGGAAAAGAAAGATATGACTCCTGAGGATATCTCATCAATTGCAAAGGATGCAAAGGTTAGACATCTTCTCCACAGTGCTTTAGATAATGTTATGTCTAACAGAGTAATTGGCTGCAAAACTGCCAAAGAGATATGGGATGCTTTAGAAGTCAGATGCCAGGGAACATGTGCTATTAAGAAGAACAGAAAAACAATACTCACACAGGAGTATGAGCACTTTGATTCAAGAACTAATGAAACCTTGACTGAGACTTATGACAGATTTTGCAAACTGTTGAACGATCTGTCTCTGGTAGATAAAGAATATGAACTTGAAGAGTCTAATCTCAAGTTTCTGTTATCTCTACCTGAAAAGTGGGATTTAAAGGCAACAACAATCAGAGATAATTATGATCTTGCTGATACAGATCTTGATGAGATCTATGGATTGTTAAAGACTCATGAACTTGAGATAGAACAAAGAAACAGGAGATCCAGCAAGAAGACAAAATCTGTTGCTCTCAAAGTCGAGGAGAAGTCCATTAAGAAAGAATCATCAAGGAAGAAAGCCAAGGGAAAGGCTTTAGTCATAAAATCTGAGAGTGAGTCATCAAACTCTGATGATGATTCAAACTCTGATGAAGCTTCTGACTCTGAGGATGATGAAGAACAGATGATGCAAATGGCTGCATTGATGGTGAAGACCTTCAAGAAGATGGGGTTCAGGAACTTCAAGAAGGGAAAGAGATTCTCAAGGAGAGATTCAAATTCTGAGAAGAAGAATTTCAGAAAGTCTGATGGAAGGGATACCAAGTCTGGAAAGAAGGATAAATCTGAAATCCAGTGCTACAAATGTAAGGAGATGGGTCACTATGCTCCAGAGTGCAAGAAAGGCAAATCTGAGAAAGCACTCATCTCTAAAGGCAAAGACTGGGCAGATACTTCAGACTCTGATGATGGAGAAAACTATGCTCTTATGGCAACTGTCAGAGATGAGACTGAATCTTCTGAAAATAAGGTACCCCTAACTACTTATGCTTATGATACTGATAATATATCTGAGTTAAGAGTATATCTGAAAAGTGTTCATGTTAGCTATAGGGATCAGACTTTAGAGAATGAAAGAATTAAATCTGAGAATCTTAGTCTTAAAGATAGAAACAAGTTTCTTGAAGGAGAACTTGAAAGTATGAAGCAGATTCAAAAAGAAAGAGATGATGCTGTTTATGTTGAACAGGAGTTGCTTAAAAGGTATAGGCAACTAGAATCTGATTTAGAAAAAGAAAGAAAAATAATCAAGACTTGGACAGATTCTGGAAGAGACACTCATCAAGTGTTTCAGACTGATTCTGTAGGTTTAGGTTATTGTGAAAATGATGAACTTAGGTTTAAAGACAAGGTTAAGGTAAAACCACAACTTAAACCTGTGAAATTTGTTCCAGAAGCCAATAAGTTAAAATCTGTTGTAATAAGAGAAGCTGATATGGAATCAGGTGAAGCCTGTGAAAGACAGGAAAATATTATAACAGAAAAACTTAAGGAAAGAGAAACTGTTAGAAAGCCAGTAAAAACTTGTGAAAAACAGGTTAATGTTGGTTTGATGACAGGGAAACAGTTTAATCATAAGCTGAAAGAGATAAAATCTGCCATGAAACCAAAAGGGTCCAAGAAGAATAGGAATGGAAAGATAGGCATAAATAATAGAAATAATCATTTGCCTACTGGTGCTGCTCCAAGGAAAACATGTTATAATTGTGGTAGTTCTAATCATCTTGCTAGATTTTGTACTAAGAACAAACATATTAATTCTTTATCTTCTACATCAGGAGTAAAGAATGATTATGTAAGAGTTAAACCACAAACTTTATGCAGACACTGTGGGAGCACTTGGCATTCCATTTATACTTGCAAGAGTTATCATGCTATTTATCACAACTATTATGAGCTAAAACCCAATTTGAAATGGGTTAGAGCAAACTCTGCTTATGTAAAATCTGACAATGTTAGTTTAAACTCTGATAATACAGATTCCGCTGCAAAAGCTAACACTGTTAAGAAAGACAAAGGATCCAAGCAAGTCTGGATCCTCAAAACTAACACTTAGTGTTTGTTTGTGATTGCAGGGTATAATAGAGAGCACACTTATCTTAGACAGTGGATGCTCAGGACATATGACTGGAAATAAAGCCCTGCTATCAGACTTTAAGGAGAAGGCTGGCCCAAAGGTTTCCTATGGAGATGGCAACATAGGACACACTCTGGGATATGGCAATATCAATCTTGGAAGTGTCATCATCACAAATGTAGCTCTAGTCTCAGGACTCAAGCATAATCTGCTATCTGTGAGTCAAATCTGTGACAGAGGAAACCATGTAGATTTTCATAGTGAATACTGTGAAGTTATCAGTAAATCTACTGGAAAAGTTGTTCTAGTTGGACACATGCGCAACAACATTTATGAAGCAAGTTTGGTAACAAACTCTGATGGAAAAATAGTGTGTCTAACAGCCAGAATGTCAAATGAAGAGAGTTGGAACTGGCACAAGAAGCTCTCTCATCTCAATTTGAACAACATCAATGAGCTAATAAGAAAGGATCTTGTAAGGGGACTTCCAAAATCTATACTCAGTCTAGATGGCTTGTGTGATTCTTGTCAAAAAGCCAAGCAAAGGAAGTCATCTTTCAAGAGCAAATCTGAATCATCAGTAGTGGAACCTTATCATCTTCTACATGTTGATCTCTTTGGACCAGTGAATGTGATGTCCATGGGCAGAAAGAAATATGCTCTAGTAATTGTTGATGAATATACTAGATATACATGGGTGTATTTCTTGTCAAAGAAGGATGAAACTGCTCAAACTCTGATGGATCATGTAAATTTACTGGACAAAGGATCACAGCACAAAGTCAAAATTATAAGGAGTGATAATGGAACTGAATTCAGAAACTCAATTATGGAAGCTTTCTGCAAGGAAAGAGGAGTGAAACAAGAATTTTCTGCACCTGGAACTCCACAGCAAAATGGTGTAGTTGAAAGAAAGAACAGGACTTTAATTGAAGCAGCCAGAACTATGCTTGATGAAGCAAAATTACCAACATACTTCTGGGCAGAAGCTGTTCAATCTGCTTGTTTTACTCAAAATGCAACATTGATCAACAAGCATGGGAAAACACCATATGAGATGGTGAAAAATAAGAAGCCAAATTTGAAATATTTTCATATATTTGGATGCAAATGCTTTGTGTTGAAGACTCATCCTGAACAGTTGACAAAGTTCGAGTTAAAAGCTGATGAAGGAATCTTTGTTGGCTACCCATTGTCAACAAAAGCATTCAGAGTCTATAATCTAAGAACTAAGGTGATCATGGAATCTATACATGTGTCATTTGATGACAAGAAAATAATTGGACTTGAAGACAAGGATGGATATGATCAACTACGTTTTGAAAATGAAGATCTATTCTCTGATGATGTAAACTCTGATGAAGCAGGGTTGACAAACTCTGACGAAGCATACTCTGATCCTCTACTGGTAAATACTGAAGAAACTGGAAATTCTCAAATTGAACAAAATAGAGAACCAGTTGAGGGGGAGCGTGAAGAAGCTCAACAAGATACAGCAAATGAGTCAGTTGAGGAAACTGATTCAAACTCTGACAGTTCAAACTCTGAGCCATCCAATTCAGGGGGAGCCTCAGATGCTGCAGAAAGTCAACATATGAATCAGGAGAGCATGGATCAAGGGGGAGGATTCAATAATGATGCAAGAAACCACTTACCAACAGCAAGAAAGTGGACACAGGCACACACACCTGATCTCATAATTGGAGATCCTGATGCTAGTGTAAGAACTAGAAGTGCAACAAATAATGAGTGTCTGTATCATGCTTTCTTGTCTCAAACAGAACCAAAGAAAGTGGAGGAAGCTCTTCAAGATGCACACTGGATAACAGCAATGCAAGAAGAGTTAAATGAATTTGAAAGAAATGAAGTCTGGACACTTGTACCTAGACCAAAGAATAGATCAATAGTAGGTACAAAGTGGGTTTTCAGAAACAAGACTGACAGTGAAGGTGTGATTACAAGAAACAAGGCTAGACTTGTGGCTAAAGGTTATTCACAACAGGAAGGAATTGACTATGATGAAACCTTTGCTCCAGTTGCAAGACTGGAGGCCATAAGGATTTTTCTGGCCTATGCAGCACACAAGAAGTTTAAAGTTTTTCAGATGGATGTAAAAAGTGCTTTTCTCAATGGGAAGCTTGAAGAAGAAGTGTTTTTTGAACAACCACCAGGATTTGTAGATTCCAAGCATCCAGATTATGTCTACAGGCTTGACAAGGCATTATATGGACTAAAGCAAGCACCAAGAGCATGGTATGAAACTCTTGCTCAATTTCTTTTAGAAAGTGGGTTCACAAGAGGTACAATTGATAAAACCTTGTTTTATTTCAATTATGGTGATGATTTGCTGTTAGTTCAAATTTATGTAGATGATATTATTTTTGGATCTACTAATGACAAACTTTGTAAGAAGTTTGCAAAGCTTATGCAATCCAGGTACCAAATGAGCATGATGGGAGAGCTTAGTTATTTTCTAGGCTTACAAGTCAAGCAAACAGATGATGGGATTTTTATCAATCAAGCAAAGTATACCAGAAATCTTCTGAAGAAATTTGGTATGCTTGATAGTTCATCTGCTACAACTCCCATGGCTACAGCAACGAAGCTTGACAAAGACACAGGAGCCTCAGTAGATATGACTAACTACAGAGGAATGATAGGGTCTTTACTGTATCTTACTGCAAGTAGACCTGATATCATGTATGCCACATGTCTTTGTGCAAGATTTCAAGCAGATCCCAGAGAGCCTCATCTAACAGCTGTAAAAAGGATCTTCAAATATCTCAAAGGAACCATAACCCTGGGTTTGTGGTATCCTAGAGAATCAGAGTTTAAGTTAATTGGTTACTCTGATGCAGACTTTGCAGGCTGTAAGATAGACAGAAAAAGTACAAGTGGAAGCTGTCAATTTTTAGGTGACAGATTGGTTTCTTGGTACAGTAAGAAACAGAAATCAATTTCTACATCCACTGCAGAAGCAGAGTATATAGCAGCTGGTAGCTGTTGTGCACAGATTTTATGGATGAAGAATCAATTGCTGGATTATGGGTTAAGGTACTCTAGAATACCTATTTTCTGTGATAACCAAAGTGCTATTGCTATGACAGGTAATCCAGTACAGCATTCCATGACCAAGCACATCAGCATAAGGTATCATTTTATCAGAGAACATGTGGAAGAAGGAAACATTGAGCTTCATTTTGTGTCTACAGACCAACAACTTGCAGATATCTTCACCAAACCTTTGAGTGAAGCTACTTTTACAAGATTGGTAAATGAACTTGGAATGATCTCTGGTTCAGACTAGAGATACGGGTTAGACTCACTTTTATGTTCATGATTTCTTACATGTGTTAACTGTTATGTGAACCAGCATGTTAAACTCTGATAATAAACTCTGTGAAGTGTCAGTCATACTCTGAAAGTAAACTCTGATGCTAAACTCTGTTGGTCATACTCTGATAGTTACAGTTTAATGCTATTCTCTAATTGTAATTCTGTCTGAAACATATGGACCAATGAAGAAATTTGTATGAAGCATAATTCTCAGTAAGTAATTGTGAATCCTTAAGAGTTGTATAGATTCTGATCTCAATTATGTGCAGTAAGTTAACACAGCATGATACTGTCTCTGTATTTATACCATCTCTTAGTTTATTGATCCTATATACTGAGTCTGTATTAGCTGTTTGCATTTTCTCTCATAAGTTAATTATATTTACTGATGAAAAGTCTAAACTCTGATTCTTAATTTAAAAAAAAAAAAAAAAAAAAATTCACCCTCAAATCAAAAGATGCCAAAAAGAGCACAAATTCCTTTGAGATCATGTTGTGCCTAGGAAGATCCAGGAACTTATTGTATGAAATAAGGGCTAAAATCATTGATTTTTGGTGACTAGTGCCAACCACTGATTACTGGAAAAATAAAGGAAAAATAATAATAAAAAAATAAAAAAAAAATAAAGAAAGGGGGTGAAAAATTAAAAGATATATCCAAATGAAAGGATATCAGAAAACAGAGTTTAGATATAAAATCAGATTTTATGTTATACGTGAGAGTTTAGGCAACCAGTTTTTACTACTTTAGTTTGTGGATTTTATGCACTTTGAGATGATCTAAATATTGATTTCGGTAAACTCTGCTATTGCACACACATATTTTCACACCTGTACAGATTGAGAGAAGAGTTTATTGACAAAGAAGGACAAATGGTAAACACTGATGTATTGTGTGACATATGCCGAGGTAACTTTGTTTTAATCTTTAATGATTAAAATAATTTCTTTGTTTCAGACATCTTATAATTTTGAGATTAGACATTTGTTTTTCGAAACAGTATGATTGGTAACGAATCTATTTTACATTCAACAGAGAACAGAAAGAGTGTGTTTGATAAGTTCTGATGGTGATTAGTAGGGCTGATGAGTATGTTAGTTTATTGTTCAAAGTGATATCATTTCTTTTACTTTACAATTACTATGAGATACTGAAATGTAAAACAAAACAATGAATTTTTCTCATTAAATGATTCAAACTCTGTTTACAATCAGACAACATTATACTCTTGTCTAGCTACTTGTTCGATTAACAGGTTATTATAGCATCTGGGATTTTCAAGGCTTGACAACCCCCTGATGTTGACTCATCATCATCATTCTCTCGCATTCTCCTTCTGGCTTGCAGCTTGCAGGACTCCAAGAAGACATTCTTCTTTGAACCCTTCAAGTAGCTCTGATAAAAGAGCATCATACAGATCTCCACAGCCTCATCATCTGCAAGGATGGGCACATCATATGGTCCAGGACGGATGATGTGCACATAGGGGTTGGAGATAGGTCCTTCCGCTATTTCATCATCAGCTATGAGCCCTTCATCATTCAGAAATGATAACACAAGAAACTCATCAATGATGTAGTTTGCTTGTTGACGCCAGTTCAAATCTAAGAAGGATTCTACATCCATGAATTCAAAGATTCCTGCCATTTGATGTATGGTAATTTTTTTATGTGTATTGCCTGTTGGACGAATGCTTCAGTTTTTATAGCATTCAACAGGGTAACTGAAAGGTTTTGTGTGATTCGAAGCTCTGGAAACATGAAAGTGCGGAGTTCCAAGACAGTCATTATTCTTCCGACTGTTGAGCCCATTAGTACTTTATTATTATGTTTCTGAGATATACAAATCGATAATTTTATTATTATTGATTTTTTTAAAAAAGCGGTTATGTGATGCACGGTGTCTTCTCGTCTGCACGTATGTGTTGGAAGTTGTTCAATACAGCTGTCAGCATCTGTACGTGTGCCACGTGTCCCACTAACACAGTAAATGGAGTAAGACAGTTGTGTATTGATGATTAAAAACTGTTCAGTTTTTAATTTTACATTTTATTTTTATACAATACACACACCTTCGTTTAAAATTTTCACATCTTACTCATACACATCTTTTGTCACACACGCATATTCACAAACGCCTTTCTACACATACACTCTGTTAAGCTTTCGAATCAAAATCTTCGAATGGCCACCACATCTTTTGTTGCTTCTGGGTTAGAATTTGTTCCTAACAATTACTCAGCTCCTTTGGCAAATGAAAATGCACCGGAGGCGTTTCATTTGATTCAGAGTTTCTTGTTAAACTCTGATATTGGTACTGCTCTAACCGCACCATCGAAGCTGTCTGCATCAAACATCAGAACTTTTTGGCAGACAGGTACTTATGATAATGGAGGAGAGACTGGGTCTCCGTCTATTGTTTTTGAATTTGAAGGAAACGAATTTGTAGTTACTCCAACTACTGTTCGTGATGCGTTGGGACTTGAGGATTTCAATTCTTTTACAATCTCTGTTGGCGATCCTGAGTTAGTTCGTATGATGAGGGAAATTGGATACTCTGGATCATTGGCAAAGATTGGTCAATTGAAGCGACCGCTCTTGAGAAAGGAATGGAGTTTCTTTTTCGACTGTATAACAAGGGCGTTCGGGAAGAAGTGTACCAACTGGGATGCGATTCCCACTGATAGTCTTCAAATCGGGTATTCTCTTCTTTATGGAGGTCATTTTGATGTTGCTAGGTTAGTTTTACATAATATTGGTGAGAAAATGCTAGAGAATAGGAATGTTGTTTATTTCTCTAGATTTTGTCAGTTAATATTCAACCTTTGCTGTCCTGATATTGAGATTTTAGAGAATGATGTGATTCCTTCTTTTAAATTGCACAAACGAATATTCTCTGATCTTACTAATAAAGATATCAAGAAAGGAGATGTTGGTGTTTTGATGTTGCCTGAGTATGTGCAACAATTTTTGATCAATTCACAACAACAACCATCACCTGCACATGCTGAAGCTGGACCTTCTGTGTCTCAATCACAGAGGTCAAAGCAATCAAAATTGAGGGCTGTTAAAAGTGCAAGGGTGAAGCCATCAAACGCTGAAGCTGGGGCATCAATTGCTAATGATATGCCTCAGAAGAAAAGAATGAAGAAAAGAAGAGCCAATAGGGCAAAGTCTGCTATTCTTGATGAAGAGACTGAAACTGATGAAGAAACTCTTCATCAGAGAAAACGACGATTGGTAGCAGCACAGTTGTTTGGTGCTGCGAATATCTCTTCAACTGTTGCTGATAATCTTGAGATTCCAAATGATGAAGCTGTTCCTGAGGACAGAGTTTTTATGCAGACTGTTTTTCGAGATGAAGCTCCTACATCAAATGCTGACGTCGTTGAGGAAGCTGCACGTGAAGCTGCAGATGAAGCTCCTGAAATTCTTGTTCAGGAGGCTACAGAAAATGTTGAGCCACAAGGATTTTATATGGACATTGAAGCAAATCTCTCTATAAACTCTGAACATTTCCCAGAGGGTTTGGAAGCTGATCAAGATACTGTTGAACTTGCAGAATCTATGGCTTCTCACACTGAAATAATTTCTTTTGATCTTGAGAAGGGTGAGGAAGTCGATCAGTCTTTGGATGCTAATGCTACAAAAACTGTTGCTACAAATTCTGATGTTGCTGATAAGGATGCAACAGAGAATGTTCCTGTTGATGCAGAGTTTGTTGTAAACTCTGAGGATGTTATTGTTCTTGAAGCTCTACAACAATCTGTTGTTGAGATTGTAACAAAAGAAGCAGAGTTCCTGCATACTGCAAACTCTGAGATTCCAGAACTTGATGCTGAGAATATTCCTGCAGAAAATACAGCAGAGAATGATAATGATAATGATGGTTCTGATCATTCTCAAGAGGAGTTATTTGAGAGTCAAGCAAACTCTGATGAGCTAAGAGAGGTCAATCGCGCTACAGCTGAGCATTTTCAAGATATGTACTACAATAGATGGGCTGCTGCGGATTGTATCTTTTCAGCACAGAGGGCTGCTGATTTTCTTGGTGATTCTGTAAAGACGATTTCAACTCCTGATATTCTTACAAGTCTGAAGGCTACTGTGATTCAAATTAAATCTCTCCACAACAGATTTGATGAGTCTCATAAGGAAGTCACTGCTTTGAGGAATGAAGTTGGTCTGAGAGATCTCACTCTGAAGAATGATAGGACTTACTACAATTCCATGTTCAAGAAGCAAGCTAAGGACTCTGATGATATTCAGAAGAGGCTTGGGAAAGTTGAGGAAAATCAGACTGTAATGTCTACTCAACTGTCTTCTATTTCTACTGCCATTGAATTGCTGACATCAGTACTTCTTTCTGATGATGTCAAAAAGGGGGAGAATGTGCCTAAAGACAAATGCAAAGACATTCAAGCTCTGAGACAGAAGGATGATTCTACTGATGGGGGAAGCAAAGGAAATAAAAGAAAGGTTGTTGTTCAAAGGCAAAGCAGGTCAAGAGTAAACTCTGGTAGACAAATAAACTCTGAAACGATAAACTCTGGTGGTCAATCTACTTCACAACTCAAGCGTTTAGTTGTTTCAACTAATCCATCTACTGATGAAGAGATTGCTACTAAGATATTCATGAAAGAGCATGGAAAGAATGTAACTATTGAAGATATCCAGGCTGAAGAGCAGATGCTTGCTGAGGAACACAAGAAAAATCTTGAAGCTGGAATCTACAAGAAAAAGGAAATCAAGGCTCCTAGAAAGAAAGAAGTTGGTATTTCTATCAAAGAGAATACACAACAGAGTATACAATATACAAGGAGACCTGTGATTGGAAACTCTGATAAGGGTAAAGGCATAATGATTGAAGAGCCTTACCTAGAAAAGAAAGATAATTCAACCTCTGACATTGCTCAAGTTGAAACAAGATTAGCCAAATCAACCTCTGACGCTGCTCAAGTTAATGTTTCTACTGAAGTTATGACAACCTCTGACGCTGCTCAAGTTGTACAGAAATCTACACTACTTCCAGGATTCAGCAAACCAAAAGTTCTTGAAGACTTAAAGCTTGAAGCTGTGAATTTTTCAGAAACCAGAACAGTATTGGGAAAAGAAGCCTTTGATAAATCTGGACTGGGTTCACACAGAGAGAGAAGAACTAATAACAGATCTCAAGACAAGTTTTCATTGGCAGAATTTGGAGTTGGAATTACTCAAGAAGGCCTTGACAAACTAGAATCTGTACAGATGATTTTTCACAAAGGAATCAAAAAGGAATTCTTGTTATATTTTATGGCTGATGGCAGAGTGTATAGATTTGGTGAATTTGATATCCAGTTAAAACTTTGGGAAGAGCTAGAGTATGTTCTATATCTACTTGAAGTAAAGAATAGAAGTACTTATGATGCTGCTCGAGTTTTGAAGGAAAGGATGATGAAATCCAAAGTTTTGAGTGGAGCTGGAGTATCAAGTGCATACATTCCGAAATACAGAGATGCACATGGAAAGTTGGTAGAAATGAAAAGGAATAGTGCTAGGTTCAGAACTACACTAAATAAAAAGGTTCTTGAGTTCAATCTAGAGTCTGATAAACCTTTTTATATCAGACTTGGCAATGAAATGAACAAAAACAGCATATATTCTTTGAGAGCTGCCATTTATCAAATTGGTGAAGATGAACCAGAAATGAAGGAGCTGAAGAAGATTATGATTGCTGAACTAGAAAGAGCTGAAAAGAAATTACTATCAG
Source organism: Heracleum sosnowskyi (assembly GCA_030848705.1). Classification (NCBI taxonomy): domain Eukaryota; kingdom Viridiplantae; phylum Streptophyta; class Magnoliopsida; order Apiales; family Apiaceae; genus Heracleum; species Heracleum sosnowskyi. The sequence goes on along the minus strand of CM061240.1, from coordinate 58,492,610 downwards.
ACTATATCAGGACAGTGCCTGATATTCAAGAAATCAAATAAAGTCTGACTGTAAGTTTTTATGTTTTCTATTCTAAGTCAAATTTAAACTCTGTTTTAAATTAAACTCTGTTATATGTTAAACACTGCATTTGTTAAATGTTTTTGACATCATCAATTATATGTTTAACTTGTACATTTTATTATGAACAAGTTGGGGGAGATTGTTAGATATAATTGCTGACGTTTGTTTATCAGTATTTAAGCAACAGGTACTGACCAGAGTTTATCAGAAGCCGGTCAGAGTTTAATTAAACTCTGACAGGGTGAAGAGTTTAAAGGAAGCCGGTCAGAGTTTATTTAAAGTCTGACAGGGTGATAGTTGAATTAGCTGTCGGTGCTGAATTGAAGATTCTAGAAGCAATATATTCTGAAGATGGAAAGAAGCAGAATATATTGATACAGCTAAGGAAACGGAATAGAAGACTGAAGCAATCCTTAATTGATATGAATTGTATAGCTAATTTATAGGAGTATCAATTAGATAAGGATTGTATGTAGCTGTGTACTATATAAACACAGATAGGTTATCCCTAGATGGGATGCGAACATAGAATTATTATTCTTGTAACCTAGAAGCTCTTTGTGATTCATTAACATCATAAAGAGAGAAGCTGTTAATACAATTACAGTTTATTGATTCATAAACAGTTTTCTTGATTATTGTTATTCTCATACATACTTGATTATATATTGTGTATTCGGCCTAACAAAAACCCAATCTGGATCTAGAAGTGCATCCTCAACTTTCTTTGGCTCATCTTGAGACAGAAAGCTGCTATATAGACATTCCTCTTGAGTTGCTCTTCTAGTTTGGACTTTTGAAGAAACATCACCTATAATAAGTTCAAAGGGATGATCTTTAGTCCATTTCCTTGAGGGAGGAAGATTTGATCTTGACGAGGTAGCTTCATGATCATGATTGCCTTGATTGGATAATTGTCCTTGAGAAACTCCCCCTGAGTTTGTTGTCCCTAATTGATCACTTCTAGAAGCATTTCTGTGACTGTCAACGGTATGACCATTTTGGCTGTCAACGAAACGCTCATTTTGACTGTCAACGAATCTTCCATTATGACTGTCAACGAAATGACCATTTGGTCTGCTAGCAGCCATTCTTTTCAATCTCAATGCAGCAATTTCATCTTCACTGCTGCTTTCATCTGTGCTAGATACAACAACTTTAGGCTGTTTCTCAGTAGCCTTAACATGATTCACTTGATCTCCTTCGTCATTTTCAAAAGAAAGACTTTCATGGAAACCTTCATCACAGAGACCTTGAATTTTGAGATCATCAAAAACAACATGTACAGATTCCATAACAATGTTGGTTCTGAGATTATAGACTCTGTAAGCTTTCCCTGCTGCATATCCCACAAATATTGCTTCATCTGCCTTTGCTTCAAATTTCCCCAAATGCTCAGCTTGATTTCTCAGAACAAAGCACTTGCATCCAAAGACATGAAGAAAATCCAATAGTGGCTTCTTTCTTTTGAGTAGTTGATAAGGGGTCATTCCCTTGGCCTGATTAATCAAAGAAATATTTTGAGTGAAGCAAGCTGTGTTAACTGCCTCAGCCCAAAAATAAGTTGGTAACTTTGATTCATCTAGAATTGTCCTTGCAGCTTCAATAAGTGTTCTGTTTTTCCTTTCAACTACACCATTTTGCTGTGGTGTCCTTGCTGCTGAAAACTCATGCAAAATACCATTTTCTTCACAGAACACCTTCATGCTTGAATTCTTGAATTCTGTCCCATTGTCACTCCTAATCCTTCTTACTTTCAAGTTAGGATGATTGTTTACCATCTTGATGTGATTGATAATGATTTCACTTGCCTCATCTTTGGAGTGCAAAAAGAAGGTCCATGTAAATCTAGAAAAATCATCAACAATCACAAGACGGTATTTCTTCTTTGAAATAGACATGACATTCACAGGGCCAAACAAATCCATATGAAGCAACTCAAGCTGATGGACAATTGATGACTCTGTCTTGCTTTTGAATGATGCCTTCTTTTGTTTCCCTTTTTGACAGGCATCACACAAACCATCCTTGGAAAACTCCACCTGTGGAATTTCTCTAGCAAGATCTTTCCTCACCAAATCATTCATAACTTTAAAATTCAAATGAGACAATTTCTTGTGCCATAGCCAACTTTCATCCTTGCCTGCCTTGCTAAAGAGACAAGTGATGGTGTCTGGACTTGTGCTACTAAAGTCAGCAATGTACACATTCCCTCTTCTGAATCCAGTCATTACCACATTGTTGTTTCCTCCTTTAGAAACAACACAGGCTTCTCTAGAAAAAGTAACTAAAAATCCTTTGTCACAAAGTTGGCTGATACTAAGCAAATTGTGCTTAAGACCATCCACCAATGCAACCTCATCTATGATGACATTCTCTTTTGAAATCAAGCCATATCCCTTAGTGTAGCCTTTGCTGTCATCTCCAAAAGCAATACAAGGGCCATCTCTTTCCTGAAACTCTGTGAGCAGGGTAGAATCACCAGTCATGTGTCTTGAACAACCACTATCCAAGTACCAAAGATTCCTTTTGTCTCCCTACACACAATAAAATCAAATCAAGTTGATTTTGGTACCCAAGTTACCTTGGGTCCTGTTTTGTTAGCCTTTGCTTTTCCTTTTATATCATTTTTCACCTTGGGCTCAGATTGATTTAAATCAATCTTTACCTTTGGTGTTGATTTCTGAGGGTTGCTCACATTTTCATTCACAACATGCATAGTTGGAGGAACTAACATGTTATTCACATTCCATGGCATTTGTGGCACATTAAACATATTCATGTATGGATTAGGCACAAATGACATGCTAGCATATGGATTCTGAAATTGTGCATATGGAGCAAACATGTTAGGCATAACAGGCATTGTAGGCATAGAACTATTCATTGCAGGCTTGGGAATTTTCACATTAGCAGTCTTCTTGATAGATTTGCAGTTACTAGATAAATGACTAACACTTCCACAGTTGACACATGTCTTTCTAGGAGCATATTTATCAGGTGTGTAATTGTTGTGTTTGTTAATCCCTACTTTGCCATTCCTGTTATTCTTTTTATTTCCCTTAGCCTCAACTTGAACTTTCTCTAACTTGTCCTTCAATTGCTTGTTAGACAAGTGACCTACATTAGCTCTCTCAACAGGCTTCTCAAATTTCTTTGAATTACTAGACTCACCTTGAACAAAGTTCTTGGTGACAGGACCATACTTGTTATTAAGTCTAGTGAGTTTATCTTTTCTTTTCTCTGTCAACGAAACAGCTTGATCGGTTGATGGTTCATCTGTCAACGAAACATTGCATTCCGTTGACATATCAACCTTCAACAAATGATCATTGTTGTTTGTTGACTCTGTTTCTGATTCTAAGGTTTCACCAACATACCCTAGATTTTCTTTGTTCTTTTTCCATGATTGTTCACAGAAAGATTCCATACCTTGAACATTAATGATGTTGGTAGCAACATTCCTGGCATCTTTCCATTTTGCAATCACACTTTGTTCTATTTCAAGTTGTGTTTTAAGAATTTCTTCCCTTTCTAACACGTTCTCAAGTTCCTTCTTAGCATCCCTACTAACACACCTCATTTTCTCAAATTCAATGAGCTATGCTTCTAACATTGCATTCCTATCACTTAATAGCAGATTAGTCTCTTTTATTCTTGAATTCTCTTTGGTAAGTGATTTAAGAGTAACACGCAAATTATATAGTACAGTAGACATTTCATTTACTGCACTATCGCATTCCTCTTTAGAAAGCTCAGAAAGATTAGTAATTGTTACCTGGTTGCTTGAGGAGCTTGCTTCCTGCTCATGATTGTTAGCCATAAGAGCCAAGTTGACATACTCAACATCATCATCAGAATATTCACCATTACCAGCCCAATCATACTCCTGAGACATGAAAGCCTTTTCTTTTTGCTTGAGAAGTTCAAAGTATTTCTTTTTATAATCAACAGGCTCAAATTTCCTGTTGCCCTTCTCAACCTTGGGCTTTCTGCAGTCTCCAGCAAAGTGGCCAAGCATTCCACAATTGAAACATTTAGACTTAGACTTTTCAATCCAGTTAGTTTTGCTGGGTTGAAAGTCTCTTCTTGGTGGCCTTGCTTCTGAGTTTCTCTTAAACTTGAACTTAGAGAATTTTCTTGACAGAAAAGCAATGTGTTCATCAATCTCATCTAAGTCATCCAAGTTGGTTGGTTCTGATTCTTCTTCTTCTGTCATCTTGCCTTTACCCTTGCTAACATCACTCCTACAACTAGCTCGACTAGTTGTGGCCTTTGCAGCTTCTTCATTGTCATCTTCCAGTTGGTTCACAGATGCAATCAATGCAATAGATCCACCTTTCTTCTGTACCTTTTAAATTTCTTCATCTTAATCCATTTCCAACTCATATGTCTTCAAGGTTCCATAAAGCCTTTCAAGAGTGTAGTCTTTGTACTCTTGAGTGTTTCTGAGAGAAACAGTCATAGGCTTCCATTCTTTTGGAAGAGCTCTAAGAAATTTAAGGTTTGAATCCTTGGTTTGATAGATCCTCCCATACAACTTTAATCCATTCAAAAGCTTCTGAAACCTAGCTTATATATACCCAACCCAAGTTGTTGGCCGAGCTATTTTTAAACTGAAAAATCTTTCTAAACAGAGGTTCTGGAGGGAATTTTTTACGAAGGCATAAAACCATAAAACAATTAATTATCCTCCAGGCATTTGGAGGTAATTGACAAGGGTTAATTTGGACATCTGCCAAGAGCCTAGGGATGAACTCATGGAATGGGAACCTAAGGCCGGCAATTATGGCATCTTTATAAATGCACAAGGCATTTGACCGCCAGTGACATGAACGATCACTGGGGCCGGCAGGAACAAGTTTTAAAGGGGCCTTTACCCTATACATCTTATTATAATCTTTTATCATATCTACTTCGTGAAACCTATTACTACAATCATACGAATCTAAGGCAGACACAGACGGGTATTCATCCCCACGTTCATTAATCATATCATGCAAAGACATGTATTTAGAACGAATTGGAATGGGGGTACCTCGTTTAGAAGCAGAATTCATCTTTTGCAGGCGTTGAGAAGCGCGATCAGCCATTTCAAACCTTCAAATCTTCAAAGAAAGCCCAGAAAATCTTCAACAAAAACCCAGAAATCTTCAACAAAAACCCAGAATCTTCAAGGAATTCTTCAAATCATCAAGCGAAAAACCCAGAAAACGGTGAGATTCAACGGAAAATCTCACCGGGAATCGCCTTGTGACAGAACCCTAGCAGAGCAATTTAGAGAAAATATTGGAGAAAATTTAGCAGAGTAACTTTGAGAAATAGAAAGTGAGGAATGAATGGAAACAAATGAGAATTCACCCTTATATAAGGATGACAGCCGGTCAATGGGTAGGTTGAAGGAAGGACAACCGGCATTAGCCGGTACGGCCCATAAAAGGCTAAAGGTCCAATTAACGAACTTGAACAGTGAAAGTTCTGGGCCCAACTAAGCCCATAACAAAAATGAATCATATTTTTTCGATCAAAATCGAATGAGGTCGAATAAAAGCCCAAAATGGCTCTCATATTCGACCAAAAACCTGGTCGAAAGGCTAAAAAGCCCAATAAAGGCTAAAGGCCCAAATAAAGGCTAAAGGCCCAAATAAAGGCCCAAATAAAGGCTAAAGGCCCAAATAAAGGCTAAAGGCCCAATTGCTGGAAAAGATAAAGGCCCAATTAATCCCCGTATATGTAGGCCTTAAAAAGTTTGAAATGAACCAAGTATTCGACCAGAATCCTGGTCGAATGAGTTCGAACAAAGCCCAAAATGAACCAAGTTTTCGACCAGAATCCTGGTCGAAGGAGTTCGAACAGGGCCCAAAATAGAGCAAATCTTCGATTAGAACCCTGGTCGAAAGTGTTCGACCAGGGCCTGAAATGAGGCATTAATTCGACTAGAAACCTGGTCGAAATCATTCGACCAGGAGGAGAAATAAGGCATTACTTCGACTAGAATCCTAGTCAAAACCATTCGACGAGGAGATGAAATGACAATAGGCTTCGACCAGAAACCTGGTCGAAAGTGTTCGACCAGGGGGTAAAATTGAGCCAAGATTCGACCAGAAACCTGGTCGAAATCATTCGACCAGGAGGCAAAAGCAAAGCAATTTCGACCAGAATCCTGGTCGAAGGAGTTCGACCAGGAGCTAAAACTGAGGTCGAATTCGACCAGGATCCTGGTCGAAAATGAACTGAAAAATTCAAAATTTGATTTATCTTCCAGGGAATTGATGAAAAATCCTGATTCCTGTTTTGGGAAATTACAAAATTGGTTTAGAACTATATGTTCATCAAATCAAGCCACTATACGGAAGAAAAATTTCGTAACTCCCGAATAAAATAACTTCTACGATAATCCAAGAGAGATATTCCTAGAAGTTGGGGGGCAAATGATATGCACAGAAAAGTAATTATAGAAATATAATTGACAAGTCAATGGAAATGCCGATATTTAAAGCCCGACACCCTAATTATTCATTAAATTCGTAATTAATGAATAGGGAAAATATACAGCTCATGAAAAGAGTCCAAAATATGGTAAATTAATCAAAGAAGGATCCAGAATCCCAATTAATGAGTCATAGCCTTTATCAACAAGGAAAAGGCTTATTCAGCAAGCAATACAATGTTTATCCAATATAAAAAAAGAGACTTATTCGCTAAGACTCCTAAATCTACCATAAATACAAGGCTCCAGACGCCTATATAAAGGACCTGATCCTACAATCAGAAATACGTCTTTGGCTTGATTCTCAATAACGATTTAAGATACGTAGGCATCTTGTGAGGACCGATTTAGTCTCGAAACACAAGTGCAACAATTAAAGCTCGAAACTCATTAAACCTTAGCATTAAATTCACAAGCACGTTTTTTATTCCATAACAGTACTATTTAATTTTACTTGGTAAATAATTTTCAGGTTATTCTATTATTAAAGTATATTCAATTTTTGACAATAAAATAAAACCTATTTCATAACCATATTTAAATTTTATTTTACATAGTTTTTTATAAATACAATAATTACTACACAATTTTCAATAAAAATATAATATTGTAATTAATTTAAATATATTTTTAATATTTGACTTAATATCTTATAGTATTAATTTTATAAAACAAAGCAGCAAGTGGGGGCTTCTTCTATCAGGTTCTTGTGTCCCTCCTTCGTTTCTTCTCAAAACAAACAACTCAGTAACTAGCCGATTACTTTCCCATATTCTCTTATTATTATTCCTAGCTTATATCCCGTGCGATGCACGGTCTTCTTTAATATTTTCTTATTTTTTATTTAGATTTTAGTTATTATATATAATTTGATAAAATTTTAATATATATATATATATTGGATTTATAAATCTAACAATATAATATTTAAATTTAATATATTATTGACGTAATCAATAGTAGTATTTTAGATATTAAAATATAAAATATTTTAAAATAACATATCTAATGATTCGTATTTTTTTACTCTTAAAAATCTAAAAAGGGACTCAAGTGCAAATATCAAAATATGTGCTTGTTCAATATACCGAGTTTATTTGAATATACTATTACTTTTATTTTAATTAATTATCTCGTTTAAATTGAATGTTAAAAAAATTATAATAAACATGAATTTCATAAGTTCAATATAATAATATTACCAATATATCTATCTTTTGCCCGTGTTATTTTTAATTTGAACATGAGTTGTTTCAGTTAAAAAATATAAACAGGTAATATCCTTAAAAAGACAATTAGTTACTTATTAACAATTATAGAAAATTATATTAATTTTTTTATATATACGTCTGTATTACTTTTAGAAAATTAGTTGTTTAAGTTAGAAAATATAAAAGAGGTAATTTGTTTTAGCTGAAAAGAATAATTTGTTATTTATTAATATTTATATAAAACAATATTACCATTGTATATTTATTTTGCATGTATTATATTTAAAAGATAAGTTGTTTTAGTTAAAAAGTATAAAACACATAATGTGTTTTAGCTGTCGGTTATAAATATATAATAATATTACCATTTTATATATATATTGCCCGTCTTATTTTTAGAAAATGATTTGTTTTAGTTAAATAGATATATGAAATAGGTAATATAATTTAGCTGAAAAAGGTAATTGGTTATCAATAACTTGGTTTTCATATATGTGTCCTATTTATAAGATGAGTTGTTTTAGGTAAAAAATATAAAAATAATGTGTTTTAGCTGAAAAAGGTAATCAGTTATAAATATATAATAATATTACCATATTATATATATGTTGCCCGTTTTATTTTAGAAGATGAGTTGGTTTGGTTTTAAAAAAAATATATATAATAGGTAATGTAGTGAAAAAAGGTAATTGGTTATTAATAAATTGATTATAGATAGGCCCGTGAATCGGCCCAAATACCGACTGACCGACGACCGACCAAAACTTTTAATGTTTCGTCTTTAATAATACAAGCCTATAACCCGTGCGATGCACGGATGAATTTTAGTATTTTTAATGTATTATTTTAGTATTTTTATATGATTTATTATTCTTATTTATCTTATTTTATTATCATTTATTTGTATTTTGATCTTAAAATTTTTTAATATGTTGTCGACCGAATAATATCTTGAACTTTTGAATGTAGCTTAGAAAAATAGATGATATAAATATTTAATAATAATAATAATATGTTGTTGACGGGATTCAAATCTTGAACCCGTGAGAGTATTTTAGATACCAAGAAAATAATATTCTTTTAATATTACATCAAAAGGTTCTCATTTATCTATATTTATATCTAACGGTTATTATTTAGAGAACCAAACTACCAACCAACCAAATAGATAGTAGTTTGCTTATAATAGTATTTTTTTTATATGATTTTTTAGTATTTTTTATCTTATTTTATTAGCATTTATTTGTATTTTGATCTTAAAAAATTTTAATATGTTGTTGACGGGATTCGAACCTTGAACCGTGATAGCATTTTAGATATCAAAAAAAGAATATTCTTTTAATATTACATCCAACGGTTCTCATTTACCCATATTTACAAATAACGGTTATTATTTAGAGGATCAAACCATATGACCAAACTACCCACCAAATAGAGGGCGGTTTAGTTATAATATTATAGTATAGTATAGATAGATAGAATAGATTATTATTATCAAACACTTCTCTTTCATATCTCACTAGCTCTTTTATGTTTTGAAGTGCCCACTTTGTGTATTCTTCCACCCCCCTTGTTGCACGCTGGAAAACAACCCGATTTCTGACATTTTGTAAGTATTAAGTATATACTTACATACGCACTCTTTATCCTTCAAATTTCACGTTTGCTGGAGGATATCCTTCAACTGTTTGCTTTTAATCCCTTCATTTTTTATTTAATTTTATTCTGCTAGTTTTATTCTTTTATTTTTGTCAATTATTACTGAGTTGAGTTTGTTTGGAAAATTAGTGGTGATATAGAGATATAGTGCAGTTTATTTTTAGGGGTTAAAGTAGTATCATAACCTTATTAGATGGAGTCAGTGTTGTGTTCATTTTGGGGGGTCTGTTTTCGTTAGCCATCTGGGGTCATGTCCGGACATTGTCCTACTTTAACCCAACTTTGTTTTCGACTTTTCCGTAATTAATATATGTGTTTGATTTTGATTTAGGGTCATAATCGTGCAGGATATTTAAATTAGTTGGATAAATGATCCTTTATTCTCCGGCCCTACATTTTGTTTCTTGGACCCCTTCTAATCCGGGTAAGTCCTCGCACCTCCTCTGTTTTTTCATACATTACATGTTTACATTCATTTCAGAATATTAGGTGTAATGGGTATTTGTAATAATAGCAGTCCTTCAATGTTCTGGATCCCGGGAGACCCACCCTAAAAGCTCCCATTCCCGATGGTCTTCAAAAATCACTAAAATATAATTTTTACAGTCTTGAATCACCTTAAAAAATTAGCCGACATTTGAATGTTAGTGATATATATTTTAGGCCCTGGTGTTCTAGAATCCTGGTTCCCCCGCTACTGACCCTGACCAAGGGAGGGAACTAGGACTCTATACCATCATGAGTTTGCAACATATTGCAGTTGGTTGTCAACTTTGGGGAAAACCATATGACCCTTTTTTGACTGCCAGGGGTGGGCATAGGGCAGCGCCAATTCTATATTTTATGCATTCTGAATCAAATTAACACCAAATATTAGATGACAAGGGGGAAGGAACTATGGACGCTGTAGCTCATATGCAGCACATAAAACTCTCATAATCTTTCAATATGGCAAACCAAGCATTACAATGAACTCTTGACCTTTCTAGAGTAGGTCCTCTCACCTTAGCGTTATTGTTCTTATGTTCTATGATTGAGTTAGGTCGATATGCTAAAGTAGGATTTTAAACCTGTGACTTATTATGTCAATGTCAATATGCTCTCGTTTTCGTCAATTTTCATTTATCACTGGAATGTTGCACCATATGCATCAGATTTTCATAACTATGACTTGTTAAAAGGGTTTAGACTACATATTGATTTGAACAGCAGACTGCTACTGTTTGTGCATTGAGAATCCTATATACAATCAAATAAAAACATTGAAAAAAGAGTGAAACGAAGATGTAAAGTTAGATGCGCAATATAGATGGTAGAAGGACTAGCTCGAGATTTTATGCATGGTTGCAGGGAGATCCTGAATCCTTATATAAATATTTTAGGGAACACAAGGACTCAGCAAATTCTGTTTGAATTGAGTTTTAAAATTAAAAGTGTATTGCCATCTGGTTGTCATTATAAAAATAGATTCCTATATAAGACGAGTGACTATATAGCAGCTTATAAATTAAAATTTATATAAATATACGCTTAAGACGAGTGACTCCCAGCAAACTATTGTGATAGCTAGACATTTCATTACTTACATTATATCTTGTATATGATTAGCATAAGAGAGCTACTGTGGCATGGTATGTCATGACATGGCTTGGTTGTTAGCGGATACCACGAAACTTAAAAAATAATATTATAAGTGAAAACATTGTATGCAAAAAAAAAAAAAATATATATATATATATAGGGTCTTACTCCAATAGAAACCTTTCTTACTCTAGAAACTAGAAACCAATGGAAATTTTGTAATTACATAAAACTGTTAGGCTTTTTATATAGACGACATAAAATTATAAACAACGTGCATACAAGATACATCCTTCTCTCGATTTCACAATAACAAGTACTTTTCAATTCCCCGCTATCTCTGCACATTTATTCATTCAATCACTGTCATGCTTTTTCCTTTCTCCTAAACTCAAACCTCATTAATCATCTCTTAATTTTTACCCTATTTTGATTAATTATCTTGAGACTCTCAGTTTACAAAAATAATGGTGACCGGAATCGCTCGTTGACCGGACGACGAGATAGGCGGCACAGAAAACAGAGACATGACAAAAAAAACAAGATAAATATTAAAAGGAAACATTATAGAACACTAGATCTCCAAATCATATAATTTGAGGATTACAACGAATTGAAATTGAAAAAGGGCGATGATGAAACATGAAAGAAGTTTATTTTCTTGGTCTTCCGGAATGCTGTTGGGTGGATAGGTTTGTACTGAGGTATATCAATTTAGGACTAGCAGAAATGACGTGCTGGTAGTATTGTCCATTTATATTTGGATGTTTTTTCTGTTTGTTAAAATACTATTCTGGACCACTCAGTAGTCAGTACTCAGTAGCAACAAAAAAATCTTTGAAAGGGTTCTGTTTTTTTAAAGAAAAATATTGAGAACAAGTTTCGCAGGTTTCAATTATGAGGAATTGAGGATCAAATTAGAAAATATATTACCAAACTTACAAATATAAATCACTAAAATAGCAGTTACATATATTAACATTCTCATAAACAATATTAATGTAACTTAACTTTGGTCTTCAAAAAGTATCTAATAATTAAATAACACCCCTCTCCAAATGACTAAATCATCATAATTAATACACTAATCACCAAAAAGAATAGTACATGTCACTATATTAAATTATATGAATCATTAAATTACATAACACAAATCAACAAGTTTTATACTAAATCATTTATAATAATCTTATTTACCTCTATAAACTTTAATTAGTTTATATTTTCATTGTTGTGATATTTTATTTTTGTTGTTAGGTTCATATTATATAAAACAGAGCTAAATCAAATCAAATGACACTATTAACCTATTAAATTATACGAATCACCAAATAAAAATATTAAAAATCACCATATTAGATTTTACAATCACCAAACTATACAAAGCCAATCACCAAATTAATTTGCATAAATCACTATTAATAAAACATTAATTTAATAGTAAAAAAGATCTTTTTTATGATAATTTATTTATTTACATATTGAGGAAAGTATTCTTTTTTAATAGCAAGAAAAAAATATTTTATTTTCTATGATAATTTATTTATTTTCTTTTCTGTATTCAATGTGTTGTTTCTCAATAGATAGATTATCTGATTATCTTATCAGTAAGGAAGTCCATGCCTGTTTCAAACCGTCAAACATTACCGGTGTGTAAAATTTTAAGTTTTCAATCCAATTGTTAACTTTTTCAATTTGATCTTAATTATTTATACCGGATGTAATACATAAAAAAAATCTAGTTTTAAGAGTCAATATTCTCAATCCAATATATAACATTTATGAGTAAAAAAATAACTTAATCAATTTTTTTATATACATTGAATTCTTTCAACTATCAAATTATCTACTAATAATCATATTTTAGAAACAAGTTTTCAAGTTTTATCCAAAAATCACTATTTTCATCAACACAAATCACTGTCTTTTAATATATAAATCACTAATTTTAACTACAATCTTTTCTTAAAAGTAATAAAATCACCAATTTAATTATAAATTATAATACTACATATCAGTTTAAAATTACTAGTTAAAATAATAACATATAATCTTCTCAATAGAAATTAGTAAAATTTAAAAGATTAACATACTCAAAAACAATAACTAATCTTAATAGATGAAAATAGTAAAATACCATCAATCTCATCATACCAAAATCCAAAAATCAAAAGTGCTAGATATCCATCTTATACACAAATCAAAATAAAAAACTGCTAATAGTAAAATAATTAATTGAACTCAATTTCAATTGGCCTTCATTTAAGACTAAAAACAATAAAAAAAAATCTGAAAAATTTGCCTCCAAAATAAATACCGTAAATCCATAGTTGTGAAATCCAGAAAGCAAGACTAGTGAGGAAACTATATTATTTTTATCTATTATTCGTCGTCATGCATCCTCATCCCTCCTCTGTTTCACTGGCACCCACCCCAAACACTCAATTTACACCATTCTAAGAAAACGACCCAACCTAATAAGAAATTAAAAAAGCTGGTTACTTGACATTCGTGATACTCTTAATTCTTTCTGCTCATTGTCGTCCATCCACATCGTAAAATCTTAACTTGAATTCAATCTTTATAGGTGAAGTTAAGCCACTGATGAAGTAGAAACTCATACCCAAAATTAATCAAACATAATTTTTTTTATAGCAAAAGGTTGTGTTTTGGGTGATGGGGTGGCGATGTCGCCGGAAAAAGAAGAGGCGAGATGGTGATAGAGATGACCGGAATTTGGATGGTTGGTAAAGGATCGAGGATTATATCAATTTAGTCACTGGCGGATGGTCTCCTTGATACGAAATTTCAAATTAGTGACTAAATTAAGTCATTTCTGAAATGAGTGACTACTTTGATACATTTGAACCAAATGAGTGATGATTTTCATAATTATCCCATTAAAAAAAATTAGTAAATAAATTGGATCAATTGGATCAGTAGAGGACGTTTAGGAGAATATTAACATACTATATTTAGTTTCCTCCGTTAGAAAATAGTAAGAAGGAAATTGAGAATTTATCTAATATTATAAAGGTAACAATATTAAATTGTATATTTACTTTCCTCCATTAGTAAAAATTTAAAAGGCAATTAAGATATTTTCTAATAAAATAATTTAGGAGACTATTAAAATTGTAAATTTAGTTTCTTGCATTAGTAAAGATTTTAAAGGCAAGAATATTAGAATGGTATATTTAGTTTCCTCCATTAATAAAGATTTTGAAGGCAAAAATATTATAATTATATATTTCGTTTCCTCCATTAGTAAAGATTTTAAAGTTAATTGAGATATTTTTGAATCTTTAACATTAATTATTCAAAAATTTGAGAAAATTATAAAAATAGATGGAAGCGATTTGAGGGGCGCCACCTCATCACCCCCGTCTTCTCCTTTATATAAGTATAAGCGATTTGAGAGGTGCCACTTCACCACCCCGTCTTCTCCTTTATATAACTATATTGATTTCTATTTGATCTCTAGCATATATATATATATATATATATATATATATATATATACCTTGTAGAACCCTTAACCTAAGAACTCTTAGAACTCTATCTTATTTTTTAAAATAATATATATTTATTATATGAAGGTCATGGGTAAAGTTGTCCAAAAACACAAAATACACAATTTAGAGCTAATTAATATTTGATTAATGATAATAATCATACATCGATATCGATCACAAAATTCTCCATCATCATCATAAAATTTTCCCAATTATTTTTATCAATTTTTGTGAAATATTCAAGTTATTGTATAAACACAATATCAGATAACAGTGTTCAGCAGCTGAACATTTAAATACAAGTAAGTTCAGTTGCAGAACTTTAAAATTTATGTGTTTGATTTCAAATCCGATTGTATGACTTTTATGTTCGGTAGAACACGAAAGTTATGGTATGAAAATAATGTGAATAACATTGTTCAACATTATAAAAATAATCAAGTTCACTTGTAGAACTTCGTGGAAAAAAGTAAGTTCAGTTGTAGAACTTTGAAGTCCATATGCATAACTTTTAAAATTCAGTTGCAGAACACTGTATTTATACTATGAAACAAAATAGGTTCGGCAGTAGAATCCTTTTATTCCAACAATACCCTTATAAGATTTTGTATATTCCAACAGTAGAATCTGAACAGTTGATCTAGTAATAATCTAACGGCTTATAACAGTTCTAAAGTTCTTTTTTAGTGATTGGTTTTCTCTTGAGCCTAACCCTATATATATATATATATAGGGAGGCTCAATGAGGAACCAGTTTTAGTCAGGTAACCTCGTAACTCACTAAGAAACCGCTGGTTTAAACTGAAATTAACTAAAGACATGCAAAGTTTGACCCCCAAGGCAGTGAAATGAAAAAGAAATTACATCAAGTGTGCAATCACTTAAAAAAACATAAGAATCCTTATGTTATGTACCATAATACTATTATATAATAAATTTGATTATATATTTTTATAGAGAAAATATTATAAAACAAA
Organism: Heracleum sosnowskyi; assembly: GCA_030848705.1. Taxonomy (NCBI): domain Eukaryota; kingdom Viridiplantae; phylum Streptophyta; class Magnoliopsida; order Apiales; family Apiaceae; genus Heracleum; species Heracleum sosnowskyi. The sequence goes on along the minus strand of CM061240.1, from coordinate 58,477,114 downwards.
ATTACGTAAAGAACATAACATTATTTTATTTATTTACCGAACATATTAACATGAATTATTTTTATAGAAATAATCTGTTATATTATAAAGAACAAAAAAGATTTCCAGTGACATAAATTCTTTATTGCACAACACATTACATTACATATTTACAGAACACATTACAATTTTACTTAATCTAAATAATTTATTTACAGAACACATTACATTTTACAGAACACAAATAATTTATTTACAAAACATATTACATTTTTACTGAACGTAAAATATTTATTTCCAGAATACATTACATTTTTAAAGAACACAAGTAATTTTATTTACAGAACACAACATATTTTTGCAAAACAGGATAGTATTTGTGAAATAAAAACTTATTTATTAAAAATTTAAATTTGTATGTAATGAAATATTATAATCATACATATATTTTATTTTAACATATTAGAACCATACAAAAGAAAACAACTAAAAATATATATATATAGGAAACTGCTCTGCACGTGTATACACTAGAGTTACTAGGTTACCCTCACAAAGCCTTCCCATATATATATATATAGGCTAGTGATCAAATACAAACCTTTTTTAAAATACAAACTAAGAACCAATCTAAACCCTTAGATTAATCTAATCTAATGCCCCCCTATATGCACAACACACAACTAAAATACACCCTCCCACATACAATCACACCTATTCCCCTCCGTTTTTAATTTGACTTTTCCCGTCAATCGGAGAGCTTTTTTTGAAATCCGACTTCACCGTATTTTTCTCCATCTCCCAACGATCAATTTGCATATCATATTTGATATATTCTGACGATAAATCACTATTTATGCTTGCGAGAATCACTAAAATGTTGGTGATTCCTGTAAGAATAAATAGTGATTTCTGCGTAAATGTAGTGATTTTTTCTCCAGATCTATACGTAAATTACAGATTTTGTACCGTAAAATCACTAAATTTATACGTATATAAAAATAAATAGCTAGATCTATGCTGAAATCACTATTTATTCTTACAGAAATCACTAAAATTATTTAGTTTGTAGTTTGTAGTTTGTAGTCTAAGAGTGGTTTGTATTGGAGTAAACCCCTATATATATATATATATAGGGGTGAGTTCCAGTAAAAACTTTTCTAAGTTACAAACTTACAAACTTTTTTTGTTCAACACGTATATAACTTTGGTTCAACATCATTTACTAAATAAAAATTAAAATTTTATTAGATACACATAATTCTAACGAAAACATATTCATAACATTTTATAATTTATTAAAAAAAATTGCAACATTTTTTTATAAAAAATGATTTTTTTTTTAATAACGATTGTTTAACAAATATATAACTTGAGTTAAGCATCATTTGTTGAACAATAGTTATACTTTTGTTGAATCCAAATATAAAATTAATATTACATTGGTATGCTTGAAAAAATTATATTTATTTAATAATATTTGATATTTTTATACCCTAATTTGGGTATTGATGAACCCGGGAAAGATAATTGAGAATTATATATATGTATTCAACAAGATTTTAACTACGGTTCAACACACCCCGGTTCAACAAACCCCGGTTCAACACACCCCGGTTCAACACACCCCGGTTCAACAAACCCCGGTTCAACACACCCCGGTTCAACACACCCCTATATTAAATAAATAATTTCATATTTCAATACCCTATTTTGGTATTGGTGACTCTAGAAAGATATTGAAAAAATTAAATTATGTTTTTAACGAAATGTTAATTATTATTAAATAACTGATGTTAGAACCCAAGTTGTATACATGTTGAACCGAAAAAGTTTGTAACTTAAAAGTTTGTATTTGATCCTTTTTATATATATATATATATATATATTGACAAATGTATGCAAAAGATATTAAATGATAATAATATAACGTTTTTTGTATATATGCAAGGATTTTGAAAAAACAAATACTAGAAACCAGTTAATATTACTAATTATGTAAGAATACTTCTGCTATTATATTAAATAAAAGTAAAATTATTGGTGGAAAAATAAAAATACTAAAATGCTAAAACACAAATAATAAAATATTAATAGAATTTTCTGCATCTCACCGGATATAAGCTAGTAATAGTTATTAGTAATAAAAATATTGTAGTTTTGCAGAATGCTTGTTTCTTTCATTTAGTAAGAATCAGAATATATACAGAAAGAAAGGGATCAATTTAGATCCTGAAAATCAGTGATTTGTCTGCCTAAATTACATTAAATCAAGGAACAGATTCACCTAATAATCATTATGAATCTACAGCTACACACACATAATATTTATACAATATACAGGTAACTTCCTTAAATTAGAAATCCACACTCCCCCTCAAGCTGGGTTGTATATACTTATCAGACCAAGTTTGAAGCATAAATTTTGAAAGTTAGAGCGTGGAAGAGCTTTCGTTAGGATATCTGCAGTTTGCTGTAGGAACATGGTTGAGAGAGATAGTCTTGCCTTCAATCTTCTCACTTATAAAATATCTGTCTATCTCAACATGTTTTTTTCGATCATGATGGACTGGATTTTTAGCTATAGCTATAGCTGATTGACTATCACTTTTCATGGAAATAGGCCCTTTTATAGTAACTTTAAGCTCGTTCAGTAACCGTCTAAGCCACTTATACCAGTAGCTTGTAATTTTGTATTAGGGTCCATCGGAGTGTCAACGGGCTTGCACCCTGTCATTCCAGTTTCCTTTAAAAGGTCCAGGACATATTTTCTTTGTGAAATTGATCGTGCAACTTCCATTCCAAGAAAGTACTTCAACGGTCCAAGGTCCTTGATCTCAAATTCTTTAGCAAGCAATTTCTTTAGGCAACATATCTCCTCCATATTGTTTCCAGTAATGACAATGTCATCAACATAAACAATAATAGCAGTAAGTCTTCTGTTTGTAGTGTGTTTGACAAATAAAGTACTATCCGCTTGGCACTGAACATAGCCATCTTTCCTGAGTACATTTGTAAATTTGTCAAACCATCTCCGACCAGATTGTCTAAGACCATACAAAGTTTTTTTGAGTTTGCATACTTTGTTGGCTGTGAATTTACTCTCAAACCCCGGGGGTATTTTCATACACTTCTTCCTCGAGATCTCCGTTTAAAAAAGCGTTTTTAACATCAAGTTGCAGCAATGGCCAATCCAAATTAACTGCAATAGAAATGAGAACTCTGATGGTGTTTAATTTTGCAACAGGAGCAAACGTTTCTTGATAATCAATCCCATAAGATTGAGTGAATCCCTTTGCCACAAGGCGTGCCTTAAGCCTTTCAATACTTCCATCAGCTTTGTGCTTTACAGAAAATATCCACTTATATCCTACACCACGTTTTTCAGGAGGAAGAGTGGTAATTGTCCAGGTTTTATTCTTTCCAAGCGCTCTCATTTCTTCAAGAGTAGCTCTCTTCCATTCAGGTGTTTGTAAGGCTTCTTGGACTGAATTAGGAATCTTGACCTGATCAATTTTGGTAACAAAAGCTCTGTACTGTGGTGACAATTTTGCATATGATAGGTGATTTTGTATAGGATGATGAGTGCATGTTCTGACTCCCTTTCGCAATGCAATTGGCAAATCCAGATCAGAACTTAAATCTGGTGCTAGCTTATCAGATAATGAATTTGATGTCATGTCAACCTTACCTTGAGTATTTTCGATGGAAATTGGAGCTGGTGAAGAGTCATGGTCATGCTGAAATTGTGCTGGTTGTTCTTGAGATTTTTTTCTTCGAGAATAGACTATGATTTCATCTGACTTTTGGTTAAGAGTGGATTTAGTTGTTGGAAGTTGATTAACTAACTCAGGAGTATGAATTAGCTCTGACGTAGGAAAAGGAACAGGTGCCTTGACTATAGGACTACTTTCAATGAACGAGTTTGGATCCCAATTGTGAGATTTCGTCACTTTACTCTCCCCCTGAATTGAAGAATTAGGATAAAAAGGCTTGTTCTCAGAAAAGGTGACATCCATGGAGTGGAAAAAATGCCCGGTAAGAGGACAATAACACTTGTAACCCTTTTTATTAGGAGAGTAACCAAGAAATATACATCTCATGGCTCTTGGATCTAATTTTCCTCAATTTTGAGAATTGTTATGAACAAACACAGTACGACCAAATATTTTGAGAGGAAGTTCATTGATGATATGTGATGTGGGAAATATTTCATGAAGTGACTGACTCGGTGTTTTAAAATTCAGAATCCTAGAAGGCATTCGGTTGATGAGATAAGTGGCTGTGAGGACTGCATCACCCCAAAAATGTTTAGGGACATTGGAAGTGAAAAGTAAAGAGCGTGCAACTTCAAGAAGATGGCGATTTTTCCTCTCTGCTACCCCATTTTGCTGGGGTGTGTCGACGCAAGAACTTTGGTGTATAATTCCATGAGTTTGTAAATATTCTCCAAGGATAGAGTTGAAAAAATCACGGGCATTGTCGGTCCTAAGCACTTGAATATTTGCTTTGAACTGGTTTTGGATCATAACATGAAAGGATTTGAAAATATGACTGGTTTCAGATTTTTCTTTCATTAAAAATACCCAACTAATACGAGTATGATCATCAACAAAGAGCAAGAACCAGCGGGCCCCACTAACATTTGTAGTTCGTGAGGGCCCCCAAATATCACTATGTATTAATGAGAAAGGTTCAGAAGATTTATATGGTTTGGAAGGATAGGTACTACAAGTGTGCTTAGATAACTGACATATATCACAACTAAATAATTTTGAATTTTTATTGATAAATAAATGTGGAAAGAGTCGTTCGAGGTACATAAAGTTTGGGTGACCAAGGCGATAGTGCCACATCATAACATCACTATCTTTTTTATTTGACAAACTTGATGACAACAAACTACTTGGAGAATGATAAAAAGGACAAGACTCTTTATTAGGAGACACTCGAGAGACTTGGGGTGTTAGAATATAGTGTTAGAATATAGAGACCCGCACGTAGTTCAGCATTGCCAATCCTCCTTCCCGATTCCAAATCCTGAAATGTACAAAAGTTGGTAGAAAATTTAGTCATACAATTTAAGGCATTTGTAAGTTTGCTTACCGACAATAAATTGCAGTCTAAATTTGGAACAAATAACACAGATTGTAAGGTTAAATTCTCTGATAAAGAGACTGTGCCAACTCCTGCTACTTTGGAGCGTGATCCATCAGCTATTCGGACAAACATAGGACTGCTGCATGGACTATATGATGAGAAAAGAGTGTGATTTCCAGTCATGTGATCTGAGGCACCAGAATCAACTATCCAGATATTTGAGTTAGATTTCGCTGCACTAAGTGCCAAACAAATACCTCTATTTGCTACACCTGCTGTTCCAACTGTTGAGGATGACTGAACACTGACTTAAGTAATTAACTTCTGAAGAGTTTCAAGCTGTTCTTTTGTAAAAGGTCCAGAATTTGCTGTGGTTTCGGTAATGGCTGCATTTGCACGATTTTCCCATTCATTTGACCCACGATTAGGCTTCCAATCAGCAGGTTTACCATGTAGTTTCCAACCGGTCTCCTTGACGTGTCCTGGTTTGCGACAATGCTCACACCAAGGTCTCCCTTTGCGAGGCTTGTTACCACGAGCAGCATGAGCTAGTGCATAGGCTTCATTTTGAGTTGGCAACAAATTTTGACTAGCAAGTGCAGAATTTTCAGATGGAGGAATGTTATCTAGTTGACCCAACATGACCTTCCTTCGACTTTCTTCCCTACGAACTTCAGAGAACGCTTCTCTTAGGAAGTGGTTTGGTTGCAAGGATTGGACCACGAACTTCTTAGGAAGTGGTTTGGTTGCAAGGATTCGACCACGAACTTCATCAAGAGATTTATCAAGTCCCATAAGAAACTTAAAGACCCGTTTATTCTCCACAATCTTCTTGTATGTTGTACCGTCATCTCAGAACATTTCCAATCATGGGATTCAAATAAATCGATTTGTTGCCAATTTCGAGTGAGGTTAGAAAAATAAGGAGTGACAGTTGAAGTTCCTTGTTTGAGGTCTTGAAGGACACTCTCTATGTGAAATAATTCAGAAGTATTCTCCCCACTAGAGAAAGTATCACGAGCCGCCTCCCAAATTTCTTTGGCCGTCGAATAGAGGAGAAAGTTTTCACCAATTTCAGTAGACATGGAGTTGATCAACCATGACATAACCATGTTATTTTTTGAATGCCACACTTTGAAGGTGGGATCTGATTTTTTGGGAGGCTTAGCAGCTCCTGTGAGATAGTCATCACGACCCTTGCCGCTAATGAACATCATAACAGACTTAGACCACTGAAGATAATTATGACCAATTAGTTTGTGGTTGGTCACAGGAAGAATAGTGTTGTCTGTCATGGGTGGATTGACAATAGGACTGTGACCGGAAGAAAGGTCAATGGTTGTTGATGAGGATATTTCTTTTTCGGACATCATTGATATAGAACCAAGGAAAAAATTTAAATAGATGCAAGCTGCAGAAAAGGAATTGCAGCTGCTGAATTAGGGTAATACTTCAAGCTCTGGTACCATGTAGTTTTGCAGAAAGCTTGTTTCTTTCATTCAGTAAGAATCAGAATATATACAGAGAGAAAGGGATCAATTTAGATCATGAAAATCAGTGATTTGTCTCCCTAAATTACACTAAATCAGGGAACAGATTCACCTAATAATCATTCTGAATCTACAGCTACACACACATAATATCTATACAATATACAGCTAACTTCCTTAAATTAGAAATCCACAAATATTGTTACTGTTATTGTTGTTGTTGGGGAGGGGGTAAACATCGAACTCTAGGCCTCTCCTTAGGAGCACCTTTGCCACCGGTTGAGCTCTCTTAATTCTCTACTTCTATATAGTTACAAATACACAAACATGTGTTGAAAATTTACAATGACCTGATCGATTCCAGTTTAGAAAAATGCTTGCCGCACAACAATTATTTAAAATCAATTTCCTCAAAATGGAAGAGATTGTTTGTTTGGTGTTATTTAAGTCCATCTTGTAATAGAATTAGTTTAAGGAATCAATTTTGAAAAGCAAAATGGTTGAAAGACAGTGTATTAGTTTTGACTTTTAGTGGTTATGAATTATGATGTTACTAGATGTGGAGCTGTAATAAGAAAGTGGAGTGCAACACTAATATTGTGCTAGATATGCTTCACATGTTCAATACAAATGCTAAGAGAAGAAGAAAAAATGTTTGTTAAATAGTATATATACAGTCGATTAAATACCTAACATGGTTGCCATCTGCAGATGCTTGTGGCTGCACAGTAGAGTTCCGCAGGTCGACTTCATCAACATTACGCTCATATTCCCATGGTTTAAAGGTTCTCGTCTCTCCGTTATCTGGATATCATTGCAAGTATTATTATTTTACTTTTTGCAAGTTATTAGACTTCAAACCAGTAAAAGGTGCTGCTAAATAGTATAATGAAAACATCGAGAACTACCGTGCTGAGCCTAATTATCAACTAAATTACTAAATAAAATTGATGTTGAGCAAGAGATAAGAAATTGCTTGTTTGGTATTGAAGATTATCAAATTTTGAGCAAATTTCTGTAATAAAACGGGTCCCTTAAATTTTGTTATTACTCATACTCCTACTCTTACATCTGATACAACTGTCACTTTACAAAATTATAGATAATTAGTTATGTTTTATCTTATAGTGTCTAGGTTTCTTGAACCTGAGGGAGATGTATTCTTCCACTCTCTGATGTTCAAGTTGAGTTTTAATGCTCTATATTCCCCAATGTCTTCTATACCTGTTTTCCTGCGTAAGAAGTATCCTTGTCTACTTGTTTTCTTGTGTAAAGTAAGGACCCAACCAAAAAAGAAGTGGTTTAAAACAAGAACCTAAAGTGTAGATAGACATATTTAGATCACGATAGACCCCTAGGAATAGGATAGCTTCGTCATTGAAGATCAGTACTTCTTCATCGTAGATCTATAAAATATTAGAGGCCTGTAAAATTTTATAGATCAACGAATTTCAGTCAACATCTTTCTGATGACATGTATAGGCGAATTTGTTTTTCACTCTATCTCTTATTTCCTAGAGTTAGGAATTTGAATTTATTTTTGTTCCACTGCAGAACCTCGTATTCTGGATTCCCTAATTCTTGAGACTGAGACTTGTCTGGTGTTTATTTGTTGAGAAGTTGCAGTCCACACTTCTTCTTTTCTTGGTTGAGAAACTTTTGGGGCCTTACCTGTGCTTTATTAAATTTTCTTCTGTAATTTATAATTCTTTAGTTCTGTCCTACATCATCTTTGCCGAAACTGTCCAATTATATTCGGCGTAAGAAGTATATAAAGTCAGGTCATTCGAAAATAATGCATATGTTGCTCATTGGAAGTATATAAAGTCAAGTCATTTAGGAGAAATCGAAGTCTAAAGTGTCGGGTTTTTTTTGCTAAGCAAGTCTGAAGTGTCAGTTACTTGAGAACTAGAGTATTAGGTAAAACATTTAGTATGTTTTATAAAGTCGATAGATGTAATAATTTGTTCTTGTTACAGTCATAATTTAAAGTTGTTAGTGAAGAAGCAATTAATATTATACTAGACTATATTATCAACCAAACATGTGTAAATTATATATGAACTATGCTAGGAACATGTACTTGATAATTATTACAATTATATATAATAATCAATTTCCACTTGCCTTGCCAGGGGAATTCTAGCTAAAGTTATTTCTTCAATATTTTCTCCGTCGTTGGTCATTAATATGGATCAGAAAACTTTTGAACCCCAAGATCCATGCATGCAAACCCTTAAAAAAGAGAGTAAAAGTTAGCTCTTTCAGTTAATTTACATGTTCCTTCATGTTTACGATGCTGTTGACTTGTTCTTCAAGACTAAGGGTCTTGATGGTCTATTTACTCAAATTGAGGTCCTTATTTATTTAATTATTTACTACCTTTGTTTGTCTCCCTGTATGTATTCATTGTGATTGTATGTATGAATGGATTGTTGATTTGTATATGTAATAATTAAAGGGTAGACAACTTGGACTTGTGTATTCTCTATGGATATTGTGGGGACTCTTAACATATACTGTATATCCATATACACAATTAATTGTATAGCAAGTAATACTGAATTCCATCTGTACGGATTAGTCTCTTCGTCTCGGTGTATATGACTATTGTGGGCGTTTGCCTAAGTTTGATTGCGACAACCTGAAATATGAAAAACGTAACATTGGTGTTCGTTGGAAGACAAACTAATTTAATCTACAAACTATTAATTGGATCAAAGTGGTAATTTGTAGTACTGTGATGATGTGGTTTGAAGAGTTTCGTAGACCAAGATGGTTTGTTGTGGAATAACAGCCTGTATATAGGCACCACTGGCGATTATTGAATTTATAAATTCTCTTGGCTTGTGAAGAACGTTGATGATTTATGTAAAAAAAAGATTTCTAGCACTTAATTTGGATTTTGGGTGACGATAAAAACTGAACTGCAGTGAATCTGGTTCTTGTCTTTTTGTGGATCTTATTTTTTAATTAAGAATTAACACAAAAATCACAAAACTTATTATTTATATTAGGCAAGTACGAAGTCTTGATTTTAAGAATGTGAGTTATCTTTTAGTTATTTGTTTATCCTGATAGCACGATTTCGTATTAACGTCTGCAATGTGCACTGCAGCTATCTTTTTCGGCTTCAAAGTTACGTGATTGCGATTTCATGTCAAAGGTAATCAATATTACTATGAAAAAAACCAATTACTCTCATTATGTAAAATTTACATGTTCCTTCATGTTGAAATTCCAATTACTTCTAATTGTTGTTTTATGTGGAGTATTTATTTTTTTCACTTTTATTTCCTTCATCCATTTCCTATTCTAAAATTACAGTTTGGCCTTGGAAGATTCTTGGCTGGGCAGGGTAAGTCCAGAACCTTCCTATGCAGTGACCAGAGGCAGGCTCAAAATCAGTCAACTGGTAAATGGCGGGTGCGTCGTCAAAATGTAGATCTTCCCCCAATCCAGCCCAAGAAAAAGAAGAAACCTTATCCAATCCCTCTGAAAAAGATCACGGAGGCTGCAAGGGCTGATAAAAAGCTTGCACAAATGGGAGTCGAGAAACCGCTTGTACCGCCGAAAAATGGACTAATCGTCCCTAAATTAGTTCCAGTTGCTTATGATGTCTTAGATGCTTGGAAAATTGTAATACAAGGAGTTTCGCAGCTACTGCATGTTATTCCTGTCCATGCTTGCAGGTGTGCTTCACTGTTTGCTTGTTATTTTGTTTAATTTTATGCTGATACATGCAACATATTACGATGGAAAATAACATGCAGCAATTCTTTAACAGCGAGTGCCCTGAAGTATTTGTGGGCCAAGCTTCTCACTACATCCAGGATTGTCAGGGTGCAACCAGCGAAAAGCGCCGGAACTTCCACTCATGGGTGAAGGGTTCCATCAATGATGTGCTTCTTCCTATAGAGTCATACCATATTTTTGATCCATTTGGACCGCGAGTTACTCATGAAACTCGATTTGACTATGACAGAATTCCAGCTCTTGTGGAGCTATGCATCCAAGCTGGTGTTGATATACCAGGATATCCTTCAAGGAGGAGGACTGTACCAATTAGAATGCTTGGAAAGAAGGTGATTGATCGAGGGGGATCTGTCGAGCCGCCTGAACAGTATTGCTCTCCACATGCAGCAGCTTCAATGCTGGAATTTGACACATATCGTACTCATGAGCGGTTCTCTTCTCCACTAGAGTCAGAAGTGCCAAGTACAGCACAGAAAACCATTGAAGCATATGAGAGGGTGAAAGTAGGATTGAAGAAGCTGATGAAGAAATACACGGTGAAGGCTTGTGGTTATTGTTCAGAAGTTCATGTGGGGCCTTGGGGTCATAATGCCAAGCTTTGTGGGGAATATAAGCACCAGTGGAGGGATGGAAAGCATGGTTGGCAGGATGCAATTGTTGATGAAGTGCTCCCACCAAATTATGTGTGGCATGTTGAAGATCCCAAAGGACCTCCATTGAGAACTTCTCTCAAAAGGTTTTATGGCAAGGCTCCTGCTGTTGTTGAATTATGCTTGCAGGCAGGTGCTCGAATTCCTGCCAAGTACAAGCCAATGATGAGGATCGATATTGTTGTCCCGGATAATGAGGAGAACCGACTAGCTGCCTGACAGGCTTAATAAGATTATAGAGTATCACTTAGAGAAGCTTTCCGAAGATAAGTTTTACCTGTAAGTCTATGTAAAACTTTGTTTGTAAAGCCACAATAATGATGTTAGAGCATTTGTGTTTCACTAGATGAACACACAAGGCATTTTTTATAGGGGTTTGTGAATAACTGATAGCAAGTAAGCTGCTAAATTCATATTATAGCGGTCGAATCGAAGCTATTGTAAAGATTGACTTTTGTGAGTAGTTTCGCTGGCCTTGTTATTGCCTTATAGGTAAGATTAAGCACGGCCTCGTATTAGAACTTCACATGTTTAACTTCCAGAAAGCCCGTTCTTCAGTTTTTAAACCTCTTAACTGAAATGCTCCTGAGTTGAGAACTTTGAGTTGTTGGAACGACCCTGGGGGATGGATCCATGGCTTAGGAACCTCAGAGCATAGGAACTTGAAGAAATTATGATGTTGAATGATCTTGTTAACTCTATAGTAGTTGTAAACTCTTTCTAGCACTACATATGCTGGGTTCGTTACTTCGTAGTGACATAAGCCTAACCTCTTTTTTGCTTAACTAGGTTACTTTTGAATAATATAAATTTTAAATTACAAATTTATATGATAATAAAAATATACTATAAAATGTGTATTTGATATAATTTTAAATTATTTATATTTTAGAACAAACTAGCTTAAAACCCGTGCGATGCACGGATTGTTAATTGTTATTTTATTATTTTTAAATATTTTTTTAATTGTATTTGTTAAAAAAATAAGTAGGCATGTTAAAATAGCTAAACATTTTTAATTAATTAAAAATTTTAAAATAGATTTTAAAATAAATAAGTAAGAGTTTGTCCGTTATATTTTTGGAAAAGAAGGGATTTCAGTAAGGAAAAATAAAAAATTTAACATATATATTTAGTTTAAAAAAGGAAAATGCCCGTGATATTTTATAAAAAGATTTGATTTTAGTGAGAAAAATAGAAAAAGTAAGTTGAAAAAAGTAATTTCCCGTGATATATCTAGAAAAGGAGGGACTGTGTTAGAAAAAAATCTATAATGTGTTTTAGCTGAAAAGGTAATTGTTTATAAATAGGTATTTGATTATTTATATTTTTTAATATTTTCAGTAATTGCATTTGTTAAGAAAAATAAGTAAGCATGTTAAAACAGGTAAACTTTTAAAAAATAATTATAATATTAAAATAGGTTTAAAAATAAATAACTAAAGGTTGCCCGTGATATTTTTGGAAAAGAAGGGGTTTTAGTAAGGAAAAATAAAAAAACTAACACGTTTTAGTTTAAAAAAAAGGTAATCGTCCGTGATATATTTGAAAAAGTATGGGATTAGTTAGAAAAAATAATGTATTTTAGGTGAAGAAGATAATTGGTTATAAATAGGTAATATTATTATTTGATAATAGCCCCCCTAGCCCCTCTAGCCCTCTCGACTGGAGAAACAGCCAGTCAACAGCTAAGCTGCTGCTGCTGCTGCTGCTTCCCCAGGAGCTCCATCAGGGCCATCACCAGGGCCTCCCCTCCTGTTCCGGGCTACTAGAAGGGCTAGGGCTTCTCTCATCCTCTTCACTTCCTCCTGCTCAATCTGTATCAGCTCGTCAATCTTCTCCTGTAAACGGAGAATCTTTTCTACAGTGGACAGCTGGTGGAATTCCTCAGGAGAAATATCAAGAATACCAGGTGCCATTGTTTTAAGAAATGAAGAAGAGAATTGAGATGATAATGAGGAGGAGAGCTCAACATGTGCCTTTAAATAGGCAGGGAGTTACTAGATAACCCTTGTGCTTAACTAGGGTTAAACAGGGGTTAGGAAGACTAAAGAGACATGCATTAAATCGCCCTAGTTTAAATGCAGAGACTACTCGAGTTCCTAGGGTGAAATGCGTCTCAATACAGATGAAAAGTTATCATGACAATGGTTTTTGAGTAGAGATAAAACTAAAATTAATAGTTGGCCATTTGATTACGTCCAACTAATTCATTTTAAAAAAAATGTATCTCTAGACAAGTGACATCACAGAAAATCAATATCTTTTGAACAATGTGACAAGCAAATTATTTGAATTTTCAAGACACATATTCGGCTGACATCATTCATTAAATTATGACATTTGACAAATGATATCCCTGAATATTCATCCATAGGAAAAATAAAAGAACAACAATGCATTAGCTTGTTAACTTCTAGAGATGATCAACTATTTAATACCAGTGAGAAAAGTAGCATGCTATCTCATTGAATATTACTTAGAGGATCATTTCATAGATAACTTCACTTGATGCATAACATCATTCAGCTATATCGATTTGTCATGACAACAAAATAAAACAAATAAAGCACAACAAAATAAGCAAATAATTCCAGAGATCAAAAATCACTGGCTGCATGCATTTAACAAAGATATTCAAGAGAATAAGGAATTATGACCTACCAAACTCATTTGTCAACCTGAGAGAGTTGCAGCATTAAGAGCATTGGTAAGATATCTGTTAAATGTTGTTCCCTAGGAACACAGTGTAGTTCCACTACATCATGCACATCACTCTTCCAATAGCGCAGTGCATGAAGTTTATGTGCTTGACTCTTTTGAGAAATACATGGATGCTTCAGCAACATCTTTTGGTTTGGCATTGAGTTAAGCTTTTCTTCTGAGCCATGACCTGAACTTATTTCCTTGGAGTTGGCATGAGTGTGCTGTGTCTTTTTGGTTAGGAAATTATCTTGCAAGTATCAACATCTAGGCAGCCAATTAGAACACAACAAGTATCTCTTGGGTTATCAAGTACTGAAAGGTTAATAATCCCTTGAGATACCAAAATGATTAACTGAGAATAAAATTAATTTATACTCCTCCAAAATAATTCACTAATAAAATCAGAATAATTGAAATAAAGTATCTGATTGGGCAAGAAAGTAACCGTTTAAAAGTAAAGGATTGAAAAGTAAAGCCACGAATTTACTGTTATTACATACACGTACTGTATGCAGGTAACTACGGATAAGATTGTGACTTTAACGGTTACGATTAAACTAAACTATCTACGGATATTATTTTTCCTTTTGGGATTCGATAACCGTAGAGGTGTAAAAATGGTATCCGTAGACAAAGAAAATCCAGTGTCAAGAATGACCATCAACGGATAGGGGTATCCGTAGAAGGTGAAATTTTGACATAGACAAAATTCTTATTTTTCAGAGAGTTTTAATTCTCATGAAAATCATGTTGACACTGGCTGCATTACAAATCATCAGACATTTAAATAAATCAAGAGTAGTTAAGCATACCTAGCTCACTTACCAACCTTGAGAATGTTGATTCATCAAGTGGCTTGGTAAAAATGTCTGCAATTTGCTACTCACTTGGAACAGAATGAAGTTCCACGGTACCATTCATCACATGTTCCCTGATGAAGTGATACTTTATGTCAATGTGCTTGGTCCTTGAGTGTTGCACTGGATTCTCAGTTATGGTAATTGCACTAGTGTTGTCACGGAATATTGGAATCTTGTTAACTGTTAGACCATAGTCTATTAGTTGATTTTTCATCCAAAGTATATGTGCACAACAACTTCCAACAGCAATGTATTTTGCCTCAGTTATAGAGGTAGAGACAGAATTTTGCTTCTTACTGAACCATGAGACAAGCTTGTTTCCTTGAAATTGACAGGTGCATGTTGTACTTTTTCTGTCAATCTTGCAACCTACATAGTCTGCATCTGAATAACCAATTAGATCAAAACCAGATTCTCTAGGGTACCAAATGCCAAGGTTTGGTGTTCCCTTGAGATATCTGAAAATCCTTTTGATAGCAATTAAGTGAGACTGTCTAGGATCAGCCTGAAATCTAGCACAAAGACATATAGCAAACATAATATCAGGTCTACTAGCTGTTAAATATAGAAGTGAGCCTACCATGTCTCTATAACTTGAAATGTCCACAGATTTTTCCTTAGTATTCAATTCAGCTTTTATCCGTAGATGAGATAAGATGTTCTCAGCTTTTATCCGTAGATGAGATAAGATGTTCTCAGCTTTTATCCGTAGATGAGATAAGATGTTCTCAGCTTTTATCCGTAGATGAGATAAGATGCTTTCAGCTTTTATCCGTAGATGAGATAAGACGTTCATAGCTTTATCCGTAGAACAGATATATTTAGCTTCATCCTTAGATAAAACATCTCTCATCCTTATTGACCCACCACTACTGAGTTGTTTTGGCAGACTTACCACTGAAACACTTGTTGCTCGATTAGACGTTTGTTGGCCTGCTACTGAACTGCTTCCTAACTTGATGACAGAATATCTTCCATACTTTTGATGTGGCTTTTAGTCCTTGGATAGATAAAGTGCCTTCTAGTTAGCTTCCTGATTATCAGCTGCTGTTATTTAGCTTTCTGACTCTCAGCTTCGACATCATGATCAAATTCTTGTCTTGAGGATTTTGTTATCATCATTCCAAACATATCAACCCTAACATGTATTCAGAAATAAACTGGATGAAGATGACATTGTAACGAGAAACAAGGCCAGACTGGTTGCTAAATGTTATTCTCAAGAAGAGGGTATAGATTATGATGAAACCTATGCACCAGTAGCAAGACTTGAGGCTATTAGGATGTTTCTGGCATTCGCAGCACACTCCAATTTCAAGGTATATCAAATGGATGTGAAGAGTGCATTTCTGAATGGGGAGCTAGATGAAGAAGTATATGTGGAACAACCTCCAGGCTTTGAGGATTCAAATTTGGTGGACTATGTTTACTTTCTGTTCAAAGCTCTCTATGGACCCAAGCAAGCTCCAAGAACATGGTATGACACTCTATCAGAATTTTTACTTTAAAATGGATTTACTAGAGGTGTCATAGATAAAACTCTCTTTTACAAAATGCACAAAAATGATTTGATATTAGTGCAAGTATATGTTGATGACATTATATTTGGTTCTACTAATGATGATTTATGCAAGAGATTTGCTAAGTTAAAGCAGAGTAGATATGAAATGAGCATGATGGGTGAATTGTCATTCTTTCTTGGATTACAAGTGTATCAAAGGCAAGATGGAATATTCATTTGTCAGTCCAAGTACATCAAGGATCTTCTAAAGAAGTATCAAATGGAAGACTCATCTATGACAAAGACTCCAATGCCAACTGCCACTAAGCTTGATAAGGACGAAACTGGTAAGAAGGTTGATATAACAAGCTACAGAGGTATGATAGGCTCATTACTTTATCTCACTGCAAGTAGACCAGACATTATGTTTTCAACGTGTTTGTGTGCTAGGTTTCTGTCTGATCCAAAAGAATCTCATCTTATAGCTGTTAAACGTATCTTTAGATATCTTAAGGGAACCCCAAATCT
Source organism: Heracleum sosnowskyi (assembly GCA_030848705.1). NCBI lineage: Eukaryota > Viridiplantae > Streptophyta > Magnoliopsida > Apiales > Apiaceae > Heracleum > Heracleum sosnowskyi. The sequence goes on along the minus strand of CM061240.1, from coordinate 58,460,544 downwards.
GAGAATTTGGTACCCTAAAGATACAGGATTTGATCTTATTGGATATACAGACTCTGATTTTGCAGGTTGTAAGATTGATCGGAAGAGTACTTCAAGAAGCTGTCATTTTCTTGGAAGAAGGTTAGTTTCCTGGTATAGCAAGAAGCAGCACTCAGTATCCATATCGACAGTTGAAGCTGAATACATACCTGAGGGTAGTTGTTGTGCTAAAATCTTGTGGATGAGAAACCAACTCCGTGACTATGGGCTTTTGTTGAACACGATTCCAATATTCTGCGACAACACAAGCGCCATAGCAATCTCCAAAAACCCAGATCAGCACTCAAGGACAAGGCACATTGATATCAGGTATCATTTTATTCGAGAGCATGTCATGCATGGAACTGTGGAATTACATTTTGTACCCACAGAGGAACAAATTGCAGACATCTTTACTAAACTGCTTGATGAATCCACTTTTTCTAAGCTGGTTGGTGAACTTGGGATGTTAAATCTTTCTAATTGATTAATTAGAAGTCAAGAACTGCAAGTTAATCCTAATAAGTCCATGAGTTTAAGAATTTCCATATCCTTAGGACTTGTGAACTTATTTTCAGGAATAATTCTCGTAAGTTAGAATTATTTGCTTAATTATATGTCATATTTATAAATAATATATCTTCTAACATTTAATTAGCAAATAATTTTAAAATTGTTTAAGTACTAATATTTGTTCTAAATATTAAGCATTTATTCAATTCGGATTTTTTTATTTTGTTTCATACAAAGTAAAATAATGCAGCATAATTAATTAGATAATTATTGATTGATATCAATTGATGATATTCAGTCAATTTTATTCTAAATTGTAAAGCATAATGTAACATAAGATGTAAAAGAGATAACTACAACTCAACAAAGGACAAGACAGACAATAATATTAACAGAAGCACAGGTTTCCAGAATCAAAGAAGAAAAGGTAAACTCAAAAAATCAAAATACGGTATGTATTCTTGAAGTCCGTAAACAGGTCACGGAAAGAAGTTCATGAAAATGTTCAAGCCTCAGTGACAGCAAAAGAAACAAGACTTTCAAGACGACAGAAGTATGTGAATGATTTAGGGTTAAGTACCACAAGATTCCAGTGATTTATTTGAAGCAACCAGAACGACAAAGGACTTATCAGCAGCATTGAATTGAAGACATAGAAGAAGAATTGATCAAGTGTTATTCATCTGTGAACCAGACCAGTTGCACTAGGTGACGACACTTAAAAAGATCAGGTTGTTTTATCGTCTCAGAAGAAATTGATACAGTCTAAAACTGGAACACCCTGAAGCTCAGAAGGTTTTATTAAAAGATCAAGTCAAAGAAAAGAATTCGATGGTTTTTCTATTTAGAAAACCATCGAATATGATTTAAGAAAACCATTTGAAAACAAGATTAAAGTAGTTTGATTTTCGATAGTTTTTATTCAAAAACTATCGAATGGTAAAATACTTTATACATTCGATGGTTTTTAAATTAGGGAGCAGGTGAAAAGTTTGCTTTGTTGTCAGGTTGATTTTGAAGATGGACGGCCAAGATTGATCCTTCAAGTTTGGTTCGATAGTTTTCAAAAACAAAGTCTACAATTACTAACAGAGGAAGTGTGTCTTCTTCAGTCGAGGTTATTTCACAGTAGCAATTACTAAGAGAGAGTTTGAGCCAGAGAGATTACAGAAGAAATTAATATTGCTCAGAATTCTATCATTGTATTGATTGTGTATAACCTAGAACTCATTGAAGCTAATCTACGGATTAGAAATTGTAGCACCCCTCGAGGTTTATATTTATAAAAAGATATATTCCTCGACTCTTGGTTTGATTTGGTGTGTTTGATTTCGTTATAGAACTGAATGATTAATCCGCGAACAAAATTGAATTATTTGTAGGTATCGTATTCAACCCCCCCTTCTACGATACTTTGGACCTAACAATTGGTATCAAAGCTACTTGATTGACGTACAAATCAGATCCGATGAATGAGACCAAAATCAAACGTAGCGTGAAAATTCGAAGCAAATTTTTTAACTTTCAAAATTTTTCATTTAATTGGAATTTCTTGAATTTTAAACAATTTGAAATTTTCAGAAACCATGAGTGCTCCAAAGACAACTGCTGGTATTAAAGTTCCCCCGTTTACTAGAGATGATTTCGGTTTATGGAAGATGAAGATGCTGTTATTTATCAAGGCATCTAATCCGTTGTATATTGGCATATTAGAGAACGGACTGTTTGTACCAATGAAACCAGTTAGTGAATCTTCAGCTCCTGATGGCACCAGGATTCCTCAAGGCACCCAACCTAAGTATATTACTGAGTATACAGATTCTGACAAAGAACTGATTCAATTGGACACAGGTTTGATGTTGATATTAGCAGACTCCGCAGACAAGGAAATGAGCTATCAGTTGATGAACTGTACAAGCGGGAAACATATGTGGGATACCATTAACTTGATAATGGAAGGAACTAAAGACGTGCAGGAAAACAGATTGGACATCCTGACTTCTCAGTACGAAGCTTTTAGGTCTCTTCCAGGAGAAAGTATAACTCAGGTCTTTGAGAAATATACTAAGCTTCTAAATGAATTGGCAATGAAAGGGAAGACCTATCCACTGAGAGAATCAAACAGGAAGTTCATGATGACGCTACCCCATCATGTAGAACACAAGTCATCATCCATAAGGGAAAGAATAGACTTCACAAAGATGTCACTAGAGATGATCTATGGCAAGTTGAAGATTTATGAGATGGAACAGGAACAGAGAGTGATAATCTACGGACCAGGGACAGTGGATAACAAACACAATGCACTTGTGAGATCAGCAGCACTTGTAGTGGATGAACCAGCAACTTCTGATATTCAGGTTCAAACCCCTAGAGCTGGAAAGGAGGTGATCATAGAAGCTGAAATGGATTCTGTGAATCTGGGTGTTGATGAAAGTGATTACTACACCCTAGAAGAGCTTGAGCAGATGGAAGACAAAACCATGGCGTACTTAGCTGCAAAGTTTAGTCATATTCGTTTCAAAAGAAACCCTAAGTATAAGTTCAAGGGCTCAACCAACAGATTCCAGAAGAGCAAGTATTCACCAGGGACTGGCTTTAAGGGAGGCTACAAGACTGGCATGATTGATAGAAGCAAATCAAGATGCTACAATTGCAATGAGTTAGGGCATTTCGCAACTGAATGCCGGAAGCCTCGTCAAGCAAGAGACAAGAAAGAGGTCTATGAAATGAAAGACTCTTATGAGGATTTGAAGAAGGAGAATGCCAAGCTTAAACAGCAACTGGAGGCATTTTCTGGAAAGCAGAAAGGGAAAGCTTATATAGCAGAGGGAAAACACTGGGATGATACTGATTCGGATGAAGAGGATGAATATGTAAATGTTGCCCTAATGGATGACTCTTCAGAGGAATCACCGCAATTATCTCAGGTACCTATCTTAACAACAATTGACATGTCTAATTCTGAGTACAAGAAAACTGTGCAAGATCTTAGTGTAGAATTGTTTAATGTACACACAAGCATGCTAGCATCAGAAATGGAAAATGTTAAACTAGTTCTTATGATTAAAAATCTAGAATCTAAAAATGAAGAACTAGAGCTTGTAGCTGTCACATTAGAAGATCTTAAGCAAAAGAATGCGTACTTAGAAAACAAGGTCAAGTGTAATGATGAGATAGAGACTATCCTCAGGAAGCAGATTTCAGATTTAGATTTGAAGCTGAATGCTTTTAAGAATTCCGCTCTAATTGCTAAGGAGATCATTGATACTCAGGCCATAGAGAATAAAACTGCTATAGGATTTGACTATAACAAGAAAGCTGGTAAGAAGATAGTGGAATTCCCTGTGACACCTTCAGTTGTCAAAAGGAATACTCCACATGTTCTTAAGAATGTTGATTGTCCAGTTTTTGTTAAGCCTTTTCCACCACTTTTTCATGAGGATGATCTTTTCATAAGACAAGAATTGCTTGAGAAGGATTTGTTGAAGGTTAAAGAGGTAAAGACTAAGTTGCCTAGGAAATCATCAAAAATTGCATTACCTAAAACTGAAGTAGGTGACTTAGTTAGTAATGCTAAAAAGAATAGGAATGGGAAAAAGAAGATGGTTAATCAGGAAATGGTTCCATATTCTCCCATTGCATCTAGGAAGTTGTGCACTATTTGTAATTCTGCTAGACACCTTACACATGCATGTAAAAAGGTTAAAGTAGAAACTGCTAATACTTCTGAAATGCATAACATGTCTGACATGCCTAATCTTCATGAACCCTGTGGAAAGAAAGAGTGTTTGCTATGTAAGTACAACATCATGCATACTTATTTTAAGTTGATGAATGATAGTAGCAAAAACACTGATAATGTTAAATCCACAGATACTATGAATGTCAAACAGGGTAAGACTAAATTGAATGTTACTCCTGTTAAAGTATCTAAACCTTCAGGACCCAAACAATTTTGGGTACCAAAGTCCGCTTAATCAATCTGTGATTGCAGGGTAAGGTTAAAAGCTCAAAGGTCGTGTGGATTCTGGATAGTGGATGTTCTAGACACATGACAGGTGAAGAGTCCCTTCTTACAGAGGTGGTTAAGAAGACCGACCCGATTGTAACCTTTGGAGATGACAGCAAAGGATTCACTACGGGATATGGTAAATTGAAAATTGGGAATGTCATCATTGAACACATCTCTCTTATTGAAGGATTAAAGCACAATCTTCTAAGTATCAGTCAATTCTGTGATAAAGGCTACAATGTAGATTTCAGAAAAGACAAGTGCTTGATCACAAACAGGAAGGATGAGAAGCTTGCTCTACTGGGAGTAAGAAAAGGAAATTTGTTTATAGCTGACTTAAGTTCTACCAGTGAAGGAGAAGTTACATGTTTCTACAGTAAAGCTTCTTCAGAACAAAGTTGGCTATGGCACAAGAAGCTCTCACACTTGAACTTCAAAACTATGAACTCTTTGGTAAAGAGAGAGTTAGTGAGAGGGTTGCCCCTGATGGAATTCAATCAGGAGGGACTATGTGAAGCATGTGAAAAAGGGAAGTCGAAGAAAGCATCACATGGAAGCAAAGGAATGACAAGCATTGTTGAACCATTACAACTGATTCATATGGATTTATTTGGTCCAGTCAATGTTATGTCACTTTCAAGAAATAGATATGCATTGGTGATGGTGGATGACTACTCCAAGTACACGTGGGTGTTGTTCATATGTTAGGCCGAATACAGTATAATCAAATATATATGAGAATAACAATAATCAAGAACACTGTTTATGAATCAATAAACTGTAATTGTATTAACAGCTTCTCTCTTTATGATGTTAATGAATCACAAAGAGCTTCTAGGTTACAAGAATAATAATTCTATGTTCGCATTCCTTCTAGGGATAACTTATCTGTGTTTATATATTACACAGCTACATACAATCCATCTCTAATTGATATTCCTATAAGTTAGCTATACAATTCATATCAATTAAGGATTGCTTCTTATCTTCTATTCCGTTTCCTTAGCTGTATCAATATATTCTGCTTCTTTCCATCTTCAGAATATATTGCTTCTAGAATATTCAATTCAGCACCGACAGCTAATTCAACTATCACCACGTCAGACTTTAACAAACTCTGACTGGCTTCAATGTAAACTCTGATTAACACCTGGTACTTAAACACTGATGAGCAAACGTCAGCAATTATATTTAACAATCTCCCCCAACTTGTTCATACTAAAATGTACAAGTTAAAAAGATAATTGATGATGTCAAAACATATAACAAATGCAGTGTTTAAAATATAACAGAGTTTAACTTTAACTTAGAATAGAAAACTTTAAAAACTTACAGTCGGACTTTATTTGATTTCTTGAATATCAGGCACTGTCCTGAGATAGTCTGTAAGTAATCTTCTCTCAGCTCTTTCCAGTTCAGCAATCATAATCTCCTTCAGTTCTTTATACTCTGGATCTCCTTCACCAGTTTGATATATGGCAGCCCTCAGAGAATAAATACTGTTTTTCCTCATTTCATTTCCGAGTTTTATATAATATGATTTGTCTGACTCCAAATTGAATTCCAAGACTTTGATACCCAGTGCTGTCTTGAACTTGGCACTATTTCTTTTCATCTCAACAATCTTTCCATCAGCATCTCTGTACTTAGGAATGTATGCACTAGAAACACCACCTCCAAGAAGCACTTTAGATTTCATCATTCTGTCTTTTATGACAAGAGCAGCATCATGAGTACTTTTGTTTTTGATTTTGAGAAGGTATAAAACATACTCAAGCTCTTCCCATAGCTTCAATTGAATATCAGCTTCTCCTATTCTGTATACTCTTCCATCAGACATGAAGTATAACAAAACCTCTTTCTTCAAACCCCTGTGATAGACCATCTAAACAGATTCCAGTTTATCAAGGCTCTCTTGAGATACCCCAATACCAGCTTCTGCCAATGAAGTTTGATCTAAAGATCTGTTGTTTATTCTCTTCTCCCTATGTGAACCTAAACCAGACTTATCAAAAGATTCTTTTCCAAGTACAGTCCTGGTTTGAGAAAAGTCCACAGGTTGAAGTGTCAGAGTTTCAGAAAGTGCAGGTCTTAAGAAACCTTTGAGTTGAGGAGCTAGCTGAGTTTGTACAACTTGAGCTTTGTCAGAGGTTGTCACAACTTTAGTAGAAACATCAACATGAGCAGCGTCAGAGGTTGATTTACTTATCCTTGATTCAACTTGAGCAATGTCAGAGGTTGAATAATTCTTCTTAGGTAACTGTCCTTCTTCTACCAGTATACCCTTTCCTTTATCAGTATTTGCAATTACAGGCCTCCTGGTGTATTGTATACTCTGTTGAGTATTTTCCTTGATAGAAATTCCAATTTCTTTCTTTCTAGGAGCCTTTACTGATTTCTTCTTATAATTTCCAGAAGCAACTTTCTTCTTATGTTCTTCTGCTAGCATTTGTTCTTCCGCTTGAATATCTTCAACAGTAGCATCTTGACCATGCTCAGCTAGAAACAACTGAGTTACAACTTCTTCATCAGTAATTGGAGATTGAGAAGAAAGAAGTAAACTTCTTACTCTTGAAGAAGACTGCCCTTCAGTGTTTATTCCTTTTTCAGCATTAGTCTTAGCATCAGAGTTTGACCTTCTCCCTTGCTCTTGAACATTCTTTTTCCTTTGTTCTTTATCTTTTGCACCACCATCAGTAGTATCATCCTTCCGAGTCAGAGTTTGAGAGCTCTTGCATTTGTCTTTAGATACTCTCTCCCCCTTTTTGACATCATCAGAAATCAATACTGATGTGAGCAGTTTCAAGGAATTAGCAATTTCATCCAGCTTAGTTGACATTTCAGCTTGATTCTCTTCAACTTTTGACAATCTGGAGTTAAACGTCTTCTGTTCTTTACACAAAGAGATATATAGAGATTTATCCTTTTGCAGTGTAAGTTCCCTTGCAGCTATGTCATTCCTTAGACCATCAATAACCTTGTCAGTACCATCAAAACGATTATTTAATGATTTGACTTGGACTATTGTAGCTTTAAGATGAGTTAGAAGTTCAGGATTTTGAATCGCCTTGGAAGACTTGGTCACAAAATCAGCAGCTCTTTCATCAGAAAAGATAGTTTCCCTGCTTGACCAATTTGAGAAATACATATCCTGAAAGTGAGCGTCTGTAGCATGTTGAGCAGCAACTTTTTGAGATGTATCAACAGAGTTTGCAGAAAAAACAGCATTAGAAGAATCAGGAACATCTTCTTCAGCATCATCTTGTGCTCCCTCATGATGATCAGAGTTTGCAATATTCTCTGCAGTGACTTCAGTGTTTAACTGTGCAGCTTCATCAGTAACTTTTTCTGCGATAGCTTCATCTTTCTCAGCATTTAGCTGTGCAGCAACAAGATTCTCAGAGGTTACAAAAACCTCTGCTTCTTTAGGAACAGCCTCTGCAACAATATCATTTGTATGTACAGTAGTGTCAAGAACTACTTGAACAGCTTCAAAAACCTGATCAACCTCCTCACCCTCTTCTGGATTTGAATTATTGACAGAAAGAATTTCTGTATGAGTGGCAAGAGACTCATTTAGGATCTGGGTAGGTTGATCAGCTGCCACATCCTCAGTATCACAAATACTGATACTAGGATGTGCTTCAAATTCTTCTTCAACAGTCATCTCCAATATTGGTTCAAGAAAATCATCATGAAAAGTAGCATCAGTGTTTGCTCTGGCTTCTTCATGCACAGTAGCATTTGCAGAATGAGTTTCAATCACAACCTCAGGAGCTTCAACATTTACAAAAATCCTATCCTCATCATCAGCATTAACAACAGGCTCCTCAGCAATAATTTCAGGAGCATCATGCTGGACAGCTTCATCCACATTATCAAAAAGATAATTGGCTACTAATCTTCTCTTCCTCTTATGAAGAGTTTCATTATCAAGATCATCTTCATTATCAGCTTTTGATCGATTTGCTCTCCTCTTCTTATAATGACCCCTGGGCTCATCATTTGTCTTAGACACACCTACATCAGTAGATGGTCTCACAGACCTTGCAGGTTTAGTACCAATGTGCTTAGTCCTACCACCCCTTGCAGGTATGACAGATGTTGATGGAGGTAGCTCTGTTTGTAAAGGCTCAGGTTGAGGTTCTGGCTGAGAAGGAGCTTGGGTAGGTGGATTAACTTGATCATTTAAAAACTGTTGCACAGAGACAGGTAGCAACAAATCTCCAACAACCCCTTTATTAACATCTTTATTACTAAGATCAGAGAATATCCTTTTATGTAATTTAAAACAAGAAACATCTTCTTCAATTACCTCTACTCCTTCAACACAGTAAGAAAATAAAATCTGACAGAATCTTGAAAAATAGACTACTCCTCTATTCTCTGTCATTTTCTCTCCTAGATTATTCAAGACAAGTCGTGCAAAATCAAAATGATTATCATATAAAAGAGAATACCCGATTTGCAGACTGTCTGTGGGGATAGCATCCCAGTTTGTGCATTTCTTTGCAAACGTCCTTGTAATACAATCAAAGAAGAAGCTCCACTCCTTCCGTAAGAACGGTCGTTTCAACTGTCCAATCTTGTTCAAGGGTCCAGAATACCCAATCTCTCGCATCATCCTTATCAAATCTTCATCACCCATTCCAATAGTATACGACGAAAACTCAGGAAACCCCATTGCAGCCCGAATGGTTCCAGCAGTGATCACATACTCTGTTTCTTCATATTCAAAGATTATAGATGGGTTCCCAGTTTCACCACCATCATCATACATCCCCGAATCCCAGAACGCCTTGATTTGTAAACCAGAGAGTTTTGCTGGTTCAACTAAAGCACGCCCAATCGCTGACTGAGCAAGAAAATCTTGAATCATATGAAAAGCTTCTGGGGCATTAACAGTATTTAGTGGTGCTGCGTAATTGTTTGGAACAAATTCTAACCCAGAAGAAACAAACACTGTAGTCGCCATTAGTAAGATTTGAAAGAAATCAAAGAAATTTATGCAAAAGCTTCGTAAGAGTTTGTGAGCAGGGAAGTGTTTGTGAGTATGTGTGTGTGTAAATTGAAGTAAGATGTGAAAGGTTTAGACGTATGTGTGTGTATTGTATAAATATGAAATTCAAAATTAAAAACTGAACAGTTTTTAATCATTAATACACAACTGTCTTACTCCTTTAATTATGTTAGTGGGACACGTGGTACACATGTAATGACTGACAGCAAGTAATTGACAGTTTCCAATGCGCATGCGCAGTAAAAACAGCAATAATTACAGCCTGTTACACTTTTCTAGGAAATTAACATCTCTTGTTAGAAATGAATACCACTAGAAACTAGACAGAGGGGGGGTGAATGGATAGTTTGATATATTTTTCGATCTTGAAAACTAAGTAGACAACTGTATGTGATTATGATATGTAAAATGCAGAAAGTAAATAACACACACAATCACTTTAATCTACTTTGAATAAGCAAATTAAATACTACAGCTTTCCAGGAAATTCACAATCGAATTTCTGGCTTCTAAACAAGAACAGTTTGAACTTGCTTGCTTACAGAGAAAAGAGCTTAGCAAATAACTATGTGTATCTCTCTTACAGCTTACAGTTGCGTGTGCACGATATATATATTCCCCTATACAAACTAGGCACACACAATATTACACAGCTACCCCTTCTGAAAGTCCAACTTGTCCTGCCATAAGAAGTTCACTGTGTCAGGAAGGACCACCTGCTTTTCGGAGTCTTTCCCGTTTCTGTAGCTGCTTGTCTCTTATCTTTCTCTCCAAGTTTAGCTGTAGATTTGCCATCTGTTCTTTGGACCACCTTGCCAGAACAAATGCTTCAGTATTTGTCTCCTTTGATTCTTGGTTCTGTACCTTGATTTGTCTTGTTATGAACGGCTAAGTGTTGATATCGTGAACTCCACTTTATCCCTGACTTCACGATCTCCCTTGTGAGGACTATGCGATATAGCCTTTGAAGACTTTGCGACATAGGTCATTTGATGACTATGCGACATAGGTCATTTGATGACTATGCGACATAGGTCATTTGATGACTATGCGACATAGGGCTTCTGAGGACTTCACGATCTAGGCTCCTTTGACTTTGCTGACTTCAACACTTCACGACATGTGTCTTGAGGACTTCTCGACATAGTACAAAATGGACTATGCGATATAGTACTTCACGACATGGATATTGGTGACTTCACGACATAGCTTTCTTTTGACTTTGCTATATAATGCCTTAGACAAATTCCTGCAACTTATTTCTTCATGGCCTTATTCAACTCTATCCTGCTGCATGAACACTTCTGAACTTCTACCAGGATAATTATTCAATGGCCTATATACATTCTAGATGCAAGAATTTTACTAAGCTCATTATAAATCTGAGCATACATGATAAAGCTATTGTCCATGAAAACAAGACAAGTACATTTAGAGACCTATACTATATCCCAGTGATAGAAAACACTAGGTCATGTAATGTGACATAGTCACATAGTGTAGGCTTGTTAATAGTGGTATTCAGACATGTCTTGAGCCTAACAATCTCCCCCAAATTGTGAGTAAGATCCTTAGGCACAATTTCATGTCTGATAACAAGCCTAACTTACATAAAAGGAAATTTAGTAACAGAGAGAACAATTCATGAACCTTGAGATCAGAAATTTGATTACATAGAAAAATTGAAAGCTTACAGATTACTTTTGTTGCTCAACAGCTTCAGCTTCCAATTGCTTCTCTAGCAAATCATCATATATCTTCTTTTTCCTTATCTCTTCTTTTCTCTTCAAGTCTATGATGGCTTCTTGAAGTTCTTCTCTTGCAATCAGTTCTTCAATGAGAGGTGAGCCTTCCAAGTCATCAATTGCAGCCTTGAGTGCACTTTCTACATAGGAATCAAGAAACTCCATCCTTATTTTGCTTTGACCTCCATGTGAGTTTTTGTACTCCACAATGTAAGGATTTTGCTTGACCCTGCACAACCCTTTCTGCCTTAGCTCTTTAGCCCTCTCCTCCATCTCAGCCATTTCTTTTTCTCTCTGAATCTTCTTCTTTTCATTCTCTTTCCTCATGTTTTCTTCATAATCAGCATGCATCTTCAAGTACCTGGCAATATCTATCTTCCATGTCCTTTCTTCTCTTTCTTCAAAATTCAGTAAGGCATTTATCCTTTCAAGCTCATACTTATAGAAATATTGCCAGCTTCCTTGCTTCATTATCCTTTCTCTTCCATCAGTGTACTTGATCTCTAGATGATCCAACTTCACTTTGACTTCAAAGATCCTTTGAGCCCTCAAAAATGCTAGGGCATCTTCATCATAGTCCTCATCTAGTGGAAGCACATTGATGCCTGTAACATTTGTGAGTTTTCCAGTCTTCTTTGTTATCCTTATCCTTTTGGGTACACTCTTGATCTTCAAATGCTTCACAAGAGATACCTTTCTGGAACAAGGAGAATTAGTCTTCAGTGCCACATCACTTGGAAGAAGCTTTATTCCTTTCCCCTTCATCCACTGTAACACTCCACTAGCTGTAACTTTGTGGAAGTGTTTTCTTGATATTTCTTGTGTGGCTTCACCCTTCTTCTGTGGCAACTCAAGTTCAGAAGTCATGGATAATGATTTTGGAGGATCATTGCTAACAGTACCCACCCTAGACTTAGAGTCTTGTGTTGTGGTTAAAGTACTACTAGCAATGTCCTTGACTTGCTGAATTCCACTCCTAGTTCTCTTCACTGTCTCCTTTGCCCCCTTTGTGTCATCACCAGCATCTGTAGATTTCTTGGAAGATTTGCTCCTGCTGCTGTCACTTGGTCCATCCTTATTACTCCTTGAATGAGATCTCCTCCTGTAGGTTTTCTCCTCATCATCATCCTCCCCATCCTTCTTCTTGTTCTTTTCTGTGACAGATTCTGGCAAAACACCATGAATCAGAAAAGATTGTAGAATGTTAATCATCTCTAATTCCTCTGCTGTCTTGACTCCTTTCTTTGCTCTCAGCATTTGCAGCACCTGATTGATCTTTGTGTTATTCTTCATTTGCAGATCTTTGGGAATGACTAGTTGGTCAATACTTCTGACTTTGGATAGACTTTGAAAAATTACTGTCCTTGGCTTGGGTATGACCTCAGGCAGTCTTTGATTTTGGTCCATCTCCAAGTCATTATAAAGACTTTCATTGTTAGCCCCACTCTTTTCAATCAACTCCAGAATTATTGACACTTCAGTGAACTTCAGTTTCTCCAGAGTTTGAAATGCTAAGTGCCACAAGCAGTTGTCCTTGCATACCATGATTATTTCTCTCAGATAAACATCCCTGATTTTCCTGACTGCAACTGTGAAGTACTTGATGCTTTCCCTGAGCTTCTTTCTATATGCTTGTGCATCTCCTTGAGCATTCTTGTAGGTGGCTTTCAGAAACTCCAGGAATGCCTCATCATGATAGATGTTAGAGTTGGCAACTTCCTGTAGCTTGGCCTCAGTGATAAGTGTAGCTTGGGTAGGTTTAGCAATTGGAGTAGGTATAGCAGGTTGAGAGGTTGAGATGTCTTTAGGCATTGTGGATGGATAGAATGTTGTGGTGACTGTGCTTTTCTGACCTTGTGCATTGATGACCTCTACAGGGGGAAGATTGATTGGCTTTATTGTCTCTTCAGTGAGCTTGCCCTTAAGTTTTGACTGCTTGGTAGGTGCTCCCCCTGTCTTTTTCACATTGATCTCCTTTCCTTTCTCCCCCTTAGGCTTGGGATCAGACAAAATGTCTTGAGTTTCCCCAGGAATAGGCAGGTTCATAGATCTCATCAGTGAGGTCATCATTTGTTGCTGCACCAGCAAAATATTTGTTGTGTTGGTGCCTTGATCATCTAGTTTAGCATTGAGTTGGCTTAGAGATGTAGATAGCATTCTGTTTTCATCCTTGAGAGAGGCCACTTCTCTTTCTAAGCCATCCACCTTGGAGAATAATTGTTGAGACCTAAATGAGTTGAGGGATTGATCTTTGACCCTGGCAAAATCATATTTGGAGATGTCTGACAGAGGGACTTCATCCACCAGCTTATCACCATACTGGTTTTTCCACATGACATTCAACATAGCATTGGTGGTGATGGTAGATTTTGCTTGATTTTCCAGTGTAGAAGCCAGTTTCTTGATGTTGTCTGTGACCATGGCAAGAGTCACATCCATCATGGACACATTGGTGGAGGTTTTCTGGACTTCTTTGAGGATACCATCCACCTTGGGAAAATCAGAGAGATAAGAGGTTCTGAGCTTAGTGAGGGATCTTTCTGTCTCCTCCTGAATTGAAGAAATCTCTGATTGAAGCCCTTTCCCAAGATAATGCAGAGCCTTCAACTGGTTCTTGTATACATCATTCACAGCATCATAGATGGCAACAGGAGAAAGATCCTTAGCATTGGAGCCCAGAGAGGTGAGGTATTCTTCTCTCACAAAAGCCAGGGCATCCTTGAGCTTGAGAGTCCTCTTAGCATCCAACCAGGCATCCACATTCCCCTCTGGTTCAGCTGTATCCACAATCTTCTCCTGTTGAGCTTCAACATCCTCCTTATGGCATAGCAGGATAGCTTCATAATCAGCATTTGGAAGGTTGGAGGTGAGGAGATGTTGAGCTATCTTTGAGAACTCATCAATCTGTGCCACATGGAGATCTTGTAAGGCTTCTTCAGACATTTTGGAAGGCACAGATGACGATCCTGAAGGCCTGTCATGGTGCACAGGCTTCAGCCATTCTGACATTGTGGCCTGAGCCAAGTGAGAGCTAGTGCTAGGCACTTCATGAGATGTGTGAGTTTGAGTCTCCTCCAGCCTTGGAATGGCTGTAGGGTCTGATGTTGTCTCCATTGAAATGGGATGTGTTACAACATCAGCCCTATATGTCTGTGAAGACAGTTCCACATCCCTAAGGATGGGAGAATTTGGCACAGAGTCTCCAGTGAAAACTGGTGAATCCTCCATGTTTGTGTTGGTGTCATTAGGATATGCCTCAGCATGCATTCCCTGACCAACTGAATGTGGGTCCTGAGTGGTGAGCACAGTGTCAAGCACCATGTCACTTGAAGTTGGCTCAATCACAGGGCTGGATTGTGATTGATCAAGGGCAAGATTGTCATGAGTATGACTCTCTTGTTCAGAAGAAATTGTAGTGGAAGAATCTGAGAGAGAAGTGGGGTTCAGATTGGATTTTAGCAACTCCCCCTGAGAAATAGGAGGAGTTTCAACATTGATGTGCTCTCCACTTAGTGTTTGATCACCCTTATCACTCCTAGGGTCAAGAGTGAGGTCTTGACCCTGTGCAGACTCGTTACAACTTGCAGTGGGGAGGCTGCTCTTTTCAATACCCATGACCTGTTGAGAGGCCATAGACAGTAGCAGGTGTACCCCTTTTTGCACATCTGAATCCTGTTGAGAGGATGCAGTGGTGGCTACAGATTTTGATTTCTTCTTTGGTCTGGTGAGAGGTGACTCAGGAATCTCACTTGCTAACTCTACAGATTCATGGATAATAGCTAGGGTTCTCTTCTTCTTCTTTTTAGTAACATCAACCTTTTGAGAGATTGATGCACTTGGCTGACTATCCTCTATAGTGGTGTTTACAGTGGGGTTGCTGGATGGGATAGGGAGGCTTGGGTTAGACTGTGATGCTCCTTCAGTCTCAGCCTCCCCTGTCCAGGAAAGAGCATGGTATATGGGCTTATCAAGTGGATAAGACGCGAATGTGTCCTGCATATGCGGGGTCACACTCAAGATCACATCCACTTGATTCCTTGTGTCCAATGAACCAAACAGAATCTTGGACATGGACTTGGAATAAGCCATCTTTGATTTATCAATACCCTCCAAGTCATGGACATTAGCATCAAGATAATTTAAAATAACTTGAAGAAAGCGAGGGTAAAAGATGTCATTACCTCTTCCACGGACTGTCCTCCCTAGCCTTTGAGTCAACTCCTTGAGGATTATTGCTCCAACATTGATTTCCTGATTGTAGGCTAGGGAATAGGCCAGCTTCACAGCAATGTGACTGATATGGTCCCATCCTGTCTTTCGGCAAAGGAACACCTTCTGGAGTGCATCAAATAGAAATGACCACTCCCTTCTTACAAACTTCTTATTCAGCTTTCCAGTATCTATCTCATCAGCATACTGAATGAAGGTCATGAAGTCTACTATTTGAGCATCAGTAGCTTCTTGGTCATGACCCTCCACCTTGAACCCTAATGCTTCATTTATCTCCTTCTCCCCAAACTGGAAGTGTTTGCCTCCAATTGAACAAGCTATCTCCTGGAACGAAGTTCCATCTTCCCTGGCCATTGTAGAAACCAACGCCGTTCGCCAAAATCCTTCCAATACATCAACATACAACGTGGGGTTCAAGGTTAGGGCTCGGCGGAGGTAGGAGTCGTTCAGGAACCGTACAAAACACTTGTACCTGGGTTTAGCTTCAGCCTCAGAGGGAATGGTGAGAAGATTTGTTTCTTTGGGGATGGTTAAAGGAATAGAGGAGGATTCTGTTTGAGATTTGGGTGCCATTTCTTGAGAGAGAGAGTAAGAAAGAGAGTAGAGAATTTGTGCTTAGGTTAGAAAGTTTGAGAGCAATAGACAAGATGAAAAGTTGCAAACGGTTAGAAAATGGTATTTATATGATAGAGACACAAAAGTGGCCTGTACCGCAAAGTCTTGCAAAGTATATCGCATAGTCTCAACAATGAACTATGTCGCAAAGTCTTCAAAATGAAAGGATCGGGGAGACTTTGCGATATAGTAGAAATACCCTGTCTAAAGCTCTCTTTTAGGAATTATGAGCAATTTGTCAGACTTTTATCAAATTTTGAAATAAAATTAATTTAAATCAAAATTCTGTCAACTATGGAGACTTGTCGATATAGTTATTCGAAGTCGCGAAGTCATAAAATTAACTATGTCGCAAACTCATGAAATGAACTATGTCGCGAAGTCTCACAATCTCAACAGTTTGCGATATAAGTCTGTTTAATTTGAACTATGTCGTGAACTCTGAAAATCATCTATGTCGAGATGTCTCAAAAGCTCACAACACCATTAACAAATATGATTTTGAAAAATATGCAGTAAAATACTGAAATATTTATAAATCATATCTCAGCTAATTTTCACTCCAAACAAATAGATCATTTAAATACAGTGAAAATTTACTGCTGCAACTATTAACCAGCATATTTACTTAGAACAACTGAATGAAGGATTGAGCATTCCAATTTCACTCACAAGTCTGTTGAAGACTGCTTCATTCAGAGGTTTAGTAAATATGTCAGCTAATTGTTTCTCAGTTGGAACATAAGAGACTTCTATGGTACCATTTGCAGCATGTTCCCTAATGAAATGGTACCTGATCTCAATGTGCTTTGTAGTAGAATGATTAACAGGATTAGCTACAATGGATATTGCACTAGTATTATCACACATCAGAGGAATGTGTTCTAACACTAGTCCATAATCCATGAGTTGATTTCTAATCCAAAGCAATTGAGCACAACAACTTCCAGCAGCAATATATTCAGCCTCAGCTGTGGATGTTGCTGTGGACTGTTGTTTCTTACTAAACCAGGACACTAACCTTTGACCTAGGAATTGACAGCTTCCAGAGGTGCTCTTCCTGTCAATCCTGCATCCAGCATAATCAGAATCTGTGTAACCAACCAGGTTGAACCCAGTGCCCTTTGGATACCATAGCCCAAGATTAGGAGTCCCCTTCAGATATTTGAAAATTCTTTTGATGGCCATCATGTGAGATTCCTTGGGATCAGACTGGAACCTTGCACAAAGGCATGTGGCAAACATGATGTCTGGCCTGCTAGCTGTGAGATAGAGCAGGGATCCAACCATTCCTCTATAGACCTTGATATCAACTCTCTTGCCTTTCTTGTCTTCATCCAGCTTGATTGCAGTAGACATAGGAGTTTTAGCTGAGGATGACTCTTCTAAACCATATTTCTTTAAAAGATCCTTGACATACTTAGATTGGTTTATAAAGATGCCATCCTCCCTTTGATGTACTTGCAGGCCTAGGAAGTAGGTTAACTCTCCCATCATACTCATCTCATATTTACTTTGCATCAACTTAGAGAACCTTTCACAGAGTTTTTCATTTGAAGAGCCAAAGATGATATCATCCACATAGATTTGAACAAGAATGATATCATTTCCATGCTTCTTGAAGAATAGGGTTTTGTCAATTGTACCCCTGGTAAATTGATGCTCAAGAAGGAATTGAGATAGAGTTTCATACCAGGCTCTTGGTGCCTGTTTGAGTCCATAGAGTGCCTTGAGCAGTCTATACACAAAGTTTGGGAAGTCTTCACTCTCAAAGCCAGGTGGTTGAGACACATAAACTTCTTCAGCAAGATCACCATTGAGAAATGCACTTTTCACATCCATTTGATACACCTTAAAATCTGAGTGAGCTGCAAAAGCCAGAAAGATTCTGATGGCTTCCAGTCTAGCTACAGGTGCAAATGTCTCATCATAGTCAATGCCTTCTTGCTGACAATATCCTTTGGCAACCAGCCTTGCTTTGTTTCTTACTACCACTCCTTCTTCATCCATCTTGTTTCTGAACACCCATTTGGTGTCAATAACATTCTTTCCTTTTGGAGGTGGCACTAGTTCCCATACCTTGTTTTTCTCAAATTGATTCAACTCTTCTTGCATGGCAACAATCCAATCAGAATTCTTCAAAGCTTCTTCAATTAATTTAGGTTCCTCTTGTGACAGAAAGCAGCTATACAGACAAGTATTTAATGTTGCCCTTCTTGTTCTAACTCCCTCACTAGGATCTCCAATGATTTGATCCCTAGTGTGGGCTCTGTCCCATTTCCTTGTGTGCCCCTGTTCACTTCCTTGATCTGTTCCAATCTCATTTTGGTTGACAGTTGCATTCTCTTCTTCTCCCCCTGTGTTTGTGAATCCTTGCACAGGTGTTTGAAGAAGATTGTCAACTTCAAGAGTTTCATTTTCTAGAACAGTTTGAACAGGGGGTTCATCTTCACTTTCAGAATCCTCAAGATAACCTTGATTCTCAAATCTCAATAGCACACTGTCTTGATCACTTGTTTTCAGTCCTGGAGTTTTCTTGTCATCAAAGGTAACATCCATGCTTTCCATGACTTTGTGTTGCTCAGGTACAAACACTCTGTATGCTGTCCTTTCCAGAGAGTATCCAATGAAGATACCTTCAAATGCCTTAGCATCAAATTTTCCAACATGCTCAGAGGTATCTTTCATCACAAAGCACTTGCTTCCAAACACATGCAGGTGCTTGAAGGATGCTCTTTTTCCAGTCATTAATGAGTAAGGAGTTTTGCCAGACTTCTTATTGATTAATGTTCTATTTTGCACATAGCACGCTGTGTTAACAGCATCAGCCCAAAAGCTAGTGGGTAGCTTTGCATCCAGTAGCATTGTCCTTGCAGCTTCAATGAGAGTTCTATTCTTTCTCTCAACTACTCCATTTTGTTGAGGTGTTCTAGGAGCTGAGAATTGTTGAGAAATTCCTTTATCTTTGCAAAACTCATACAATGTTGAATTTCTGAACTCAGTCCCATTATCACTTCTCAAAGCAACTACAGAGGCACCAGTGCTTTGTGCTTCTTTATCAACTCTCTTGATATGCTCTATTATGACTTGGGGTGCTTCATCCTTGGAGAATAGGAATTCCACCCAAGTATATCTTGAATAGTCATCTACCATCACTAGAGCATATTTCTTTTTGGAAAGGGACATTACATTCACAGGGCCAAATAAGTCCATGTGAATTAGTTGCAGAGGTTTTGAGTTTGTATTGAGCAACTTGTTCTTGTGACTTGATCTTTTAATCTTCCCTTTCTGACAAGCTTCACATGCTCCATCTTGCACAAACTCCAAGGCAGGCAAATCCCTGATGAGTTCTCTCTTGGTTAGAGAGTTCATTGCCTGAACATTTAAGTGAGACAGTTTCTTGTGCCACAGCCAGAATTCCTCATTTGTGGCTTTTGTGTAGAAACAACAAATTTCTCCCTTATCTGCAGCCTTGAGATTAGCTACAAACAAGCTTCCTTTCTTCACACCAGTTAGAACAACTTCACCACTTTCCCTTTTTGAGATTGAACAAAGGTCTTCATCAAATTCCACTTTGAAGCCTCTGTTGGTAAACTGTCCAATACTCAAGAGATTATGCTTCAGTCCTTCAACAAATGCTACATCTTCAATAATGACATTTCCAGATTTAACACTGCCATATCCCATTGTATAACCAATGTTGTCATTTCCAAAGGTTACTGATGGGCCAGCCTTTTCCTCAAAATGTGATAGCAGGGCTATATCACCCGTCATGTGACTTGAGCATCCACTGTCCAAGATCCATATGACTCTTTTATTCCTGTTGCCCTGCATTCACAAAGTGACTAAGTTGTTTTTGGTACCCACACTTGGTAGGGTCCAGATGATTTAGAAACATTTTGATTAATAATTCTTCTGTCATAAATTGCATTTCTCATAGTAGGAGACTTCACTTTTTCTGTGGCTTTGGAGTTTACACTCTTAGGCTCACATGAAGTTTTCACCCTCTCAACCCTGATTGGGGACCCTGTCCTATGAGAATGTATGTGTGTGTGTGATTCACCAGATTGTGCAGAGTCAAGTTTATGTTTAAGAGATAAACAATTAGCAATCACAGTCACATAGCATGTCATGCAGTTTGGCTTACCACAAAAAGAATCATGACTAGAATTTATGCTTGCAGAAAGGTTACTTAGGTTATCAACTTCAACAATTTCAGGCTTACTACACTTATGAGTCAAATGATTAACAGATAGGCATTTTTGACATTGTTTCCTGGGAGCATTTGGCACATAAGCATAGTTGTTTCCTTTGTTAACACCAACTTTACCATTTCTGTTTTGTTTCCTTTTCTTAACAACTTATTTCTTTGCTTTAGGACTCTTGACAAGATTGTCTTTGGTCTCTTTCTGATTGACAAGATTAGGAAAGGAAGAAGTGTTCTTAGCAGCCTCATCTTCTTCAAGTAGTTGTTGCTTGATGATCAGTAGTTCCTCATCAAACTCAACATCACTCTTTCTGAAGATGGGCTGTTCAACACTTGACAGTATGGTTGGGACATTTTTGTTTGTAAAGGTTTCCTTTCCTTTGCCCTTGACCTTCTTCCTTCCTTTGTCATTATCATAGTCAAAACCAACTCCAACCTTGCAGTCTTCAGTGTGTTCCTTGTGGTAGGTTTGAATAAGTTCAGAGGAGTTTTTGAAGCTTCTTAGTTTCAGTTCAGTTTCAGCAATTTGTTCTCTAAGGGCTTTCTCTATCTGCTCAGCACAAATCACTTTGTTTTTAAGATACTCAACCTCCTTTTTCAAACCATCCAGGTTCACAACCATTAACTCAAGTTTCTCCTTCTTTTCTGTAAGCTCAACATTCTTAGCAGTTAGTCTATCAATTTCTTCATTAGCTACTAACATGCTAGTATGAATATTAAACATCTCAGTGCTCATATCTTCAACAGTTTGCTTATATTGAATGGGAGTCATATCAAGAGAAGTAAGAATGGGTACCTGACTTGAATCACCATCATCAGAAAATGCCATCAAGGCATAGTTTGAGTACTCTTGTTCTTCTTCTTCATCAGAGTCATCCCAGCATTTTCCCTCAGCAATAAAAGCTTTGCCCTGTTGTTTCTTGAGTAGAGCTTCATACTTAGCTTCAAGCTCTAAGTATGCTTTGTCCTTCTTGACTTGTTTAGGCTTTTTGCACTCAGTGGCAAAATGCCCAAGTTCATTGCAGTTATAGCATCTTATTTTGGTCCTATCCACACTTCCTGTCTTGTATCCACCCTTAGCAGCACCAGCCATCCCTTTTCCTTTATTGAAGGTGTTTGAGCCACTAGATCCACCAGTGTTTCCAGTATTGAACTTGGACCTGAATGGCTGCTTTCTTTTAAACCTTATGTTAGGATATCTCCTAGCCATATAAGCAAAAGATTTGTTTTCCATTTTGTCCAGTTCCTCCATGCTGTAAAACTCATCTTCCTCAGGCAAATCATAGATGACCTGGACCTCATCACCAGTGTCTTCAACTTCCAGTTCCTCAATCTTCACTTGACTGACTTTAAGAGAGTCCATTCTTTGACTTAGGTTGTCAGCAATAAGTGCACAGGAGGTATTAGCCACTAATCCTTGCTTTGCTTGAATAGATCTCTTTTGAAACAGCTCCAACTCATATGTCTTCAAAACACCATATAACACATCAAAACCAATCTTTGTTAGATCTCTTTCTTTAAGGGAAGAGATTCTTGGTTCCAAGTGATCTGGAAGAGTTAGTAAAAACTTCATATTGAGCTCTTCTGTTTCATATTGTTTGTCATAGAGTTTGAGCTCGTTTATCAGCTTGTTGAATCTCTCAAACACTTCTGTGATTCCCTCTTTTGGCTGAGCCATGAAGGCTTCATATTGTGAAACAAGAATCTGCTTCTTGTTCTTTCTTACTTCAGTAGTTCCTTCACAGAGCACTTCTATAAGATCCCACATCTTCTTGGCACTAGTACAATGAGCAACAGTGCCATACATGTTGAAGTCCATAGATTCACAAATGATAAGTTGAAGATGTCCATCCAGGGCAACTTTTTCTTTTTCAGGATCAGTGTATTTTGAGGGATCTTTGGGCACATGTTTTGCTGGTATAATCTCAGTGCCACTGGTTGATTCACCAATCTCAATCATTGGAATGAAGGGACCATGCTTTAGAATATCTAAATACATGGGGTTAGAAGCTTTGATGAAAAGCAACATCTTCTTCTTCCATAAACTGTAGTGCTCCTTGTTAAAGGGAGGAATCTTGATACTGCTTAGTTTCTGTGAACTCATTCTTGATCTTTTCCTGTTTGTACGTTAACAGCCTTGGCTTTGATACCACTTGTTAGAAATGAATACCACTAGAAACTAGACAGAGGGGGGGTGAATGGATAGTTTGATATATTTTTCGATCTTGAAAACTAAGTAGACAACTGTATGTGATTATGATATGTAAAATGCAGAAAGTAAATAACACACACAATCACTTTAATCTACTTTGAATAAGCAAATTAAATACTACAGCTTTCCAGGAAATTCACAATCGAATTTCTGGCTTCTAAACAAGAACAGTTTGAACTTGCTTGCTTACAGAGAAAAGAGCTTAGCAAATAACTATGTGTATCTCTCTTACAGCTTACAGTTGCGTGTGCACGATATATATATTCCCCTATACAAACTAGGCACACACAATATTACACAGCTACCCCTTCTGAAAGTCCAACTTGTCCTGCCATAAGAAGTTCACTGTGTCAGGAAGGACCACCTGCTTTTCGGAGTCTTTCCCGTTTCTGTAGCTGCTTGTCTCTTATCTTTCTCTCCAAGTTTAGCTGTAGATTTGCCATCTGTTCTTTGGACCACCTTGCCAGAACAAATGCTTCAGTATTTGTCTCCTTTGATTCTTGGTTCTGTACCTTGATTTGTCTTGTTATGAACGGCTAAGTGTTGATATCGTGAACTCCACTTTATCCCTGACTTCGCGATCTCCCTTGTGAGGACTATGCGATATAGCCTTTGAAGACTTTGCGACATAGGTCATTTGATGACTATGCGACATAGGTCATTTGATGACTATGCGACATAGGTCATTTGATGACTATGCGACATAGGGCTTCTGAGGACTTCACGATCTAGGCTCCTTTGACTTTGCTGACTTCAACACTTCACGACATGTGTCTTGAGGACTTCTCGACATAGTACAAAATGGACTATGCGATATAGTACTTCACGACATGGATATTGGTGACTTCACGACATAGCTTTCTTTTGACTTTGCTATATAATGCCTTAGACAAATTCCTGCAACTTATTTCTTCATGGCCTTATTCAACTCTATCCTGCTGCATGAACACTTCTGAACTTCTACCAGGATAATTATTCAATGGCCTATATACATTCTAGATGCAAGAATTTTACTAAGCTCATTATAAATCTGAGCATACATGATAAAGCTATTGTCCATGAAAACAAGACAAGTACATTTAGAGACCTATACTATATCCCAGTGATAGAAAACACTAGGTCATGTAATGTGACATAGTCACATAGTGTAGGCTTGTTAATAGTGGTATTCAGACATGTCTTGAGCCTAACATCTCTCCTCTGTTTAAAACATTCTTGATCAACTGTCCAATCATACTCTTTTTAAATTTTCAAAACAAATGTCTTTTTCTCAAAATTATAATATGTCTGAAACCAACAAAATTTATTTTTAATCATTAGAGATTAAAATTAAATTACCTCGACGTAGAGTACATAATTCATCAGTGTTTATCAATCCTCCTCCTTTATAAACAAACTCTTTTCACAAACTGTACAGATGTGAGTATTTGTGTGTGAATTAGCAGAGTTTACCGAATATGAATATTTAGACCATCTCAAAGTGCATAAAATCCACGAACTAAAGTAGTAAAAACTGGTTGCCTAAACTCTCATGTATAACATAAAATCTGATTTTTATATCTAAACTCTGTATACTGATATCCTTTCATTTGGATATATCTTTTATTTTTCACCCCCTTTATGTTTTTTTTTTTCCAGTAATCAGTGGTTGACACTAGTCACCAAAAATCAAAGATTTTAGCCCTTATTTCATACAATAAGTTCTTGGATCTTTCTAGACACAACATGATCTCAAAGGAATTTGTGCTCTTTTTGGCATCTTTTGATTTGAGGGTGAATTATTTACAAATAATAATCAGAGTTTAGACTTTTCATCAGTTAATGCAATTAATTTATGAGAGAAAATGCAAACAGCTAATACAATCTCAGTGTATAGGATCAATAAACTAAGAGATGCTATAAATATAGAGACAGTATCATGCTGTGTAAAATTTCTGTACATTTTGTAATCAGAATTTATAATACTTAGAAGGATTCATGATTACTTACTGAAAATCATGCTTCATACATTTTTCTTCATCGGTCCATGTGTTTCAGACAAAAATCATAATCAGAGTTTAACATCAGACTTTAACCGACAGAGTATGACTAACAGAGTTTACTTATCAGAGTTTAACATGCTGGTGCAAATAATAGTTAACACATGCAAAGAATCATGAGCATAAAATCATGTAAAGAGTTTGAATCTAACCAGCATCTCTAGTCAAAACCAGAGATCATTCCAAGTTCATTTACCAGCCTTGTAAAGGTAGCTTCACTCAAAGGTTTGGTGAAGATATCTGCAAGCTGTTGGTCTGTAGATACAAAATGAAGTTCAATATCTCCTTCTTCCACATGTTCCCTGATAAAATGATATCTTATAGTGATGTGCTTGGTCATGGAGTGTTGTACTGGATTACCTGTCATAGCAATAGCACTTTGATTATCACAGTAAATAGGTATTTTAGAGTACCTTAATCCATAGTCCAGCAACTGATTCTTCATCCAAAGAATTTGTGCACAACAGCTACCAGCAGCTATATACTCTGCTTCTGCAGTGGATGTTGAGATTGACTTTTGTTTCTTGCTGTACCAAGAAACTAACCTGTCACCTAAAAATTGACAGCTTCCACTTGTGCTCTTTCTATCTATCTTACAGCCTGCAAAATCTGCATCAGAGTAACCAATTAACTTAAACTCTGATTCTCTAGGATACCACAAACCCAAGGTTATGGTTCCTTTAAGATACTTAAAGATCCTTTTCACAGCTGTTAGATGTGGCTCTCTGGGGTCTGCTTGGAATCTTGCACAAAGACATGTGGCATACATGATGTCTGGTCTGCTTGCAGTAAGATACAACAGAGACCCTATCATGCCTCTATAGTTTGTCATATCGACTGGTGCCCCACTGTCCTTGTCTAGCTTTGTTGCAGTTGCCATGGGAGTTGTGGCAGATGAACTATCAAGCATACCAAATTTCTTCAGAAGATTTCTGGTATATTTTGCCTGATTAATAAAAATCCCATCATCTGTTTGCTTGACCTGTAAGCCTAGAAAATAACTAAGCTCTCCCATCATGCTCATTTGGTACCTGGACTGCATAAGCTTTGCAAACTTCTGACAGAGTTTGTCATTAGTAGATCCAAAAATAATATCATCTACATAAATTTGAACTAAAAGCAAATCATCACCATAATTGAAATAAAACAAGGTTTTATCAATTTTACCTCTAGTGAACCCACTTTCTAAAAGAAATTGAGCCAGAGTTTCATACCATGCTCTTGGTGCCTGCTTTAGTCCATATAAAGCCTTGTCAAGCCTGTAGACATAATCTGGATGTTTGAGATCTACAAACCCTGGTGGTTGTTCAACAAACACATCTTCTTCAAGCTTCCCATTGAGAAAAGCACTCTTTACATCCATCTGAAAGACTTTGAACTTTTTGTGTGCAGCATAGGCCAGAAAAATCCTTATTGCTTCCAATCTTGCAACTGGAGCAAAGGTTTCATCATAGTCAATTCCTTCTTGCTGTGAATAGCCTTTTGCTACAAGTCTAGCCTTATTCCTTGTAATCACACCATCACTGTCAGTCTTGTTTCTGAAAACCCACTTTGTACCTACTACATATCTGTTCTTTGGTCTAGGTACAAGTGTCCAAACTTCATTCCTCTCAAATTCATTCAACTCTTCTTGCATAGCTGTTATCCAGTTAGCATCTTGAAGTGCTTCTTCCACTTTCTTTGGTTCTGTTTGAGACAAGAAAGCATGATACAAGCATTCATTTGTAGTAGCACTTCTAGTTCTTACACTAGCATCAGGATCTCCAATTATAAGATCAGGTGTATGTGCCTGTGTCCACTTTCTTGCTGTTGGTAAGTGGCTTCTTGTATCAGTATTGGATCCTCCCCCTTGATCCATGCTCTCCTGATTCATGTGTTGACTTTCTGCAGCTTCTGAGGCTCCCCCTGAATTGGACTGCTCAGAGTTTAAGCTTTCAGAGTTTGAATCAGCTTCCTCAACAGACTCACTTTGAGTGTTTGAGTCACCATGTTGAGCTGCCTCACGCTCCCCCTCAACTGGTTCTCTGTTTTGAGAATTTTCAGTTTCTCCATTATTTACCAGTAAAGGTTCAGAGTATGCTTCGTCAGAGTTTATCAGAACCGCTTCATCAGAGTTTGTCGGTACTGCTTCATCAGAGTTTACATCATCAGAGAATAAATCTTCATTTTCAAAGCGTAGTTGATCATATTCATCTAATTCATCAAGTCCAGTTATTTTCTTGTCATCAAATGACACATGTATAGATTCCATGATCACCTTTGTTCTCAGATTGTATACTCTGAATGCTTTTGTTGACAATGGATAGCCAACAAAAATTCCTTCATCAGCTTTTATCTCAAATTTGGTCAACTGTTCAGGATGAGTCTTCAGAATAAAACACTTACATCCAAATATATGAAAGTATTTCAAATTTGGCTTCTTGTTCTTCACCATCTCATATGGTGTCTTTCCATGCTTGTTGATCAATGTTGCATTCTGAGTAAAACAAGCAGTTTGAACAGCTTCTGCCCAGAAATAGGTTGGTCACTTTGCTTCATCAAGCATTGTTCTGGCAGCTTCAATTAGAGTTCTGTTCTTTCTTTCAACTACACCATTTTGCTGTGGAGTCCCTGGTGCAGAAAACTCTTGCTTCACTCCTCTTTCCTTGCAGAAAGCTTCCATTACTGAATTTCTGAATTCAGTTCCATTATCACTTCTTATTATCTTTACTTTGTACTGTGATCCTTTATCCAGTTGATTTACATGATCCATCAGAGTCTGAGCAGTTTCATCCTTCTTTGCCAAGAAATAAACCCAAGTGTATCTTGTATACTCATCAACAATTACTAGAGTATATTTCTTTCTGCCCATAGACATTACATTTACTGGACCAAAGAGATCAACATGTAGAAGATGATATGGCTCCACAATTGAAGATTCAGACTTGCTCTTGAAAGATGACTTCCTTAGCTTGGCCTTTTGACAAGAATCACACAGACCATCTAAGCTGAGTATTGACTTGGGAAGTCCCCTTACAAGATCTTTTCTTATCAGCTCATTGATGTTGTTCAAATTTAGATGAGAGAGCTTCTTATGCCATTTCCAACTCTCTTCATTTGACATTCTTGTTGTCAGACACACAGTTTTTCCATCAGAGTTTGTTACCAAACTTGCTTCATAGATGTTGTTGCGCCTGTGTCCAACTAGAACAACTTTTCCAGTAGATTTACTGATCACTTCACAGTGTTCAGTATGAAAATCTACATGATATCCTCTGTCACAGATTTGACTTACAGATAGCAGATCATGCTTGAGTCCTGAGACAAGAGCTATGTTTGATATGATGACACTTCCAAGATTTATATTGCCATATCCCAGAGTACGTCCTATGTTGCCATCTCCATAGGATACTTTTGGGCCAGCCTTTTCCTTAAAGTCTGATAGCAGGGCTTTGTTTCCAGTCATATGTCCTGAGCATCCACAGTCCAAGATAAGTGTACTCTCTTTAATGCCCTGCAATTACAAACAATCACTGATTGTTAGTTTTAAGGACCCAGACTTGCTTGGATCCTTTGTCTTTCTTAACATTGTTAGCTTTTGCAGCGGAATCACCATCAACAGAGTTTAAACTAACATTGTCAGACTTTACACTTGCAGAGTTTGCTCTAACCCATTTCAAGTTGGGTTTTAGCTCATAATAGTTATGATAAATAGCATGATAACTCTTGCAAGTATAAATGGAATGCCAAGTGCTCCCACAGTGTGTACATAAAGTCTGTGGCCTAACCCTAACATAATCATTTTTTACCCCAGACTTGGAGGGTAAAGAATTAATATCTTTGTTCTTCCTGCAAAAACTGGCAAGATGGTTAGCACTACCACAGTTATAACATGTTTTTCTTGGAGCAACTGAAGTAGGCAGATGATTATTCCTTTTATTTATGCCTACTTTTCCATTCCTATTCTGCTTGGACCCTTTTGGTTTCATGGCAGATTTTACCTCTTTGAGCTTATGATTGAACTGTTTTCTTGTCATTAAACCAACATTAACCTGTTTTTCACAGACTTTTACTGGTTTTCTAACAGCTTCTTTCTCAATAGGCTTCTCTGTTGTAGATTCAATATCCACTTGTTCAACACAAGCTTCAACTGGCTCCATAACAGCTTCTTTTACAACTACAGACTTTAGCTTACTGGATTCATGAACAAATTTCACAGGTTTAAGTTGTGGTTTTACTTTAACTTTATCTTTAAACCTAAGTTCATCTTTCTCACAGTAACCTAAACCTACAATATCTGTTTGAAAAACCTGATGTGTGTCTTTTCCAGAATTAGTCCAGGTTTTAATCACTTTCCTCTCTTTTTCCAACTCAGACTCTATTTGCCTATATCTTTTAAGTAATTCCTGTTCAACATAAACAGCATCATCTCTCTCCTTTTGAACTTGTTGCATGTTAACAAGCTTCTCTTCAAGAAATTTATTTCTTTCTTTGAGACTTAGATTCTCAGATTTTATTCTCTCATTCTCTAAAGTCTGATCCCTATAACTAACATGTATGCTTTTAAGATAAATTCTTAATTCAGATATATCATCAATATCATAAGCATAAGTTGTTAGGGGTACCTTGTTTTCAGATGAGTCAGCTTCATCTCTACCAATTGCCATGAGAGCATAATTGACTCCCTCATCTGAGTCTGAAGTGTCTGCCCAGTCTTTGCCTTTTGAGATGAGTGCTTTTTCAGTTTTTCCTTTCTTGCACTCTGGAGCATAGTGACCCGTCTCTTTGCACTTGTAGCACTGGATCTCAGATTTGTCTTTCTTTCCAGACTTGGTATCCCTCCCATCAGACTTTCTGAAATTCTTTCTTTCAGAATTTGAATCTTTCCTAGAGAATCTTTTTCCTTTCTTGAAATTCTTGAATCCCATCTTTTTGAAGGTCTTCACCATTAAAGCAGCCATTCTCATCATCTCTTCTTCATCATCCTCAGAGTCAGAAGCTTCATCATCAGTGTTTGAGCCATCATCAGAGTTTGATGACTCACTGTCAGATTTAAGGACTAAAGCCTTTCCTTTGGTTTTCTTCCTTGAGATTTTCTTCTCGATGGGTTTCTCTTCGACTCTGAGAGCAACAGATTTTGTCTTCTTGCTTGATCTTCTGTTTCTTTGTTCTATTTCCAATTCATGAGTTTTCAGTAACCCATAAATCTCATCAAGTTCAGTTTCAGCAAGTTCGTAATTATCTCTTATAGTTGTTGTCTTCAAATCCCATCTTTCAGGTAAAGATAAGAGAAATTTGAGATTTGATTCTTCAAGATCATATTCTTTATCAACTAGAGATAAATCATTCAGCAGTTTACAGAATCTGTCATATGTCTCAGCCATGGTTTCATTGGCTCTTGAATCAAAGTGCTCATACTCCTGAGTGAGTATAGTTTTCATGTTCTTCTTTATAGCACTGGTTCCTTGACACCTGACTTCTAAAGCATCCCATATCTCTTTGGCAGTTTTACAGCCAATTACTCTGTTAGACATAACATTGTCTAAAGCACTGTGGAGTAGATGTCTAACTTTTGCATCCTTTGTAATTGATGAGATGTCCTCAGGAGTCATATCTTTCTTTTCCTTTGGAACAGTCTTTTGTTCTTGACCATCAACAACAGGAGACAATTTAGTCGGCATATGAGGACCATCATTGATTCTATCAAGGTATTCTGGATCTGTGGCTTCTGAAAACATGGTCATCTTTACCTTCCATATTGGATATTCCACAGGTCTGAGAATTGGAACCCTGATTGCCTCATATCGACTTACAGAAGCTGATTGAACCTTTTGAGCATTGGAACCTACCTGGTTGTTATCAGTCATGATTATACTTGTGTTTGGATCGATAAACTGTATATATTAAACAGCCTTGGCTCTGATACCAATTGTTAGGCCGAATACAGTATAATCAAATATATATGAGAATAACAATAATCAAGAACACTGTTTATGAATCAATAAACTGTAATTGTATTAACAGCTTCTCTCTTTATGATGTTAATGAATCACAAAGAGCTTCTAGGTTACAAGAATAATAATTCTATGTTCGCATTCCTTCTAGGGATAACCTATCTGTGTTTATATATTACACAGCTACATACAATCCATCTCTAATTGATATTCCTATAAGTTAGCTATACAATTCATATCAATTAAGGATTGCTTCTTATCTTCTATTCCGTTTCCTTAGCTGTATCAATATATTCTGCTTCTTTCCATCTTCAGAATATATTGCTTCTAGAATATTCAATTCAGCACCGACAGCTAATTCAACTATCACCACGTCAGACTTTAACAAACTCTGACTGGCTTCAATGTAAACTCTGATTAACACCTGGTACTTAAACACTGATGAGCAAACGTCAGCAATTATATTTAACATCATACAATCAAAGGATGAAGCAACACAACTAATCATTGATCACATCAAGAAGATAGAAGTGGAAGCTAAGCTACCTGTGCGGACAATCAGATTAGATAATGGAACTGAATTCAAGAATGCAGTTCTTAATGATTTCTGCTCAGAGAAAGGAATATCAAGACAGTTTTCAGCACTAAGAACTCCTCAACAGAATGGAGTAGTGGAAAGGAAGAACAGGACCTTGGTTGAAGCAGCAAGGACCATGTTAAGTGAATCAAAACTTCCCACTTACTTTTGGGCTGAAGTAGTGAATACAACTTGCTACACTCAGAATCGAACCCTGATCAACAAAGATCATGAAAAGACTCCGTATGAGTTAATGGCCAACAAGAAACCAACACTGAAGTACTTTCATGTGTTTGGTGCAAAGTGCTTTGTACTTAAAGATGGAGAACATCTTGGCAAGTTTGATGCCAAAGCAGATGAAGGCATTTTTCTGGGCTATTATCTGGAATCTAAGGCTTTCAGGGTATATGTGATTGAAGATAAGAAGGTGTTGGAAAGCTTTAATGTAACATTTGACAACACAAAAAGACCAGGCCTGCAAACAAGAGAGAACTCTGAATCCTTGGTATTTGAAAATCTATCAGGAGATCTCTCAGACAATGAAGAAGAACCTGAAGTTGTTACAGTTATTAATAATAATGATAATGATAATGATTCTGGACCAAGTGGTGATAGTGGTGGACATACTCAAACTACTACTGGATCCACTAGTCAGTCTACAGAATCATCAGATCAAACCATCAACAACTCAGGGGGAGCAGGAGAAGGATCAACTAGTCACACTCCACAACATCTAGAACAAGGAGAATCATCAAGATCTCATCTGCCAAGACAAAGGGTATGGAATAGAGATCATCCCTTTCACTTGATCATTGGTGATCCGGACACAGGAGTGAGAACTAGGAGAACATCACAAAATGAATGTCACTATTCTGGGTTTCTTTCAGAAACAGAACCTAAAAAAGTTGAAGATGCTCTAGATGATCCAGATTGGGTGATTGCTATGCAAGAGGAACTCAATCAGTTTGAAAGGAAGAAAGTTTGGAAGCTGGTACCCAGGCCTAAGGGAAAATCTGTTATTGGAACAAGATGGGTATTCAGAAATAAGTTGGACGAAGATGGCATTGTTACGAGAAACAAAGCCAGACTGGTTGCTAAAGGTTACTCTCAAGAAGAGGGTATAGATTATGATGAAACCTATGCACCAGTAGCAAGACTTGAGGCCATCATAATGTTTCTGGCATTCACAGCACATTCCAATTACAAGGTATATCAAATGGATGTGAAGAGTGCTTTTCTGAACGGGGAGTTAGAAGAAGAAGTGTATGTGGAACAACCTCCAGGTTTTGAGGATTCAAAACTGGCAGACTTTGTGTACTTTCTATTCAAAGCTCTTTATGGACTCAAACAAGCTCCAAGGACATGGTATGACACTCTCTCTGAATTCTTACTTGAAAATGATTTTACAAGAGGTGTTGTAGACAAGACTCTCTTTTACAAAAAGCACAAAAATGATTTGATATTGGTGCAAGTATATGTTGATGACATAATATTTGGTTCTACTAATGATGATCTATGCAAGAGATTTGCTAAGTTAATGCAGAGTCGATATGAAATGAGTATGATGGGTGAATTGTCATTCTTTCTTGGACTGCAAGTGTATCAAAGGCAAGATGGTATATTCATTTGTCAGTCCAAGTACATCAAGGATCTTCTTAAGAAGTATCAAATGGAAGACTCATCTACAGCTAAGACTCCTATGCCAACTGCCACTAAGCTTGATAAGGATGAAACTGGTAAGAAGGTTGACATCACAGGCTACAGAGGTATGATAGGCTCATTACTTTATCTCACTGCAAGTAGACCATATATAATGTTTGCAACATGCTTGTGTGCTAGGTTTCAGTCTGATCCTAAAGAATCTCATCTAATAGCTGTTAAGCGAAAATTTAGATATCTTAAGGGGACCCCAAATCTTGGAATTTGGTACCCTAAAGATACAGGATTTGATCTTATTGGATATACAGACTCTGATTTTGCAGGTTGTAAGATTGATCGGAAGAGTACTTCAGGAAGCTGTCATTTTCTTGGAAGAAGGTTAGTTTCCTGGTATAGCAAGAAGCAGCATTCAGTGTCCACATCAACAGCTGAGGCTGAATACATTGATGCTGGTAGCTTATGTGCTCAGATCTTGTGGATGAGAAACCAACTCCGTGACTATGGGCTTTTGTTGACAAAGATTCTGTTAGATATAATTGCTGATGTTTGTTTAAATCAGTGTTTAAGTAACAGGTACTATTCAGAGTTTAGTCTGAAGTACTTATCAGAGTTTACATGGAAGCCGGTTAGAGTTTGTTAAAGTCTGACGTGGTGATAGTTGAATTAGCTGTCGGTGCTGAATTGAATATTCTAGAAGCAATATATTCTGAAGATGGAAAGAAGCAGAATATATTGATACAGCTAAGGAGACGGAATAGAAGACTGAAGCAATCCTTAATTGATATGAATTGTATAGCTAACTTATAGGAATATCAATTAGAGATGGATTGTATGTAGCTGTGTATTATATAAACACAGATAGGTTATCCCTAGAAGGGATGCGATAATTAAAAACATTATTCTTGTAACCTAGAAGCTCTTTGTGATTCATTAACATCATAAAGAGAGAAGCTGTTAATATAACTACAGTTTGTTGATTTACAAACTTGTGTTCTTGATTGTTATTCTCATACATACTTGATTATATTGTGTATTCGGCCTAACAATTGGTATCAGAGCGAAGGCTGTTTAATATATACAGTTTTACGATTCAAACACAGTAATAATCATGTCTGAAGAAAATCAAGCTCCTCCCAAGGTTGAACAGGTTAAACCTAATTCTGTGAGTCGATATGAAACAATCAGGGTTCCAATTCTCAGGCCAGTGGAGTATCCAATTTGGAAGGTGAAGATGACCATGTTTCTGGAGGCTACAGATCCAGAATATCTTGACAGAATCTATGATGGTCCTCATATGCCGACTAAATTGTCTCCTGTTGTTGATGGTCAAGAACAAAAGACTGTTCCAAAGGAAAAGAAAGATATGACTCCTGAGGACATCTCATCAATTGCAAAAGATGCAAAGGTTAGACATCTTCTCCACAGTGCTTTAGATAATGTTA
This sequence comes from Heracleum sosnowskyi, assembly GCA_030848705.1. Lineage (NCBI taxonomy): Eukaryota > Viridiplantae > Streptophyta > Magnoliopsida > Apiales > Apiaceae > Heracleum > Heracleum sosnowskyi. Next base: position 58,426,319 of record CM061240.1, on the reverse strand, counting down.
TGTCTAACAGAGTAATTGGTTGCAAAACTGCAAAAGAAATCTGGGATGCTTTGGAAGTCAGGTGTCAAGGAACCACTGCTATAAAGAAGAACAGGAAAACAATACTCACTCAGGAGTATGAGCACTTTGATTCAAGAGCCAATGAAACCTTGACTGAGATATATGACAGATTCTGTAAACTGCTGAATGATTTATCTCTAGTTGATAAAGAATATGATCTTGAAGAATCAAATCTCAAATTTCTCTTATCTTTACCTGAAAGATGGGATTTGAAGACAACAACTATAAGAGATAATTACGAACTTGATGAAACTGAACTTGATGAGATTTATGGGTTACTGAAAACTCATGAATTGGAAATAGAACAAAGAAACAGAAGATCAAGCAAGAAGACAAAATATGTTGCTCTCAAAGTTGAGGAGAAGCCCATCAAGAAGGAATCATCAAGGAAGAAAGCCAAGGGAAAGGCTTTAGTCATTAAATCTGAAAGTGAGTCATCAAACTCTGATGATGACTCAAACTCTGATGAAGCTTCTGACTCTGAGGATGATGAAGAACAGATGATGCAAATGGCTGCATTGATGGTGAAGACCTTCAAGAAGATGGGATTCAAGAACTTCAAGAAAGGAAAGAGATTCTCAAGGAAGGATTCAAACTCTGAAAGGAAAAGTTTTAGAAAGTCTGATGGAAGGGAGACCAAGTCTGGCAAGAAGGATAAATCTGAAATCCAGTGCTACAAGTGTAAGGAGATGGGTCACTATGCCCCAGAGTGCAAGAAGGGCAAATCTGAAAAAGCACTCATCTCTAAAGGCAAAGACTGGGCAGATACTTCAGACTCTGATGATGGAGTAAATTATGCTCTTATGGCAACTGTCAAAGATGAGACTGAATCATCTGAAAATAAGGGCATAAAAGAGAGCACCCTTATCTTGGACAGTGGATGCTCAGGACACATGACTGGAAATAAAGCCCTGCTATCAGATTTTGAGGAGAAGGCTGGCCCAAAGGTATCCTATGGAGATGGCAACATAGGACGTACTATGGGATATGGCAATATCAATCTTGGAAGTGTCATCATCACAAATGTAGCTCTAGTCTCAGGACTCAAGCATAATCTGCTATCTGTGAGTCAAATATGTGATAGAGGAAACCATGTAGATTTTCATACTGAACACTGTGAAGTTATCAGTAAATCTACTGGAAAAGTTGTTCTAGTTGGACACAGGCACAACAACATTTATGAAGCAAGTTTGGTAACAAACTCTGATGGAAAAACAGTGTGTCTGACTGCAAGAATGTCAAATGAAGAGAGTTGGAACTGGCATAAGAAGCTCTCTCATCTCAATTTGAACAACATCAATGAGCTAATAAGAAAGGATCTTGTAAGGGGACTTCCAAAATCAATACTCAATCTAGATGGTCTATGTGATTCTTGTCAAAAGGCCAAGCAAAGGAAGTCATCTTTCAAGAGCAAATCTGAATCTTCAGTGGTGGAACCTTATCATCTTCTACATGTGGATCTCTTTGGACCAGTGAATGTGATGTCCATGGGCAGAAAGAAATATGCTCTAGTAATTGTTGATGAATATACTAGATATACATGGGTGTATTTCTTATCAAAGAAGGATGAAACTGCTCAAACTCTGATGGATCATGTAAATCTACTGGACAAAGGATCACAGTACAAAGTCAAAATAATAAGGAGTGATAATAAAACTGAATTCAGAAACTCAATAGTGGAAGCTTTCTGCAAGGAAAGAGGAGTGAAACAAGAATTTTCTGTACCTGGCACACCACAGCAGAATGGTGTAGTTGAAAGAAAGAACAGAACTCTAATCGAAGCTGCCAGAACTATGCTTGATGAAGCAAAATTACCAACTTATTTCTGGGCAGAAGCTGTTCAAACTGCTTGTTTTACTCAAAATGCTACACTGATCAACAAGCATGGGAAAACACCATATGAGATGGTGAAAAATAAGAAGCCAAATTTGAAATATTTTCATATATTTGGATGCAAATGCTTTGTGTTGAAGACTCATCCTGAACAGTTGACCAAGTTCGAGTTAAAAGCTGATGAAGGAATCTTTGTTGGCTATCCATTATCAACAAAAGCATTCAGAGTATACAATCTGAGAACAAAGGTGATCATGGAATCTATACATGTGTCATTTGATGACAAGAAAATAACTGGACTTGATGACTTAGATGAATATGATCAACTGCGCTTTGAAAATGAAGATTTATTCTCTGATAATGTAAACTCTGATGAAGCAGTATCGACAAACTCTGATGAAACGGTTCTGACAAACTCTGACGAAGCATACTCTGAACCTCTACTGGTAAATACTGGAGAAACTGAAAATTCTCAAATTGAACAAAATAGAGAACCAGTTGAGGGGGAGCGTGAAGAAGCTCAACAAGACACAGAAAATGAGTCAGTTGAGGAAACTGATTCAAACTCTGACAGTTCAAACTCTGAGTCATCCAATTCAGGGGGAGCCTCAAATGCTGCAGAAAGTCAACACTTGAATCAGGAGAGCATGGATCAAGGGGGAGGATCCAATCATAATGCAAGAAACCACTTACCAACAGCAAGAAAGTGGACACAGGCACACACACCTGATCTCATAATTGGAGATCCTGATGCCAGTGTGAGAACAAGAAGTGCACGAATTGGGATGCGATTCCCATTGATAGTCTGCAAATCGGGTATTCTCTTTTTTATGGAGGTAATTTTGATGTTGCTAGGCTAGTTTTAACTAATATTGGTGAGAAAATGCTAGAGAATAGGAATGTTGTTTATTTCTCTAGATTTTGTCAATTGTTATTCAACTTTTGTTGTCCTGATGTTGAGATCTTAGAGGATGATGTCATTCTCTCGTTTAAATTGCATAAACGCATATTCTCTGATCTCACTAATAAAGATAACAAGAAAGGAGATGTTGGTGTTTTGATGTTGCCTGAGTCTGTGCAACAATTCCTGATCAATTCACAACAACAACAACCACTTGCAAACTCTGAAGCTGGACCTTCTGTGTCTCCATCACAGAGGTCAAAGAAGTCAAAGGTAAGAGCTGTTAAGTCTGATAGAGTGAATCCATTCACTGCTGAAGCTGGGGTATCAAATACTGTTGATATGCCTCAGAAGAAAAGGTTAAAGAAAAGAAGGGCCAACAGGGCAAAGTCTGATGCTGCTAATGAGGAGAGTGAAACTGATGATGAAACTCTTCATCAGAGAAAGAGGAGATTAGTAGCAGCACATCTCTTTGGTGCAGAGAATATTTCTTCAACAGTTGCTGAAAATCTTGAAGTTGAGTTACAGGAGGATGAAGCTGTCAATATGGACAGAGTTTCTATGGAGAATGTAGCTCCTGAAGTTGTTCTTCAAGAGGAGATTTTTGACACTCCTGTGCCTACTGAGGACAGAGTAAATGCTGATGCTGGCATGATGAATTTTGAGTTAGAAGCTCCTACATCAAAGACTGATGATGTAGTTGAGGAAGATGCTGATCATTCTGACAGCAGAGTTTTTGAGACACTGGATTTCTTTGTTGGTGGAGATATTCCAGATGCACATCCTACTATCAGTACCTGTGATACTGAGGATGTAGAAGCTGATCAAGCCACCTTAGTGATTGAAGACTCTGTGGGTTCTCACACAGAGGTTCTTTCAGTAAATAATGCTCATTCTGAACAAGGTGAGGAAGTTGATCAGAGTTTGGAGGATGTAGCAGAGAATTTACAAGAGGCTGCTGACAAGCTAATCTCTGAGGATATTATTCTTGAAGCTCTACAACAATCTGTTGTTGAGGTTGTAACAAAAGAAGCAGAGTTAATGCAAACTGCAAACTCTGAGATTCCAGAACCTGTTGCAGAGAAAGTTATTGATGAAGCTGCACAGGGTAATTTTGAAACTACTGCTGAGAATGTTCCTGCAGAGAATACAGCAGAGAATGATAATGATGATGATAGTTCTGATCATTCACAAGAGGAGTTATCTGATAGTCAAGCAAACTCTGATGAGCAAAGAGAGGTCAATCGAGCTACGGCTGAGCATTATCAGGATATGTACTACAATAGATGGGCTGCTGCAGATTGTATCTTTTCAGCACAGAGGGCTGCTGATTTTCTTGGTGATTCTGTGAAGACAATTTCAAATCCTGATATTCTTACAAGTCTAAAGGCCACTGTGATTCACATTAAATCTCTCCACAACAGATTTGATGAGTCTCATAAGGAGGTCACTGCTTTGAGGAATGAAGTTAGTCTGAGAGATCTTACTCTGAAGAATGATAGAGCTTACTACAATTCTATGTTCAAGAAGCAAGCTAAGGACTCTGATGAAATTCAGAAGAGGCTTGGGAAAGTTGAGGACAACCAGACTGCTATGTCTGCCCAACTGACTTCAATTTCTACTGCAATTGAGTTGTTGACATCAGTACTACTTTCTGATGATGTCAAAAAGGGGGAGAGTGTACCAAGTGACAAATGCAAAGACATTCAAACTCTGAGACGGAGGGACGATGGTAGTGATGGTGGAAACAAGGGAGATGGAAAGAGTTTAAGATTAAATTCAGATAGAAGACTACCAAGAAGATCAAACTCTGATAGAAGATCAAACTCTGGTAAGGGAAATGCAAACTCTGCCAGTGGTTCAAAACTCAAAAGTTTGATAATCTCTGATAAGCCTACCACATATGAGGAAATTGCTACTAAAATGTTTTTAGAAGAGCATGGTGGTGAGGTAACAGTTGAAGACATGGAAGCTGAAATGTTGAGTCTTGCTGAAGAGCATGAGAAGAGATTGAAGGATGGTACTTACAAAAAGAAAGCTGTCAAGGTTCCTAGAAGGAAAGAAAAGGGTATTTTCATCAAGGAAATTTCTCAACAGAGTATACAAGACTCAAGGAAGCCTATGATAGCAAAGAATGATAAAGGCAAGGGTAAACTGGTAGATGAAGGACAGTTCCCAAAGAAGATTTATTCAACCTCTGACATTGCTCAAGTTGAATCAAGGATAAACAAATCAACCTCTGACGTTGCTCATGTTGATATTGCTACTAAAGTTGTGACAACCTCTAACAAGGCTCAAGTTGTACAAACTCAACTCAAAGGTTTCTTAAGACCTGTACTTCCTGAAACTCTGACGTTAGAACCTGTGGATTTTTCTCAAACCAGGACAGTACATGGAAAACAATCTTATGACAAGTCTGGTTTAGGTTCACATAGAGAGAAGAGGATAAATAACAGTCCAATGGATCAAACTTCACTGGCAGAACCTGGTGTTGGGGTTACTCAAGAGAGCCTTGACAAGCTAGAGTCTGTTCAGTTAATCTATCATAAGGGACTTAGGAAGGACTTTCTGTTATACTTCATGGCTGATGGCAGAGTATACAGAATAGGTGAAAATGATATACATTTGAAAATGGCTGAAGAGTTAGAATATGTCCTATATCTACTCAAAGTCAGAAATCAAAGGACTCAAAATGCTGCTGAAGTTTTGAGAGTAAGGATGATGAGAGCAAAGGTTCTCAGTGGTGCTAAAATTACAAGTGCTTACATCCCTAAGTATAAAGATGCTCATGGAAAGATTGTAGAAATGAAAAGAAACAGTGCAAGACTAAGGACTGATCTGGGAGTTAAAGTCTTAGAATTCAATCTAGACTCTGATAAACCATATTTTATTAGGCTAGGGAATGAGATGAGGAAAAATTCCATCTATTCTTTGAGAGCTGCAATTTATCAGACTGGAGAATCTGATCCAGAGTTGAGAGAGTTGAAGAAAGTTATGGTTGAAGAGCTGGAAAGGGCTGAAAGAAGACTTCTCATGGATTATCTCAGAACTGTTCCTGATATTCAAGAAATCAAATAAAGTCTGACTGTAAGTTTTTAAAGTTTTCTGTTCTAAGTTAAAATTAAACTCTGTTATGATTAAACACTGCATTTGTTATATGTTTTGACATCATCAATTATCTGTTTAACTTGTACATTTTTATTATGCACAAGTTGGGGGAGATTGTTAGATATAATTGCTGATGTTTGTTTAAATCAGTGTTTAAGTAACAGGTACTGTTCAGAGTTTAGTCTGAAGTACTTATCAGAGTTTACATGGAAGCCGGTTAGAGTTTGTTAAAGTCTGACGTGGTGATAGTTGAATTAGCTGTCGGTGCTGAATTGAATATTCTAGAAGCAATATATTCTGAAGATGGAAAGAAGCAGAATATATTGATACAACTAAGGAGACGGAATAGAAGACTGAAGCAATCCTTAATTGATATGAATTGTATAGCTAACTTATAGGAATATCAATTAGAGATGGATTGTATGTAGCTGTGTATTATATAAACACAGATAGGTTATCCCTAGAAGGGATGCGATAATTGAAAACATTATTCTTGTAACCTAGAAGCTCTTTGTGATTCATTAACATCATAAAGAGAGAAGCTGTTAATATAACTACAGTTTGTTGATTTACAAACTTGTGTTCTTGATTGTTATTCTCATACATACTTGATTATATTGTGTATTCGGCCTAACAGATTCCAATATTTTGCGACAACACAAGTGCCATAGCAATCTCAAAAAACCCAGTGCAACACTCGAGGACGAAGCACATCGACATCAGGTATCATTTTATCCGAGAGCATGTTATGAATGGAACTGTGAAGTTACATTTTGTACCCATAGAGGATCAAATTGCAGACATCTTTACTAAACCGCTTGATGAATCCACTTTTTCAAAGCTGGTTGGTGAACTTGGGATGTTAAATCTTTCTGATTGATTTTGATTAGAAGTCAGTAACTGCAGATAGTCCTAGTGAATACATGAGTTTAAGAATTTCCATATCCTTAGGACTCGTGAATTTATTTTCTGGAGCAATTCTCGTACTTAGGATTATTGTACTAATTTTATGTCATAATTATGGATGATATATCTTCTGGCATTTAATTGGTTATTAATTCTAAAAATTATTTAGGTGCTAATATTTGTTCTAAATATTTAAGCATCTATTTAATTTGAATTAATTTACTTTGTTTTTAACATTGTAGATTAATGCAGCATAATTTATTGGATTTTAATTCGTTAATATCATTTAATGATATTTAGTCGATTTTATTCTGAGAAAATTGTGAATTTTCAATTAACAATTGATTTTGGTAAATTTTAAAAGATTTATTCAAAAAAAAAACTTGACAGGAAATACAAAAATTTGAATTTTAGAACATGAACAGGTTTTAAAATTTGAAAAGGAGCAAAAAGTATCGAATTTAGGAAATTCAACAGTTTTTCAAGTACAAAGAAAATTCTATCGAAATTAATTTTTGATAGATTTTGAAAAGGAAAAGAAAAACTATCGAAAACAATTCTCGATAGTTTTTGAGGATAATTTAAAAATGCATCGAAGTGAATTTAATTAGAATATATCAAATTCTCGATGGTTTTTGAAATAAAAAGAAAATCTATCGGAGAGAATTAATTTTTCCTTTATTTTAATTCTCGATAGTTTTTCAACAATTTACACTTCGATAGTTTTTCAAGTTTTAAAAAGGAAACAAATTCGATAGTTTTCAAGAAAACTTTTAGAATTCTGTATTTCAAAAAAACTTCGATAGTTTTTGGAAAACTATCGAAGGGAAGTTGACAGTTTTGCCCCTTCTGAAAACCATCGAATGCTCTTTTAAAATCTATCGAAACCTGTATTGACAAGTTTTCCCCTGACAGTTTCAAAATGTATTTAACAAGCACTTAGTTCTTTTTCGTTTCATTGTTCACAGATCTGAGAAAAGCTTTTGTTTATACTTACAAGAATACACACATCCAAGAACGTCTCTATCGATAGTTTTCTCCATTTTTAACCAAGCAAAGCTTAAAATATTTACTGTTTTTCATTGGTAAATCCTTTTAACCGTGAAAACTTGATTGTTTTGAGTTTTGAAACAAAGTAAGGGAGAATCCATCGAACTAAGCTTTTGAACCTTAGACTCGATCCATAGACTGATTTTTCAGGTTTATAGATTTAGGGTTTTTGGTCAAATTTTGTTCGAGGTTGTGTTTTTCTATTTTAAAGAAAAGGGGTAATTTTGTTTTAAGGGTAATTTTGTTAAAGTTTGATTAATTAGAAATAATTAATTAAATTTAAGTAAAAAAATATATATAGTTTTGGTTTATTTAATTTTCTGGAAATTTGAAATACAATGGCCGGAGAATTTATTATTACCAAGACTAATCATCTCTCGTTTCAGAATCTGCAAGCCATTACGAATTTACAATTTCGTGCATGGGCAGAATTTCTGAATACACGTTCATTAGTGGCATACGCTTTTAGTACTCCCGTAGTCCTTTGCATCGATCAATTGACTTCGTTGTACACAACCGCCACGGATACAACTGAGAATAATGTATGGTCCTTCAGTTTTGTTGTGCCAGGGGGCAGAACAATAAGGGTGACGGAACATGATTTTAACAGAATACTCCATTTTCCAACAGAAAACCTTGTTCCGGATCCCACGACTGAGGAGATACATGCTTTCTTCGCTCTCATAAGAAGTCAACAACCTAACTTCTTTGTGGGAGAGTTCCTTAAGCATTACTTGACAAAGTCATGGAACTTTTTCTTTCATACCCTAATCCATGTTTTTACTGCCAAGCTAACAAATCTGCATGGTATTCCCTTATTCCTTCAAAAGATAGGGTTTGTCATTGCCAATAATAGGCATATTAACATAGGAAGGCTACTGATTGATCAAGTCATTCTGTGCATGGGACCACTGGATGAAAGAACATGCATGGACGATGTGCTTTGTTTCTATCCTAGGTTCCTACAGCTAATTCTCAATGATATCTTAACAGATAAGGAACGGGAGATTTTTGAAGGTGAAGCCACACAGGAGTGCATGAGAATGAAGAGCAATGCAATAACCGCTCTCATAAGGAAGAACAACTATCTTCCAGGGGTACCCACTGTTCTCACTGATTATCTAAGAACGGTTCCCCTACCACTTCTGCCCCCAGGGGAACAGGTAATAGAAGGTAATATTCCTCCACCTCAACCTGAAATGGCACCTGAACCAATGGATGTTGATCCAGAGCCCTCAGTGGCCATTCCTGACCAGGAGGTTGCAAACCCACAACCTCTAACCACGGTCGAAGAGCCTTTGGTAGAGCCAAATGAAACCATAAACGAACCTCCTTCCCCTCCTATACCCAGTATACAAACATCCTTGAGTGTAGAGGGAGATAGTGCCAAAGCAGGACCACATAAGGAGATACACCCTTCAACAACAGCTTTGCCTTCCTCTAAAAGGAGAAGAACAGAAACCGAGGCAACTGTTGATAGTTCATTTCTCTCATCCAAAGAACCCTTCACTGATTTTTCTGATTTTGATTGGGCAATGCTAACAAAAGCAATATCTGAACCCATATCTCAATCAAGTAAGGAAGAATTGACGGAAGCAACTGGTGTTCCGACCATATTACGGTCAGGTTCACTGGTTGAAGGTTCTAAGAACCAAGAGTCTTCACAGACGTCGAGAGAAGGCTTTGACCTAAATGCACAATCTAAAGGGTCATTGTCTAGCTCCCCAGATGGAACATATCTGGATCCTGCGGGTAAAGGGTCTAACGTAGGTGCAGATCGGCAACTCGGTGACGATGAATCAATTAACATTGAGGAGTTAACTGAGGTAAAGTGTTCACAGACTATTGGGGAAGGTTCAGGATCTCTGCTGTTAATAGAGCCTGTTTCTAACCCCCTAGAGATTCAAACTCTAGATCCTTCAATGGATACATCATCCACGGATGATCAGCAACTTGGTTTAACCAAGGACGGGGACTTGTGAAGCCCCATTGCACCACCGGTGACCTCCTTAAGGATGGCTACAGTGTTTTCTTCTGCAGGTACATCTAGCACAAAGGGATTGAGTGAAACAAAAACACTTACACCTGGCCTGAGTGGGAAATGTAAAATGAGTGAAACATTGACAGAAACGTTGAGTGTACACCCAGAGCCAAATGTGAGGAGTGACACCCTAACCCTTCCACAAATTGATGATTTGCTATTACCGACAGAACGAGAGGTACATGTTCAATCCACCCTCAAGGAGATGACAGTTCGTGATAAAGAAGGAAATCCATTATTCAAGGTTCCACTGCGACCTTCCTTTGACCAAGGGATCTCCTCTAGTTAAGGCAATGCTTCTTTAAAAACTATTCAAGAGAAGGTTGACTTGTCGGCAGCTGATTCCAGAAGAACATTCAGGGTCATTGGCAGTGCATCTGGCACTATAACAGGTATGAAGCAGGCAGTGGACTCCTTGAAGAAGGAAGAAATGGAAGAACTGATCGAATTGAGGACGGACGTCAAGGAACTTAAAGATGGATTCATGAATGAAGTAGATGCTTTGTCACAAGGACAGGAAGCTTTGAGAGAGGACGTTCTGGTTATCCGGGATGGTCAAGCGCGGGTAAAAGATGCAATGAACACACTTTCAAGAGTGGAGTCTAAGCTGAACAAGAGGCTGGATCATATGGAAAAGACTACCAACTCAAGATTGGATAACATTGACCTGACACTAGCTTCTATGAATGATATGAATAAGCAGATTATGGATTTCTTGGACAATCAAAGTGACGGAGTATAGTCAATCTGGACTATGCTGAAGAACCAACAAACTGGACAACCTGGTCCTTCAAATCAGCAACCTGATCCTTCTACTACCTTTTATGCTGAGGATGCTTTCGTCAAGGATTCCTCAACTAAGGGGGAGAAAGTTGGAGATGGGGAGAAAGGTCTGGATGGATGGGGAGTTTGGGAAACGGTTGAAGCTATTCCGATAAGACGGTACTGGATAGAAGAACTTGTACAAGAAGAGAAGAGTGAAGAGGAATTTGAGGTCATGCAAGAGCAACTAATTCAGGAGGAGCATGAGCCATATTATCCAGAGCCTGTTGAACATCCAATCTGGGAGGATATTATGGAAGAAGCAAATCCTCTGTCACAAGAAGAAGAAGCTGCCTTGGAAGCGATAAGAGCTCAAAGAGCTGCAATAGATGCCAGGCAAGCTGAGAAAGAGAAACAACAAGAAGTTCTGCGAAGTGAAAAACTGAAGAGGTTCAAGATGTATAATGAAGTGAGGCAAAAGAAGATGATGGATCTGGCAAAGAAAGAAGGAAGTGAATGGGAGATGGCTTATAAAACCTTTGCGGAGTTGAAGACGGATTAGAAGTCAACGACAATGCTGAGGTGGAAGTTATCATTCAGAACATCAGAAGTGCCAATCTTGAAGATCAGACTTACTTCACAGCATTGAGAAACTCTATGATCTTTCTGAAAGCAGGGGTTAAAGCAAATGGAGCATGGAACTTATTGATCAATTTTCTTGAGAAAGGTACATTTGTGATTTCCACTAAGTTTTTAGAACAGAGGACATACACAGAATTGCATGTAATTCTCATCAAGATTCAGAGGACGACAAGGCTAAATGAACTGCTCCGTGAGCATGTTAAAGAGATCTTGATGAAAGTCGGTCCAGAGATTACTGAAGATCCTCCAATGGTTAGATTCATGATGAATGACTTGTTCAGAATCTGCTATTTGGCTGAGGACAAACTGAGAGACTATCCAAGCAACTATCTAATATCAGTTGAGAAGTATCTTAGATCCACTGGATTCTCATCAACGGAGAAGGACAAAGCAGCAGACACTCTGAGAAGATTTCTAATGGAGAATGTTCCTTACTATAGGAAGAGAGTGGAAAGAGGATTGGAAGTGCATCCCAGACTACCAAACATGCCAAAGCTAAACAAGAAAGATGTTAACATTGCATGGTTGTGGGCTGGAGTGGGACAAGAGGTTGAGTACATTGGAAGACACATCAAAGGAGCAATCCTTAAAACTGGAGAACCACTACACTATCCTTCCGTGATTGATTATCAAACTGCTAACTCCAATCATGTGAGAGAAGAAGGTGAGATTGAGATGGACTGAAGTTTGAAGCAAAGAACAAAAGAACTATCAGCTCAGACTAGAGGAGCAACTTCATTGTATAAAGTTTTATTGTTTTTTGATTTATGAAATCTGGAAATGTATATATATCTGATCCAGAATGCATTTAATATTATTACGTTGTCTTACTTTAATTAGTTTAATGTTTCCTTAGTTAGTTGAGTTATCCTCGAAGTATTTTCTTGTCAAACTCTATCCAATCAAATAGGGGGAGATTGTAAAGCATAATGTAACATAAGATGTAAAAGAGATAACTACAACTCAACAAAGGACAAGACAGACAATAATATTAACAGAAGCACAGGAATCCAGAATCAAAGAAGAAAAGGTAAACTCAAAAAATCAAAATACGGAATGTATTCTTGAAGTCCGTAAACAGGTCACGGAAAGAAGTTCATGAAAATGTTCAAGCCTCAGTGACAGCAAAAGAAACAAGACTTTCAAGACGACAGAAGTATGTGAATGATTTAGGGTTAAGTACCACAGGATTCCAGTGATTTATTTGAAGCAACCAAAACGACAAAGGACTTATCAGCAACATTGAATTGAAGACATAGAAGAAGAATTGATCAAGTGTTATTCATCCGTGAACCAGACCAGTTGCACTAGGTGACGGCACTTAAAAAGATCAGGTTGTTTTATCGTCTCAGAAGAAATTGATACAGTCTAAAACTGGAACACCCTGAAGCTCAGAAGGTTTTATTAAAAGATCAAGTCAAAGAAAATAATTCGATGGTTTTTCTATTTAGAAAACCATCGAATATGATTTAAGAAAACCATTTGAAAACAAGATTAAAGTAGTTTGCTTTTCGATAGTTTTTATTCAAAAACTATCGAATGGTAAAATACTGTATACATTCGATGGTTTTTAAATTAGGGAGCAGGTGAAAAGTTTGCTTTGTTGTCAGGTTGATTTTGAAGATGGACGGCCAAGATTGATCCTTCAAGTTTGGTTCGATAGTTTTCAAAAACAAAGTCTACAATTACTAACAGAGGAAGTGTGTCTTCTTCAGTCGAGGTTATTTCACGGTAGCAATTACTAAGAGAGAGTTTGAGCCAGAGAGATTACAGAAGAAATTAATATTGCTCAGAATTCTATCATTGTATTGATTGTGTATAACCTAGAACTCATTGAAGCTAATCTACGGATTAGAAATTATAGCACCCCTCGAGGTTTATATTTATAAAAAGATATATTCCCCGACTCTTGGTTTGATTTGGTTTATATATATAAAGATATATTAAAAAAAACCCTAGGAGAGCCCTATAAATAGAATGAGATAGTTCATTCTAAAGAACTTGAGTTTTTGGTGAAAACCTAGTTGCCACCCTCTTCTTCTTCATCTCTCTCTCTCTCTCAAAAGAAGAAAAACTCCATTTTTATAAAAGCTTAGTTTTATAAAAAGCTTCATCGAAGGATTATTCTTGGTGGATACCGGTAGAGTGCTTCACACTCCGAGGAGCAACTGCTAGAATCCATTTTATAAAGCTTCGATTTTCAAGGTATGGTTACGATTCCCCTCGATCTAGATTTTATATGTTTTTCTATATGTGTGATACATGGTTTTTACGGAATAATTGTTATATCATGCTTCCGCTCATCCGTAAATTCCTTCAATGGTATCAGAGCTAGGTTTTGCATATAGAGATTCATATAAAAAATTTCAGATTTTTTTATGCATGTATGGATTTATTATGATTTTTGCAAGTATATTTAGATTTAATTATGAATTAATTCGAAATATTGTTTGCATGAGATTTTGACCATTGATCTGGGTTCTACAAGTGTTGTGGATCATCTAGGTATTTTTTTCATAATTTTGTGATGTGTAGATTATTTGTTATGAATTTTTTAAAATTGTTTTAATTAAAATTCATAAAATAATTATGCATGTTGAAATATATGAATTAAAATTTGCACAAGGACCCCATAGATACTTGCTTATTTTGCTTTTGTTTGATTTCAGAAATCATATTATTTTGCTTTTTTTATTAATTTATTAATTAATTGTTAATTAATTTATTAATATTAAAATAAATTAATAAATAACAATAAAGGCATTGATGGCTAAGGAGTTACAAAGCTAGAGGAGTTACAAATTAAAAAAGGGAAAAAAAATATTGTTCCTCTGCTCGCGCAAATGCTGGGAGGGGGGGTAACGCATTCGGGGAATGTCTTACAGGGTTGTAACGCATTCCGGAAATGTGTTACAAGGCTGTAACGCATGCGCGTCATGCGTTACACAATTAATGACGCGTTACACAATTAATAGCATTTAATTGATGTAACGCATTCCAGTAATGCGTTACATCCCCTCTGTCCACATTAAATTTGATTTTTTGGGAGTTTGGTAACTCCGTTTTGGGCGTGCAATATACCGTTGGATTCGTTTTTCCGAGACGGATCTAATGGAGTGGTCAAATATTTTTTATATAAAAGTTTGGAACTGGGCTTTTGGAATTCTAATTTAATTATGCAAGATGTTGGGTTTGACTTGACTTAGAATATTGAGTGAGTCGTGCCACAGCCGAGACTCAATGATTCAAGAGGCTAAAAGATAATAAGGAATAACATGAGATGTAGTTGACAAGAGTTGTCTTCCTATGGAACATCACATTGTGTTTCGTGCCACAGCCGAGGTGATGTGATGGAAAATAGGATCCTTATTCTCACTAACATTATGAATGTTTAGTTATACATATAGAGGGTTGTATAACTTAAATAAAATAGTGGGAGCCACCAATGAATAAAGACCCGATTTATATGGTGTTGTAAGAATAAAATTGAATATTTACTTAGTAGTTATGTGTATTCACTAATAGAATTATATATATACTATAATTTCTGCACTATCACACATCGTAGTAGAATAACACGTTGACTTATCCCGAATATGCTGATGAACTTTGAAACTTGAGAAATGTTCTCAAGAATGAAAAGTTAGACAAAATGTTTAACTCGTTAATACAAAGTGTCTTATTTGTGATGCACATGGAGATGTGTACGAGACCAAGTGCAAGAGGTCTAATAATGCAAATGTTGCAAAGTAAACCAAACTGATGTCTATGAGCTTGAGACTGTGCAAACAGTATGAGTACAAGGACATCCAGGGCTACCTTGTTGCTTCTATAAGAGTTGTAGAATGTGATAAATAAGACGATTCAATATAGGATATCGAATGAGCTATTCCATAATAGTTATGCTGAGGGTTGATCTATGAATAATCATAGACTCAAGACAATCAATTTGATTGATCGTCTAGGGTAGGTTGATTTTGTCATAGATGGAAGCTAAGTCGAGATATGATCTTGAATTAGCTTCCGAATACGAATTCGCAAATTTGTTGTGAACTCTTACATGAAAAGGTTGGATATCAGATTGTCTGAAATCTACTTCATGTTAAAGATTGTTGAGACGTATTTCCTTCTTAGAGAGCTTTGTTCTTCAGACTGGTAACGGTTCTGGAATCAAGTAGTGGGAGATGAACCATACCATCAAGAAGAAGTTTGTTAGTGAGTGATAACATAATTAGTCAAAGGCTAAGTTTGACTCCAAAAGCAAAAGAGTTTGTTGCCACCTATCAAAGGTGGGTTATTGGAAGATCAACTACAAGAGTTGTCTTGTAGAGTTGAAGAATTAGAGAAATTTAGTGGGACTGAAACTTCTCATTTTGAAATAGGGACTATGGAATAGAGGTAATGGAAATCCAAAGAATTATAGGCTTGTTTGCACGAGTGAGAAGAGTATTCGCTTGTTGCATGGTGATGGGTTACAAGAACCATATGATTATTGAATCACATTATGCATGCGAAACTCGTCTCACTCGAAAGACCACTATATCTCTATTTTCTTGAAATAGAGAGATAATGAGCAAAAAAAGTGTTAAAATTAGTACACATAATTGTATGTGCACCAGTGACAACACATGCCAGAAAATGATTCACACGCTTCATTAGAATTCACGGATATGATCCGGATTCAGATATATGTATTTGATACAATACAAATTCGAATCTTTTGGAGTGTTTCAAAATGAATAATAATGAAATACAAAACAAAACAACAAGTGTTGGGACTCTTTGATAAGATCAAAAAGATATACACTTGAGTGAGTGTTTTGAGGTTATCTCAAATCTTAAGTTTAAAGCTTCACGTTGGACAGATCCTGAGATTCTACAGGTAGATGGAATGTACGAAGGAGCGAACGAACTTTGTTAGACATCGTTCGGTTCATGTTAAGCTAAATTGATCTTCTAATATATGTTTAGAGTTGAATTTTATAAATATCAGTATATCTGCTGAATATAGTATCTTCTTAATCTGTTCCTAAGTTGTCATATGAGATATGTAGTGCAAGGAACACAAGTCTTAAACTTGTTAAGATTTGGGATGTCTAGCTTATGTCAAAATGTTTAATTTGATAAGCTAGATGGTAGATCCAAAATGTAAGTTTGTGAGATATCCTAATGATAGTCAAGGATGTTGGTTGAATATTCTACTGAATATAGTGTGTATGATATACTGCCTACTTAGAGGAATTGTTCATTCTAGAAGGGTTCAGTGGGAGGAAGGTTGAACTTTACTAAGTTCAAACACCAAAAATTACAAAGGTTCTATATGAAGAACATTTTCAGACAGGATAACTTTTTGTAGGTTAGCTTAAGTATAGGTCTTGATATTTTATCACCAACCTGAGAGGTTGACTGCCTTGTCATTAAGAATGACAATGAGGTGTCAATTATATGATAATGACCTTATGACCTATACTAAAGCTATGAGTTATGACTCGGAGAAATGGTATAGTACCATGAAATCCGATATAGATTCCATGTACATCAACCAAGTACGGACTATGGTTGAGGACCTAAAGGTGTCATAACCGGAAGGGTACAAGTGAGTCTATAAAAGGGAGATTGGAGTGAATGGCTGGGTAAAGACCTATAAGTCCTTGCTTATTGTGAAAGGATTCAATCAAAGAAAAGAGATTGACCTTGATGAAAAAAAAATCACATGAAGTAGTGCTCAAGTCTATTCGGATTTTGTTTGCGTTTGCGGCTAGTAATGACTATAATATCTAATAATGGTCGAACGGTCGACCCTCCTCGATAGGAAAATTGAAGAGATGTGTAGTTGACACAATTAGAGGGATTTATTGCTATGAGTAGCAAATCTATGGTCTAATAGCCACGACAATCCATTTATGAATTGAAGCAAGCTTCTCAATGATCGAACATCTGTTTTGATGAGACAATCAAATAGTTTGATTTTATCAAAGACAATGATGGATCATGGTTCTACAAGAAGGTTAGTGGGAGCGTGATGACATTCCTAATAATGTATGTGACATACTTATGATAAGGAATGATGTATCGACGCTAAAATTAGTCAAAGTGTGGTTATCTAACATATTCTCTATAAAGGACTTGGGAATGGCTTCCTATGATATAGGAATGATAATTTATAGGATAAACCAAGTGTTGGGCTAAACCCAAAGTGTGTACATCATTTATATGCTAAGATGTTTAGCATAAATAACTCCAAGAAGTAACTTGAATTGTCAAGTCACGGAGTTACTTTCTCCAAGATAGTGTCTTTCTACGACATCTGAGGAGAAATGACGTATGAGTAAGATTTATTATGCTTCGGCAAATGTATCTATCAAAATACCGGATGTACTATACAAGACTTGATGATCGCTAACTCACTAGGCGAGATAAGCGAGCACTAGTCTAGTCCTTGAGAAGCGCGATAGTAAGCTGGAAGAACGTCCTTAAATACTTTCGAAGAATTAAGGACATCTTTCTTGATTATGGTGGGTCCAAAATGAAAATCGAGTGTTATAAACACTATGATTTTCTTAGGACAAATGTGAAAGAAAATCCATGTCAAAATAAGTGTTAATTCTGAATGGATGAACGGTTTGTTGGAAGAATTCCAAGCAGCTTAAGATAACTGATTCCGTAGTGGAAGCACTATATGTATATAGCTATAAGTGAAGCTGCAAAGGAGGTTCTTTGGATAGCGAAACCTGTTTTCGCTGGTTAGACATGGTTCCTAGAATAAGATTTATATTGTTGTATCGGTACAACATATGGTAGTAGCGCAGGCTATGGAACCTAGGTTTAATCAGGGATTCAAGATCCAAGTTGCGGCACTTTCATATGATATATGAGATCGTTGAAAGTAGAGATGTTTAAGTCAATATTGACTTGACACCCATAACAACATAGTAAACACCATTTACTAACCCGTTATTTGAAAATCGCTTTGTTCTCTATTAGGAGAAGTTGTGTATGAGATACCAAGGTGATTGGTTTTAGTACAAGTGGGAGATTGAAAGACGTGTGTCCTAAATCCAATCATGGATGATGAGTTAGGAGATACTTTGTTCAATCTGATTCAAGTTTGTTTAATTTAATAAAATGGTAATATGTTTTATAACGGGCTTTATCTATTTAAAGTGTTTAAATTAGATGATCCATAGTTTAGAGTAAAGCTTTAATGGATTATGATGAGATCATTATAATGAGACCTTAAAGATGATAACTCTAAACTTAAATAGTTCCTGGTCGTAGGATAATTAATTGGTAGTTAATTAATCCGCAAAGATCGGTACATACTATGCTTGCTTCACTATGAAGGATGTCTGTTCTCATAGGCATTTGTGTGGTGACACTATAGCTAGTATGTAGGTGCTTATTAGGAATAAGTTCACTGAACATGACTCGATCAGTTGAACAACTAATGGAGTTCACTCATGTGTCAGTAGTTGTTCATATAGTGATGGTTGTACAAGTGTCCTTTGACTTGAGATCATCATAGTCATCTTGTGTACACTGAACTATACTTTGGTCTAGCTCTTAGTCTCGAGGGACAATAATTAGTGCTCTTCTGGGTATAGGAATTTGTGCACGAAGATAGTGAATGATCAATAAAGGATCTGCCCCTTCCAGTGAAGGAAGAGAATGTCCTATGTTATTCCATTTATGCTAGTTCAGGAATCTCTGGCCAGAATGAATGAAATTAGAAAGAAGTTTCTAATTTGCATTAATCAGAACTAGGCATAGTGAATAGGAAAGCATATGATTAAATTAGATAGGCTTGACACGAGATCCATGCCTTGTATTTAATCGGGATATTGTAGGGTAGAAGGATTTGATTGTATTGTAACTAGTCACTGACAGGTTCTTGGTATTCTAAGCAGTGAATTCATATTATCCGGATAGTCGCGATATGTTGAGAAGCATCCATCACGATGTAGAATAAATATAATTAATCAGTTAATTATATTTAATGAATTTTAGAATTCATATAATTAATAAATAAAAAGTTTATTATTATTATTTATTTCTACTACCGGCTTAATATTGAACCTACAGGGTCACACCATAAAAGATTAATTTATTGATGAAGGTATTTTGAGAGAGCAAGTTATTTTCTAAATAGTTTAGAAAAGGAAATAATGATTAAAATAGTTTTAATTATTATTAAAGCATTTTATAAGATAAAATGTGGGGTTAATATATATATATAAAGATATATTAAAAAAAACCCTAGGAGAGCCCTATAAATAGAATGAGATAGTTCATTCTAAAGAACTTGAGTTTTTGGTGAAAACCTAGTTGCCACCCTCTTCTTCTTCATCTCTCTCTCTCTCTCAAAAGAAGAAAAACTCCATTTTTATAAAAGCTTAGTTTTATAAAAAGCTTCATCGAAGGATTATTCTTGGTGGATACCGGTAGAGTGCTTCACACTCTGAGGAGCAACTGCTAGAATCCATTTTATAAAGCTTCGATTTTCAAGGTATGGTTACGATTCCCCTCGATCTAGATTTTATATGTTTTTCTATATGTGTGATACATGGTTTTTACGGAATAATTGGTATATCATGTTTCCGCTCATCCGTAAATTCCTTCATACTCAACTAAGGGGGGGAAGGGAGCAGTAATGGAAACACCAATTCCGGTAAGACAGTACTGGGTAGAAGAACTTGAAGAGAAAGATGAAGAGGAGTTTGAAGTAGAGATTGAGCCAACACACGAAGAGCATGAACCATATTATCCTGAGCCAATTGAACATCCAATCATTGATGATATTATGGAAGAAGCTGTTGAAGCAAACCCTCTATCAAAATGAACAAGAAGATGCCTTGGAAAGATTAAAAGCTGAAAGAGCTGAGAGAGAGGCAAGGCAGGCTGAGAAAGAGAAGCATCGTGCAGTTCAAAGAATGGAAAAGCTAAAGAGGTCCAAAATGTATAGTGAATTAAGGAAGAAGAAGATGTTAGATTTGGCACAGAAGCAAGGAAAGGACTGGGAGATGGCTTACAAAGCATTTTGTGGAGTTGAAGACGGATTAGAAGTCAACGACAACACTAATGTGGAAGTGATCATTCAGGACATAAGAAGTGCAAATCCAGACACTCAGACTTATTACACATCATTGAGACAATCAATAATCTACCTGAAAGCTGGAGTTAAAGCAAGTGGTGCCTGGAACATAATCATCAGTTTCATCAATAGAGGTACATTTGTGATCTCCGCAACGTTTTTTGAACAAAGATCATATACAGATCTGCAGGTGATACTCATCAAGATCCGAAGAAGCACAAAGCTAAATGAACTGCTCCGTGAGCATGTTAAGGAAATCTTGATGAAGGTTAGTCCAGAAGTGAGTGAAGACCCTCCTATGGTAAGGTTTATGAAGAACGACATCTTCAGAATCTGCTATCTAGATGCGGTAAAACCGAAGGATTATCCAAATAATTATCTGATATTAGTTGAAAAGGACTTGAGATCCACTGGATTCAGCACACCAAAGAAGACAAGAGCTGTAGACACTCTAAGGAACTATCTCATGGAGAATATGCCTTTCTATAGGAATAGAGAGTGGAACGAGGATTGGAAGTGCATCCCAGACTACCAACCATGCCAAAGCATAATAAGAAAGATGTCAGCATTGCATGGGTTTGGGCTGGTGTTGGTCAATAGGTGGAATACATAGGAAGACATATCATTAGAGCAATCTTAAAACCTGGTGAACCACTGCACTATCCAACGGTGATTGATCATCAAGCAGCTAATTCTGATCATGTGGCTGAAGAATGTGAAATCCTTGTGGACTGAAGATGAAACAAAGAACTATCTGCTCAGGCTAGAGGACAACTTCATTGTTAAACTTTTTATTGTTCTTTGTAATTTAGATATATGAAAATGAAAATATTTAATCCAGGATGCAATTAATATTATTAATATGTTGTACTTTCATTAGTTTCGTGTTTCCATTGGTTAGTTGAGTTATCCTCTAGGTATTTGCTTGTCGAACTCTAACAATCAAATAGGGGGAGATTGTAAAGCATAATGTAACATAATATGTAACAGAGGTAACTTTAACTCAACACAGGAACAAGATAGACAATAATATTAACTGAAGTACGGGAATCCAAAAGAACATAAGACATGGTAAATGAAAGAAATCAAAATATGGTATGTATTCTTAAAGTCCGTAAACAGGTCACAGAAAGAAGTTCATTAATATGTTCAGGCCTCAGTGACAAATAAAGAATCAAGACTTTCAAGACTACATAAGTATTTATATGATACAGAGTTAGTACCAAAGGATTTCAGTGATTTTATAATGAAGCAATCAAGACGGTAAATGACTTTTCAATTGTATTGTATTGAAGACATAGAGGTTTTGATCAGTGTTAGTCATCTGTGAACCAGACCAATTGCACTAGGTGTCAGCACAATTGAAGAAGATCAACATGTTTTATCGTCTCAGAAGAAATTGATTTAAGTCAGACCTGATACATCCGGGAAGTTAAAAGAAATATTGATAAGGTATGTTCAGGTTAAATTGAAGTGCAATATCCTTACTGCAAAGAGAAAGAATCTTCAAGGATCAATCTGCAATTAAGGGAATTCGATAGTTTTCCTTTTTGAAAACTATCGAAAGAGAAAAGAAGATTTTGGTGAAAACCATCGAAATAGTGAAAAACCATTTCGATAGTTTCTTAAAAAGAAACCATTTCGATAGTTTCTTAAAAAGAAACCATTTCGATAGTTTCTTAAAAAGAAACCATCGAAGTGGGTAGATAGATAAAGTTTGATAGTTTTACTTATAAAACTGTCGAACTGAACTAAGGAAAACAAGTTATTTCTTTCGATAGATTTTTGTTTAAATCTATCGAATGAGACAAATATCTTGTCTTTAATAGATTTTCAAATGGAGCAGGTGATGTGCATTCAAGACTTTCAGAAGGTTGGTAAGAAAATAAACGGTTGAGATTCAATCTAGGCCTTCGATAGTTCCCCTAAAGACTACAATTGGGTGAATGAAGACAGTGTCTTCTTCAGTTATTCAGTTGCAGAGAATTAATACGGAGAAAAATTTAAGAGCTTGAAATTTAGAGAAGTAATTGATAGTGCCTTAAATTCTATCAATTGTATTGATTATTGTAACTTGAACTCACTGAAGCTAATCCTACAGATTAGATTTGTGGCACCCCTCGTAGTTTATATTTATAAAACGATATATTCCTTGACTCGTGTTTTGATTTGGTTGATTTGATTTCGAACAAGAACACAAATAATTATCCGCAAACAAAATCGAATAAATTGTGAGTATCGTATTCAACCCCTCTTATAGGATATTTTGGACATAACACTCCATACACCTTAAAGAATCCTGCAGGCAAATAACAAACTTATACGTGTTAACATAACCTTCAGAAAAATCATAATACGCGTAACTTTGTAATGAAGATTCGTATTGAGATTTAAGTATATAAAGAATAAATTACCACAGGAGACGACAAAGGAATATTGCAACTTTTTAGAGTTTAAAAAGGTAATAATATTTTTTAATATTTAAAATTGAGACATTCTAGAAGAAAAGTGATATTAATTTAATTAAATTCTAAACAATATTGATTTTTATATATTTAATGTATTTCCTATAAATTCGATTGTAAAAAAGGAAATTCTAATTTATTGAATTAAAATTTAAATTCTAAATAGTATTAATTTATATATATTTAATGTCTTCCCTATAAATTCGAGTTTTTCACTAAAAATTCAAATGTAAAGAAATTTAAATATATTGAATTAAAATTGAGAAGCTCTAGAAAAATAGATAAATATTTTTCGGCTCTTTGCGGGTTTTCCTTTATATATATAAAGATATTGATTGTCTTCGCTAAAAATTCGAATTGAATTAAAATAATGAAACTCTGAAAAATTAAATTAAAACTTGAATATGATCTAAGTTAGTTGAGAAAAAAGGTAAAATTTGTTTAATTACATTTTAAATAGGATTGACTTTTATATATTTATTGGTTTTCCTAAAAATTTGAGTGTAAATAAGGAATGTGTTCCCTAAAAATTCGAATGTATATAAGTAAATATAATTTTATTGAATTAAAATTGAGTAGCTCTAGAAAAAAGATAAATATTTTTTGGACGATTGAGAGCTCCTGGTTTCTCGAATTTCGTAAGGATGTGAAAAAGTTTAAAATCTTATATTGATCATGAAATATGTATTATATTTTTTTATAAATATATAGAAAATAATTGTAAAGTGTGGTATAGAAAAACACAAGTAAACATAAGTTAGAATTGAATCTCTTTTCCGCAATTAACTTTTGTAGAGGAAAATAAGTTTATAAAATTATTTGTAACTATTTTGTTTACGAATTTCATAAATATAAGGAAAAATTGAAAATCTTTTATAGAGGATAAAAGAAGTATTATATATTTTTGGAAAGTATAAAGAGTATAATAAAGCCGATAGTTAAGAAAAGAGCAATACCTTCCTAAAATTATTTGTAAATGATACATACTTTTAATTGGTGAAAAAATAATCATCATCAATATATATATATTAACTCCTTATCTATACTATTATATTAAAGACGAAACATTAAAAGTTTTGTAGTTTGGTCGTGAAAATTTTTGTAGTCTGGTCACTCCATTCATAGCCGTTAGATATTTCTGATCAAATCGATGAGAACCGTTAGATAAAATTATTATATAAAATATCTTTTCTATTTTTCCTAACTAAAACATCTCTTTTTCCAAAAATATCGCGGACAATTTCATTTAATAAAATAACATTATAAGGTTATAATTGCTAATAACCAACTCATTACCATTTTTAGCCAAAATGTATATTATTTTTTATAATTTCTAACTAAAATTTCTACTTTTCTATTTTTCCTAAATAAAACCTCTCATTTTCCAAAAATATCACGAACAATTCTATTTAATAAAATAAAATAATAATATTATAATTATTAATGACTAACCGAATAGTTTTTTTTTCCAAAATGTATATATTTTTTATATTTTCTAACTAATATTTCTCTTAACTAAAACCTCAAAAATATCACGAGTTATTCCATTTAGTAGCATAAAATACTAATATTATAAATTTATCTATACTATATTATTAAAGACGAAATATTGAAAGTTTTGATACCTGTTTTTTGGTACATGTTTTTTGACGCGATACTTGCCTTATTTAATTGTTTATTTAATTATTATAAAAATTATTATAATTAGTTAACCTTTCAGTTAAAATACATTACCATTTTTTTCTAAAAACATCACGGACAATTTCTTTTCAGCTAAAACATGTTACTTTTCTATTTCTCTTGCTAAAATCCCTCATTTTTCAAATATATCATGAGCAAACTCTTATTTATTTATTTTAAAATATATTTTAATACTTTTAATTGGCAATTACCTTTCCCCTCTTTTTCTATAAAAATCACGGGCAATTACCTTTTTCAACTAAAACATATTATATTTTCTATTTTTCTTACTAAAATCCCTCCTTTTCCAAATATATCACGGAAAACCCTTATTTATTTACTTTAAAATCTATTTTAATACTTTTAATTGATAATTACTTTTTTCAACTAAATCATGTCACCTTTTTTATTTTTCTTACTAAAACCCCACTTTTTTCAAAAATATCACGGGCAAATCGTTACTTTTATATTTTAAAATTCAACGAAAACATGTTACTTTCTATTTTTCTTACTAAAACCCCTCTTTTTCCAAAATATCACGGGCAAACCGTTATTTATTTATTTGAAAATCCATTTTAATACTTTTAATTATTTAAAAATGTTTAACACACCTACTTTTTTTTTTAATAAATGCAAATAATAAAATTTAAAATATAAATAATAAAATTAATAATAATTAAAAACAATTCGTGCATCGCAAGGGTTTTAAGCTACATTATTAAAGACGAAACATTAAAAGTTTGGTAGTCGGACGGACTGACGGTCGGTAATTAGTTAATTTACTTAATTACTTTTACTTATTTTTTTAAAAAACTATCACTAACCAATTACCTTTTCAGCTAAAATACATTAACTTTTTTTATTTTTTCTAACAAAATCCTCTATTTTTCTAAAAAAAACACGGACGGTTATTTTTTTTAACAAAACATGTTACTCTTTCTATTTTTCCTTACTAAAACCCCTCATTTTCGAAAAATATCCAGGGCAAATTCTTACTTATTTATTTTGAAATCTATTTAAATACTTTTAATTACGGACAAGCTAAAACATGTTACTTTTTCTATTTTTCCTTACTAAGACCCCTCCTTTTTCAAAAATATCACGGTTTTAATACTTTTAATTATTTAAAAAAGTTTAACACGCCTACTTATTTTTTTTTTAGCAAATGCAAATTAATAAAATATTAAAACATCAATAATAAAAATAATAATTATTAATAACAATTCGTGCATCGCACTGGTTTTAAACTAGTATATAATAAGCGTAAGGGAGATCTTATCCAAAACTTTGGTCGGTCACTGTACTGTTAGATCAGAATTCAATGATCGTCAGAAGCTAGACTCAACTGATCAGGATTGCTGACGTCATCAGTATTTGATCAAACGTCAGTATCTTATTGATCATCAGGATTCCTACTCAGACTATGATCAGGATTGATCATCAGAACTTGAAGCTGATCAGGATTCCTACTTCGAGTTATATTTGGAGTCTAGATAAACATGGAAGTTTATTCCTGGTTTGTAGAATGCAGCTATCGATTAAAGATATGTTTCTATCTTTGTTATTGATTAGGACTTATCTTGTAATTGATAGAGAAGCTGTGTAGTATATAAACACAGTCTTGGTTTCGATTATTATTCATTCGAGAGAGAAGCGAATCAAGATAGAAGCTCTTAAGAACAAAATTTCTTGAGAGAGTTTTGTAAGCTAGCAGCTCTCAAGAACATCATAATTTCTTGAGAGAGTTTGTAACAGTTTTATATCAGAATTAATAAAGCTGTTATTGTTATTGTTATTGATCTTTCATATTTGTGTTACATAAAGTCGAGAATCTTATACAATTGTATTCAACCCCCTTCTACAATTGTTATTTACTGGGCAACAATTGGTATCAGAGCAAACTGGTTTATTTTTAAATCAGAGACGATCTAAGATGTCGACAACCAAGTATGAAAGCATGAAGATTCCCATCTTGAAGATATCAGAATATCCTACATGGAGGGTAAAGATGTTGATGTACCTGGAGGCTATGGATCCTGACAATCTGGACAGGATTCGTGATGGACCACATATACCAACAAAGTTCGTAGAACGAACAGATACAGTACCAGAACATTATGTGGTCAAAGCTAAATCTGAATGGACTCCAGAAGAAAAAGCTCATGTACTCAGAGAACCAAAGATAAAGAATATCTTGCACAATGGTCTTGATGCTGTTATGTCAAACAGAGTGATTGCATGCAAGTCTTCAAAAGAAATCTGGGATACTTTGGAAACTCAGTGCCAGGGATCTGCATCTGTCAAGAAAAACAGAAGGGCTCTATTGATTCAAGAATATGAACAATTCGATGCAAGACCTGAAGAGAGCCTGACTGATCTATATGATAGATTTCTGACACTATTGAACAGCTTATCCTTAGTTGACAAAGTATATGAAACTGAAGATTCAAACACCAAATTTCTTAGAGCTTTACCTGAAGAATGGGATACTCAGACCTCAATCATCAGACACCAGTATGATCTGAACAGTGTGTCTCTTGATGAGATCTATGGGATGCTAAGAACTCATGATCTTGAAGTTCAACAGAGGAAGAACAAGAAAAGCAGCAAGGCAAAGTCAATTGCTTTGAATGTAGAAGCAAAATCAAAAGGGAAAGCTATGGAGGTCTCTAGAAGGAAAGCAAGAGTAGCTGAATCAGATCCTGACGACTCTTCATCAGATACTGATGGCAATCCTGATGCCAATACTGGTGATGAATCTTCTGATTCAGACATGGAAGAGATGGTTGCTATGATTGTCAGAAACTTCAGAAGGATGAAGTTCAGGAAGAATAGAAGACAAGGCAACTTTCAGAAAAAGACCTTCAATGCAGACAAAGACAAGTATATCAAAAAGGACAGCAAGGGTAGCAAATTTGACAAGTCAAAGGTTAGATGCTACAAGTGTAATGGTATGGGTCACTTTGCTTCTGAATGCAACAAGACAAAGGCACTCATCACATCAAGCAAGGATTGGATGGACTCTTCCTCAGAATCTGATACTGAGGTAGTCAACTATGCGTTAATGGCCAATGCTGATGTAATTGCTGCTCCTGATGATAAGGTACTAAATACTATCTTTGATTTTGATACTGACAATGCTTCTGAGTTAAGACGTTTTCTAAAGTCATTACATATTAGCTTTAGAAGTCAAACTGCTGAGAATACTAGAATCTTATCTGAGATGTCTGACCTTAGAAAGAGGAATGAGATATTAGAAGCTGAATTTTCTCGTATGCAAGAAGTACAAAAAGAATGTGATAATGTTAAGCACATGCACTTAGAGATGACATCTAAATGTACTTCCCTTGAAAAAGAACTTGAATATGCTAATGAGAAAATCAGAACCTGGACAGACTCTGGTAGGAAATTTCATGAGATTAATACCTCTAAGAATTGGAAAGAGTGTCTAGGATATAAGTCAGATGAAGATAAGAAATTAGCAGAGAAAATTGTCATTGATGAGACAGTCAGTCCAAAGACCTATAGACATGTTATAGACTCAACCAAATCTAAGATTACTCCTGTTAATTTTGTTTTTGGTAAGGATTCCAATTCTACTTTTGAAAAGGGATCTTCTTCTACTCAAGGAATTAAAATTATAAAGTCTAAACCTGTCATGAACAAAGTCACTAAGAATGTAGGTCTATTGTCTCAGAAACAGCTTAAAGATAAAATCTGTGAGGTTACAGATAAGAAAAAGGAAGCTACTGTTAAGAGAAACAGGAATGGTAAAATTGGGATCAATAAAGAAAATGGTTATAAGTATATCCCAAATGCACCTAGAAAGAGTTGTTTTAACTGTGGTAACTCTAATCATCTTGCTATTGATTGTAAAAAGAGTAAGAAGAAAATTGCTGAAATTCCTAAGTCTGATGTTAGGAATAGATCAGTATTTTACAAACCACAGAATTCCTGTTTTCATTGTGGTAGTCTATGGCATTCTATTTATACATGTAAAGAGTATCATGATTTGTACTATAACTTTTATGATCCATTGCCTAAGTTTGAAAGTAGTACAAAGTCTGATAGAGTTGATAATGCCATTATGAAGCATGCTTTTGTTAATACTGATACTGACAAAGCAAATCCTGATGGAGTAAATCCTGTCAGGACTGCTAAAGTCAAAAAGTCTTCTGCTGTTAAATTTAATAAAATGCATGAACAAGGAATCCAACAAGTGTGGGTTCCTAAACATTCTGACTAGTGTTTTACTATTCTGATGCAGGGTAAAAGGAAAAATGTGTTAGTCATGGATAGTGGATGTTCTGTGCACATGACTGGAAACAAAGCCCTGTTATCAGAATATGAGGAAAAAGCTGGCCCAACTGTGTCTTATGGAGATGGCAACATTGGACAAACCTTGGGATATGGCAATATAATCGTTGGAAATGTCATCATTGAAAAAGTAGCTCTAGTGAAGGGACTAAAACACAACTTGTTGAGTATTAGTCAAATCACTGACAGAGGTTATCATGTCAATTTCTATTCCACACATTGTGAAGTAGTCAGTAAAGCAACAGGGAAGATAGCTCTAACTGGCTACAGGCATGGTAACATATATGAAGCCAACATTCTCTCAGATACTGATGGCTCCCCTACATGTTTCATCAGTAAAGCTTCAGTAGATGAAAGTTGGAATTGGCACAAGAAGCTTTCTCATCTCAACTTCAGCAACATCAATGAGTTGGTTAAGAAAGAGTTAGTAAGAGGATTACCTAATGTCTTATATACACCTGATGGACTCTGTGATGCATGCCAAAAAGCAAAACAAAGAAGGACATCATTCCAGAGTAAATCAGAATCCTCTATTGAAGAACCATATCACATGCTACATCTTGATCTGTTTGGTCCAGTCAACATCATGTCCATCAGTAAGAAAAGGTACACTCTTGTAATTGTTGATGAATATTCTAGATTCACCTGGGTGTATTTTCTGCATAGAAAAGATGAAACTCCTGAAGTTCTGTTGGATCATGTGAGGATGATTGAGACAACCACAAAGCACAAAGTCAAGATTCTGAGAAGTGATAATGGTACTGAATTTAAGAATTCGAAGATGGAAGAGTTCTGCAAATACAAAGGAATCATTCAACAATTCTCTGCTCCTGGCACACCTCAGCAAAATGGAGTAGTAGAAAGGAAGAATAGAACTCTTATTGAAGCTGGCAGAACTATGTTGGAAGAAGCGAAATTACCTACATATTTCTGGGCAGAAGCAGTCAACACAGCATGCTATACACAAAATCTCACATTGATAAACAGGCATGGTGTCACTTCTTATCAGTCACTCAAGGAGAAGAAACCAAGTCTGAAGCATTTGCATGTGTTTGGCTGTAAATGTTTTGTTCTCAGAACTCATCCTGAACAGCTAGGGAAATTTGAAACAAAGGCTGATGAAGGAATATTCATAGGTTATCCTACATCAAGAGCCTTCAGAGTTTTTAATTTGAGAACAAGAACTGTCATGGAGTCAATTCATGTATCTTTTGATGATAAGAAGATAACTGGAATCATTGAAGACTCGCATGATAGATTGTTATTTGAAAATGAAGCTTCCAAGGAACCTGAAGAAATTGAATCAGAAGCTGTCCATTCATCTAGTACTGATGGGTCACCAAATCCTGATGACTCACCAGGTACTGATGGTACTAATACTGATGATGCAAACAACAGTGATACAACTAGTAGTGCTAATGTTGAGGGGGAGCAACTGCATTCAACTACAAGTTCAGAGTCAACTCAATCATCAGGACAGAATTCTTCAGATACTAATTCAAGTGAAGATCCTGATAACACATCAGGAGGGCATAGCAATAATTCAGGGAGAGCTTCAAATCAATCAAATTCTTTCAATCAAGATAACACCAATCCAGGGGGAGCATCTACTTCAAGAAACAATTTGACACCAGCAAGGAAATGGACAAAAGATCATACTCCTGATTTGATAATTGGAGATCCTGATGCAGGTGTTCAAACAAGAAGTGCAACTCAGAATGAATGTCTATACAATAACTTTCTGTCCAAGGAGGAGCCTAAGAAAGTTGAAGATGCACTTAAAGATGCTGATTGGGTTACTGCAATGCAAGAAGAACTGAATGAATTTGAAAGGAATGAAGTCTGGAAACTGGTACCAAGACCAAAGAATAGATCAATTGTTGGTACAAAGTGGATTTTCAAGAACAAGACTGATTCTGATGGTGTCATAATCAGAAACAAAGCAAGGCTAGTTGCAAAGGGGTATTCCCAACAAGAGGGAATTGACTATGATGAAACTTTTGCTCCTGTTGCAAGACTAGAAGCCATCAGGATATTTCTTGCTTATGCAGCACATAAGAAATTCAAGGTTTTCCAGATGGATGTTAAAAGTGCTTTCTTAAATGGTGAACTGGAGGAAGAAGTTTATGTTGAACAACCTCCTGGTTTTATTGATCCTAAATATCCAGATCATGTCTACAGACTGGATAAGGCACTTTATGGACTAAAGCAAGCTCCAAGAGCATGGTATGAAACCTTAGCTCAATTCTTACTGGAAAGTGGATTCAAAAGAGGTGCTATTGATAAAACTCTATTTTATTTGAATCATGGTAAGGAGTTGTTGTTAGTTCAGATTTATGTTGATGATATCATTTTTGGGTCAACAAACAATAAGCTGTGTGAAAAGTTTTCCAAGCTTATGCAGTCAAGATATCAAATGAGCATGATGGGAGAAATGAGTTACTTTCTGGGTCTTCAAGTTAAACAGACTGATGAAGGGATTTTTATTAATCAATCAAAATACACAAGGAATTTACTGACAAGGTTTAACATGCAAGACAGTACTCCTGTTTCGACTCCCATAGCTACAGCTACCAAACTTGATCCTGATCAAGGTGAAGAGGTAGATGTAACTCACTACAGAGGAATGATTGGCTCTTTATTGTATCTCACTGCCAGTAGACCAGATATCATGTTTGCAACCTGTCTATGTGCAAGATTTCAAGCAAAACCTAGAGAACCACATCTGATTGCAGTCAAAAGAATTTTCAGATATCTTAAAGGCACTTCTTCACTTGGCCTTTGGTATGCAAGGGAATCAGATTTTGGGTTGTGTGGTTATTCAGATGCTGATTTTGCAGGATGCAGAATAGACAGGAAAAGTACTTCAGGAAGTTGTCAGTTTTTGGGTGGAAGACTAGTTTCTTGGTTCAGTAAAAAGCAGAAATCTATTTTCACTTCAACTGCAGAAGCTGAGTACATTGCTGCAGGAAGTTGTTGTGCTCAGATTATGTGGATGAGAAATCAGTTGTTAGATTATGGCATGTCATACTCAAAAATCCCTATTTATTGTGATAACCAAAGTGCTATTGCAATGACAGGAAATCCAGTTCAGCATTCTCTTACTAAAC